>CAWUFW010003779.1:0-1200000 GCA_963921515.1 Calotriton arnoldi
GTGTCAGCAAATGAATGCTGGAAAGAAAACTGTGGTTGCATTGAGTCACATTGGGAGGTCTGGAGGTCCTTTCAACAGAATCCAGCTCGATTTTATAGAGATGCCTAGGTGCAATGGCTTGAGGTACATTTTGGTTGTGGTGTGCGTTTTCTCAAGGTGGGTGGAAGCGTATCCGACAAGGAGATGTCATAGCCTCACAGTAGCAAAATTGTTACTTAGGGAACTGATACCACGGTTCGGTTTTCCAACTTCATTGGAGTCGGATAGAGGCACACACTTCCACAGCGAAATTATGACGTTACTTTGTGCCGCTTTACATGTTGATCATAGACTGCATTGTAGCTACCGACCAGAGGCTTCTGGTATTGTGGAACAGATTAACGGGACTCTGAAAATGAAGATGGCAAAAGTGTGTTCGTCCACGTCTCTGAAATGGCCTGATGCATTGCCACTAGTGTTGATGACTGTTTGTAGTATCCCCGATAGGAAAACTGGCCTTTCACCACATGAGATCCTGATGGGGAGGGCGATGCAGTTACCAGCAGTGCCGTCTACAGCCTTGATAAACATCACAGATGATTTGATCCTTGATTATTGCAAAGGACTGGCTGACATGGTTCGTTCTGTGTCTCACCAGGTTGAAGCTGCAACTGCCCCGACCTCGAGGGACCTCTGCCACGACCTGTGCCCAGGTGATTGGGTGCTAGTCCGCAAGCACATGAGGAAGAGTTGCCTTGACACCCGTTGGAGGGGCCCTTACCAGGTGATTCTGGTGCCGAATACAGCGGTGAGGTGCGGAGGCTTGCCGAACTGGATTCACGCCTCCCATACTCACAGAATTTCAGAACCCTTGGAAGAAACAGCTCCTCTCATAGAAGAAAATCCAGCTGTGGCAGCAAGGCCACTCGAGAGGACAAGCCAAGCTGTGAGGGTTGCTGACGAAGCTGGTTGCCCACCAGAGCAAGCTGAGGGGGGTCACGCTACGCAAGACCCAGGTATTGTCTCTGAGGGAGAAGGTAACGTTGCGAGTGGTATAGAGTCAGACTCAGCTGAAGGAACTGGTGCGCAAAGTGGTTGGGGGCAAAGGAGAAGTGCTGAACTTGCAGAAGAATCATGGCCTGGGAGACAAAGGAGGCTGAATCTGAGACTAGCTCCTGAGAGAGATCTTGCTCCTGTGTCGGAGACATCTGAATCAGAACTGAGTGACGCAGAGCAAGCTCGAGAAGGCCCAAGAAGGTCAAGGAGAGTGAGGGTGCCCTGCCAGATATACGCTGCCCCGGAGTGGACTTATATGGTCACTGATGCCGGGAGTAGTGGGGACCGGGAGACTGAGGTCTTCACAAGTGGTCAGCAGAACGCCCGAGTTAAAAATTGATGTGGGACTGATAGTTCCTGTATTAGAAATAGAAGGGGTGCTGACAATAACTGTTCCGAGACCTCCGATATTGAGCAGAGTGCGGATTCTAATCCTTCAGGAATTGTCCTTTCCAACTTTTGGATATCAGCCACCAGCTCAGGAGATTGCAGCCGTTCGTCTTGAAATTTTGCAGCGTGTACTAATTGAAATTGGTTCTGAGCTTATAAGAGACTGTGATTGAATTTTGGACTGTAAATAAGTGTTTTAAGAAGATAACCTAGGTCCGAGTGGAAGAAGAATACATTTAGGGTTTCCTATAGAAGAAGAAAGAGGGCTAAGGAAGTCTTTTTGAACTGTGTAAATAAATTCAGAGCAACGAACTGTGAAATAATTTCCAGCAATTCAATGAACTGTGTTTGAACTGTTTGAACAGCAATTTGAGGAGAAGAAAAGAGACTTTTAGTGTATCCTCTTGCTGAACTAAACCGACAAGCTAAAGATGGAGTCTGGAAGTTTGAACCGTAGGTCTAAGTGTGTGATAGGTACACTCATAGTGGGGGTGATAGTTGTAATAGCAGTAGTTATTATTGTGTCTGTAAAAATTTCACATGATGCAGAAGTTGAGGGAGTGGGAGTACAAGGGACATCCATATCTACTACTTCTAGCGCCAAAGAGGGTATCGTAGGAGCTGAAAAAGCTATGCTAGATCAAACTAGTCATATGCTGCATGTAGATTTGTCTAGAGGTGATTATACGCTTAATGCCTATGCAAAGCTGCTATATGAATATGTAAATACGATGGATGTGAGAGACTGTTATGTGTGTATGCAGTTGCCTGCGTCTGTAGAGGAAGGTATTCGTTATCATCATCTCCCTTTGACGTATGGTATTACATGTAGTTTATTGCTTAGTATGTTTTATGATAAAGGTCATTATGAATATTATTTTTCTAATTATGATGTAGTGCTTTCAGAAGTTCCAGTTTATAAGCATTTGAAGAAGTATGATCATTATAAGCAGGAAGATAGAGTGGGGAAGTATTTCATACCTACTGTAACTTTAGATGCGGCCTATGCACATTGTCACAATTTAACATGCTCATTAACAGATGTAGAGAAGAAATTTATAGATCAAGTAGAAGATAGACATAGACAATTAACAGTAAGTCGTAACAATAGGGAAGGAAGAGTTGAGTGGACCAAGGAGGAGTTAGCACATAAAGCGAAAGGGAGCAGTGGTCCAATAGCGTTGGATTTTGAGCAGGGAGGGAAGTTGTGTGTGAGAGAAGTCCAGACCTATTATGATAAGGTCTTTGTGGGACAGAGTGTGTGTGATCATACTTTCACCATTGAGGCTACAGCGAAGAAGTGCTTACAGGATGTGATACAAGTGGTCCCAAACGTGTATTTCGTGTGTGGGAAAAATGCCTATGTGCGATTGCCATTGAATTGGTATGGTTCATGCTATGTGGCAGTGGTGTTTCCGAAAATGTATCATGTGGAGGATTTAGGACATTTGGAAGGTGAATTACATCCTAGGGGAAGCAAGATGGAAGTGCAGGAGAGATTGTGGGAGATGTCTTTGGAGCACTGATACCAAGTTTGGGAGTGGTGTTGAACGATGTCAAGATTAGAAGGTTGTCAACTATTGTGGACAAGTTGTCAGCAAACACAGCTCAGTCGTTGTTGCTTGTGGATGGAGAGATGGTGTCGATAAGGGCTATGGTGAAGCAGAACCGTCTTGCTTAGATGTTTTACGGGCAAAAGAGGGCTGAAAGATCAACAGTGCTGTGCTTATATACCGGATAACAGCAAAGGTCTGAAGAAGCATATAAGTAATATCACTGAGATCCACCATGAGGTGCATGACTTAGCCACAGAAGGAGTTTGGGAAAAAGTGGGAAAAGGGTTTGGTAAGGTAGGAAATTGGTTTGCGTCCCTTGGAAAGGGAATTCTTGGTTACATCTTGAAGCCTATCATCATAGTAGTGGTCTGTGTGATTATTTTGTTGGGATTGGTGAAGGCTTACAAGTGGCATAAAGCGCATCGAGTTGAGAGATCTCTTAGAGAGCAAGAGCAAAGGATGGACAGACTGCAGGACAGTCATTATGAGAATATTAAAAGCCTAGAGAAGTTCCGACAGGGAAGAGTGGCTACAAGTTCTGTTTAGGTCAGTCCTTTCCCCAGGGAGTGTGATTTGTTATGATGACACTTGTCATCAGAGGGGGGGACTGATGGATCGCGATAGTGCTCTAAAATTGTAGGGGTGCATTATAATCATGGATAGTCCGCACCCACATATATTCCTGTGTTGTGTTAACATTTGGTCATTAGAAACATGTTGTAATAGTAATTTGCAAGTGAATTGATAGAAATTGTTTTGTGCCATGCAAGAGAGACGAAATGGCATTTATGTTTGGAAAAAGTAACCTTTAGTATATTGCAATTGCCTAACGGAAAGCCTATGTGTAATGTAATGCATTTTGATTTAAACGTGCATCATGTTGGAGTCTGCACGTGGAGATGACTAATTGTGCTTAACGTGTAATAATTGTAGATGCTTGCAAAGGAAAGCTCTGTTAACTTGTGTGTATATTTTGATGTGTAAAGGCCTAAATGAAATGTTCACTTCTGTGTAATTGAAGGCCTATTCGTTTATTCTTATGTTGGCCGATTTGTGTAGGCCTGAAAATGTAATTTCCCTGGTAAGCTCTCGCATTTGGAGGTAGTCAGCGAATATCATGTGTATGCAAGGTTGTTCTGTTCTCACGTTTCCGTTGCAGGTGGAAGAAGCTGCCTTTGTTAGTTAAAACTAACGCCTTTTGTTTTAGAAGTTAGGCATGGAGGAGAAATAATACTTTGTAAACGGAATGTCGATAATTGGGAGCCGGTGTTCTTTCTCACTGAGGAGGCCTGGGAATCAAGGTCATCGATCCGAACTTGGATGGAGTGAGGAAGACGGTGGAAATTTACCTATGAGAAGTGCCAAGTGAGATGAGGTGATCTGTGGGCGTGTTTTACATCTGTGCATTTTGTATTAGGGACGGTGTCCCGAGGGAGGAGAGAGAACAGGGAGTTAGGAGAAGGGGTAAGGAGATCGATTAGGAAGGAGGGAGCCTCTTAGAACGAGCTCTGTAGCTTTGGCTACTCGACTTATACAACGTGATTGTACTTCTTAGGAAGTCTTCACGAGCTGACACCTTTAATTGATCTTGCCTGGGGAATGCTAAGTAGGGATGTCACTTTAGGGATTTTATTTATTTATTTATTTTATTTTAAAGGTTTTATATAGCGCTGGCTGGACCCAAGGGTATCAGAGCGTTTTACAAGGGTCGCATGAGTAGATATGGAAATAATAAAATACAATGAGGTAGCATTCAAATCCAATTAAAACAATAGATGTCAACTCAATTTAGAGAACAGAATTACAGCAAATTGAGATGATCAGCAGCAAGTCAAGAGAAGAGAGGTAGTTGTGGAGCAAGGGGGATAGAGAAAGCGGGGGCAGGATGTAAGAGTGTAGAGAGGCTGTGAGGGGGTAGGGAAATACCAAGTACATCAAGCAGGGCCTAGGAGAGGAATTAGAGAG
This sequence comes from Calotriton arnoldi, assembly GCA_963921515.1. Taxonomy (NCBI): domain Eukaryota; kingdom Metazoa; phylum Chordata; class Amphibia; order Caudata; family Salamandridae; genus Calotriton; species Calotriton arnoldi. The sequence continues at coordinate 4,947 of CAWUFW010003779.1, forward strand.
ATAGAGGGCGAAGAAAAGTGAGAGGTGGAAAGGGGCTGGAGAAAGGGTATCGGGAGGTCAGAAGGGGGAATTCTAAAACAGTAGGGGGCCGGGATGGAGTATGTGCCCAGGGAAGGGGTTAAGGGCCCCAGAATTTTTCGAGAAGGTGAAGTTTGAGGTCTTTTTGAAGCTGAAGTAGGAGGGGTTGCAACGAAGTTCTTTAGGGAGTGCGTTCCAGATGGTAGGCGCATTTCCAGAGAAGGAGCGTGATTGAGTAGATTTCTTGTTTAACAGAGGAGGGACAAGAACGAGTGAGTTTGAGCTCCTCAGTGTTCGAGAGCAGCCCGCTTTGAACAGTTTGTCTGCGAGGTACAGGGGGTGTGTTGATGCAGGGCTTTGTGTGTAATGCAGGCGGTCTTGTAGGTAGATCTGCCTTCAATAGGGAGCCAGTTGAGGGCTTTAAGGGTAGGGGAGATGTGATCGAACCGTTTGAGGTCGGTAATGAGCCTAGCAGCAAGGTTAAGAACAGATTTGATTGGGGCTAGGTGGACTTTAGGTGTTCCAGAGAGAATGGCGTTACCATAGTCGATTTTGGACAGGACCAGTGATTGGACAGCTGATCTAAAGTCATCAGCCGGGATGAAGGGTTTTAATTTCTTGAGGTGAAAGAGAGTGAAGAGAGCACTTTTGGCCGAGTTTTTATGTGGGAGTTGAGAGAGAGGTTCTGGTCAATGTTAATTCCGAGGGATTTAACTGAGTTGGATAAGGTGAGAGAGCAGTTGAGCGCTGTAAGGTCAGAAATCCAGGCTTGGATAGGGAGCGAGCTGTTTTTAGGGGAGAAAAGAATGATTTCAGTTTTTTTAGGGTTGAGTTTGAGGTGGTTATAGTGGAACCAGGATTGGATCTTAGTCAAGGTGTCATTGAGGTGTAGCATGTCAGCGTGGGATTGAATCTTATGATAAAGTTGAGTGTCATCAGCGTAGAGGTGATACTTGATTCCCGCATGCTTAAGAATAAGGGTGAGGGGTTCCATAAAGAGGTTGAAAAGAGAGGGAGAGAGAATAGAGCCCTGTGGGACACCCAGTGAGACAGGCATAGGTTTAGAAAGACAGTCGTGAATTTTGATTTGCTGGGTTCTGTGTTGAAAGAAGGAGGAGAACCATTTAAGCACTGATCCGTTGAGGCCAAAACGATCTTTAAGAGTGTTGAGTAACATAGAGTGATTCACAGTATCAAAAGCTGAAGAGAGATCAAGGAGAATGAGAAGGGAGGACTCGCCCTTGTCTAGGGGGTGATGAATGTCGTCAATTATATTGAGCATGGTCGTTTCTGTACTACAGCCCTTTCTGAAACCTGATTGAAAAGAGTCCAACAGATTGAATGTGTCGATGTGTGAGTCTAGTTGGCGCAGGGCACATTTTTCAAGGGCTTTAGAGAGAAGAGGAAGGTTGGAGATTGGCCGAAGATTATTAAGGTCATTGGGGTCAGCAGCAGAATTTTTGAGGATGGGAGTGATTTGTCCGAGTTGTAGGGAGACCGGGACACAACCCGTGGCAAAGGAGGAGTTGATGATAGAAGTCCAGAACGGGGCAATGATGTGTTTTAAATCTTGGACAAGGTTGGCAGGGAGCGGGTCTCTGGAGTGAGAGGAAGGTTTAAGTCTGGCAATGACGTTGAGGACTTCGAGCTCAGTAACTGGATGGAAGTGAAGCCAGGAAGCATTATTTTTATTTTCAAGTTTGGTGAGGTCGGATTCAGGAAGAGAGACGACTAGAGGCAGAGATGAGGGGTCGTGTGGGAGTGTTAAGAGGGCCGGAGGACTGGAGGAAGAGTCTTGGGGGGGTTGAGGGCGATGAGGAAGGGGTGTAAGGGCGAAGGAGTGGTCAATTTTGGAGATTTTTTCAGAGAAGAAGTTAGCAATTTCTTCACATCTCTCAATAGTGACCGTCATCTTGGGGGGGCAGCGGAGGTTTGGTTTTTAATCATGCTGAATAGTTCCCTGGGTCTATTTTTGGCCCGGTCTAGTTGTGAGCGGAAGAAGGCAGCCTTGGTATTAAGGATATGTTTTTGTAATTGAACCTGGCGGATCTGAGTAGGGCGAGATTAGTGGGCGAAGGGTTTTGTCTCCAAATGCGTTCCGTCGATCTAAGTGCGCGCCTCTCATTGTTGAGATCTGTATTAAACCAGGATTTGGAGGAGGTGTTTTTCTGAAGTTTAAGTTTGGCTGGAGCAATTTGGTCAAGGACATCAGTGATGGATTTATTAAAGTGCTCAGTGAGGTCATTAGCATTTAGGGAAGGAGGCGGTAGTCGGAGTTGCGCTTTGACTTTATTCTCAAGTTCGCCCGGGGGTAAAAGATGGAAGTTTCTAGTCAATTTCTTCTGTTTGAAGGTTTTGGGGGGAGGGGGTGGCATAGTGTTCGAGATCGTGAAAAGGATGAGGTGATGATCAGACCATTCGATGGGAACGATGGAGGAAAGGGAGGCTAAATCAGGGCTAGTAATGATAGCGTCCAGCGTGGCTCCTTTTGAGTGAGTAGGCGCATGGCAGAGTTGTTTCAGGTCATTAATATCAAGTAGATCTATAAGGAGGTTAATCATAGGGTCATCCTGTTTGTTCCAATGGAGGTTAAAATCCCCGAGGAAGAGGTTTTTAGAATTGGAAAGCGAGGATTGAGAGATAAGGTCGGCCAGTTCTTCTACAAAGGGAAGAGAGTCAGTGGGTGGTAGATGTTGTGAAGGCGAATAGGTGGGGTACCATGGACTCGAAGTTCTGCTCCGAGGTATTCAAAAGTAGAATGAACAGAGCTCTGAACAAGTGAGAGTTGTAGTTCATTTTTATAGATTATGGCAAGACCACCTCCGATTTTGCCAGGTCTATCTTTCCTAAGGATGGAGTAGCCAGGGGGAGAGAGCAGGTCAAGAATGGAAGAAGAGTGGTCATTGAGCCAAGTTTCAGTTAGGAAGGCGATGTCAATGTTTTCACGAAGAATAGTTTCTGAAATTTCGATCGCATGACATGCAGTAGAGCGGCAGTTAACCAGCATGCAGGTAAGGGGTTTAGGATTGGTTTTGGGAGGGGGGATAGTATGGATAGTGGTGCGTTGCGGAGGCAGCCTGGGAGAGGCTGGGGAGGAAGGCATTCTGTTAGTTCCAAGGATCACAGGGATGGTTGCGAGGGGGACCGGAGGGTCCGTAATCAGGGAGATATGGGGGGAAGAGCGACTGGGGATACAGAGATCAGGAGAGGGGAGATCTAGATCCTTGCAGAGGGGGGAAGTTTTCCGTTGTTGTTGGGATAAGGTGTTTATTTGGACAGAGCTCATGGAAATAGATTGGTTAGGGTGGCTGGGAATAGATTGGTTGGGGAGGTTAAGAGCAGAGAGGGAGTTGACGTCTTTCCTGAGTGATGTGAGTTCAAACGACAGGTTGGCGAGATGGAGCTCGATGTTAAAGAGTGTCTGTGTAATAAGAGAGATAGGGACGGGGGCCGGGAAGTCAGGGGGAGAGGTTCGAGTTCCGAGATAGTCTGGGCGGGCGGTCTGGGGTGGGGGCGGGGTGGGAGCCCAGGTGGAGGGTGGGGAGGGTGATCCGGAAGATGGATGAAGGGAGAGGAGGGCGGAGAGAAAGGAGGTTCCCTGAAGCTCGTTGAGAGTCCAGGGGAGGTGAGGGTGCGTGGGGAGAGTGAGGCTGAAAGGCGTCTAGGTTAAGGGGGAGAGGGTTATTAGGAGCAGGAGAAATTGGAGTTGGTAGTTGGGTCGAAGGGACATCGAGATTAAGGAGTTGGGAGGAAGGAGAAGAAGAAATGGGCGAGTTAGAGTAAGGTGGTAACGAATCAGGAGGAGATGGGAGAGTTTGAGTGGCAGAAGGGGCTGTAGGATTGTTAGGAGCAGGAGAAATTGGTGTTGGTAGTTGGGCTGAAGGGAGATCGAGATTAAGGAGTTGGGAGGAAGGAGAAGAAGAAATGGGCAGTTAGAGTAAGGTGATAACGAATCAAGAGGAGATGGGAGAGTTTGAGTGGCAGAGGGGGCTGTAGTAGACTCGGCAGGGCGGACAGTGATTGACGTGAGAGGGAAATTGTGCATCTGGACTTCAGAGACATCTAATGCGGTAGGGATGTCGACGAGAGGAGGGGTGGAAGTAAGAGAGCGATAGGGAGGGGGGTCCGCCGGAGATTGGGAGGCTGGAGGGTTGGAGGGAGATTTCGATAGAAGGTAGGATAAGGTGTTGTAGTGGTGTTCAAAGGTGGAGAGATGTTTTTCAGAGGCTTGAATGAGGATATTACCGGATTTGAAAATAGAGATGTCAATTTCACCTTGAAAAGCAGGGGAAGGGGTGGTAGACAGTTTCAAGCCATATGGGATTTTGCATGATTTCGAGATGGGGAGGTGGTTGAGGAAGATATTTTTCCATTTGGAGGGCGTTTGGAGTAAAAGATGTAGTTGGTTTTTATATTGGAGGTGAGACTGAGGTAGTTATCAACGAATAAGGTTTCTTGGTGCCGTATTAATAATATGTGCTTAAAATTCTTCTTAGCATTTTTAGAGAGGTTAGGGGGGTAATGGATTGTCCAAGAATTGGGGCCATGTCTAGTTATGGGTGAATCCGGAGAAACGAGGGGTTACTGGGGGAGTCATGTTGATCCTCAAGAACGGTCAGGGGGGAATAGAGGGAGGGGAAAGAAAAAAAGGGGGCCAAGGGAAGAAGGGAGTGAACCAGGGGAAACAGGGGGGAGAGCCAGAGACTCAAGTAAGCCTCCGGGAGGGCTAAGATTATGAGGGTGTGCGGTGGGGGCGACGTTCGAAGGGGGGGGAGAGCAAGACTGTTGATAATCAGACAAAAAGAACCAAGTGACAAGTGAGGATGTGGGGGCGAAGGAACCAGTTAAAAGCCAGGACGAGAGAAGTGGGAAGGGATAAGGAGGCTAGCGACAGGGTATTGTACTGGTTTGTCGAGTCGTATGTAAAGATACATTCAGAACCATAGAGGGTTAAAATGACTTAACATTGAGCTATCATAAACCTTCAAAAATGTTGTTAGTACTTATATTCTGCAGTTGCTCCGGCTGCAATATAAGAGACAATTTAGTGCTAAAAAGCAACTAGGTGAGGTAGATCAGTAGGAGTGCATATAGAACATAGGAATAACAATAAAAAATAAAATAAAATATAACATGCCGCTGCTCGGGCTAAATTACAAGTACAATTACAGGATACAGTCAGAATTAGATAATACTAATGATGTCCTGCCTCAGCTTAAGCTAGATTACAGAAATTGATCTAAGCATTAGCGAATCGACAAGAGGTAGAATTGTGTGGGTGCAGTACATGACACAATTTAGTGCAATAAGCATCGAGATGAGGTAGCTCAGAAAGAGTGCATATAGAACATAGGATAGCAATGACATAAGACATGCAGTTGCACAGGCTGAGTTACAATTACAAATTATAGAATACAGTCAGGTATTAGATTAATAATAAAACTGCCCTGCCACAGCTGAGGCTGGATTGCGGGAAATGTTCAAAGAATTAATGAATAGATGTGAGGTAGGGCATATGGAGTGTAGGAAATGTAATAACCTGCAGCAATACCTGCAAAGTTTCAATTACAAGGGAGATGCTCAGTTCTGTTCGATTGGCCTGAACTTTAGGAAGGACCCCATTCCAAGATGGCCGCCCTATGAGTGTGGAGGAGAAAGACCTTTTTCTATTTCCTTCCCTGCTAAAGCCACAGTTCCAGGGGTAGGGGGCGTCTTCTCTGGGCCTGAGGAAGGGGAAACAAAATGGTGGGCAGACAACCAGAACAAAAACAGAAAAAGAAACAAAAACAAAATGGGGTCAAGAGTTAGGACCCAAAGGTCAAGGACCAGGAGAATCCTCGATCTGGGTGTAGGAGGCAGTAGCGGAGGGGAAACGTTGATGACCCAAGGATCTCGCGGATTCAGTGTGTGTCTCCCCTTCAGTCCCCGTCAGGGCCTCACCATCGCATAGTGCCAAGCCTCCTGAACTCCATGCGCTGAAAGGCCGCTGAAAGGCCACTAAGACCCTGACTGTCCCGAGACAGAATCGCGCAAAGCCATTCAAATTCAACAAGGTAGAAGCGGGGTGTCACGTCGCACTCAGCCGAGACCCGAACAAGCAAGGAGTCGCTCCAGCAGCGTGGCGCCGTCCGACTCACCCCCAACGGCAGCGTCTCAGCCCCCGTTCACAAACCGACATTCTCTGGACATCGAACGCATTCGGACCGATATCCGTCTCACCCCAAACGGCAGCACTTCCGACCCTAATTAAACAACGAGACTCCCGGTTATCGAAAGCGTCAGCATTCAGACCACGGAGTTCTGAGCAGTGTTCCGTTCGAGGCATTCCAGACCGTCAGGGATCTAGAATAGGAGAGGGCACCACTTGGAAGTGTCCGGGGCAGAGCGGCGGTGGCCCAGGAGCATGGAGCGACGGCCCGTGAGGCAGGGGGTTCAACCAGTCGGCCCCATTTGGTTGTGTCCGGGGCAGAGTGGTACTGGCCCAGGAGCATGGAGCGATGGCTCGTGAGGGAGGGGGTTCCACCAGTCGACCGTAGTGCCGGAGCCTAGAATTAGCACCAGTGGCGTCCCGTGAGGGCGGGGGACTCAGCGCAGGGGTTCAGCCAGCAATGACCCCGAGGCAGCTGAGTCGCAGCTCAGCTTCTGCACCAGCCCGGTTCCAGCTCCGATTCCACCCGAGGCAACCGTGAGTCCAGCAGTTGAGCCGAAGCTGGGCGCACATTCAAGAAGCGGGATCGCAAACTGTTCACGCCCGGCTGCTCACATCAGTCCATAGGACGCTCCGGGGTCCAGCATCCGCACCAGACCGGCCACAGCTCCGATCCTCTCCTGCGTCAATTCCCAGGTAAGGAAATTACCAGCTGTTCAAATTTGCGTTGTGGTAATATTCATCAATCCATAGGTGAAGGGCATACGGGTGGATGGGGGGCATAAACAGGAATTTTCACCGCTTTGTGATTCCTTGCCCCGGAGCTTCAATCGAGAGCCCCAGCTAGGCGGCCATCTTGGGCCATCTTGATAGAGATGAGTAGGGATCTAGAGATAGAGTAGGGATAGTCTAATGCTCTTTATGTTTCAGCCGCAGATGAAGTCTGACTTAGATGTTGGGGCAGTTCTTGCCTGTGTTCTGTTTTTGGAACTTTTCATTCTTTCATGATCTATCATTAGGCTCACTCGTAGATATGGCTTTGTATTAGTTCCCATTGTACTTTTACAACCTCGTCCTGAGGTGCTTGTACATTCAATTGTTTCTGGCTTTGTAATAAAGTCACTAAATTGGAATTCGGAGTCTGAAATCTTTGAGTTATAGCCTTCGGTAAATGTTGTATTGCCTCAAATGAGTTATTTCTCCCCTTTACACTTCCCAGCAGGTAACAAAAGATCCATTGACCTAGGGTTCCTAGTTAAATTCTGATAGCGGAACCTGGCCTTATCAGTTGGTAGCGAGAGGACGGTTACCTCTGCAGTAAGGGGAGAAGGTAGGGAAAAGATAGTTATAAACCCCATAGTGCCCAAGAGATGGTTGTTCAGAGGATCGAGAGCGGAGGACGATGGCACTTGGTGGAGACCGACGGAGAGTGACGGTGCGGCGGGAACAGCAGTTCATGGTGGAGTGAGTATGAATAGGGATGTATGTCTATTAGATTGCGGTGATGATTTGATTGTGTGATGTCTTGCGGAGTTGGGATGAAAGTCGAGTGGTTGTGGTTTCGGACTGAACGCGCGCGGTCCATGTGATTTGTGTTGTTTGATGTCAGGCTCAAGGAGCAGCCTAAGTTCCCAGGATAGATAGACTGTTGTGTGGAAGACACCTAGAGTTGTAATTGTCTGATCCCTGATTGTGGGAGTCGTGAGACGTCATCGACAGACCCACTCATGATAGGGAACAAGAGTGCAAGTGTTTGAGTGACCAACGCAGGTCGTGGGTTACTGTGTGTGGAAGACCGAGTGATTGGATCCTATTGATTAGTTATAAGACTGTCCGGCCATTCGTGGGCAGATGGTCTAAAGCAGTTGTCCGGTCGTTTCGCGGACAGACAGTTGGCAGATTGAGGTAGACAATTACTTGTGACTGTCCGGTCGTATGGTGGACAGACAGTCGGTTATGTGACTGTTCGGTCGTTTGGTGGACAAACAGTTACTTGATTCTATGAGTGAGGCATGTAAGTGTGGTAGGTACGGATTGCGAAGGAGGGGAACTGCTGAGTGAGGAGGAGGAGTGACGTTGAAGTGTGCCACGCTGTTATAGGTCGGTTGGTGTAAAGCCACGCTGGTATTGGTTGACCACCATCAGGAAGCAGAATGAAAACATTTGGTGGGTAAAACAGTCGATTTCATCATGTAATGTTTTAAGGTATTGCGGGATATTTGTAGGGGAGATAGAGGAGTGGTAACTCGAGTGGGGAAGAAGCACCACCGAGGATACCCCAGCCCATTACATGGCCACAAATGTAGGGCTCCATACTGTAATTTGGCTTCAAAAAATGCAAAATTACTGAGAAGGAGGGAGATTTGGCTTTCCCACGTTATGGTTCATTCAGATTTGATGTGTTGTACCAATTGAGAGCACTGATGACTGCGTTGCGACCTCCACCCAGACCAACACAGTTCGAAGCGCTAGACGCATGGATGAGAGCAGCGCATGCAAGAAAAAGAGATCGGAGTCAGGAAAGGGTGAAAAAGTCAATCAGGGCGTTTCAAGATGCACGATGGGACGCATTGGCGAAAAGATGGAGGGTAGACACCATCGAGGGAGATAGACTTTTTCCTTTATTAGTAAAGGTGGGAGATGCTCAGAAGAGAGGAGAAAAGGAAGATGATAGTGATACAGATGACAGCTTATTGGAGAGGTTACTAGCAGAGCGTCCACCTCCATACAACCCAAGCTCAGAGGAGGGAAGGAGAGCACTTACAGAGGAGATTGGGGAGCCGCAGACAAACTCTAGTGCAAGAATAAGGGGAAGGATTTCAGCAGGAACAGAGGGAATAGGGACACAACCATTGAGAAATACAGAAGCAAGTGGAGTTAATATTGTCACGAGATTACCGGAAGCTCTTACAGTGCCGATCACCATTGGTCCCATAGTGTCAGTGTACAATCCAGATCAGGCGGAAAACGGGAGCTTAATACGATCAGCAATAGGAGAGAGCACTGGTTCTGGAGGAGATGGTACAGTGAGTGGAATAGGTCACCCTTTGAGACCCATAGAATTGAGTACACCTTTGCCAGCCACTGCAGATCCTTCCAGAGGTCATGTGGAACCAAGAGCAGCGAGATCAGGGTCTTTGGCTGATTCACGTTTCGATTTGAGGATGTGGGAAACCTCAGTGAGAGGTCCTAGTGGAAGGATGACGGGAGGAGACATTGCTCAGGGAGTTTCGGGAAGTCAATCTGTCTCACAGAACATAATGGAAGGGAATCAACGTGGAGATCAGGGTAGTGAGAGTGGAGAGTTGAGTAGTGCGTCAAGTCGAGGAACAATCAAAGCTGCTATAAGGGCCAAGGTATTGGATGTGATGAGATTGAAGGCAGAAATAGATGAGATAATTAGTGGACGCTTGCCTTTAGAAAGGGTGGAACTTTATGAGCCAGATGAATTGCTGTTTGTGGCGAAGGATGTAACTCGTAAGGCAAGGAAAGCGCATGAGAAATTGACAGAATTGGCACAGAGGTATGATGTAGATTTGTCCAAAACAAAAATGTTACAGGGAAGCCACAGGTTAAATTACAGTGATCAGGAACTGGAAGAGAAAAGGGTCATAGGTCTGAAAACACATATTCGAGAATTGATTGTAGGGATACGTGCATGGAGCATGCTTGACAAATGGGAAGAAAGATGGTCCAAGAAGAAGAGCGTCAAGAAGGGTATAGGAGAAACACCACCTCCAGGAGGGGGGACAGTAGGAGTAGAGGCTTATACTTTGCGAGAAGTACCGAGTGGAGGGTATGTGCATGTGCCTTGGAGTAGAGGTGATTTGACGGCGTTTACCAGTGATTTTCCTCGGCTGAGGGAAAAACCTGTTGAGTGGTACCCGCAAGTTGATCGATTTGTCAAAATTTCGAAGGTATTGTGGATAGATTTGAATACATTGTTTGACATTGTAGTACCAAGTGATTTGTGGTCAGCATGTAAAATTGCTGTTGACTGGCCATCTTCGGAACCAGAACGAGATTCTATTACACATGGTCCTTCACCTGTGGTCATGAAAAAGTTCGAGCAGGTAATCACATGGTTGCAATCCAAAATTTCACCACAAGACATTGATTGGGTTAAGATAGACAGAACTGCTCAGGAGCCAAAGGAAAGTGTACATGCCTACAGTGGCGGCTCCTCGAGGGAGTGCTGCGGGGAGGTGGGGCGGGGTGGGGGAGGGGCTGGGTGGGGGTAGTAAATTCTGGCATACGGCCGAACGGAGTTAAGTACATAAATAAATAAATAAAACGAATTACATTGCGCGCCGCAACGCCATATCGGCGATGCGGCGCACGCAATGTAATTCGTTTTATTTATTTATTTATGTACTTAACTCCGTTCGGCTGTATGCCGGAGTTTACTACCCCTCACCCAGCCCCTCCCCTGCCCTGCCTCACCGCCCCGCAGCACTCCTTCGAGGAGCCGCCACTGCATGCCTATTACGAGAGGCTCTTACAAGCCTTCAAGCAGTACAGCGGGTTAGATACTCTCGACCCAAAGGATATGGGACAGTTCGTCTCTAAATTTGTCCTAGGATTAGGACCAGAAGTTAGCTTTATGATCCAACAGCTTCTGATCTGCTCGCAGAATAAATCTGTGGACGAGGTTCTATGGTATGCCAGATACTGTAGTGACAAAGTGGATTCAAAGCATAGGAAGATCAAGGATAAGTTAATGCTGGTCCAAATGCAGAATGCGGACAAGATAGATCAAAAACAGTCAAGCGGAGGAACGTTAGGAAGAAGACAGGGAGACAATCAAGGAGGGACCCAGAATGCGTCGGGTCAGGGAAGGGGGAAACCCATAGACCCTAAGACAGGGGTGGATGTTTCCACGCTAAAGAAAACTACTGCATGTCATTATTGTCACAAGATCGGGCATTGGAAGTTCGAGTGTAGATCGAATCCAGCTAATCAGGTTCAAGAGGAGGAAGTGGTGCAGGCACCTGAGGTCGACAATACGGTGACGAGACCCAGGTCCATGCAGGGGAGGCATTAAGTCAGCAGGTGCAAATTCCCCAGCCGCCGAGGATTCCACAGGGAAATCAAACATACCAGCAGATGTCCTTTATTGAGACTTTCGATGAGTTTGATCCAGACCCGTTGCAATGATGGTGCCTGAGGGGGGAGGAAGACTGTACTTTTGGAGCAGTCTTGGAGGTAGACCAGAGGGGACCGTATGTAGAGGCGGATGTTGACGGTCATCCCACCACCTTTTTGGTTGTTACTGGTGCTACCCGTTCTACTGTGAGATCTGCAGTAGTTCCCAACCTACCCCTCTCGGGACAATCAATCCAAGTTGTAGGAGTGGCGAATAAGAAAATGACTAATCCATTGACTTAGGCAATACCTGTGAGAATAGGAACATTTCACGACTGACACCAATTTGTGGTATGTGACTCAAGTCCGGTCTGTTTGTTGGGTCGTGATCCCTTGTGTAAATTGAATTGCACCATTTGCTGTACACCCAAGGGAGTGGAATTGCAGACTAATGATAACGATGTGGCATTTAAATTGGCAAATCAGAATCTGAGCACAGAGATGTTCCCTATTTTGACAGTTGAGGAACTCCCACTCAACCTGAGGGACTCTGTCTCTCTGGAAGTATGGGATTTCACAGGAGAGGAGATAGGTTTGATCAAAGGGGTTGAGCCAGTTAAGATCCAGGTTAAGCCAAATGCCGAGTTCCCGAGAACACCCCAGTACAATCTGTCACCGGAAACGGTAGCAGAAATCAAGCCTGTGATTGAGTCTATGATCGAACAGGGAATCTTGAAGGAAATAATGGGAAGTCCGTGTAACTCACCCATTATGGGATTGCAGAAACCAAGTGGGAAGTATAGAATCGTGCAGGACCTGCGAAAGGTCAACACGATTGTAGTTCCATGTTGTCCTGTGGTACCGAATCCATCAGTGATACTGTTCCAGATTCCATGCGAAGCCGAATGGTTCACTGTGATTGATTTATGGCATGCACTTTTTTCGATACCATTACATGAGGAGAGCCAATTTTTATTTGCTTTCCGTCTGGAAGATCGTGTGTTAACATGGTGTCGTATCCCTCAAGGGTATACAGAGTCCATCGATCTTTAACCAGCTTTTGAAAAAGAATCTTGAGAGTCTCGTACTGCCACAGCACTGAGTTCTCGTGCAGTATATTGATGACCTCTTGATTGCATCTGAAATGGAGGATGCTTGCAGGATCGATACTGTTGCTTTGCTGAATCATCTAGCAGAGAATGGACACAAGGTGTCCCCAAACAAGTTACAGTATTGCCTGACTGAGGTTCAGTATTTGGGTCATCGAATCGAGAAAGGCAAGAGAAAGGTGTCACCAGATCGGATTGAGGCAATCATGAATATGATTGTGCCTACCACTCAGAAGGAAGTCAGGATATTTCTGGGTATGGTTGGGTATTGTCGCCAATGGATCCCCAACTTTTCCTTGAAGGCAAAGCCCTTGCAGAGGCTGACGCATAAGGATGTGAGCGATCCGGTACCATGGGATCATGACTGTCTGATTGCGTTCTTGGAGTTGAGAGAGGGCCTGTGTCGTGCTCCAGATCTAGGGATGCCAGATTACAACAAATCCTTTTCATTGTTCTGCTATGAGCGAGAAGGTTGCGCATTGTCAGTTCTTACTCAAAGTCATGAGGGTGTCCGTAGACCAGTTGCCTACTTCTCAGCTACTCTAGATCCAGTAGCTTCAGCGTTGCCCGGATGCCTCAAATCCGTTGCTGCAACCGGTGTCAGCATTGAGAGATGTGAGAGCATTGTTATGGGTCACCCACTTACAGTTTGTGTTCCACATTTGGTTGAGCTCCTGATGACGAGCACCAAGACACAGCACCTGACGAACAACAGACTCACACGCTATGAGCTGGTTGTACTTTCCTCGGAGAATGTGACTCTGAAAAGGTGTTCTGTGCTAAATCCTGCTACTTTGATGCCTTTGCCAAGTGTTGATGATGGAGATTGTGAGGACCATGACTGTCTCGATGTGACTGAACTTTGCACCAAACCGAGACCCGACATTTTTGATGAACCTCTGCCCGAGTCTGATGAAATCTTTTCTGTAGATGGTTCATGCTTAACGGACAATGTGGGTCATTTGAGAGCAGCCTTTGCTGTATGTACCATTTCTGGAGTTGTGGAAGCTGCTTGCTTACAGGGTGTATACTCAGCAGAAGTAGCTGAAATCATTGCCTTGACTTGTGCCTGCTTAGTTGCTGATCAAATCCGAATCACCATCTACACCAACAGCCAGTACGGGTTCGGTGTGGTTCATGACTTCGGACAGATATGGTCACAGAGAGGATTTTTAACGTCATCAGGATCTCCTATCAGAAACAGGGAATAAGTGAGACAACTGTTGGAAGCCTTGCAGCGACCACGAGAAATAGCTGTGGTAAAATGTGTAGCCCACGGGAGGGGGAATGATTTCCTGTCAATGGGAAATCGATATGCGGATGAAGTTGCATGTTTTTGCGCTGAACAAGGGTGCATTTTCACTGTAGATTATACTGGAGAGAGCCCAGAAAGAACTGAACTCAACATGATGTTAGCCATAGCAGACACCTGGGATGAGCTCAAGCGTCTGCAGGGAGAAGTTTCAGAACTGGAAGAGGCTGCTTGGATTAGAGCAGGATATGAGAGAAGAGATGATGGCATTTGGGTTTCAAGTGATGGACGAGCAGTGTTACCAGATGATCTACTGAGCCCTATGGTAAGACAGATTCATGGAGCAGTGCACATTGGAAGGGATGCTATGGTGCGAGTGTTCAGACAAATGTGGTACAATCCACGGTTCCGTGCGTTTGCTGAAGCAGTGTGTCATAGGTGTGTTACGTGTCAGCAAATGAATGCTGGAAAGCAAACTGTGGTTGCATTGAGTCACATTGGGAGGTCTGGAGGTCCTTTCAACAGAATCCAGCTCGATTTTATAGAGATGCCTAGGTGCAATGGCTTGAGGTACATTTTGGTTGTGGTGTGCGTTTTCTCAAGGTGGGTGGAAGCGTATCCGACAAGGAGATGTGATAGCCTCACTGTAGCAAAATTGTTACTTAGGGAACTGATACCACGGTTCGGTTTTCCAACTTCATTGGAGTCGGATAGAGGCACACACTTCCACAGCAAAATTATGACGTTACTTTGTGCCGCTTTACATGTTGATCATAGACTGCATTGTAGCTACCGACCAGAGGCTTCTGGTATTGTGGAACAGATTAACGGGACTCTGAAAATGAAGATGGCAAAAGTGTGTTCGTCCACGTCTCTGAAATGGCCTGATGCATTGCCACTAGTGTTGATGAGTGTTTGTAGTATCCCCAATAGGAAAACTGGCCTTTCACCACATGAGATCCTGATGGGGAGGGGGATGCAGTTACCAGCAGTGCCATCTACAGCCTTGATAAACATCACAGATGATTTGATCCTTGATTATTGCAAAGGACTGGCTGACGTGGTCCGTTCTGTGTCTCACCAGGTTGAAGCTGCAACTGCCCGACCTCGAGGGACCTCTGCCACGACCTGTGCCCAGGTGATTGGGTGCTAGTCCGCAAGCACGTGAGGAAGAGTTGCCTTGACACCCGTTGGAGGGGCCCTTACCAGGTCATTCTGGTGACGAATACAGCGGTGAGGTGCGTAGGCTTGCCGAACTGGATTCACGCCTCCCATACTCACAGAATTTCAGAACCCTTGGAAGAAACAGCTCCTCTCATAGAAGAAAATCCAGCTGTGGCAGCAAGGCCACTCGAGAGGACAAGCCAAGCTGTGAGGGTTGCTGACGAAGCTGGTTGCCCACCAGAGCAAGCTGAGGGGGGTCACGCTACACAAGACCCAGGTATTGACTCTGAGGGAGAAGGTAGCGTTGCGAGTGGTATAGAGTCAGACTCAGCTGAAGGAACTAGTGCGCAAAGTGGTTGGGGGCAAAGGAGAAGTGCTGAACTTGCAGAAGAATCGTGGCCTGGGAGACAAAGGAGGCTGAATCTGAGACTAGCTCCTGAGAGAGATCTTGCTCCTGTGTCGGAGACATCTGAATCAGAACTGAGTGACGCAGAGCAAGCTCGAGAAGGCCCAAGAAGGTCAAGGAGAGTGAGGGTGCCCTGCCAGATATACGCTGCCCCGGAGTGGACTTATATGGTCACTGATGCCGGGAGTAGTGGGGACCGGGAGACTGAGGTCTTCACAAGTGGTCAGCAGAACTCCTGAGTTAAAAATTGATGTGGGACTGATAGTTCCTGGATTAGAAATAGAAGGGGTGCTGACAATAACTGTTCCGAGACCTCCGATATTGAGCAGAGTGCGGATTCTAATCCTTCAGGAATTGTCCTTTCCAACTTTTGGATATCAGCCACCAGCTCAGGAGATTGCAGCCGTTCGTCTTGAAATTTTGCAGCGTGTACTAATTGAAATTGGTTCTGAGCTTATAAGAGACTGTGATTGAATTGTGGACTGTAAATAAGTGTTTTAAGAAGATAACCTAGGTCCGAGTGGAAGAAGAATAAATTTAGGGTTTCCTATAGAAGAAGAAAGAGGGCTGAGGAAGTCTTTTTGAACTGTGTAAATAAATCCAGAGCAACGAACTGTGAAAGAATTTCCAGCACTTCAATGAACTGTGTTTGAACTGTTTGAACAGCAATTTGAGGAGAAGAAAAGAGACTTTTAGTGTATCCTCTTGCTGAACTAATCCGACAAGCTAAAGATGGAGTCTGGAAGTTTGAACCGTAGGTCTGAGTGTGTTATAGGTACACTCATAGTGGGGGTGATAGTTGTAATAGCAGTAGTTATTATTGTGTCTGTAAAAATTTCACATGATGCAGAAGTTGAGGGAGTGGGAGTACAAGGGACATCCATACCTACTACTTCTAGCGCCAAAGAGGGTATCGTAGGAGCTGAAAAAGCTATGCTAGATCAAACTAGTCATATGCTGCATGTAGATTTGTCTAGAGGTGATTATACGCTTAATGCCTATGCAAAGCTGCTATATGAATATGTAAATACGATGGATGTGAGAGACTGTTATGTGTGTATGCAGTTGCCTGCGTCTGTAGAGGAAGGTATTCGTTATCATCATCTCCCTTTGACGTATGGTATTACATGTAGTTTATTGCTTAGTATGTTTTATGATAAAGGTCATTATGAATATTATTTTTCTAATTATGATGTAGTGCTTTTAGAAGTTTCAGCTTATAAGCATTTGAACAAGTATGATCATTATAAGCAGGAAGATAGAGTGGGGAAGTATTTCATACCTACTGTAACTTTAGATACGGCCTATGCACATTGTCACAATTTAACATGCTCATTAACAGATGTAGAGAAGAAATTTATAGATCAAGTAGAAGATAGACATAGACAATTAACAGTAAGTTGTAACAATAGGGAAGGAAGAGTTGAGTGGACCAAGGAGGAGTTAGCACATAAAGCGAAAGGGAGCAGTGGTCCAATAGCGTTGGATTTTGAGCAGAGAGGGAAGTTGTGTGTGAGAGAAGTCCAGACCTATTATGATAAGGTCTTTGTGGGACAGAGTGTGTGTGATCATACTTTCACCATTGAGGCTACAGCGAAGAAGTGCTTACAGGATGTCATACAAGTGGTCCCAAACGTGTATTTCGTGTGTGGGAAAAATGCCTATGTGCGATTGCCATTGAATTGGTATGGTACATGCTATGTGGCAGTGGTGTTTCCGAAAATGTATCATGTGGAGGATTTAGGACATTTGGAAGGTGAATTACATCCTAGGGGTAAGCAAGATGGAAGTGCAGGAGAGATTGTGGGAGATGTCTTTGGAGCACTGATACCAAGTTTGGGAGTGGTGTTGAACGATGTCAAGATTAGAAGGTTGTCAACTATTGTGGGCAAGTTGTCAGCAAACACAGCTCAGTCGTTGTTGCTTGTGGATGGAGAGATGGTGTCGATAAGGGCTATGGTGAAGCAGAACCGTCTTGCTTTAGATGTTTTACTGGCAAAAGAGGGCTGAAAGATCAACAGTGCTGTGCTTATATACCGGATAACAGCGAAGGTCTGAAGAAGCATATAAGTAATATCACTGAGATCCACCATGAGGTGCATGACTTAGCCACAGAAGGAGTTTGGGACAAAGTGGGAAAAGGGTTTGGTAAGGTAGGAAATTGGTTTGCGTCCCTTGGAAAGGGAATTCTTGGTTACATCTTGAAGCCTATCATCATAGTAGTGGTTTGTGTGATTATTTTGTTGGAATTGGTGAAGGCTTACAAGTGGCATAAAGCGCATCGAGTTGAGAGATCTCTTAGAGAGCAAGAGCAAAGGATGGAGAGACTGCAGGACAGTCATTATGAGAATATTAAAAGCCTAGAGAAGTTCATAAACAGGGAAGAGTGGCTACAAGTTCTGTTTAGGTCGGTCCTTTCCCCAGGGAGTGTGATTTGTTATGATGACACTTGTCCTCAGAGGGGGGAACTGATGGATCGCGATAGTGCTCTAAAATTGTAGGGGTGCATTATAATCATGGATAGTCTGCACCCGCATATATTCCTGTGTTGTGTTAACATTTGGTCATTAGAAACATGTTGTAATAATAATTTGCAAGTGAATTGATAGAAATTGTTTTGTGCCATGCAAGAGAGACGAAATGGCATTTATGTTTGGAAAAAGTAACCTTTAGTATATTGCAATTGCCTAACGGAAAGCCTATGTGTAATGTAATGCATTTTGATTTAAACGTGCATCATGTTGGAGTTTGCACGTGGAGATGACTAATTGTGCTTAACGTGTAATAATTGTAGATGCTTGCAAAGGAAAGCTCTGTTAACTTGTGTGTATATTTTGATGTGTAAAGGCCTAAATGAAATGTTCACTTCTGTGTAATTGAAGGCCTATTCGTTTATTCTTATGTTGGCCGATTTGTGTAGGCCTGAAAATGTAATTTAACTGGTAAGCTCTCGCATTTGGAGGTAGTCAGCGAATATCATGTGCATGCAAGGTTGTTCTGTTCTCACGTTTCCGTTGCAGGTGGAAGAAGCTGCCTTTGTTAGTTAAAACTAACGCCTTTTGTTTTAGGAGTTAGGCATGGAGGAGAAATAATACTTTGTAAACGGAATGTCGATAATTGGGAGCCGGTGTTCTTTCTCACTGAGGAGGCCTGGGAATCAAGGTCATCGATCCGAACTTGGATGGAGTGAGGAAGACGGTGGAAATTTACCTATGAGAAGTGCCAAGTGAGATGAGGTGATCTGTGGGCGTGTTTTACATCTGTGCATTTTGTATTAGGGACGGTGTCCCGAGGGAGGAGAGAGAACAGGGAGTTAGGAGAAGGGGTAAGGAGATCGATTAGGAAGGAGGGAGCCTCTTAGAACGAGCTCTGTAGCTTTGGCTACTCGACTTATACAACGTGATTGTACTTCTTAGGAAGTCTTCACGAGCTGACACCTTTAATTGATCTTGCCTGGGGAATGCTAAGTAGGGATGTCACTTTAGGGATAGAGTAGGGATAGTCTAATGCTCTTTATGTTTCAGCCGCAGATGAAGTCTGACTTAGATGTTGGGGCAGTTCTTGCCTGTGTTCTATTTTTGGAACTTTTCATTCTTTCATGATCTATCGGATTAGGCTCACTCGTAGATATGGCTTTGTATTAGTTCCCATGTACTTTTACAACCTCGTCCTGAGGTGCTTGTACATTCAATTGTTTCTGGCTTTGTAATAAACTCACTAAATTGGAATTCGGAGTCTGAAATCTTTGAGTTATAGCCTTCGGTAAATGTTGTATTGCCTCAAATGAGTTATTTCTCCCCTTTACACTTCCCAGCAGGTAACAAAAGATCCATTGACCTAGGGTTCCTAGCTAAATTCTGATAGCGGAACCCGGCCTTATCAGTTCCACCTGACTCGCTCTGGATGCAGAAACAGAGCCCGAGCAGTGATGGAGAGACTGGGACACTTGGACCAGCAGCGGAAATAATCTGGAAACAGGTGTTCACCAACGAGCAATGCTTTATCTTACATAGAAGCTACATCATTCTTGTAATAAAAGTTGCCCTGTCTGAAAAAAAACTTAAAATGTTACCTGTAATATGCTAATATATCTATTAACTGCATATAGAGCCCTGAAAGAATTAACCATTTTTAAATCAAATATGGATGTTGTTTTATATTAGTTGATGCCTCCTGTAATACTGAACGTGCTTGCTAATTTTCATGACTCTAGTAGACCCATACAGTGTTGTACCTTGCACATCTCTTAACAGCCAAACCTTGTTTTCAAACCTGGTAAGTGGTAGCAGGATTTTGTAAGAATAATGAGGCTAGTATTGTGCATGTGAATTATATCTTGTTCCCAAGGACATTCAGCACTTCCTTGAGGGCAAGATCCCATTACCTGTTCACGAGATATGTTTTTGTTGAGAGTATCAAGTTTCTGTCACGTGGCTAAGCTTCATTGACATGCATTAAGAGAAAATATATACTGGTCTAATTTCCTTTGTAATTTAGCTTGAGGCTACAACTGCCCATTTTCGTTTTTGTGTGCTGCTGGCTATTTTGCATTAAATATTGGTTGGACTTCAGACACCTGAACTGTTGTATTTTAATTTTAACACCTTGTGATCCTGCAATCACAACATATATTTATCTGTGGTTGATTTATTCTGTCTTGACACCAAGGAGCTTTTCTGTAAGTACTGTTCTCAAACGAGAAACAGTCAAGACACGTACACAGTAATGTATTTTAGCAGTGTCTCCCGAGGGGGGAGTTTCCCAGTCGCGGGCGGCATGGCCCACGGGTGGGGGGGCGGTTGCGGGATCGCACGGGGTGGGTAGGAGGGGACGGGCGAGTGTGAGCAAGGGAAGGGGGGGTCGCGCGGGGAGGGGGTGGTTTAAATAATAAAAAAACGTACTTTTCCCGGGTCCCGGGTCTTCAATGCCCGGTCTGCTCCTGCTTTCCTGCCTCCGCAGGAACAGGAAGCAGGCAGCCTCCCTCCCCTTCCCTAAGCCAATCACAGCGCTGCAATGGCAGTGTTGTGATTGGTTGGGACGACGACCACACAGGCGTCTATGGGGAGGCCATTTTCTCCATGTAGACAGCATGCAGCCTACATGTTGAAAAGGGAGAGTGCGCATGACTGGTTTGGTGGGCCCCAGAGGGCTGACCAAACAGTCAGGGCCTGGAACATTGGGCAAGCCACTCCTCCCCTGCCCTCAAGCAGAAGCCCCCAACCAAACCCTTCTGCATTCTCGCAGTGTGAGAAGCAGAAACATAAAATGGTATTTATAATATCATTTTATGTTTCTCCTTCTCGCACTGCGAGAAAGCAGTGGGGCGACGCTCCTCCGCCCACATGGAGGAGCCGCCCCTGGAGTTTCCTTGTAAATAATGGCACAAGAAAGAGAATCCTTATGAATAAATTACATCCTGTGCTCTCCATGCACCCTGCTCTCCTGTACTCCTTGCACCTTAATCTCCTCCTTCCATCCTCTGCATTCTCACGCCTCCTCTCATCCTGCACTCCCCCTGGCACCCTGCTCTGAACCTTGCAAATTGTGCTTTCTTGTGCCCTGGGGTCCGTCTTAACTCTTGCCCTCTCGCTCTTGTACCTTGCTCCCACTCACCAAAGAAAGCTTCTGAGGTTCCCCACCCGTGCATCCATCATTCTCTCTCACAACCTGCACTCAAACATTCTGCACTCTCCTAATTTGCACCCTCAATCCCCTCAGAAGCGTGTGCAGTACCACCTCAATAGTGCCACATATTTTGGCTTTGGTGAGAAAATGGGTTAAACAAACGACAACACAAGTAAAACTTTGGCAGCAGCAGTGCCCCTTTCCTTACACAAAGTGCAATTACAGAACAGGTGTCATCGTAGAAGCTTCCTTGTACTCCACAACAGATACATGTTGAGCAGCAGGGTAAGAGTCTTACGTGTGGGAAACAGCCATGAACTCCTGCTGCCTTTGGATAGTCTCTTCTGCGCAGTAACTCAAGATAGGACACATCTGTCCACTGAACGAAAGCAGGAATAATTGACACTGCTGGGCTTGTTCTCTTACTGTGACTGGCCTTATTAGCCTACACGATTTTTAGACGCAGCCTGTTGCTCAGTGAAGCATATATCTGGCTTTTAATGAGTCCGTTGCAAAGAGCTTTCTTACAGGGAGGGCAGCATGCCACTCTGCAGGTGCATCTGTCAGGGTGTGGACAGAGTGTCTGACCGGAAATGCCGCTTCAGCACTTTCAGTGTGTCTCAAAGACACAGCAAATCACTCTTCAATGGCTTCGGTGTAGAGTATCTGCCCCAGAAAGGGCCAGAGGAGCAGCGACCTAACGTGCACTGCCCCCCACTTAAAAAATAATGGATAAGTGCAAGACAAATCAGATGCTGTTATTTGCTCCGGTATTTACATTGCATTTCTAGTTCACGGTATGTTTCTGAGTTTTCGTTATGTGCCTCTGCTGCTAGCCCCATCGTTCAAGTGAAGCCGCATCTGTTGCTAGCCTTTGTCAGACGTGTGTTTACAGAGATGGAGTTAATCATTTTGCGTGCACTTTGCTTAGCAGCCTGACAAAGGAAACACATTATACACAGGTGTCGTTTCTTTTCTAGCCTTTACATTGATCATTTAGATAATTGTGGAGTACAGCTGGAAGATGTTGACATGAAAAATCACCCTCTTCAAGAGCCACCTCCGTTGTTGTTTCTGAAGCAGCAGCCTACTGGGTCCTGCTTACAGTGCTATTATGTTTGGGGCCGCAATACATACCCCATCATTATAGCATCCTCCGCCCCAGTCAAGCATAGCACACAGTCTCTGAATTGTCTCCGAAGGCAAAATGCCCTCAGCACTAGTTTTAGTTTCCTGACCTGTATTTGTGACATACATAAAGCAATAGACTGCAAAGAGCCTCAACTTTAAAACTGCCTGCTGCAATTAACATAAAAAATATATATTTGGGAGGTGGAAGCACCATCGGTAAGATTACTGTACTGACGCAGGTGTGTGGTAGGTGTTAATGTCCACTTTCTTGCACTTCTGCATTAATGAAGCAGCTGCAGATGCCCCCCCACCCCGTCCCGTTCTGTAATACCTATTGAGCGGAGACTCATTTGTCATCAAATTAGTGTGATGAAAGATGAGAAAATCACAGCATCTCAGAGAGAACTGGGTTAGGATAGAGCAAAATGAGAACTACCAAATATGTGGTTCTAGTCGAAACAATGAAAGCAGGGCAAGTCACCTTTCACCACAGTGTCTCTTTTATACCCTGAAATGTCATTCACTTTTAATAATGAGAGTGGAAGATGCCTGTGAGGGAATTCTAGATGGTAAAGCGGATGCCTTCATTTGTAAACTAGAATGAGCAAGGGTCTCTGGGATCTAAGAAAATTATGGAGGGCTGAGGATAGAAAGGTAACACAAGGCAGGCCATCTGCTCTTGTGCTTTCAGGGCAGTAACCCACCAAGTGCTCTGCCTCTCATCTTGACATGTGCAGTATGCCAGCATAGCTAGGGTCTGAACCATGACCTGACTAGGGCTCACCCGACTGGTTTTGTGCATCTTTGGAAGCTTTTGTGAGCTTAGGAGGGAAAAGGGCACAAGGGTAACACGAGGCAAGGCGCTCCATTCTTGTGTTGTCATGGCTGCAACCCTCCAAGCACTTTGCGCTCACCATTGCATGTGCAGAGTGCCAGTCTGACTAGGGTCTGAACCATTGCCTGACTAGAGCTCACCCAGCTGGTGCTTGTGCATCTTTGGGAGCCTTTGTGAGCTTGAGAGGGTCTTGGGTGCGCAAACCCCTTCCCAAAAATGTTGATCCACCTTTGGTTAAGAGGAGTAGGTGCAATCTGGGCCTCTTAAAAATTGTGTAGATTCTTAACAGGTTGCCAGCATAGAATGCTTTTCTACTTCCTTCCTCGTTCATTGAGATTCAACACCATCTCTTCCTGGAGCATGTTGCCATATGTATTAATGGGCCTTTTCTGATAATCTCGTTTTCCTTTTTTGATGTTAACACACTGAGCATCAGCTCCACTTAGAGCTGGGCTGGTGCAGTTTAACTGCCACATGTTTTACTCCTTATTACAATTATAATTAGGATTTCCAGTTTTCCATTTTTACAGATTAATACAGACAGAAATGAATGTTTTTCCTGTCTGTATTAATTTTTCAAAAGTGTAAAAATACTGAAAATTGTGCTTCTTGTGAGTGACTCTCCATGCTGACTTTCGACAATTCCAGGACAACATCTAACCCAATAGACAGCAAGGGGAGATACAAAAAACATTGAGATTTCCTCAAAAATAGGCATATTTTAACATATATTTGAAGTATAATGCTAATATTTACTTGAGGGTGTAACGTTTTGCTGTATTGGCTGCTTAATTTGCTAAAACACGACAGGCATTAAAGTAGGACTGAATGTTTATCAATTAAATACATTTGGAAATATACAATTTTATTTCTCCATTTATTCTCAATACACAAAATAAATATGGATAAATACAGACAGAAATGCTAAAAAAAAAAATACCATAAAACCGGAAGCCTGAATTATGATTTGCATGTCTGTCTATCACATACTCTCATATTTCATATTGTCAGGCGCTGCATCCCAAAATACATTACCTGTATCTTGGTTAAGCCTGGGCAGTGAACTCCGCTCCGTTCGCAGAGTTCGCGGAGTTTCTCGCACTCCACCGAGCTCGCAGCGTCCTCAAATGGTAAGTTGGGGAGCGAGGAAAATCCAACGCGAGAACACTTCCCTGCAAGATTTCTCAACGCGGACGGTTGCGGATGGCCGCTACCGCTCACATTGAGAAACCTTTCATTCGCGTTGAGGAAGCTGCCGCTTGAATAGAACTTATACTCAGGCCGCAGAAAGAAGCAGCGCCCTCCTGCACTGAGTGGGATGCTGTTCACACTGATTTTACAGCGGGGGACAAACACCCGGCACTAAAAATCAGTGCGAACGGTGTGAGGTAACCCACTCCGCCGCTCGCAAACTCTGCCCAGGCTAAATCTTGGTGGTAATCATGCACAACATAAAAACACTTTCCATATAGGTTCAAATCAAAAGCAACATCCTTCCCACCATACACCATAAATGGTGCACCTTAATATCCGTGTTGCTAAGTGCTTCAGCACCCCACATAGGGGCAGTAAGCACTATATAAATACTACAATACTCTGCCTTCTAACACTTATTGAAATGGAAATGGGAAATATTGAACTTTAATAATATGACCACTGCTTTTCTTGATCTTTATGAGATAGGCATACTACGCCCAACCTAGTGTAACAGTCACATATCTGCCCATACCTATGACTATCACTGCAGTTTGTCAACAATAGAACTGCAGTGTCAAGCAATAAGTCTCATTGATTTGGAAAGTGAATGGCATAAGACTATGTGACACAGTACTCTCCAAGTTGAAAACCTCTCCACATCCTTGCAATTGAGCACATCAAGCCCTGAATTAAAAGAGGAGCTAAAGGCAGGAAAAATTGAGGATGGCACATGCGATCTACAATTCCACCATGATTCGGACCTCACCATTATTCAAAGCCTTGGGTGTCCTTAAAAATATCTGCAAGCTCATTTAAGCATTCAATTGAAAAGAAACATTGACATGAAAGACACCTGGTAGATGTTTAAGCTGCAGAAAAACCATGCAGATCTGAACTCAATCTAATTTGCAAGAGTCAGTCTCATCCAGTAAAACCCACACCTGCAGTCCACCATCATCTACTCCTGCAGGACAATGTTGCCCTCGCAGATAAAAGCCACGCACTTACAGAGGCACTCTCAAGAATGACTAAAATTGGGGGCGTGGTCTCGCGGCAAACCAACATGGCCGCAACTTAGGGCTGCTCCTGAGCCCCTCCATCCTACCACATTAATCCGCTACAACAATCCGACGGAAAGGTGCAGAATCGGACACAAGGGCGCAAGCGAAGCCCGGCAAAGCTTTCCCGAGTGCAATCGGAGGTAGTAGGCAGTAGCTGTGCCAATCGGCGAGTCTGGGCCTGTGGCTGGGGAAACCGGGACCTCGAGTGCTGGAGACGGCCGGCGGAAGACGCGAGGACGTGGGCGTGACCCCCTCCCCCATCCTCGGAGGGTCGGGGAAATTCAGGCGAGCGACTTCGGTGCCCCCCCTCCCGTGATCGTGACGCTGCCGGTGGCGCTGGAGTGCAGCCCCTGAGCGGGTTGAGGCGTGCGGAGGCCAGGGACGTGAACAGGGAGCCAGCGGCCCAGCACTGGGGAGACTGCGGAGGACCGGGGCAGCGTGTGTCTTGTGGTGCCCAAAAGCGTCGAGGCCTGATCGGCCCCCACGGAAACCGAAGCGGGAGGAGCAGAGCCGGTGAGTGACGGCCCCCGGCGTCTCCCTGCCTGGTGCAGGGTCTGGAGCTGGCTGGAGGCCGTGATCGCTGGAGGCAGAGCGCGCTTCCAGGACGCGACTGCGCCTACTTTAGTGGAGGCGGCGGGGGGCCCAGGGGACTGGAGTGCTGCATCCATGCAGGACCCGTTGTGGGAGCAGCTGACCCCGCCCTGCCTGATCGGGCCTCACTAACCGAGACGAACCCCGGGACCGGGGGAGTCTCTGCTGCTGTGTGCCTTTGCTGTGGTTGGTGAGGACGGGGAGGAGTGAGCATGGAGCGGCCTCCCTACTATAACTGCGTTGTGGGGGATGGCTGCCGGGGGCCGCGTGAGGTGGTCCGCCCTGCTCCCCTGCCTTTCTTTGGTGCGCCGGTGGCCCTTGAGCTGGCATCGTCGTGGATGCTCACTGCTGCCTGAGGGGTGCTTGGGGGCTGGCAGTGTCCGGGGAGCGGGAGACGACTGGCCCTAGTGGCGCACAGGTGGCCCTTCACGACCGGCGACGCCCTGAGTGCCCACCTCCGTGGCTCGACTCCTGGTCCCGGGTCCCAGCGGGCAGCCAGAGACGACGGAGCTAAACAGCGTCATCCACATCGGTACGCGACTGGCCCGGGGCTCTGTGGACATCTTCGGAGGGCCTGGCCAGGGGCTGTTCCATCTGGCGCCTCCTCGAAACTCCGGCCTAGGGAGCGGTGTTGGCCTCAACATGTCCGGCAACAGGGGTTCCCGGGCGCCACAACAAAGCAGGCTAGACCGCTTTACCTGCCCGAAAGCGGACATCCCTGACAAGAAAGGGACCAGTGATAAATCGCAAAGTGGAGCCGAGCATGACCCCACAGAGCCCACAATGACGGACATAATGGCAGCCATTATGGGTGTCCGCACATCTATTGACACCCTCTCCTCGGAGGTGACGCTGATCAGAGCGGATCTCACGAAATATAGAGAGAAGGTCAAGCAATTAGAGGCAACCACCGCCAGTCTCGTAGAGGACACCTCGCAACTCCAAACGGACATCGGGGAGCTTCAATCATTTCGCAAGTACACGGAAGACAAGCTGGATGATTACGAGGGGCGCCTGCGACGCAACAACATCCGCGTCCTTGGAGTGCCGGAGAAATCGGAAGGTCCGTCTGCAGACCTATTTATGGAGGAACTGATCTCGACGAAGCTACAACCAAAGGGCCTTTCTAAACTGTTTGTAATTGAGCGAGCCCACAGAGTGCCTGGGGGTCGCCCAAAGCCTGGGGCCCCCCCTCGTCCAATACTGGCCAGACTGCTTAATTACAGAGACAGAGACACAATCCTTCAGGCAGCAAGGGTCGCTCCTCCAATCCACCTATACAACTCGGAGATCACCTTCTTCCCCGATTTCACCCGAACGGTGCAGATGAGGCGACGCTCCTTCCTCGATGTGAAGCGCAGGATGAGAGAAAAAGGTCTCAAGTACGCCATGCTCTTCCCGGCTCGCTTGCGAGTTGAACTTAATGGGAAAACACGTTTCTTTGACCTCCCAGAGGTGGCATCCGACTGGCTGGACAGTCTGAAATCCTCGCCGGAACAAGACCTCACCGCTCATTGAACCCCGCGGTGATCTCTCATGGGATGGCCTCTGGTTTCTTCAACATGAATCGCTTCAGCTGCTGTTGTACCCTGAACCGCCAATGTGCGGCTCAGGCTGATATAAACCTTGTACCAATGCCTTGGGACCTTTCACATGTGGTGAACTGAACATTGGTCATGTCCTGCACCGATTCTGTACTGGTAGGCGGGGGGGCCGACGGAACTCTGAGGCCTTCCCCAGTGTGTTAATTTTCTATTAGTAGAATAGTTGGGCGACAGGCACTCTGCATTTAAATATTATGGGCAGTTTTAAGCCCGGAGTGCAGGGGAGCAGGGTGGGGGGATGTTGGGAGGGACTGATGTTTATTTTGTATGTTGTTTTTTGTATTATCTCGACAGTACGATATCTATATACGACCCCACTAGTGGGGAACCGCTCCGCTTTCAATGGGAGTACAGTACAACAGGGCTATTAAAATTTTAAGTTGGAATGTTAACGGACTGGGGGACAAGATAAAAAGAGGTGTTGTGTTGCAGTATATTAGGAGACAATAACCGGATATCGTCTTACTCCAGGAAACACACCTCGTTGGCAACACATGCAGGGCAATGCACAGATGGGGGTACTCGATGGTGGTGCATGCGGGATTTACCTCTAGCTCCAGGGGAGTAGGCATTATGCAAAAAAAATCATTCCCTTTCTCACTCACCAATACGTACATAGATGACCGAGGCAGATATGTTGGAATCACAGGCACTTGTGAGGGCAAACCTACCACTTTCATGTCAATATACGCACCCCCCGGGATGCAGAGCACAACATTCACTGACTTAAGTGCTATACTCTTGACGTTGCCTGACGGACACCTGGTGCTTGGCGGCGACTTCAATTCAATTGTCTCGGGTGCTTTAGACAGGCACCCCCCGTGCAACCCCTCCGGCCGCTCATGCGTTCACTAGCTTCTTGGAGGCGATGGGACTGATGGATGGCTGGAGGACATACAACCCCGATAAGATGCAGCACACTTTCTACTCAGGGGCACATAACAGCCTATCCCGACTGGACTATATACTTGTCCCGGCCTCGCACATTACCAATATCCATGAGATCCGTCATCTGGCACGAGGTATCTCCGACCACTCCCTCTCTGGGTCCATATAGTTTTAGATTACACACAGACAGGACGGGTTGCCCCAATAAACCCTTGGTACCTCAAGAACCCCAAAATACGGAAAGGCCTAATTAAAACTCTTGATGACTATTTCCTGGAGAACGAACACACAGTTGAGTCACCTCAAACACTATGGGAAGCTTTCAAAACGGTGGTCAGAGGACAGGCCCTCTCCTTGGTGGCGGGCTCCAAAAAGACAGGATGAAAGAAATCTCTGACATAGAGCAGGAACTATACCGCCTAGAACAGGATGTCACCGCGGACGCTAAGCCTGAAACCCTCCACTTCCTACGCTTACGGCAGGAAGAATACCGGG
The DNA here is from genome assembly GCA_963921515.1 of Calotriton arnoldi. NCBI lineage: Eukaryota > Metazoa > Chordata > Amphibia > Caudata > Salamandridae > Calotriton > Calotriton arnoldi. Next base: position 33,556 of record CAWUFW010003779.1, read on the forward strand.
CGTTGGTCACCGACCGTGCCAAACTACTGGGACAGGAACGGCTGGGACGGATATATGACTGGGGCGACAAGGCCGGCAAATTGCTCGCATGGTTAGACAAGAGAGAGCAGGCCAGCAGGCTCGTGCCCGAGATTAAGGACTCTGATGGGTCCTCGGTGACAGATCCCCAAGACATAGCTAACCATTTCACAGCTCACTTCCAAACTGTATATAGCTCGGTGGCACCATACCCTGAAGCAGATTTTACTGATCTAGTCAAAGACATATCGCTCCCGACACTATCGGACTCGGACCTTACATTCATGGACAGTGAACTGACGGCTGATGAAATAGCTACGGCAATAAGAGCGCTGCACTCCGGGAAAGCTCTCGGCCCAAATGGCATCCCAATAGAGCTCTACAAGCTTCGACCAGATAGATTGGCCCCCTATTTGAAGTCAATGTTTGAAGATAGCCTCTCCCAGGGGATGTTGCCATATGACCAGAGAATTGCCACCATAGTCACAATCCATAAAGAAGGGAAGCCCAGAACGCAGTGTACCTCCTACCGGCCGATATCGCTGCTGAATGCGGAGCCCAAAATTCTAGCTAAAGTGCTTGCCACCAGGCTTACCAAGGTGTTGGGCGACCTAGTCCACCCAGACCAGTCAGGGTTCATGCCCAAAAGAAACACGGCTCTCAACCTGCGTAGACTACACGGGGTTCTGGGCAGGGTGCCAATGATACGAGAGGACGCTGTGGTGGTCTCTCTGGATGCCGCCATGGCTTTCGATTCACTGGAATGGCCCTATCTCTTTGCAGTGCTTGGTAAACTGGGATTTGGACCGGGCTTCTGCAACTGGATACGGCTGTTGTACAGCGCGCCGCTGGCCCAGGTAGTAGTGAATAACAGAAAGTCTGAACCCTTCGTGCTCAGCCGGGGTACTCGTCAGGGGTGCCCCCTATCTCCTTTACTGTTCGCTTTGGCCCTCGAACCACTCGCAGCATGGATCCGTAAGGATGTGAGGATCCGCGGACTGCGCTGGTCAGCGGAGTGGGAGGATCGGATCTCACTGTACGCTGACGATATTCTTCTCTATCTTACATCCCCTAAGAGATCCCTAACAGTAGCCTTTGATATACTAGAGGTTTTCGGCAGGTACTCTGGGTTTCAGGTCAATTGGGAAAAAATCACTCGTATATGTCCTATGGGGAGCCCCTCCGCAGTTGCCACGCAAGTGCCCGATCCCAGTGGTCTCAGACCGCTTCAAGTATTTGGGCATTTTTATATCTTTAGACCCATCAGTTCGGTACACCCGCAATCTGCTCCCCCCACTGCAGCGGCTCAAGAGCGACATAACACACTGGAAGTCCCTCCCGCTCTCGCTATTGGGCAAAGCTGCATTATTTAAAATGATGTCACTGCCCCGATTCCTGTATGCGCTACAGAACTCAGCCGATCTTGTCCCGAACTCGTATTTTAAAGATCTGGAAGGGCTCCTGAGAGACCTCCTATGGGGAGGGAGACCACGTATCGCCATGAAAAAACTGACACTTGGCTGGTATGATGGGGGAATCGGGTTGCCTGATATTAAAAAATATTACTGGGCTGCGCATCTAGCAGCGATCAATCATTGCACGTATGGTCACCCTGACAACCCGGGGTTTCTGATGGATCGTTGGCTTTTACCTAAAGGGACCTTTTTGAGAGCTCTATATTCAAAACCGGAGAAATACCCGCTCACCGGACCCACTGCCCATACAGTTGCAATCTGGCACTCCGCTGCTAAATCAATCGGTTGGCAAAACAAGTTGACGATGGCCACACCTTTGTGGGACTCACAAAAACTAGGCTATATGGGAAACTCAAAGGGATTTGTGAAATGGGACTTAATAGGGATTTCCCATGTCAAAGACCTTTGGCATGCTGGGGATGTGGCATCCTTTGCTACCCTACAAACGCAATATGCCCTGGCGGACTCCGAGGGTTACCGCTACCTACAAATTAGGCACTCGCTGCGAACAGCTATCCCCGACGACTCGACGCCACCGGACGCTTCCCCACTAGAGGACAGACTATTGGATGGACATCTGCCTGATAGGGCCATCTCCCTCACATATCGAAAACTCATCAATCACACTGACAACCCCCTATTACAATTGCGTGACAAATGGACTGAGGACGGAATAGAGTTGGACGATGAAACCTGGCAGGAAGCGGTCTCTTCTCCTAAGACGGTCGCTATCCCAGCGAGACTCAGACTGGTGCAATTAAAGATCCTCCATAGAATTTACATAACTGGTCCCCAGCTGGTACATATGGGTGGACTGACAGACGGCTCTTGTAGGAGGGGATGCGCACAACTGGGCACATTCATACACATAATATGGCACTGTGCGCCGATCCAGGAATACTGGCGTAACATACATGCGGTCATGAGTGCAGTGTTGGAGGTAGTAATCGAACCGGCGGCACCTAGATGCCTCCTTAATATCTGGGGACCTACCGACCTCAACACCTATACTAAGACATGGGTCACGCTCGGCTGCATGATCGCTAAGAGAAATATCGCGCAGCTCTGGGGAGCCCCACAGCCGCCCACGGTAGTAGCCTGGGAGCAGGATCTAGACTGGTGTATGCTGAGAGAGAAAACAGTCTATGTGGCTAGGGGGTGTCCCCGAAAATGGTCCAAGATATGGGCCTCCTGGAATGCATACCGAGGAGATATATGTACACCTCCCCTTGAAGACGATAGTGAAGACCCCCCATCCCCGTGAACTCCAATGAATTATATTGCTGTACTGTATGTAACCTGATTTTGCTGTAACCCTAATTGATTCTGTGAATATGTACTTTATGTCGAGACTGTTTAATAAAAAGATGTTTAAAAAAAAAAAAAAAGAATGACTAAAATTGCTTCAGTGCTATGGTGCTCCTCTAAAACCAGGCACAGGTCGCTGCACCCAAAGAGCAAAGAACCGTAGCACACACACAGATCAATCAAGAAGAATGCATTTGCCCATGCACCAGCACCATCTTACTGTAACAGTTAGTGCATGCCTCAGAGTGTGATTATTTTGTGTAATCAGACAGAATTTCAGTATGTTGTGTTGGGAACACACCAAGTGAGTGTAGTTTTGCCAGGCACAACTAATACTAGACACAGTGGGTGTAGGAGAGTAGGATCTGCCTCTTATGGTTACCCCCACTTTTTGCTGGTGTATCACTGTTTTTCGACTTTAGTCTGGCTGGGGCCCTGCTATTCAGGACCCCAGCCTAGCTGCTTCCTCTCTAAATTGATTCCATGTACTTTAGGTACATCCCAGATTGGATTCTGGGGTGCCCTTATAAGTCCCTAGTATATGGTATACTATGTACCAAGGGCATAGACACCCCAGAGGCCTACCAGGGGCTGAAGCATGTATTGTGCCACCCCTGGAAGGCCCTCCAAAATGACACCACAGGACTGCTACTGCAGCCTGGGTAAGGTGGTGCATGCACCCCTTACAGAGATATAGGTTCACTATATCTCACCTAACACTGCACATAGAAACCTATCAGTCACCCCTATGGCAGGCCTTATCAATCCTGAAGGCAGGGTGCTTGGTTATATGTGAGAGGGTGCCCATGCATGAGCAGAGCCCCTCTGCAGCCCTTGGAATCTCCTATCCGGGGTTGTCTGTGGTGCAGCCTGGCCATATACTCTTAAGTGCATTATATCTAAATGGTAAATGCTAACTTTGGGATGGCTGCACGGAAACATGTCGTGTTTGGTGTTAAACACCTTGGAATCATACGTGTGGGAGTATGATCCCACCCTTCTAGAGGGAGAGACATGACAGCACCGGTATACCCGGTACCAACTAAACAGAGCCTGGCATCACAAAATGGATGCTGCAGCCACAGACACGAGTCTGGCCTCCTGCTGCTGACCGAAACTCCGGCAGGGGAGGCCTGGACAATAGGTTTCCTGTCTCAGGGAGATGTTACCACCTCCCAGACAGGCCTTAGTGGATTGGGGCTGGGTGGTGCACTCTCTGAGTGCTTTAAAGTCCTGCACTGGGGCACATTTGGTGTCCTCATGCATACCCCAGTTCAAACCGGTTGCAGGGGCTGCCAGCCCCTGCTCTGGCACGAAACTGGACAAAGGAAATGGGTGTAGCCACCCCTCTTTCCAAACCCTCCCATAGGTGGGTCCCCAGAGTTAGTCCAACCCCCTGGCAACAGGACTTTAGATATACCTGGACGAAACTCTGAAGCTGAATCCTGGACCTTCGACGCTCTACATCAAGATTAAAGGACTGAAGAATCACCCTTGGGGTCAAGGAGTGACTCCCCTGCTTGGCAGGCACAAACAAAGCATCTGTCTGGTCTGCATCGCTGAAGCTCCCACCGGACGCCGAAGTCTTTGCATCACCAGAGGTAGATTTCCAGACTTCCCTGAGGCTGCCCTGAGTCCCCAGTGAAGCTGAGGCCTGTAGCTGTCGTGGGTAGCATGAAACCGTGACCCCTGGACACCAAGCACATTTGCAAGTGCATCAACTTCCTGACATTTCTCGAAGCTGTACTTTGGGTTCCAAGTAGCCCTAGCCCCGAGCACCAACTGTAGTGAAGATCACTGGCCTACACTCCACGAGTGTCCCATGGGCCAGCTCCAAGTGTGACTGCTTGAGGCTCCTTTGCAATCTCTAGTCCGTTGGCTAGTGGGTCCACACGAAAGCAACTCTTCAACTGCTTGGGCTTTTCTGGTTGCTCCAGACTTGCCCTGACTTACCCTTGCTGGGTGTGTCCCTCAGACCTTGCTGGTCTGCACCGCAGCCTTTTCTTCACTTCCCCGTGACTTGCCGTTGCCAAGGCTTGTTGGGTCCAATCCGGTCGCTGACACTGCAGCACTCGACAGACTTTGTTGGACAGCTCGAATCCAGCTCCTGGTTGTTGTTGACACCTCCTGGACCTTGTGGCTGAAGAGTCAAGGCACCTGTCAACTCACCTGAAGCACCCGACATCTGAGGGCATTCGCCTATTGTGCCCCTGGTCACTGGCTAGTGACCCAGACTCTGTCGCCTCTGCTTTCAGGTCTTCCTTTTCCTCGATCCAGGCTTGGATCGCTTCGGACACTCTTCTTCTCCACGGCAGCAGCACTTTTCCAGCGGTCGCCATTGAAAACGACGATGATTCCCGACACTTTTTAACACGTATGCACCCGGCTTCCCTGGGTGAGGTAACTCGAGTATTTCGGAACTCACGTGGGTGTGGGCCCTAGAAACTCTTAAGTTTTAAGGGGTTAACTGGAAGCCCTCTCCGAAGTGTCCCTTTTCTTTAAAAATGTAACCGCGACTGTCCCCATAGAAGTCAACGGTGGCTCGCGGCTGTGTTCTCACACTGCATGCGTCCCCCGTGGGTCCCCTGTGTCACTACCTTGGGTGGTTCCTTGGGGTCCAAGCACTTCTACAGGCTCTAGGCCTTGTGTCTAGTTCAGTCGTGGTTCTTATACCACTATTTTAGTATATGGTTTGGTACGCCCCTAGGGCTCAAATGTGTATTGTGCTAAATACTGCTGATATTTGACTTGTAACTTATGTACTTCGAACTCTAGCCTCATAAAGAGACTACAGGGGTGTGTTTAAGACTAAATACATATATTTTATATATATACCTGGTATGGTCCTCTTTCATTTGGTCACTCAAGAGATTATAGACTGGTAAAACAAGCTGCTTTACATTCCTTCAAGACTTAGCCTGAAGGCTGCTCTCCATAGCTACCACTAGGATAGCTTTCTATAAAGGTTGTCTTTAACCTATCATCCATAAGGGGTTGTTTGGACTGGTGCAAGGTGCCCACTATAACTAGTGGACAGCATATGCCAGGCCAACTTCTCACATTGGTGTGCAGCGTGTGGGATTCCAGCTTGCTATTGTTTTACCAGATAATCTCAATTGAATTGATCAACTGAAAACCACTAAGGCTACCTAAGGTACATATAAATTCAAGCTTAGAAATACTGAACTTAGAGTTGTGTGTCAAGGGCTTAGCACACCCTTTCTACAACTCAAGAGAGTTTAGTAGGCCACACTAGAGTAGGTAGTGCATACACCACACCTCACTAGTAATGTCTTCACTGCCAGGAACCAGTGGGCTCCTGCCATCCAAATATGACAACCTCCCATTCTTGGAATTGAGAGAGTTGTGCAAGATTAGGAAGCTGAAGACAGGCAAAAGTGCAAACACCCAACGTCTCATGGAGATGCTCCTTCTAGATGATCTCAGAAGACCTATAGGGTCTGCAAGGGTAGGCAGAGAGGGTGGGGCAGAAGATGAGGAAGGGACCAGGGGTGAAAATACCCAGGACTTGACCTCTGAACCTGGCCAGGAAGGTGACAATGACCTTGCCCTGGAAAATGCAGCTCCTCCTGCAGATGAGGAGGAGGATCAGAATGACCTCCCCTTTATCCCACCAGGAAGAGTTGTGAGTGTGCCCAGAAGGTCCAGATCTCCTTCTCAGGAGTCTAACCATTCTGACACCTCAGTAGGGACCTCTGTTTCTTCTCATAGGAGGGAATCCTCTCATGAAAGGAAAGAGAGACTGCTCAAGTATGAGGAAGCTCAGTTGAGAATCAGAAGAGAGCAGTTGGCAATAGACAGGGAGTCCCTAGAGCTTCATAGACAAAGAAGAAAGTTGGGACTAGAGTCCCATGGTGGCAGCAACTTCCCTAGTGGTAGGGAAAGGTCTTATGACCATAGAAACCTGAGCAAGATTGTCCCTCCCTACCAGAGTGGGGATGACATCCACAAATGGATTACTGCACTGGAGAGGGCCTGTAAAGTACAGAGGGTCCCTCAGGAGCAGTGGGCAGCAATCTTGTGGCTCTCCTTTGCAGACAAAGGTAGAGACAAGGTCCTCACTGTAAGAGAAGAGGATGCTGATGATTATCAAGTCCTGAAGAGTGCCCTAATAGATGGGTTTGGCCTAACCACTGAGCAATACAGGTTAAAGTTCAGAGATACCCAAAAGGCACAGACACAGGACTGGGTGGACTTTGTAGATTGTGCTACCAAGGCTCTGGAAGGCTGGTTACTGGGCAGTAAGGTGTGTGACTTCAAAGGATTTTATAATTTAATCATTAGGGAGCAGATTCTTAATAACTGTCAAAATCAGTTGCTACATCAGTACCTGGTTGACTCTGATCTGACCTCTCCCCAAGAATTGGGAAAGAAGGCAGACAAATGGGTCAGAACCAGGGTGAAGCAGAAAGTACAGAACCAAGGTGGTGACCAGAAGAAGCAAGATTCCAAAAACTCTGATAAGGCTGGGGAGAAGGGTAAAGACCAGAAGTCTTCTCAAGGTCCCCAAAAATCTGCATCTGGTGGGGAATCCCAATCTAATAAAGGAAAAGGCCAAAGGAAACCATGGTGCAAAGTCTTTAAGCAAAAGACTTACTGGACCAGTGATTGCACCAAGTCCAAAGACTCCACTCCAGCCACCATTGCCCCTAAGGCAACTGTTCCCCCTAGTCGAGCTACAAGTGTTGGTGGAAACACTCAGAATAAGGGTTTAGTAGGGTTGACCCTGGGTACTGAGATGGACTCTGGCCTAGTCAGAGTGCCAACTCAGGCTGTCCTAGTCTGTGATGGGGGGCATGGATATGTCCCCCTTTGTGAGTCCCAATAATTTGGGCAAATACAGACAGCAGCCTTTAATTAATGGAAGGGAGGCTTTGGCATTCAGGGACACAGGAGCAAGTGTCACCATGGTGACACAAGATCTTGTGGATCCTGGGCAGATTATACTTGGTGAAATGTACCAAGTGACCAATGCTAGCAATGTCAGAACAGACTATTCTCTGGCAGTTGTTAACTTCTCCTGGGGAGGGGTAACTGGCCTTAAGAAGGTTGTGGTGAGTGCAGACCTACCAGTTGAATGCTTGCTTGGCAATGATCTTGAAACCTCAGCTTGGGCAGAGGTGGAGCTCAGGAAACATGCAGAAATGCTAGGGATCCCTGCACATGTCTTTGCTGTGACTAGGTCACAGGCAAAAATGTCAAAAGCTGAACAGGCCCTGGATTCTGGAATAATGGACCAGGTGCCTCCCAAGAAAAGGAGCAGTAGGGTTAAGGCAGTGCCTTCCCCTTGGCTCACGAGGAAGATCAGTCTTTTGAGGAAGCTGATCTCAGGCCTGAAGAAGGAACTGTCCCAGAGGAGCTTGAACCTGATCAGGTTGAGTTCTTGGGGACAGGGGCCCTTCCAGGGCAGATCTGAGCCAGGAGCAGCTGAACTGCCCCTCTCTTGAACCCCTCAGACAGCAGGCTGCTGCTGAGGCTGCTGGGAATGCTAGTGGCACCCATAAGATATATTGGGATGATGGACTCCTGTACTCAGAGAGTAGAGACCCCAAGCCTGGAGCAGCCAGGAGGTTGGTTATACCTCTGAAGTTCAGGGGCTTCCTATTGACACTAGCCCATGATATTCCCTTAGCAGGTCACCTGGGCCAGAACAAGACTTGGGACAGAATTGTCCCTCACTTTCACTAGCCCCACATGTCTGAAGACACCAAGGAGTTTTGTCGCTCCTGTGTAACCTGCCAAGCCAGTGGGAAGGTAGGTGGCACCACAAAGGCCCCCTGATACCACTACCTGTGGTGGGGTTCCCTTTGAGAGGGTGGGGATTGACATAGTTGGTCCCATGGATCCCCAAACAGCATCTGGGCACAGGTTTATCCTGGTGGTGGTGGACCATGCCACCAGGTACCCAGAAGCCATTCCCCTTAGGACCACTACAGCTCCTGTGGTGGCAAGGGCCCTCCCTGGGAATTTTCTCAAGAGTGGGCTTTCCTAAGGAGGTAGTATCTGACAGAGGTGCAAACTTTATGTCCAGTTACTTGACTGCAATGTGGAAGGAGTGTGGAGTGACTTATAAGTTCACCACACCCTATCACCCACAATGCAATGGTTTAGTTGAAAGATTCAACAAAACCTTAAAGGGCATGATTAAAGGGCTCCCAAAAAGCTTAGGCGAAGATGGGACATACTCTTGCCCTGCCTTTTATTTGCATACAGGGAGGTGCCTCAGAAGGGGGCTGGCTACAGCCCTTTTGAACTTTTGTTTGGCCATCCTGTTAGGGGTCCATTGTGTCTGGTGAAGGAAGGTTGGGAGTTACCTCTCAAACCCCCTAGACAGGACATAGTGGACTATGTACTTGGTCTCTGCTCCCGGATGGCTGAGTATATGAAAAAGGCAACCAAAAACCTTGAGGCTAGCCAGGAATTACAGAAAGCCTGGCATGACCAAAAGGCTATGCTGACTGTTTACCAGCCAGGGCAGAAAGTGTGGGTGCTGGAGCCAGTGGCCCCAGCAGCTCTCCAAGTGGAGTGGCCCCCATACAATTGTTGAACAGAAGGGAGAGGTTACCTATCTGGTAGACCTGGGAACTCCCAGGAGCCCCCACAGGGTGCTCCATGTCAACAGGCTGAAGCCATATGTGGACAGGGCTGACATGGGCTTGCTCATGGCAACTGATGAGGGCCAGGAGGAGGAGAGTGACCCTCTCCCTGGCCTGCTCTCTCAGAACCCTGATGATGGGCCAGTGGATGGTGTAGCCCTGGCAGGCAGCCTCACTGCCCAGCAGCAAACTGATTGTAGACAGGTGCTCAATCAGTTCAGACACATGTTTTCTCTGACTCCAAGTCAGACCACCTGGTGCACTCATGAAGTGGACACTGGGGACAGTCTGCCTGTTAAAAGTAAGATTTACAGGCAACCTGACCATGTCAGGGACTGTATCAGGACAGAAGTCCAGAAAATGTTGGAACTGGGTGTCATTGAACCTTCAGATAGCCCTTGGGCTAGTCCAGTGGTCCTGGTGCCAAAACCTCACACAAAAGATGGTAAGAGAGAGATGAGGTTTTGTGTGGACTACAGAGGCCTCAATGCAGTCACTAGGACTGATGCCCATCCAATCCCCAGGGCAGATGAGCTAATAGACACTTTGGCCTCAGCCAAGTATCTAAGCACATTTGACCTAACAGCTGGCTACTGGCAGATCAGACTAGCTGATGATGCAAAGCCAAAGACTGCATTTCCTACCCCTGTTGGGCTTTACCAATTTGTGGTGATGCCCTTTGGTTTGAAAAATGCACCTGCCACTTTTCAGAGGTTGGTGAACACAGTCCTTACAGGTCTGGAAGCCTATAGGGCAGCATATCTAGATGATATTGCTGTCTTTAGCTCCACCTGGGAGGATCACCTGGTCCACCTCAGAAATGTTTTGGAGGCCCTGCAGAAGGCAGGCCTAACTATCAAGGCCACAAAGTGCCAGATAGGGCAGAGTCAGGTTGTGTACCTGGGCCACCTTGTGGGTAGAGGACAGGTTCAACCATTGCAGAGCAAGATCCAGACCATCATGGACTGGGCTGCTCCAACTACCCAGACTCAGGTGAGAGCCTTTTAGGCCTGACTGGGTACTACAGAAGATTTGTCAAGGGGTATGGATCAATAGTGACACCCCTGAAGGACTTAACCTCTAAGAAAATCCCCAAAAGGTTCAGTGGACAGTTAGCTGTCAAAAGGCATTTGATGACCTGAAGCAGGCCATGTGCACTGCTCCCATTCTGCAAAGTCCTGATTACTCCAAAAAGTTCATTGTGCAAACAGATGCATCTGAGTTGGGGGTAGGGGCTGTACTGTCACAGTTGAATGATGAAGGTCAGGATCAGCCAGTAGCTTTTATTAGCAGAAGGCTGACCCCCAGAGAGAAACGTTGGTCAGCCATAGAGAGGGAGGCCTTTGCTGTGGTTTGGGCTCGGAAGAAGCTGAGGCCATACTTGTTTGGCACTCACTTCCTTGTTCAAACAGACCACAAGCCCCTCTTATGGCTAAAACAGATGAAGGGTGAAAACCCCAAACTATTGAGGTGGTCCATTTCCCTACAGGGGATGGACTATACAGTGGAACATAGACCTGGGAGTAACCATGCCAATGCAGATGGACTCTCCAGATATTTCCACTTAGAACATGAAGACTTAACTGGTCAAGGTTAGTTTAATGTCCCTGCGTTTGGGGGGAGGGTTATGTAGGAGAGTAGGATCTGCCTCTTATGGTTACCCCCACTTTTTGCTGGTGTATCACTGTTTTTTTACTTTAGTCTGGCTGGGGCCCTGCTATTCAGGACCCCAGCCTAGCTGCTTCCTCTCTAAATTGATTCCATGTACTTTAGGTACATCCCAGATTGGATTCTGGGGTGCCCTTATAAGTCCCTAGTATATGGTATACTATGTACCAAGGGCATAGACACCCCAGAGGCCTACCAGGGGCTGAAGCATGTATTGTGCCACCCCTGGAAGGCCCTCCAAAATGACACCACAGGACTGCTACTGCAGCCTGGGTAAGGTGGTGCATGCACCCCTTACAGAGATATAGGTTCACTATATCTCACCTAACACTGCACATAGAAACCTATCAGTCACCCCTATGGCAGGCCTTATCAATCCTGAAGGCAGGGTGCTTGGTTATATGTGAGAGGGTGCCCATGCATGAGCAGAGCCCCTCTGCAGCCCTCAGAATCTCCTATCCGGGGTTGTCTGTGGTGCAGCCTGACCATATACTCTTAAGTGCATTATATCTAAACGGTAAATGCTAACTTTGGGATGGCTGCACGGAAACATGTCGTGTTTGATGTCAAACACCTTGGAATCATACCCCCACACCAGTTCCTGGTGTGGGAGTATGATCCCACCCTTCTAGAGTGAGAGACATGACAGCACCGGTATACCAGGTACCAACTAAACAGAGCCTGGCATCACAAAATGGATGCTGCAGCCACAGACACTAGTCTGGCCTCCTGCTGCTGACCGAAACTCCGGCAGGGGAAGCCTGGACAATAGGTTTCCTGTCTCAGGGAGGTGTTACCACCTCCCAGACAGGCCTTAGTGGATTGGGGCTGGGTGGTGCACTCTCTGAGTGCTTTGAAGTCCTGCACTGGGGGCACATTTGGTGTCCTCATGCATACCCCAGTTCAAACCGGTTGCAGGGGCTGCCAGCCCCTGCTCTGGCGTGAAACTGGACAAAGGAAATGGGTGTAGCCACCCCTCTTTCCAAACCCTCCCATAGGTGGGTCCCCAGAGTTAGTCCAACCCCCTTTCTTAGTATAAGTAAGGGAATCCTGGCAACAGGACTTTAGATATCCCTGGACGAAACTCTGAAGCTGAATCCTGGACCTTCGACGCTCTACATCAAGATTAGAGGACTGAAGAATCTCCCTTGGGGTCAAGGAGTGACTCCCCTGCTTGGCAGGCACCAACAAAGCATCTGTCCGGTCTGCATCGCTGAAGCTCCCGCCGGACGCCAAAGCCTTTGCATCACCAGAGGTAAATTTCCAGACTTCCCTGAGGTTGCCCTGAGTCCCCAGTGAAGCTGAGACCCGTAGCTGTCGTGAGTAATGTGGATAAAGAAACAGTATCCTTTGGACCCGATATCACACTTATAATATTCGATCAGTCAATATATTCCATTCAAGCCAATACTTCTTCACTCTTATCTCACATACACACTTGAGGGAATATTGCCATATAACTACCACAGAGAGTCATGAACCATAAAATATACAAAGATATACAAAGATATATAAATCGATTTATTATAAAAACCAGTGTATCTAAAAAGACGTTTAAGAAACTCACGGGCAATAAAACCCTATACTATATGAGCACAATACATAGCATGGTAAATAGACAGAAATCACAAAGTTTTCAAAGCAAATAATCACATGTTAAAATACAATCCATTAAAAAAACCAAAGATAAAACAAATTAAAGAGAGTACATAGCACAGACAGGTTCAATTTATCATTAGTTTTTTACACATCTATTTTACACCAATATTTAAGGCAAAGATCCTGGTATGTGTTACTCATAGACCTCCGCCTTACTAACAGATTGTGTATTAAAATGAGCGTCGACGCGTTTCGATGGATGAAAAAAAAATTTAAACCATCTTTTTCAAGACCAAACCAATTTGACTCTCCTTAAATAAAACGAATTTTTCTCAAATGAACAATATCAGTTTAACCACCTGTGTGATAAAGAAACAGATGTCAATCATTTGATCCCAGAGGGAAACTGCCACTACATCAACATAAACATATTATAAAATAAGTTACAAACAAACAAAGATCCATATTCATGTTGAAATTAGACCTCCACACATATTTTGTATCAGCTTGTCATATCTATTTTCATATTTACATCTCTACAATATTATCTACAATGTTCAATAGATATCCCACATACATCCCTAAACCATATCATAGATCAATTATAAAACATGAATCAATGTTAAAACATGGAAAGAAACAAACACTCAATTGGAATTTGCATGGCGACCCTCTCTTTCTCACCGCACTCACACTCCAAAAAATGTGTTCTTATTGAAATAGAAACACTAACTACACAGGTATTTCCCATGCCAATGGCTCCACATATTCTTCTTTTAACCAAAACCTCACAAGGTAAAAAGTGGGAAATAAAACAATTATCTCACCTCCCAAAGGTAGTACTAATCGTATCAAGAAAGTACTCGACGGATATAATGTGATATACTATCTTTACTTGTCTTCACTATTCCGTTCTCAATTAGTGGAAATAAATCTGTAAAAATACAGTAGTATACTAGTATTAGTCTCCACCTATAGTGTGTTTAATTAAATAGATGAGAGAATCGCACTTACTGAACATAAAAACTCACCTGAATAAAAAACTAATTTCCCAACATCCTAACTTGGTGCCATATTTTGAAGCTAAAAATGGTTTTGTAGTCTTCCAAACAGGTCTATAGCACACCTAGAAAAGAGACGTAATAATTCCATGTTTCAATAAATTTATATAAAACTTCACCTAGTTAAATTCTGAACTTAGGGATCTACTATACTTATTTTTACCGTTTATAAGACCTCCGCCACAGGTAATATATAGATGTATTGATGGTTCTCAAGCAGGCTCCTTAAAAATGGAAGCAGAATTACTGCTGTCAAAGGGCGAATTATTTCAATTTGTCGTCCTCTATAACTCCCTCTTTTACATTAGGGTCTGTAAAAAGTAAATTGTGTGCATTGATTATTGCCAAGTATTTGAATCCACTCTACTTATAATTATCGCAGAATGCCATACCACCTAAATTAAAACATAATAAGTCCACTCTTTCTACTCTCGTGGTCTCTTTCATGTATGGCACACAAATGTATAAAAAATATATCACCCCCTTCACTATCAATTAGCACTTCAAAGTTTAACAGAGGGACTGTTTTGCGCTAATTTAAGAGCAGAACCCACCGTTACTCCAGAGTATATAAAAAAACTTCAAGAGGAGATAATTCTCTTAAGAATACTCTCCATATCACCCCAGACTAACAATCATCCGGAAAAGCTAAACAGCATATACCTAAACATAATGGGCCCGCTCTTCCAACTCTTATACTGAGCACATTTAAACATGCCCAAAATAACTGTCCCTTCATAGCTTTTTATCGTTTCTAGCGACTTCAGTGACTATCTGCATTAATTTAATAACAAAGGCCACCCGTGACCACCGAGTATGCCTACAGCTATCTACTATATACTGACAAACGTAAGTAAGGCCATAAACGGTGTGCCAAATTACTTACAGTTAGCGCAGTTGTCATCACATGCAATCCTCGTCCTTTAGCGGTTAGTTGGCCAATACTAACCGCTCGGTGGTATGCTTTTATATCCGGGGCCGCGCCTATGTTAATCTTCACCTGACTCCAATCACTAGAATCACCCTCTCCATACTTGGCCATGCGCGAACTGACCCCTCTATAACTTCCGGTTCTATCGGAAGGTACGCATCTGAATGAAATGGTATGGGAACGCCGGCGCCATATTGGAATGATTAAAAGGCTACACGGCTATTGCTATATAAGTGAAAATAAAAAGCAATAATATTCGCATTTGTCCGATCCATAGGTGCTTTATAAATGTCATTCTTATCTAGGATCCGGACCCATAAAAATAAAAATAATAAAAAAATAATATACTAATATGAAACTCTCTTTCCTACATATAAAGGTAGACCACTCATAGAGTTTCACACTCTAAAATCCATTTCAAAGTCTATTTTTAGTTTTCAACAGATCCTGTCTTCTTGATGCCAATTAAGTCTCATACATGTCCTAACACATGAGCTAAAAACCTAATATGAAAAAATATACTAACTGCACCATCTCAATAATAAATCATCCCATTGAATACTATTAAAGTGAATCCCAAGCATCCTATATCGGCACTATATTAAGCCCACTCCCTATAAGTGCTGGCTCTCGAGGACAACTCATAAAAGCAGAATAGAAGCCCGAATAAGGTTTATTTCTCTTCAGGCAATAAATGACATCCAATCCTCTCTCGAGTTAAGACCCTTATTTACGGTATCTAATTTACATATATACCATTGTTCTCTCATTTTTCTGAGCTTATCCACATTTCCCCTTCTCCTATTATATTTCACTTTTTCTAATACAAACCACCAAAAGTCTTCGCACTTGTGGTTGTACTGAATAAAATGTGCTGTCAATGGTGCATTATCTTTTTGCGTTCGTATGGCGGATTTATGTTCTATTAGTCTCAGCCGCAACTCCCGACCCGTCTCGCCCACGTAGCCTAAGCCACATGGGCAGACCAGAAGGTAAACTACGTTTTTGGTCCTGCAGTTTGTAAGATCTTTGGAAGAAAAGGTTAAGTGCCTATAAGAGACCTTTTTATCAACTCTACATTGTGCACAAACTGCACAAGAACCACATTTGTTGTTCCCTATTGCTTTAGTTTGGAATAACGTGGTTTGAATATTTTCTTCAATGTCTCTATAGGTATGAACGAGCGCATTTCGGAGATTGGCATTCCGCTTAAAAAAAGAGGTTTCTCTAGTGGCTTTTCCCTGTCGCTGTTAATAATTTTCCAATTTCTATTTATTATATTTTTAACTTGATTACTTATTGATGAAAATTTACTTACAAACACTACTTTCTCTGTAGCCATATTCTTGTTTTTTTGTCTATTCATGTCCAGCATAGCTTCTCTGTTATAAAATCTCGCCCTTTTAAAAGAATTACTAACCAACTTTTTAGGGTAACCCCTGTCACTTAATTTTTCTTAAGATCTTCAGCATGGACATAAAAGTCATCAATCGTTGTACAGTTTCTACGCAAACGTAGAAATTCCCCAAAGGGGATATTATTTCTCTGCGCTTTGGGGTGATGACTATAATAGTGCAATAAGGTGTTTTTATCTGTCGGTTTCCTGTATAATTCTACCGCTAAAGTCTTCTTGTCCTCCTTAATGCAAATATCCAAAAAATTAATGTGTGAATTGCTCCATTGAGATGTAAATTTGAGATTGGGATCTCCCAAATTTAACCAGCTAATAAAATCTTCAAGCAGGTCACTGGTACCACTCCAAATGAAAATAATATCATCTATGAAGCGGTACCAGTGACTGATATTCTCAAAAAGGAGCCAATTCATTAAAAATATGAACTTGTTCAAATTGGCTGACATAAAGGCAGGCCAGACTAGGGGCGCAAGTTGCGCCCATGCTGGTCCCCTTTATCTGATGAAACAAATCTCTTTTATATAAGAACAAATTGTTCTTTAAAACCATGCTCACACAACTCATAATAAAATTAGTGTTGCCACCCCCAAGATCTTCAGTCTGCAAAATTGACCGTATTGTTCTAATGGTATCATCTTGGGGTATATTCGTATATAGGGCTTCAATGTCCAGGGTGACCAAAATTTGGGTCACCCCATTGAAGCCCAATCCTCAAAAGTGGCAATGGCATGCGCAGAATCTCTCAAATATGATTTCTGTTTAGCCACAATGGGTTTCAAGAAAAAATCCGCATATTTACTTAGAGGTTCTAAAATCCATCCAATACTGCTGACTATGGGCCTCATTGGAGGGTCAACAATATCTTTATGAATCTTAGGCAATCCATAAATTGCCGGAGTAATAGGATCTGAATTATACAAAAATTTATATTCTTCCTCACAGACCCAATTTTCACTTCTGGCTAGATCTAACAATTCACCAACCTCTCTTTTGAGTTGGATATTTCTGGAATGGGACACTGGAAGGTAATGTTCTCTTACATTAAGGAGGTACATCATTTTCTGATCATAGTCTTGATTATTAAAGATCACTACCCCGCCGCCTTTGTCGGCGGGCTTAATGATGATGGTGGTATCCTCCTTAAGTGTTCTTAAGGCCATTCTATGTTCATACGAAAAATTATTCGTGAAAGAATGTGGTCGATTAAACAAATTTTTATCTCAATCTCTACAGTTTTTTCAAACGTTTCTATATTATTGTGTACCTGTCCCAAGGTGGGAGTAAAGGATGATTTTCCACGAAGTCCCGTGATATTCATATTAGGGCGACTCTCTCTGTCTGTGAAAAAATCCCTAAGCCTAATTTTTCTAAAAAAGAGTTTTAAGTCCTTTTCAAATTCAAATTGATTAGGGGCAGTTGTAGGTGCAAAACTAAAACCTCTCTCTAAAACTTCCTTTTCTGATCTACTCAAGGTCCTAGAAGAAAGATTAATAATAGGGATTTTATCTATCGCCAATATCTGCGATTCCTGGTCTTTAAGTATTCCTGGGGGGGAGGGGGAACCATGACCCCTGGACACCGAGCACATTTGCAAGTGCATCAACTTTCTGACATTTCTCGAAGCTGTGCTTTGGGTTCCAAGTAGCCCTAGCCCCGAGCACCAGCTGCAGTGAAGATCACTGGCCTACATTCCACGAGTGTCCCGTGGGCCAGCTCCAAGTGCGACTGCTTGAGGCTCCTTCGCGATCTCTAGTCCGTTGGGTAGTGGGTCCCCACGAAGGCAACTCTTCAACTGCTTGGGCTTTTCTGGTTGCTCCAGACTTGCCCTGACTTACCTTTGCTGGGTGAGTCCCTCAGACCTTACTGGTCTGTACCGCAGCCTTTTCTTCACTTCCCCGTGACTTGCTGTTGCTAAGGCTTGTTGGGTCCAATCCGGTCGCGGACACCGCAGCACTCGACAAACTTTGTGGGACAGCTCGAATACAGCTCCTGGTTATAGTCGATGCCTCCTGGACCTCGTGGCTGAAGAGTCAAGGCACCTGTCAACTCACCTGAAGCACCCAACATCTGAGGGCATTCGACTATTGTGCCGCTGGGCACTGGCTAGTGACCCAGACTCTGTCCCCTCTGCTTTCAGGTGTTCCTTTTCCTCGATACAGGCTTGGATCGCTTCGGACACTCTTCTTCTCCACGGCAGCAGCACTTTTCCAGTGGTTGCCATTGAAAACGACGACGATTCCCGACACCTTTTAACACGTATGCACCCGGCTTCCCTGGGTGAGGTAACTCGAGTATTTTGGTACTCACGTGGGTGTGGGCCCTAGAAACTCTTAAGTTTTAAGGGGTTAACTGGAAGTCCTCTCCGAAGTGTCCCTTTTCTTTAAAAATCTAACCGCGACTTTCCCCATAGAAGTCAACGGTGGCTCGCGGCTGTGTTCTCACACTGCACGCGTCCCCGTGGGTCCCCTGTGTCACTACCTTGGGTGGTTCCTTGGGGTCCAAGCACTTCTACAGGCTCTAGGCCTTGTGTCTAGTTCAGTCGTGGTTCTTATACCACTATTTTAGTATATGGTTTGGTACGCCCCTAGGGCTCAAACGTGTATTGTGCTAAATACTGCTGATATTTGACTTGTAACTTATGTACTTTGAACTCTAGCCTCATAAAGAGACTAGAGGGGTGTGTTTAAGACTAAATACATACATTTTATATATATACCTGGTTTGGTCCTCTTTCATTTGGTCACTCAAGAGATTATAGACTGGTAAAACAAGCTGCTTTACATTCCTTCAAGACTTAGCCTGAAGGCTGCTCTCCATAGCTACCACTAGGATAGCTTTCTATAAAGGTTGTCTTTAACCTATCATCCATAAGGGGTTGTTTGGACTGGTGCAAGGTGCCCACTATAACTAGTGGACAGCATATGCCAGGCCAACTTCTCACAGTGGGGGCTTCTGGAACCATACAGCCAATCTATAATCAGGTGTCAGGTAAGTTACATATTTGTTATTTTTTTCAATGTTCTGCTGTACGTGTGGTTTTTATTCATTTGGAAATGAAGCCCTTAACACTGATTACGGCTGTTGGTGGCGCGAAAGTGGGCATCATGCTACTGTCGCATCCCCGCACCGCCAAGAGGCACTACCACCCGCCCGCCAGATTTATTTTTGTGGTCTGGCGGCTGGGCGGTGTGGTGGTCCTGTGGCAGTGCTTTTTATAGGCTCATTGTGAGCCCTAAACAGAACTACCGGAGGACAGTCAGTGCACATTCCTGCACGGGAAGGGATGCACACTGTTGTGCATTCCTTCCCGTGCAGGAAGTGGAGGTGTCAAACTACAGGGGGGCACAACATATGCACTCCAGCATGCACCCCTGTTACAAGGGGCAAGATGGGGCCCTGTAAGGCCCCCTTTCTTTCCTCACCGCCAGCAGTTACATGGAGGAAGAACCTCCATGACACTGTTGGCAGTGAGGAAAGTCGTAATATGCTTGACGGTGCCTCAGGGCACCACCAAGCACATTGTGGCCCTCAGACCACTGCGGGACCGCCAGGGAACTTGGTTATCAGGCGGTTGTGATGCTGCAATGGCGGTCTGACCGCCAAAGTCCTAATACCACGGTCAGACCGCTGGTGCAGCAGTGGCTGGACCACCACTGCCACGCCCTCGCGAGTCAGGCGGGCCTCGAATCACAAGACTCGTAATCAGGCCCTCAGTGTTTTACAAAATCACCTCTTCAATGTTAGAAAAATAAACCTTATTTTAAAAAATCATCATCGAAAGATCAACAAGAAAATATTTAATTATATATATAAATTATGCGAATGGCGTAAGCACACAAAAAAGATTAAAATAAAGAGGTCTTAACATGAAAAACCCAGTGGGATGTCACTATATCTTGTTTATAAAGAAACAAGGAGACCCTATAAGTCAAAGGGACCAAGGGTATAAATAACATTTTTTTAAAAATGAGTCCCTTCAAAAAGGTAATAAACAATGAGACATAGAACTGCAATGAGACCTATGTTAAACTTCTCCAAATGGAGACTCCGTTCATTTATTATGTTACATTATGATTCACAACCAAAAACCAAAAAATAAGTGGGCAAAAGATTGGAAATCAACAGATTTCAAGACCTCAGGAATTTATATACATAGTGACCAAGCAATAAATACACATTCAGTCAGACGCAATAGGAAAAGCATCTTATGGTCCTAAGGAATTCAAGTAAAACATTTAGAGTCAAGACACGGAGGTCGACGACATTTCGATCCCAACTAGGATTGGGGAATCATCATCAGGACACAAGAATTTATGCCTGAGTAATAGCCTGGTAAGAAGAAAAGAGGAGAGAAACGGGGAAGGGAGCGGGGGGAAAATACAGGAAGAAGCAAGAAAAAAAGAGAAAAAGAAAAAAAGAAAGAATAAGGGGTTATGTAGGTGCAACATAATCGGACTTAGTCAAAACACCAATGTGTAGTACATACTAAGCCTATATCGCTTATATAAGTAAAGTTACATTTGAGCTATGTGCATACGTGCCCCTTGTGCTCTATATCAATTAAAGGCAATAGTACAAACCTATTTGAATATGGGTGCCCAAATTGAAAAATAAGTTGACTAGCGCAAATCATATGGTTCAATGTAACCATGGTGATCGTTGAATGCATAACCACTGACCTGCTGGTACGCTCTAATATAGTATCATACATGTGAACAATTCAGTAGAGGCTATAAGGGGAATAAAGCCACACATCCGTGGACCAAAATCGGAAGACGGGCGCCGGGTCGATGAGTACCTGAAAATCAACAATAGTGAAATCAAGGTCCGGGCATAGGTTAGATAGTATGGGCAAAAATAGTGGTGATGCGCGTGCAGAGCCGGTGGTGCGAGAAAAGGAGAAGAGTGAGACACTTCGTGAAAAGGGTTGTGTCGGCGAGAGGCTGAATTGTCCGTCTATCTCCGCAAGCAATCCCTCTGCATTGGATCCCCAGTGGGTATAACGATAGACTTCCCACTGATCTAGGGGAGTCAAGGTAAAAAACAGACTACAGTTTCAAGACCCTGCAGTGCCACATCAGTAAAGGAACATGGAGGATCCACACGGCAGACTTACCAAGGGGAGTTGATGGCGTGATCGAATGTTAATACACGTGGATCCGTGTGTATGTCTTAGTCCAAACAACTCTCTACAAAAATATCAAATCCAAATTCTTGATTACCACTCTATCTGTAAGCTAAGGAGATGTGGAGTTATGATTAAATCTATACTTTACTATATATACTTACCTTAGTGATATATTGGCAGTCAATTAAGAAAATGTTATGTTTTTCTAGAATTATATTAGCAACCTTGATATTGCAACATACAACTCACAAGTATACAGACTAACTCACAGATATACAATGACAAACTGTACAGATAAGGACTATGGTGAGGACTCACCTAGAGCTATTGGGCCCAATTCGCAAATCCATTTGCAGGTAAAGAATCATCTTACACAAGCAATGGCCTTTTATATGAGAGTAACGCTATGATTATGACGCACAAAATCTGGTGAAAAAGAAATTACTCTGACGTAGACACCTCACTTGTGTGGGGATTGGCTGTACTCATGTGGATGCACTGGACACCAAAAATACCATGAGTTTGTGGTAATCACAAACTTTGTGTCAGCTGGATACACCCTGGAACCAATCTGGGATTTACTCCTGCCAAGGGGAGGACTAAATCTTTTCTAGAGTGGGAATGGTAGGTAGCAACTATAAAATTTGGTGTGGGAGAAGGAGAAAAGTTTTCTCAAGGGTTTAAAATATTTTCCCTGTGGAGAAAAAATGAAGTTAGAAAATTTATTTACAACCGAATTTTTATGTGAGCCAATATACGTGTGAATATTTTCTCATAATTTCTAGAATGAAACACAGAAGAGACAGGCCGGAGAAGGCAACCAAAATTGTCACTGTTTTGAACAATGTTTATGAGGGAAAGCTTACAATCCAAAGATGTCTACTTTGCAGGAAAGGCAAGAGGGTGGTACGATAGAAGCACTTTAATGGATAATGGTAACTACACACCATGTAAACGTTTGTCGGCTGAATAGTTCTATTATGGCTGAGGTCTGAGGAGTGAACTTAAAAATACAAGCAATATAAGAAACTATCCATCAGAAGAGGCCATTTTTTTTTCATTTTAAAAGGCTTTAATTAACAAATATTGTTGAACAAAAATATTCTATTGCTTAAAAACAATCAATGTCAAGATCTGCATATATGAAGCAATCATAAAATATAATATTAATCAAAAAGGTAATAAAAAGCAATGAGTTAAAATGAGATACATAGTTTTTCACTTCCAAAAGTGGCCACAAAAATATAAGAAAAAGAAGGAGGGTGGAGATAGCAAAGAAATGAAGAAGGGAAGCAAGAGAAAGTTTCAAGTAAAAAAATAATAATCATATCAAAACAATGCTTTCTATTTATAATATTAATGAAGGAAAGAGGAAAATATAATAACGGAAAAAAAATTTCATTATATAAGGGATAAAGTATTCCCAGCAGTACATGTGAAGAATTTTGCAAGTCACTGAGGAGTTCCATAACCATTTAGAGGAACGACACCAAAGGCCAAGTTCCTTTTTAATGTTATGGAGCTCCGAGGTCACTTGCAATATCCTTACCATGTGAGCCAGGTGATACTTTATCTCATATAATACATGGTCACACCACTCTCTTTCCCACAAACCACTTACAACATTGGAGCGTAGCTCTTTTATATGAAAGAGCGAGCATATTTTCAAACATGAAGAATAAAAATAAAACCTCTAGTGCAAAATTTTAAACACATCAAAAACCTGTTAAATAATTGTTGCAAACAGATATTATAAACAGCTCAATAAAAGTCAGTTTAAAAAATAAAAAAGCTGCAGTAGCTCAGATTGTGTAGAAACGTGCAGAAAGATTGTAGCTTTTCTTTATCTATGTAGTGCAAAAATAAATATATTCTCGCTGCTTGTCAATGTAAGCTATTACAATAGAGCAGAAGAAATAAAGCAATATTCCATTTTCAATGCTTTAAACAGCTGCTTCAGTTATGCTCTGTGACCTGACTTGCCTTTCATTTTGGCTGCTGGCTCTGGCAGAAAGACATTGTGATGTCAGAACTGAACTGCAATAACTTATAATAGTCAAGTTCTGACTTCTTTTCTTTATAATTCATGACTGAGTGCGTCACTAGTTGCTGATTATAAAGAAATTGGAAACGTGCATTTATACACATATTACAGAATCTTATGTATTATAAGTAAACTACATGAGAAAATCTTAAAGCTGTTTCACAATTAGAAGGCATACTATAAGAAAAGCTAGGTAAAAAGAAGGTCAAGTGTAACCAAATCTTATCTCTTTCAATTGATAATTGCAACAAAGTAATATTAACTCTACTTAAAGGATAATTATGAAAACTTATGTTCCACCATCGTTTTGAAGGAACATTTTCCCAATTTTTAAAGTTGGATAGAAAAAAATGAATAGCACATGCTAACAATAAATCAACCAATTTCCCATTTGTAAAGGAATCAGGCCGCCTGCATTGTATGTATCCCTCCCAGAACTACACAACCTTCACAGAAAGGTAAAGATGCATGACATATTTCAGTAATTCTTCCCAGACATCAACGCAAAAAGACTTAACAGAAGAGTAAAGAGAACAAAAATGCATAATATCATCCACACCTACACCACATGACAAACATTTCTCATAATTCAAAACCTCTATTTTATTAAAGTACTTGGTGATAATTAAAACCTGCTCTAAAAATTTAATTAAATATTCTTTGTAGCACTAGTGGGGCTCAAGAGTATTTTAGAGTATATCTGATCCCATAGGCTCCTTGAAAAGGTTTCTCCCAAATCAGCCTCCCATGCAAGCTCAATTGTAGTTTGTAACTTATTCTCAATATAATATCTGAGTAGTTTATAAATAAAAGAAGCTCTTTTTCCAAAACCCTTTTCCATCATCACTAGACACCACAGAAGTAAATGCCTCATATATATAATTATTTTCAAGAATTGTTTAATAGTTATGTAGAGATTATCATATTGATCTCTAAAGTTATTAAGCTTAGTATTGCAAATCTTGGAACAAACTTAACTGCTGATCCCAAACAAATTGAGAAATCCAACAAATATCCTTCTTCTTCAACCTCTTCCACTAAACAGCCTTTTTATCAACTTTAATTGAATTATTGTACTATATGGTGCAGTGCAAAAACACACAACACAACAAGTCAAATGACACAAAAAAGAGGTAAGTGTTGGGAAATTTCCCTATTCCGGGAGACCCTTTCCACCTTAACAGTTTTTTTGTGTAGTCAATGTAAGACCATAATAGTTCAATACTCCCATTAAATTATGGGAGTCAATTAAAAAAATTGAGAGGTACGGCCTCACACCCCCCCTGGGTGTCATGCTTCATCATTGGCCATCCTTACCTGCAAAAGGATTCTCTAATGGAAAGCTGGCTCACCAATAGATTTGCAGAGAGCCTATATGGACGAGAGTTGGGGTGGGAGTCACAAAGAAGGTAAAGATTACAAATCTCAGGAACCTTCACTCAGGTAGTGGATTTTATTTAGTTATGAAGGTAACAGGATGGTTAAAAACTCAAGCAATGCCTAGGAGTCATCATTAATCCTGCATCAAATGGACCAACATGTTTCAGCCAATGGCCCCACACGGGTCAGCAGATTTCTTCAGGATGAAATGGTATACATCTTGTCTCCTGCTAAGTAGGGCAATGCTTTAATCAGCGGGTATTTAGAGGATCTTACAATTACATATAAACAGAAACCAAAATAGAAATAAAAAATTAAATTAAATACAAAAATAAACAAGAAGCACAAAACCAGGAGAATCTTCTCCTTGCAATATGCTGAGTTTCAGTCAACCGTGAAAAGTCATGCTTCACACGTGGATGAAGTCTACTGCATTTCACTGAAAACGCATGATAAAATCTGTGAGAAAAATAAGTGAGCGTTCCATAATGCACTGAACAACGGTGTACAAAACGTAGGAGCAGTGCTCACACACAAACTTGTACATTCTGTGGCACATTGATTATTTTATGTATCCTACGCTAAACTAGGGAAAGCCTCATGGAAGAGATAGCGAGGGTTGCCTTGTAGTCAAACAGGTGCAAAATGGTGGAGATGCCCATCGTAAAGAGCCTCCCCTGTTACTCACTTCATCAAAGGTTACACCCTGCACCTATTTCAGCATTTGTCTCCTCCTGGCGATGCGAGTGGAAAGGAGATGCTGGCATAAAAAGAGCAGCCCCCGGTTCCGGGATCACATCAGCATGTGTCTGCACCTGATCACATGATATGTGGGTGCGCACGGCTGCATGTGGTGACATGACACTTGGGCCTTGAAGTACTGCATGTTAGTTATTGGCTTAGCTGGGAACGACATGTAATGCGTGATCATACTGCTACCTACGGTCATGTGTGGCATGGGGCTCAAGTAAGCCGCGTCAGAGCATTTGGCAGCACTTCGTTCTTTTACTAACTTTGAATCCTTTTTATACTAAAACAGCATATTTGGCATTTTATCATTTTACTCACCTCTGCACGGTAGAAACTCTCAAGTACTGCACGCTCTGACCCTGGTCCACCGCAGCTGTTGCTGTTTGTGTGGAGGGCGGACCGGCACAGCGTGACACACCTCCTGTGTCGTCACACGCTAGGGGGC
Source organism: Calotriton arnoldi (assembly GCA_963921515.1). Taxonomy (NCBI): domain Eukaryota; kingdom Metazoa; phylum Chordata; class Amphibia; order Caudata; family Salamandridae; genus Calotriton; species Calotriton arnoldi. The sequence continues at coordinate 59,394 of CAWUFW010003779.1, forward strand.
TGCGGGGAAAGTACTTCAGGGCCGATGCCATGGACGCGCAGCGGATACAAGTAAGCCGCGTCAGAGCATTTGGCAGCACTTCGTTCTTTTACTAACTTTTAATCATTTTTATACTAAAACAGCATATTTGGCATTTTATCATTTTACTCACCTCTGCACGGTAGAAACTCTCACGTACTGCACGCTCCGACCCCGGTCCACCGCAGCTGTTGCTGTTTGTGTGGAGGGCGGACCAGCACAGCGTGACACACCTCCTGTGTCGTCACACGCTAGGGGGCTGCGGGGAAAGTACTTCAGGGCCGATACCACGGATGCGCAGCGGATACAAGTAAGCCGCGTCAGAGCATTTGGCAGCACTTCGTTCTTTTACTAACTTTTAATCCTTTTTATACTAAAACAGCATATTTGGCATTTTATCATTTTACTCACCTCTGCACGGTAGAAACTCTCACGTACTGCACGCTCCGACCCCGGTCCACCGCAGCTGTTGCTGTTTGTGTGGAGGGCAGACCGGCACAGCGTGACACACCTCCTGTGTCATCACACGCTAGGGGCCTGCGGGGAAAGTACTTCAGGGCCGATGCCACGGACGCGCAGCGGACGTGCGCAGCGGGCGCGCCGCTGGCGCGCCGAAGGCGTGCCTAAGGCAAGCCCGTCTGCGCCCGTCCGTGCCTGGATCGGGCCCAGGGCCAGAAGTCCTGGTGCTCTGTCCAATTGCCTCCAATACCCAGCTGCAAAACAGATTATAAATCATGATAAAGAGGCTGAATTGTCAGTCTGCACTAAAACTACCAGGCAGCAATATTCATCGGAACGATTAAAATCCTATTGCCCTCCTCCATCTCATAAGTGTGTCTGCCTATATTTTGACGGCAAGATGGAAATATGTGCAAACTGTGGCTTTTCTTTAAAGGGGAACCCAGGCTATGTCAATAACATTACAAATAATAACATGGCTAACACCAAGCTGACAGCTCCGTCCCATAAAAACTTCTCTTTCCTGTATACCAATTGTCGCTCCCTCCCTAAACATAAATCGGACATGTTTGACCTGTTGCATGACGAACGACCTGATGCCATATTCTTGACGGAGACCTGGCTCCATGAAAGTGCGGGCCCGGATGTCGCTGTTGCTCTTCCACATAACTATGCAATAGTTAGGAAAGATAGAGCCATAAAGACTGGAGGGGGCATAGACATTATTTTTAAAAAGGATTACCAGTGCTCCTTTGAACCTTTTGCGTCTCAAAACAGTGAGGCAGCGCTATTTAAGATGACCCTGACCCCTAATTTTACTTTCTCAGGTATGCTGGTATATCGTCCCCCGGGACCGTCTGCATCCTGGACCTCTTCCTTCCCTGAACTTATAACTCCTCCAAGTATGAAAACAGCTAATTTCACAATTCTGGGCGACTTCAATCTACATCTGGAAGACCCCACCTGTAAACATAGCACTAATCTTATCTCGGACTTAGCAGCTTTAAATATTAGCCTAATGAACTCTGGCCCCACACACGAGGCAGGTCACCTGTTGGACCCTATTTTTTCGAATCTTCCTGGGATCCACTGCTTCCCAGCCTCTCCTCTAAACTGGTCGGACCACTTTCTTACTAAATTTTACCTAAAACTTCTGGAGATTCCTGCACCTATTCATTTAATTCCAGATACTTTAATTAGGAACTGAAAAAATTTAGATGCCACAGCTTTAAATAAGATTTTATGCTCCCACATGCCCATTTCCAAACAAACAGTGAACTCACTTTCTACCTCGGTACAGAAATGTTAAAGATTGCAGGAATCGCTGTTAGCATGAGCTGAAAGCCATTTTGTACTTGGCAGCCATTTTAGTTAGCCATGTGCTCGCCATGTGCTTTCTCCCTCTTCCAGAGTCTTGCACATGCTCAGAGAGGCCTAGCTGGTAGAATGCACCTGCTCCTAGTATAGAACTGTCAGGCTATTCTTACTGATGTAAGCAGTTTAGTCTCCCCTCCCACTTTGTGGAGCAAGCAAATTTTGTATACCCATATTAGTCAATAAGCATGCTTGTATGTGCTAGGACCTCCCTTGATTTTATGCTGACTATATAACAAATGCATATATAAGGACCCTGTTCTCTGCACTCATTAGAATGCCTCCTACAGTGGCCTGCGGGTACCGTAAGATGCAATCTCCCTCATCTGAGGTTAATAAAACATGTTTTTTGATATTACAGCTTCTGTGCCAATCTCTTCTTTGTTGGTCTTAAGGACCAGATGTATCAGTGAACCCCTAAGAAGGTTTTTATTTCTACAAATGGCGCCCGAAAGTGGACCTCATCGGTGAAGCGGCTATCCAAGGGAGTGGTCTTGAAGGGAGACAGGAATCTACTGAGGAGTACAGGACAGGAATCTACTGAGGAGGTACCCTGCGCACGGAGATTGTTTGTCTTCCAGCCCAGTATATTTCTGGTCTTCCTGATCTGATCCTCCAAGTGTTTGCCGCTCCCGACTGAGAACTTCTTTGGCGTGAGTATTTTAAAATGACCGTTAGGTCACTCAGAACTTAGCAGTTGAAAGCTGGAGACTTTGGTTTGGTAAGGTTGCTGAAGCAACACTTTTGTTTGGAATGACTTGGCCAAGATTTTGGTTTGTTTGTTTGTTTTGCTGCAGCAAAAGAAGGCAGGTAATGAGGAGATTTTTCTCTAACTTTGAAAACTTGAACGGCACACATTGTGTTAAGTGCCACTTGGAGTATAATATTATATATGCTATAATATTCTTGACATGCTCTGCTTCTAGCACACTTTGTTGAAAGTGTTGCTGTCTTGGAGGTACTGATATGGATTTAGGAAGTACTCAGCTGACTCCCCTCAGAGGGGATACCTAAATAGGTTTAGGTATAGTAAAAGATATTTCTTCCTTGGTGACTAAGTACCCCATGGAACTAAATATGTACATAAAACGGATCCGGATCTGCGCACTTAGTAACATTCATAAGTGGTGATATGCAGAGCGCTTTTTGAGTGTTCTACCAGCCAAAACTGGCGAATTTGGTGTATTTTGGCTTCTTGACCATGGAACAGTTTTTGGGCTACTTTTGAGAGCTCTTCTTGTAAATATGACTTACAATTAGTATTTACAAATAGGTTGGTCTTGCGTACAGTTTGTAAGCTGTCTTAAAGTCCTAAGTATTGATTTGTGGGTTAAATGTGTGTTTAACTGTCTATGTGGGGTTTGTGGTTTGACATTGGTAATATTTGTGTGAGTACTCTTTGTGTAAGAATGGCTAGCTTTAAGCGCGCTGTGTTGTGTGCTCTGCGTATATGACCCCCTTCTGTAACTGTCTGGAATGAGCTCAATGAGTTTGTTTATGTTTTTGCTGTCATCATTCTGTTATGCAAAATGTCATTTAGTTACTTACATATTAAATAAAAATCCAGAAATGAATTATATAACATATGCTAAACAGCTGCATGTTACTATTTAAATTGACAGAGTAAGATACTATACATGTGTGCAAATTGCCACAATGCTAAAGATAAAATTAGAATTCGTATTCAATAGGATTAAAATAGGCCTCATACAGAGGAAGGAAAACGAAATTGTGTGTTTTGTAATCAATAGACTAAAATACACATTACAGCATTTTCCTTAAATACATTGTATTAGACATTAAAAGGCATGTACATCATTTGAGTGAATTTGGTCGTTGCTGAACTAAATACACATTATAGAAAGATAGATTTGACTGCATTGAAATGCCTCAGTTTTAAATAGACTGTGACATGCTTTTCTTTCAGCACCCGAGGAAAAAGCTTTCCAACAGCTGTGTTTAAACTGACTAACTGAAAAGAAACTGTTTGACACAACAAATGGGGATTTAACTCTGTCAGGGTATTTCAAATAATAAAGGGGTTTTTTCATGAGAAAGGCGTGAAAATTCGACGCCTGCTGACAAACAACAGCTGCATAAATAGCATATGGCTATTCCTGATCATGGCCACAGACAGGAATGCTGAGTCAGCGAAATTTTAAGTCAGTGTAAAACTGGTATAAGGGCCTGCATTATTTTAAAAGTTTCAAAAAACCAGTTTCATTATTTTGGATAACAGAGAACAAAATTGAAAGTAGGGATTTCCTTTCTTAATGCCTTCTTTACATAAGTACATCTGTGGTTCTGATGTTAAATGATAACTGTCCTTTAAAAAGTGGCACAGACTTTTCCTGTTTCAAGTAAGGCTTCTGTGCTTAGGGTTATGAATGAATGTGTTTAAATATGATAGGCTACGAATGAAGCTTGCTTTTCCAATGTGGAATCATCAAAATGGTTGGTTAGATAAAAAAAAAAAAAATTAATTATATGAAAAAATATATATTATTAAAAATAAATGCTTTAAATTCGTTTTTTCATCTTTATAAAGCCTACTCATCATACTGTGAATTCCTAGCATCAAAGTTGGATTTAAGCAGTGCTGTACCGCATTAGCAGGAGCCTTAAATGTGAACTGTCACTTTACCCAGCCGTACAAAACTCATTTTTTAAGGGTATACCTTATACATTTCTGATTTCCCATTCCTGGGCTATCTAGAGAACACTCTGGGGGTTCCTATTATGCAAAAATATTGTAGGATATTCATTTTTAAGTGCCCCTACCACCAAAGTCGAAATTGAGCTAAATTCACAATTTTACAAGCAGTTCTACCACTCAAGGCAGTTTTAACGTGCTCTCAGGCTTCAATAAAGTATATGCAAGTATAAAACAAACAGCTGATCTCTGTATTACTAGACTGCACACCACACACTATACACAAATGAAAATAAGTATACAGAAACCAGCAGACGTTATTATCCTACCTTTAAATTGCTGGCAAACACATCGGACAGGACTGCCTTTGAGCTATGATTCTCCAGAGTTGCTTTGCATTACGACAACCGCATGGCAAGCCTTGCACACAAAAATGAGCAGCTGCTGAACGGGTCAAAGGTCGGAGTTCTGCATTTAGCAACTTAGCAGGGTGAAGGGTAATGTTTGCTGGGACACTTCGACCTTCGAAAAGTTTTTGAAAGACGAGATGATAGCGCAAAGAGAGAAAGAGAAGCTTTGCTTCCTATTTTTGGCAAACACACGTTTTGCGCAGTCATATGAAACGCAGGGAAAACAGCCTTCAGTTGAGCATTGATCTGCCATGTATATAAAAATAATGGTTTTAGTTTAAAGAATACTGTGTAGGGGCTACGATAAGGAGGAAATGGATTTTAGTTTGCATTCATGCGCCCTCATGTTAATCTAGTACAATTGCTCAAGAAATTGATACATTGGTTTGTTTGTGCCCAGTTGCTACAAATAGGGGTTGAAAGTGTTGACAGAAGTAAAACCTGTTTCAGGTTTTCCTACTGTCAAAATGGGGGAAGGAGGCTAGCTCCTCTACAAATTAAGGGTAGGCAAAATTATGTTTCTCTCTTCTTTTTCTCACTTTTTTTGAGTCTGTCTAAGCTGTCTAGGAAATGGCCATATGACAGTTATTGGCTATTCTGTAATACTGTTTTAAAATTGTTAGCATTAATAAAATGATAAAATCTATGTTATGTTACTGCCCATCCTGTATGAAAGAATGAGTAGAACAGATTGATGTCCCCTTATTTGATCTTTAAGGGGAACTGTATAGTGGGGGTTTCTGTTCAAAAATCTCAGGTGGCAACACTATTATTGTTTATGTTATTCTCATGTTCTATACAGTTTTGCAAGGGCATTGCTAGTCTTTTATTAGCTAGTCTCTGTAAATAAGCTGACAGCCCTTATTAGAGCTGGAGATAGGGTTTTTTTCCTTTTGAAAATGATGTTGCATAGTCCAGATCGTGAAAAGTACAATGCAGGAAAGACGCTCATGTGATCCTTAGCAAACATTTTGAAGGAAAATATTGTTTTATAGGAGTTTGTTTGTCATAATATGTTCTGCTGGAGAAAATGTACTCACTATGTTGAAGTTTAGTTCTTTTTGCAATAAGAATCCCTGTTAAATTAGCAGTTTTAGATTTTCCTGCTGCACCTATAACATGAGAGCATGGTCCTAAGCATAACATGTAAGAGAAATTATTTTACAAGTGTCTGCAGTCCTGTACAAGTAATGTAAAATCTATGAGTAAAAGTGTAGAACATTTCCTTTTTCTTGAAGGTTCTTCAGATTGGTAATATAGGAATACACCAATGTAAGTATTTGGAGTATGTCTGTATTGTTTTCTCTTTTCCTCAGAATTTAGTAAATGAACACAGACTTCCTTGGCTGTTTGGGATTGGGTGATGTATTACTCTTGTCAGTTCACCAAAACGTTCCTTTTATACTTGCCAATAGGTCCAGGGTTTTCTACTCTCAGATAGATGAAGTGGTTCTTGGGTGCCTTGCTAATGTATGGGGCGCCCCGAGACTAAGGAAGTATTCTGAGACTATCCTCTCTGTTGTTCGATTATTTCTGTGCCTTGTCTAAAGACCTCTTGTTCTGTCCACCAATAGATATTTGCTGCCTTACAACCATTGCCAGAGAGGCCCGGACATCAGATCCAGCCTGGCAGTCAGCACCAGTCCAGCCTACAGTCAAAACAAAAGGAACCAGCATAGGCGTTGCTGGCAACTAGGACCTCAGTGAAGGCGGAAGCACTGGGACGTGAAGTGTGTACCCCTGCCACTGTCTTGGGCGAAAGACGGGGTTACAAATCAGGATGGAGAAATCTTTGTGTGGATCCAGTTTTTGATGCCCAGCTGAGAGAGTCACAGAACGACAAGGACGGCAAGGAGGCTTTTGCTTGAGGTGACCCCCTTTGAAACAAGGGTTGCTTCAGGCCTTTGAGTCCTGGTCCCAAGTGAATGCAAGTCTACGCCTTTGTTTGTTGATCAAGAGATGCCCGAGCACACTGGGTACAATTTGTGGCCCCAACAAAAGAGTAGTGCGCCAGAGGTGCAATACAGGAGTTAGGGAAGGACTTGAGTTTAGGGTACAGGTGCTGTGCCCTTGGTGCCTGTTAGATTAAAGTGAAGAAAACTGGTGCACTGCATGAGACACTGGACAGGATCATTGAGGGTATTTGCCTTGGGGGGGATGATTGCCCTATCCTGAAAGAAAGACTTTTCCTTCTCCGTGATTCTTGAGTTGCGAGTTGTGCAGCTCCACCGTGGGAACAACAAGAGCCTGCCTGTGAGGCTCAAACGGACACAGGGAGAAGACTCCCCTCTGGTTGGTTGTACTACAATTTCCCAAGGACTCTTTTTTTTGTTAGTAATGTACCCCTTTGGTCGTCCCATTTTTGAGGAGGAGCAGCCCTTTGCGGCTCCTTGTCATAATTCCTATGGCGCTGTGTGGTCCTCCTGGTCCCCCGGAGCCAGGATTGTTTTTGTAATAATATGTCTGATTGCTTTAATATTTTTTAAGAGTAATGTTTATTCTGCACGAGAAAAGTTCATCTGAGCATGTTACTTTACTCTTTCCTTAAGTATATTAATTGACAATTTAGGCCTCATAAAAAATACTGAGAAAGTCTATTGAAAATGCTTTTATTAGGTATGTGCTGTTGGCTATTTTGAAATTGACATAAATAGTCACTGAAATACATCAGAGCCCTGAAACTTAGAATTAGACTAGATGGTTTTGGTATTTGCTTTTTGCTTAGGGTTGGAAAAATATTGAGATTTCTGTTTGAGATAATAGTCATTATTCTCTCTTGCTACCTGTATGACCCAATGCTCTGTTCCCTTTGTACTCCTGCTTATACCTTGTATATACCTGCTTAATGAAATGTTTAGAATGTAAATGCCCACCTAGCATAGGATATTGATGAATTTATGAGAAGAAAATGTGCAAAATATTTTCTATGTCTCTACTAGATCATGGGAATGTCTTTAGCTCATGCTAAAAGGATCATCTGTTAAAGATTGCAGGAATCGCTGTTAGCATGAGCTGAAAGCCATTTTGTACTTGGCAGCCATTTTAGTTAGCCATGTGCTCGCCATGTGCTTTCTCCCTCTTCAGAGTCTTGCACATGCTCAGAGAGGCCTAGCTGGTAGAATGCACCTGCTCCTAGTATAGAACTGTCAGGCTATTCTTACTGATGTAAGCAGTTTAGTCTCCCTCCCACTTTGTGGAGCAAGCAAATTTTGTATACCCATATTAGTCAATAAGCATGCTTGTATGTGCTAGGACCTCCCCTTGATTTTATGCTGACTATATAACAAATGCATATATAAGGACCCTGTTCTCTGCACTCATTAGAATGCCTCCTACAGTGGCCTGCGGGTACCGTAAGATGCAATCTCCCTCATCTGAGGTTAATAAAACATGTTTTTTGATATTACAGCTTCTGTGCCAATCTCTTCTTTGTTGGTCTTAAGGACCAGATGTATCAGTGAACCCCTAAGAAGGTTTTTATTTCTACAGAAATGGCTCCTCAATGCCATTGACATTTGTTTACCTTTGGCAAGAAAAAAGGCCAACAATCATCGACCTCCTGCACCTTGGTTTACTGAGACTTTAAGGACAGAGAAGGCCAAATGTAAAAAATGGAACGCAAGTGGAGAAGGAACTATACCCCTGCTTCCAAAAGTGACTATAAAGCAGCAAAAAAAAATATCATGACCTTTGCAAAACAGCTAGGGGCGGACCATGTCTCATCCACCATTTCGAACGCCCTAAACTGTTCTAAAACACTTTTTAACATGGTTAAAGAGCTTGCCGGTTCCAAAACCCAAACCAGGCCCCCTGCACTTAATAAAAAGCAATGTGAGGACCTGGCTACTTTCTTTGTTCAAAAGTTGACAGTATATATTTGGATATAGTACGAGGGCAGGATGACAATCTCTCTCCTCCCCCAGAAACATCCACATCATCCTCCATGGACGATATGCCCCCCAACCAAGATTGGAGCCCTAACTTTCCCACTAATCAATTGGACACATGGCCTCTGCTAAACATTACTACCCTAAAAAAACTTTTGGGTAATACAAAATCGGGATCTCCAAGGGACCCCTTGCCCATTTCCGTGCTCCAGCAGCTTGAACCACCATCGCTGCAGGTAATCATGGATCTTCTAAATGCCTCCTTGCTGGAGGCTATCGTCCCGCCTGATTGGAAACATGCCATGGTAATGCCTCTTCTTAAAAAGGCTAATGATGACCCTGAACTACTCTCAAACTATCGTCCCATTTCACTCCTACCGGCCTTTTCTAAAATTTTAGAAAAACATGTTCATGCACAGCTTTCACTGTTTGTCGAAGCGCAAAGTTTTCTCCATCCTTCTCAATCGGGCTTCAGAGCTGGCTTTTCAACAGAAACCACCCTGCTGGGGGTAAACGAAAGACTACGCCACCATCTTGATGCTGGAGACACCGTGGCCCTCATTTTGTTGGATCTGAGCGCAGCTTTTGACACGGTGTCTCACGCTGTGTTAATTAAAACCCTAAGTTTGTTGGGTATATGTGGGCCGGCTCTGAAATGGCTCATTTCCTTCCTTACAAATCGTACTTTCCAAGTTTTCTCTCCCACAACCAGCTCTGACATTCACTCTCTTACTCTTGGGGTACCTCAAGGCTCTATCCTTAGCCCCTTACTTTTTAACTTATATGTAAGACCCCTGGCGGATATTGCAGAGAAATCTGGGCTGACCCTCTTCTCCTATGCGGATGATTCGCAAATTATTTTTTCTCTATCCATGAAGAGCACGACTGAGATTTCTCCCCTTCAGTTAGGTTTAAGGAATATCGCATCATGGATGCAATCTAATTACCTCAAACTGAACGGAGGAAAAACCGAGGTTCTTATATTCGGGAAAAATAGGGAATTTTGGGGTCCTCAACATTGGCCCTGCGAGATGGGTGCTCTTCCTATACCGGTCCGCCAAGCTCGTAATTTGGGTGTAATTATTGATGATACACTGAGTATGCACAACCAAGTCGTTAAAGTAGCCGCTACCTGCTTCACAATCCTGAAGTGGCTAAAAAAAGTTATCTGGATGCTACCAGAACCCACTCAGAAGACCGTTGTTCATGCCTTGATTACTTCAAGACTTGATTACGGCAATGTTCTGTACTTGGGATCTAACAAAGAGGTGACACGCAGGCTGCAACTGGTTCAAAACTCCGCAGCTAGGCTTTTATGCCGGATCCCCAGAACTTCTTCTGTTTCCGGCCATCTTCGTAACTTGCATTGGCTCAGGGTGGAGAACCGAGTTAAGTTCAAAGCCCTGAGCTATATGTTTAAAATCAAAAGTGGAGTGGCCCCTAAATACCTTCAATCACTGGTCCATCCCTATGTCCCTCTTCGTGACCTCCGCTCATCCACGCAGGGGAGGTTTTCTGTCCCAAAAATCAAACTAGCGCGGATGGGCGGTAGGTCTTTCTCATATCTTGGCCCTTCACTCTGGAATGCCATGCCCTTAGCTCTTCGTACCGAAACTAATTATATCCAATTTCGTAAATCCTTGAAGACATGGCTTTTCAATCATTAGCCTGCTGCCTTTGCTTCTGACATCAGCCTCTGATCTGCGTCTGCGCCGGGAAACCCTTTTTGGGTAGCTGTTGCGCATTATAAGTTTAATTAATAAAATAAATAAATGTGTGAATCTCTGATTCTGCTCAATAAAAATTGGTACAAATCCCACAAGAACTCCTTTCTTCTGCAAGGATACATATAATGAGAAAGCACATCTTGGTTTTCACAGAAGTGTGTTTGTATAATTATAAAACATAGTCATGGCCAGATGATAAAATGGATACACCTGCACAAATAAATGTTCTTTCTAAGGTTTCAAAGCGCAAAAAGTGGGAGTACCCCTGGAGTGTTTTGGGGACTACATATTGGCTTGGACATAAAATGTTATTTTTGCCCTATGATGTTGTGACTAGAGTGAGATTCTATATAGGCATAAGGCTTCTAAGGTGTTAATGAAAAGTAGTGTAATTGGCACCTCCAAACCTGTGTATAGTGTTATCTGATCTAATGGCAATAGTTAAGTGTTACTCTTAGTGTATTTATTAAGGAATACTTAGAACACAACTATATGGTAAACTACGTTGCGTGCAGTGGTATATAAGCTCTAATGTACACAAGAGCCTTATAATAGATACATAGTTTATGTGATCTGTAACCAAGGAACCCCGTCATTTAATCCCTCAATGTGTGTCTTCAGGCGGTATACCCAACGTTGCTCCCTATTGAGCAATGAGTATACAATATTACCCCTCCATGGTACATGAACTTTCTCCAGCACAACCCAGCTGATCTCATCCTCACTGTGTTTGGGTCCCTAGAAAAAGAGCTGTCATATATGTTGTGCCCTTCTTCTTCCACCTGATATTGCTTCTGTGTTCGTTAATACTGATACGGACTTTACGTGAAATCATAGCTACATGTCTCAGACCACATGGCCAGGTCATCATTTACACCACGTTCTCTGTGTTACAGTTGGTATGAGATTTAAGAATCCAAGGGCAGACAGTTGCAATGTCAATTTTCTTTTATTTCTTGGTGAATTTACAGGCTGAGCATCTCCCACAGAGATGTAACAGGGAAGAAGCTCCATAGTGTTGTCACTTGAAAAGGATTCTGTATAGTATTTTGAGTGTGGAGTAAATTGTCCTTGATACTAGGACCTTTCTCTAAGAAAAACAAGGGGGGTTGTTGCCTGTACTACATAAAATTCTCCAATTTTTTTAGCTAATCTTTGTAACTCGATAAAAAAAAATAGAAAAGTAGTTACACAAGTGAGTTTGTTTCTTGGTTTGGGAAAGGTTTCAAGTAAGGAATCTCTTTTATTGTTGTGTGCGTGTCTGTAGAGGCTCCTTGTAAACCTATTGGTAAGGCAGCGAGCCATTAGAGAATGCTTTGGCGGGTAAGAATGGCCAATGATGGAGCATGACACCCAGGGGGTGTGTGAGTTCATACCTTTAAATTTTTTTAATTGACTCGCATAATTTAATAGGAGTATTGAATTATTATGGTCCTTCACTGGAAACACAAAGAAACTGTTAAGGTCTAATGGGTTTCCCGGAATAGAGAACTTTCCTGATATTGATCTCTTTTTGTCTCATTTGCCTTGTTGTGTTGTGTATTATGGAAGGGAGGATGCAAATGTAGACAGCCCTCTTTTCCTCTCGATCTACTGATCCCCATGAGAAGCTAAGTGCTTTTCCCAAAAGGAGTGTGACATAGAAGAGAGACAAGCTTGTAAGTCTTTGTTACAGTATTCTCATTGTACACAGTCTTTTTTCAAAAGTTAGAGACTAGATTATTTTCCAAGTTTATTTAATGCCTATGTTGTCTTGAGGTCCCAAACTTCATATTAACCCCAGTTTGTGGATACAGTCACAAATATTCTCCAGAGTCACATTCATTTTAAATAATTTAAAAACATGACATTCATGGGGAAACACAAAGTACATTGTAAGATTTGGTTACACTTGACTTCCTTTTTACCTAGCTTTTCTTATAGTATGCCTACTAATATAGTATATTGTGAAATGGCTTTAAGATTTTCTCATGTAGTTTACTTATAATACATGGGATTCTGTAATACGTGTATAAATGCACGTCTCTAATTTCTTTATAAACAGCAACTAGTGACGCACTCAGTCATGAATTATAAAGAAAAGAAGTCAGAACTTGACTATTATAACTTATTGCAGTTCTGACATCACAATGTCTTTCTGCCAGAGCCAGCAGCCAAAATGAAAGGCAAGTCAGGTCTCAGAGCATAACTGAAGCAGCTGTTTAAAACATTGAAAATGGAATATTGCTTTCTTTCTTCTGCTCTATTGTAATAGCTTACATTGACAAGCAGGGAGAATATGTTTATTTTTTGCACTCCTTAGATAAAGAAAAGCTAGAATCTTTCTGCACGTTTCTACACATTCTGAGCTACTGCAGCTTTTTTATTTTTTAAACTGACTTGTATTGAGCTGTTTATAATATCTGTTTGCAACAATTATTTAACAGGTTTTTGACGTGTTTAAAATTTTGCACTAGAGGTTTTATTTTTATTTTTCATGTTTGAAAATATGCTTGCTCTGTCATATAAAAGAGCTACGCACCAAGGTTGTAAGTGGTTTGTGGGAAAGAAAGTGGTGTGACCATGTATTGTATGGGATAAAGTATCCCCTGGCTTACATGGTAAGGATAGTGTAAGTGACCTTGGAGCTCCATAACCTTATAAAGGAACTCAGCCTTTGGTGTCGTTCCTCTAAATGGTTATGGAACTCCTCAATGACTTGCAAAATCCTTATCATGTACTGCAGGGAATACTTTATCCCTTATATAATCAAACATGTTTTTCCGTTATTATATTTTCCTCTTTCCTTCATTAATATTATAAATAGGAAGCATTGTTTTGATATGAATATTATTTATGTACTTGAAACTTTCTCTTGCTTCCCTTCTTCATTCCTTTGCTATCTCCACCCTCCTTCTTTTTCTTATATTTTTATGGCCACTTTTGGAAGTGAAAAACTATGTATCTCATTTTAACTCATTGCTTTTTATTGCCCTTTTGATTATTAATATATTTTATGATTGCTTCATATATGCAGATCTTGACTTTGATTGTTTTTAAGCAATAGAATATTTTTGTTCAGCAATATTTGCTAATTAAAGACTTTTAAAATGAAAAAGTAAAGGGCCTCTTCTGATGGAATATTTCTTATATTTCTTGTATTTTTAAGTTCACTCCTCAGACCTCAGCCATAATAGAAATATTCAGCAGACAAACGTTTACATGGTGTGTAGTTACCTTTATCCATTAAAGTGCTTCTATCGTATCCCCCTTGCCTTTCCTGCAAAGTAGACATCTTTGGATTGTAAGCTTTCCCTCATAAACATTGTTAAAAACAGTGACAATTTTGTTTGCCTTCTCCGGCCTGTCTCTTCTGTCTCAGAGATTATGAGAAAATATGCACACGTATATTGGCTCACATAAAAATTCTGTTGTAAATACATTTTCTAACTTCATTTTTGCTCCACAGGAAAAATATTTTAAACCCTGGAGAAAACTTTTCTCCTTCTCCCACACCAAATTTTATAGTTGCTACCTATCATTCCCACTCTAGAAAAGATTTAGGGGCATATTAGCAAGACTGGCGATAAAATTATCGCCGCTTTAGCGGCAGTTTCCTGCCGCTAAAACGGCGATAATTGGCTTGCTAATAAGCGCTATAGAATTCAATAGAAGCCCAGGTTAGATGTGCAGGACATCTAACCTGGGCTCTATTGAATTCTATAACGCTTATTAGTAAGCCAATTATCGCCGTTTAGCAGCAGTTTCCTGCCGCTAAAACGGCGATAATTTTATCGCCAGTCTTGCTAATATGCCCCATAGTCCTCCCCTTGGCAGGAGTAAATCCCTTATTGTTTCCAGGGTGTAAGCAGCTGACACAAAGTATGTGATACCACAAGCTCATGGTATTTTTGGTGTCCAGTGCATCAACATGAGTACAGCCAATCCCCACACAAGTGAGGTGTCTACGTCAGAGTAATTTCACCAGATTTTGTGAGTCATAATCATAGCGTTACTCTCATATAAAAGGCCATTGCTTGTGTAAGTTGATTCTTTACCTGCAAATGGATTTGCGAATTGGGACCAATAGCTCTAGGTGAGTCCTCACCACAGTCCTTATCTGTACAGTTTGTCATTGTATATCTGTGAGTTAGTCTGTATACTTGTGAGTTGTATGTTGCAATATCAAGGTTGCTAATATAATTCTAGGAAAACATAAAATGTTCTTAATTGACTGCATATATATCATTAAGGTAAGTATATATAGTGAATATAGATTTAATCATAACTCCACATCTCCTTAGCTTACAGATAGAGTGGTAATCAAGAATTTGGATTTGATATTTTTGTAGAGAGTTGTTTGGACCAAGATATACACACGGATCCACATGTACTAACATTCGATCACGCCATCACGTCCCATTGGTAAGTCTGCCGTGTAGATCCTCCATGTTCCTTTACTGATGTGACACTACAGGGTCTTTAACCCCTTCCATGCGCGGCCGATTTTCGCCCTGTGCGAGGCGTTGCATTAAGCGGACGGGTTCATGACGAGCTCAGCTCGTCATGCGCACACAAGCACTGCGCAGCATGACGAGCTGAGCTCGTCATGAGCATGGAAGGGGTTAAACTGTAGTCTGTTTTTTACCTTGACTCCCCTAGATCAGTTGGAAGTCTATTGTTAGACCCACCAGGGATCCGATGCGGAGGGATTGCTTGCAGAGATAGATGGATAATTCAGAGTCTCGCCGACACAACCCTTATCACGAGTAAGGGGCCGATTCCGATTCGGGCCGGAAATCTCTCCGACCGAGCCGGACCCGGAGAGATTTCCGACCGAATCGGACTCTAGCAGTCCGACCGAACGAGTACGATGCGCACGTATGCTATCGGACTCGAGTCGGTCGGACTGCCATTGAAGTCAATGGGAGCCGGTCGTACAACGCGTACACAGGCTCCCATTGACTCAATGGGCACGACGCAAACAAGGGCGCCCCCTACAGCGTGTTCGCGTCGATGCGGGTCGCGCCGTACATGCACGTGTAGGGGGGACCCATGTGTCCCCCCTGTGTGCGACTCCGCGCAGCTACGCGTACAGGGGGTCCGACACGGACCCCCAAAGTACGGCTCCGACTGCTCTTTGGAGCCGGAGTGCGCGGCTCGGTCGGACTGCTCGCGGCGCGCATCGTACTTACCCGGCCGGGGAACGTCTCCATTGCGCGGTGCGAGTCGAAGTCCGAGCGAAGTCGGTCGGTGCGGTTAGACCCGAGAACGAGTCGGTCGGAGCGGTCGGGACGCCCGGACGAGTTGGTCGGCGATTTCGCATCAGTACTCGCTCGCCCGGACGCGCGTACGAATCGGTCAGGAAATAGGGCTCCGAATCGGATCCGGTTAAGCCGAATCCGATTCGGAGCCCTACCGGCCGAGATCGGAATCGGCCCCTTAGTGTCTCACTCTCCTCCTTTTCCTGCACCACCGGCTCTGCCCGCGCATCACCACTATTTTTGCCCATACTATCTAACCTATGCCCGGACCTTGATTTCACTATTGTTGATTTTCAGGTCCCATCGACCCCGCGCCCGTCTTCCGATTTCGGTCCACGAATGTGTGGCTTTATTCCCCCGATAGCCTCTACTACATTGTTCACATATATGGCACTTTATTAGTGCGTATCAGCAGGTCAGTGGTTATGCATTTCACGACCACCATGGTTACATTGTACCATATGATTTGCACTAGTCAACTTATTTTTCAATTTGGGCACCCATATTCACATAGGTTTGTACTATTACCTTTAATTGATATAGAGCACAAGGGGCACGTATGCACATAGCTCAAATGTAACTTTACTTATATAAGCGATATAGGTTTAGTATGTACTACACATTGGTGTTTTGACTAGGTCCGATTATGTTGGACCTACAAAACCCCTTATTCTTTCTTTTTTTCTTTTTCTCTTGCTTCTTCCGGTGTTTTTCCTCCCCGCTCCCTTCCCCATTTCTCTCCTCTTTTCTTCTTACCAGGATATTACTCAGGCATAAATTGTGTCCTGATGATGATCCCCCAACCCTAGTTGGGATCGAAACATCGTCGACCTCCGTGTCTTGACTCTAACATGTTTTACTTGAATTCCTTATAAGCATAAGATACTTTTCCTATTGCGGGTGACTGAATTAGTATTTATTGCTGGGTCACTATGTATTTAAATCCCTGAGGTCTGGAAATCTGTTGATTTCCAATCTTTTGCCCATGTATTTTTTGTTTTTGGGTTGTGAATCATTGTGTAATATAATAAATGAATGAAGTCTCCATTTGGAGAAGTTTAACATAGGTCTCATTGCAGTTCTATGTCTCATTGTTTATTACCTTTTTGAAGAGACCCATGTTTTTTTAAATGTTATGTATACCTTTGGTCCCTTTGACTTATAGGGTCCCCTTGTTTCTTTATAAACAAGATATAGTGACATCCCACTGGGTTTTTCATGTTAAGACCTCTTTAATTTTAATCATTTTTGTGTGCATACGCCATTGGCATAATTTATATATATAATTATATATTTTCTTGTTGATCTTTCTATTATGATTTTTTAAAATAAGGTTTATTTTTCTAACATTGAAGAGGTGATTTTGTAAAACACTGAGGGCCTGATTACGAGTCTGGTGATCCTAGGCCCACCAGACTCGCAAGGGCGTGGCAGTGGTGGTCCAGCCACTGCTGCATCAGCGGTCTAACCGCGGTATTAGGACTTTGGCTGTCAGACCGCCATTGCAACATCGCAACCGCCAGGGAACAATGTTCCCTGGCGGTCCCGCAGTTGTCTGAGGGCCACAATGTGCTTGGTGGTGCCCTGAGGCACCGACAAGCATATTACGACTTTCCTCACTGCCAACGGTGTCATGGAGATTCTTCCTTCATGTAACTGCTGGCGGTGAGGAAAGAAAGTTTGACACATCCACTTCCTGCACGGGAAGGAATGCACAACAGTGTGCATTCCTTCACATGCAGGAATGTGCACAGGCTGTCCTGCGGCAGTGCTGTTTAGGGCTCACAATCAGTATTTAAAAAGCACCGCCACAGGACCGTCACATCGCCCGGTCGCCAGGCCACAAAATTACTTGTAATCTGGCGGGCGGGCGGGTGGTAGTGAGTCTTAGAGGTGCGGGGGTGCGGCGGTAACATGACGCCCGCTTTTGCTCCACCAACAGCCGTAATCACACCCTGAGTGTTAAGGGCTTCATTTCCAAATGAATAAAAACTACATGTACAGCAGAAACATTGAAAATCACTGTAATCTTTACCTTCTTTGTGGCTCCCAACCCAACTCTCTGCAAATCTATTGGTGAGCCAGCGAGCCATTAGAGAATGCTTTGGCGGGTAAGAATGGCCGATGATGGAGCATGACACCCAGGGGGTGTGTGAGTCCATACCTTTACATTTTTTTAATTGACTCGCATAATTTAATAGGAGTATTGAATTATTATGGTCCTTCATTGGAGACACAAAGAAACTGCTAAGGTCTAATAGGTTTCCCGGAATAGAGAACTTTCCTGACATTGATCTCTTTTTGTCTCATTTGCCTTGTTGTGTTGAGTATTATGGAAGGGACGATGCAAATGTAGACAACCCTCTTTTCCTCTCGATCTACTGATCCCCTTGAGAAGCTACGTGTTTTCCCCAAAAAGGAGTGTGACATAGTAGAGAGACAAGCTTGTAAGTCTTTGTTACAGTATTCTCATTGTACACAGTCTTTTTTGAAAAGTTAGGGACTAGATTATTTTCCAAGTTTATTTAATGCCTATGTTGTCTTGAGGTCCCAAACTCCATATTAATCCTGATTTGTGGATACAGAGTCACATTCCTTTAAAATAATTTAAATTTAAAAACATGACATTCATGGGGAAACACAAAGTACATTGGTCCTCTTTACAAGTGGCCTGTTATCTCCATTTGGGTCATTACTATCAGAGTTTCGTTTTCAATTGAGGATTTCACTTACTAAAAACAGAAGAAATCTCCATGTGAAAGTCTGGGAAAATCGGGTCTGGAATTGCTGATTCCCCTTGTAATTCCTCAGTTTTTGTGGATCCTCAGGGTCCAACTTATAATGTGATGGACTTTTGTCATCCCTGGAGTTACCAATACCACCTGTATTAGTAACTGTAGGAGTGGGGAAAGTCTGGTTTATTTCCATGGCATTTCATATTGAGGGCCTTAGAGTTTATGCCATATAAATGTGTTGCAGTATGTTTTTGTAGACAGGCATTATGTAAAGCAAGAATCAGTGCACTATTCTTGTTTAGTAAGTGTAAAACAAAAGTTCAATGTTTCTAAATACAGCAATGTTCTGAATACTACCAAAAGTAGAAAAGTCATAAGGCACCAGGGCGCAATACCATCATTTTGCAATGCTGTTGATGTACTGATGGGTCACATTGCATAATGAAAATTGACAGGAATCACAAAATCTGCTACCTTAGGAGGGACGCAAAAGATTTTTTGCTAGCAATGACATTAATGGGAGCTTGCAGTGGTCCCCTGGACCATGACATTCTCCCCTCAAGCCAGGTAGTCACGATTCCCAAAAGAGAAGCTGTCCCCTGAGGACAGCGTCCCATTTATGATTCAGTTATCACCCCAACTCTGGGGTGAGTAATACATCAATGGTGTGGGGCCACAACTGCAGTCAAAAACATATGTTACATTCCCCTTCGACTCACGTGAGGAAGATGATGTCTCTTTAATGCCCCCTCCTATTTGCAGAGCGGAAAGGGTCACGAAAGCCCTTCTGCAAGTCACATATAAGCGCTTTGGGACACATAGACGTTTTAAGGCATGGGCAAAGTGGGCTCTGGCCCAGGGCCCCAGTGTTTCAGGAGGGCCCCTGATAGAGCTAGCTCTGTTCTGCAGTGAGTCGTGCCCTGATGACTTTGAACAGTTCTTAAACAGATTGTTTTAAATACGTCTTGCTTTAATGTGTTTTAACGTGGGTGATATGTGAGAGTCTATTACAGACATTTTGCAGAGAAATGTGTTTATCCTTGAATATTAGATATAAACACATTTAGAATTTGGACCAGTGCGCCTGTGCATGGTCAGTGACCTGGCCAAAGAGGGATGAAAGAGCTGAAATTGAATCATAAATTCCAATCTGTTCTGAACCGGGGTCCCGAAAATACATTTGTCCCAGGGCCCCCCAACTCCTTAAGATGTCCCTGTACATTGTAAGTAAGAGTTTTGTGGTAGCAAACCCTGCGTTTTCCTAATCACAATGTTTGTGTCAGTAAAACACCTTCCTGCATAGGGTGCAAATGTTTTGGTAACTCTTTTTTAAAGCAGATAATCATGCTTAATAGAAAACGAAAAAAGCACATAGATGAATTGTAAACCTGTTACAGACCAGCAGCAGAATTAGGGGGTTTGTGGCACATGCTACATTAGCAGCAGCAACAGCGAAGCCAAGCAATCATATATTGATGTTGCAATTAAATAGGAAATATAGAGTTCTGCAACATTCAAACACTATGTTAAGGCAACAGAATGACAAATACTCAATAATACCCTCCGCCCTCGCCCATTCATCAAGTTAGTTTGTTTCTCATTGAATGATTCCATCTGTAAATGTAATAACGCCAGCCGAAGCTGCACGCTGAAACAGGGTTATAAAGGAAATGCAGTTCACAAATTCAGAGCACTAACCCAATTTATCAATGTTTATTCTCTGCAAAGGACTGCAGAATGTCAGATAGGAGGAAAAGGCGATATATTTGGATACTATTGGAAATGTGAATGTAGCAAGTAGGAGGCTGCCGTGTATGTGTCAGTTAATTTGCAAGATGTCTGAGGGACGTTTTGCCCCAACCTCCCCTTGAATCTGAAAGAGGCCTAATCCATCCATTGCCCTTTTTAGAAAATTCCTAATGCAGTGTTTACTCTTCACTGCATAAATGCTGTTGTGAATAGCACCTAGATAAATTGATTTAGCCGAGGCACTTTACAAAATAGAATCACTGACCTCTCCGTCTTACTGCCCCATAATGGGAACTATACCACAAAAATACATTTCTCATCATTGTTGTCTTCAACTTCACTGTATTGCCTTCCTTTAACAAGCGGTCTACATAGTAAACAATCTGTAACCTATGCTAGAAGTGTTGGGCCTTAAGAACTAAACAAAACTGTAAATTATTTTTGCAAACTATGTTGTCTGATTAAGGTGATTACACTGGCTTTGAGTTAGTTGATGTGATTACTTTGTAGTGAAATATTATTTTTCCGCGCCGTAAAACTCTGTGGGGTGTACGTTTCTGCGGATGCCTCGTGTTTGTGTACTTAAATCCTTCATTGCTCTTGCGCCCACTATCTTTCTGCAGAGCTTCTGTCTCAATTAATTGGTCTTTGAGATGGAGTATAAAATGCAAATCAACACTTTAAACAGTTGTGAAAGTTATGTGTGCTCCTAAACTATTACGCTGAATTTAATTCAGTGGGAATAAATTCACCTAATGTGATAAACGGTCTGCGTTGCCACTTTTCACCCCACGTGTAGGCTCTTATACCCTCAGGGGGTGCACACATTACACCAACACACACCCCTTTGTCCTGTACATAATAATAATAACCTAAGGGTGCACCGTGCACCATCCTCCCTGAGACACTATTCTTTTATTTTCTGTGAGGATCTGGGTGTACTATATGACATGGCTGTGGGACCTTATCGTGGAGTACACTCACAAATACTAACCGCAAACAAGCAGTGGCAAATGTAAAGTTTGAAAACTTTTGAAAAGTTTTTCAAAGTTAGTGCGAGTGTTCCGGCCTGACTTGGATGACCAAATCTAGCAGGGACAAGAAAGGATACTTTACACAGCCATCTGGCCACCAAAGTGTTATAATAAATATAGAAAATTAAGAAGGTCCATACATGTCAGTGCAGGCATCAACAGAAAGCTGTGTACAGATGAACGTATTAAAGGAGAAATACATGCCTAAGCTATCTGCCATAGTGGAATAGAAGAGCAACACAAAATGGAGTCATGTCTTGGGGGAGGGAAGACGGATGTGAGCTTCAGTATATATATTAGATATATACAATTAAATATATCAGGGATAGAAAGTTACAGGGCAGCTTTGTTAGAACATGCCTTTTATGAACATATGTAGATAAGGTAGCGCAGAGGCACATAATAGGTGGGAGATTAAGCCTTGCAAAGCGGTAGTCACGTAGGGAGTAGAGTATTGATAGATTTCAAAGAGACAAGTCCAGGACAACCATTTGTACAAGTGGTAGTGTAGACAAACATGTAGCTAACGTGCACATTAATCCCATTCTTTAGATACGTGAATTACTGTTTTTATAGAAAGTACTACTTTTAATATAGTGATGTGCTTGAGCAGATGTGTTATCAAAAATGCAAAATGTGTGACCTATTTATGCTTTGAAAAAACATATAAAAGCAACTGACCACTTATTGTAAGTTGAAGCTCAGATTCCAGCTCCACAGAGTTGACTGACCTTCCATGTACACTTATATACAGCCAGAAGAAGTTGTGTCGCCTTTTCTTTCTTCCTTCAACAAGAATGTTTTTAAAACAAGATCCCAACTTTATAGACCAACTGCCACAGAAGTCAATGGAGTGGTCCTGATGCTGAGGGATGCAGGCACAAAGATACTCAAAAGGATGTTCCAGTTGTGGTGCGATCGACAGGGGTGTATCGGTGGTGGTTCCTCAGAACACGGATGATGTGGGGTGGCTTTGGCCATGGAGATCGGGGTCTCTTAATATCCTCTGCGCTACACTAGTTGTACAGCTGATGCTAGACTATTGTTCATGTTGCACTGTGGTTCAATGCAAAACCTTTGGCAGAGGCTGGTGTCCTTTAGTGCAATGAATCTGATTTAGAATAGCACTTCCTGGTCTTCCAGATGAGGGTGCAGGTTTTGGCTATCTCGAATTCTCTCTTTGTCATGCCAGGCAACTGGTAGCGACAAATCTTCTGTGAGGGCTACCACTCTGTTGATTTGGACTCTTTCAGCTCGTGTGTTCCTGGGGCTCGTTCCAGGGAATCATCCACCTGATCCTTGGAATCACTGATCTTAGTGGAGCTGGGAAATCAACTTTTCTCGGTGTCAGGAACCGCAAGCACAGTCCCAATCTTGCTAGCCCAGAAGTGCAGCAGGCGCAGTCCTCGCGATGGTGCTGCCTCACTTTGTGCAGTTCAGGGGTAGCAGAACAATCCTTCTTCAGTCCCCTCTTCTTCTCCAAAGTGAACTAAGGGGTGGAGTGTGAGGACTGCCAAATTTATCCCAGAAACAAGCCCTGAGGGGACCACGCAGTCTCTAGCCAATGGGCTACTGGGTGCCCTCCTCTCTAGTGACCAAGTTCCTGTGATGTGTGGCACCTGGCTGTCCCAAAGTACCCCATCCTTGCCCCTTTCAAGATGGCATGACCCTTTCTTGGTAGTGAGGAGCAGGGAGGTCCACCAAAGGGTGTGGCTACTAGTGGGCTACACGCCCATGGGAAACCGGTTTGGGCACTGGTTTCTCTCCCTTGGCCCTTTCTCCTAATTGTCTGCAGGAACATCAGGCATGCTGCTCTGGGGTGTTGCAACCAGTGGCCCTTCAGAGGTGGCTTCACCTTTGAAACCTGCCTTGTGGGTTAACACCCTAAGTGGCCATCCTAGGAGAGGAGTTCAAACCTCGCTCTGCAGCAACAGCCTTTGTTCCTTGGCCTGGGAGTCATTCAAATGTCTCCCCAGGTGGTCAGAAACCTGTCTATGTGTCATGGCCTTTGTGAGGCCACTGAACTAGCTGGAGTGCAGGGTATCAACTTTCTAGAGTTGCTTAGCTTAACCAGCCGGGACTACGGGAGACCACAGCAGGTTCTAAGCGGGATACTCACCGAGACCAAATTGGGACACCGGATGAGACCCCTCCCGAGCCTCAATTAGCTGCCCAAAACCTTAATATAGTGTTTTTTTGACAAGTGTCTGTAAGTACGCCGACACTCAGACCATACACCTTAGCGCGTGTGTAGGCACTTCACTTCTTTTCACGTGGCTATTTTCACCTTTGCCACTCACTAGTCTCACTAACCCGGTCCTGAAGAAAGCCCTTCCATACATCCTTTTACGGGCTGAAACATGTAGACCACATCACATAGTCAACTAAGGGTAATAACCTCCTGGTAGTTGCACCACATATTTTTAACCATATCCTGAGCCGCCATTAATAAATTTCACAGGCAAGGATTCTCAGAGATATTTTTAATAAAATTCACGACACATCACATATTCACACCACACCAGCTCTGCTGTAATCAGGCATTGCAGCACAACCGGGGGGCACTCGGCCACCCGGTTGGGACCCCAATGATGAAGCATGACGCCAACCAGGTTGGTGTGTGAGGGGTCTTTTAAGTACACCAAATGGGTCCATGTACTTACCACATAAGTGATTGTAAAACATACATGTAGTGGGTTCGTCCACATTGTTTAGTCTAGCATTACACTGGGGATAAGGACGTACCCCACATTTCCCTTGCTCTCCCCTTGTTTCCCTATAACTTTAATAGTGACCTTAAATCTTACCTGGCCATCAGGTCAGATTTAATGTCCCATTCTTGACTTTGTTAGGTGGGCCCATTCAGACGTTAGATGGGTTGGGGTGCCAATCGTTTAACCCTGTGTTAGCCAATGGGGCTCCTAACCTTCTCCAGCAAAATGACAATTTGCAAGAGTTGCTGTTAAATCACATTAAAACTTATTTCTTGCTTGATAATATATAGCTTCATGCCATAGGACTCGATAGGCCTTCTTTAGTAGAGACTTATATATATTACTTAAGGGAAGCTGTACCTTTGCCATTAGGTGTAATGGGAAAGTCGAGTTAGCAGTGTGACACACTGACCTGTCAGTCTGCAGTGGCAGGTTGTGGTCCATTTTACTTCTGTCACACGCAGGGTGGGACAACCAGTGCTGCAGTCCTGTGTGAACACTCTGCCTTACATGCTCTGGATACCCTGGGTACCATATACTTGGGACTTATAAGTAAGTCAGTATTTGCCAATTGGGTGTATCCAATTAAAGATTACTTTGGTATAGGGTTAAGTCTGGCTGACAGGCCTCAGCGCACTCTCAGAGAAGTAAAACCAGCAGTATCAGTCCAAAAAGTGGGAGTGAAAATTCAAAAAAGGCCTTTCCTTACATTTTCTATTCTATGCTACTCTAAGGGAAGCTGCCACTATGTACCAATGTGGGTGCTGCACCTGAAACAACTATACTAACAAAGAAATGGAGTCCCCACTTGACCATCGTTCGCTGTTGTTTTTCAGGAAAGGAGAAACAACAGCCACACACAGAGGTATTGCTTCCTTAAGCCATGTTCTTCCATTTATGAATTTAAAGAAATGTGTTCCTGACTAGACGTGCTCCCAAAGCATATGCTGGTCCACAAAGATGTGCAGGATCAATCCATCAATGGCTGACTGGAGGACCCTATTTCTTTGTGAACATAGTTATTTTGTTCCAAGGCTTTCAATGGTCTGATACGTTCTTCAGAGACCTTCAAAATTTTATCTGCAGAAAAACCATCTGCAGGGGCGGATGGTTGTCCTATCTGCGAGATGCCTTTGCTTGTATAGAAGTATGCATTCTGAATGCACCTTGTCAAATGTGTATGATTATGACCCTTGTTATGCTTGCAGATATATGTGCTGAATAAATAGTGTATTGTTGGCTCGTTTCAGGTATAATTTATGAATAAGTCTAAATTTATCTGCGAATCATTCAGACAAATTCATCACTTATTTATTTATGGTTCTAAAAAGTGATTGCCGCCCTGAAATGTATTTCCTCTCCGATTTATCACTCGTATGTGACACACTCGCATCAATACTGAACACTTTGTGTGGAAGTAAAGGGTCTCACTATGGTCACAATATTACACTCTTCCTCCCAGTGCTCCCCAAGCAATGCTGCATGAAAAAGCACACTTCACAAATGTAGGCCACTGTTTGTGGGGTTATTGTCAGCTGTGATTAATATAACATCTGCATAATTCAACGTTTTCTGAGAGAAAATATACCAAAGAAGTCCATCAATCTTGCTGCTTCATATTACAATTCTTTTTTCAATTGTCCAATTTTCGATACAATTCCGCTTTATGGTAAGGGTGACAGTCAATTTACCTTTTTACCTGTGACAAACTAAGCATTACAATAACATCTGGTAGCTTCTCAGAGCCTTCCTAGATTGAACTTCAGCTCTGAGAAACTAACCAGTCCATGACAGACTTTACTGAAGGTCATTTCTCAACTCTGATATAGCTTAGGGTAAGCTAGAAATATTTTCCCTAACAATATATTTGAATGCCATTTCCTGTGACCCAAGTTGAGGCGGAAGTATTTTTATCAAGAAAGACATATGTCATTACTCCTAAGTAGGAGTTAAATCATTTATGAAGGGAACGACAACCTGATTGTTCACTATTACTCTTGACTACTATTTTCCAGCTCCTTGAGAAGACAGGTGAGAAGTTATTGAATAGATCTAGCTACTTTATTGCTTGCCACTAGCCTACCTAAATTCCATATTTCCCATGAGATAGTGTGTAGTTGAGATACCAGAGGACTCAATACCATCCACTCTACTGAGGTATTTTGGGGCATAACCACTATAAGCTGTCGGAGCGCGGCGTTAAGCCAAGAAGGCTAACGCCGCACTCTGACAGTTTCAAAATGCAGGGATGAGCCGTATGCACAAGAATATGGTGCACTCCTGTCCTTCCTTAGCACTGATGGTAAATGTAGGGACCTAGCGCCAACGCAAGCACTCTTGCACCATTGTGCAAGGGGGCCTGCGTTTCAGGGAAAGATTGTTTATGTGCAGGAAGATGTTCCTTCCTGCACATAAACAATCAGTAATGGTGTTTTGTAACTTTTATGTGTGCTGCAGAATGCAGCACAAATAGAAGTTGCAACTTGTCATTTTTTTAAATGATTGTTCATGTGCAGGAAGGGCCACCTTCCTGCATATAAACAATCAATGGCGTTTTGCTGTTTCTATGTGTGCTGCACAATAAAGCACACATAGAAACAGCAAAAACAAGGAGAAATAAAGCATGTTTCCTCGTTTCGGCAGGTTAAGACCAGGTTTTCCCTAGTCTTAATTTTAGCGCTGCCCCATATTTACACCACGCTTGTAAATATGAGGCAGAGCCAAATTCAATGGGTGTTGCGGCGGAACGCCCACCGCAACACCCATTGCATACCCCTTTCATGCTAAGTGTAGCGTGAAAGGGGGCCTTATTCACAAGGCAGCGTTAAGCCACGGTAAGTGGCTTAACGACACCTTGTGAATAAGGCAAGCCCCTATCGCCACAGGAACGCCAGAAAAAGTGACGTTCCTGTGCTGATAGGGGCTTGTAAATATGCCCCTAAGAGTGTCTGCCATCTAGTGAGACACACACAGATCACCACTCTTACTCTTGCTCAGCTTGACCGACCTACTGTCTCCTTTGTTAGTACTTTGGGAATAGACCTTTTATTCAAGTTGCTAAAACTGGCATCTTGATGGTTTAGTTCACCTGTGCTCATGTGACCACAGCACCCATGTCTTGCCTCGCGGTGCCGCATTAACACAGGGGTGCAGCTCAGATGAATTTGGTCAAAATTCAGGAGCCTGGAAACACTATTATAACTCATGTTAGAGGTATCCCAGGCAGGGTTTTAAATTAAAAAAAAGTTCACCTGGGACCAGCTTGAATGAAGGCTCCTCAGGAGGCTTGGTGAAGAGCACCTTCACAGACTTCAGATAGATCCTAACTCTAACTCCCTTTCACTGACAGTCGCACGCAGCTTTCAGTCAGTTCCAGCTGTAAGACTCTGTCATGTCAGCACAGACACATTGCAGCTGTGGCTGGCCCTAGCATGTTGCCTCAGTGAAAGAACGCCTGGCATTCACACAGAGAAACCCCAGGCAAACTGCAAACAATAAAACACAACATTCAGCCAAAAAGATACTCTGTCCTTAGGAAACATAAGGCACAGCCCAGCTACAGTCTCTCTCTACTGCCCCTAGGCAGTTTCTTAATACAGAGATCTCGAATATGCGGCTTACCGGGGTCACATGTCTAAGAAAACAAATCTCACTGGAGCAATCCATTAAGAGTGTTGAAGGTGTTCTCGTTACAGGGCACTGGGCCTAACATTAACAATGTTCTCGTTAATCTGATTCAACACAAAAGCAATATAGGAGTAATCATAGTTCAGTGTATCTCTGAACAGGGAAACTGGATCAATATGTATCCTTATCAAAGGAAGCGCATTAGATGAAATCATAGAAAATATTTGTGATATGTTTCTAAATATGTGGTAGTCCCAGCTGCACCCTAATTATGCTTGTTTGTGTAATGTCTGTTCGATAGGCCTAATCCTCCAATTTTACATTCAAATGGTTAAGTTGTACAACATACTGTCCTTTCCAGCTTAGTGGGAAAAAATCAGTAGTCATGGCTTACCTACAGTTCAATAAATGTATGTTGTGTCTGCAACATATGCAATTTGTCTGAAATTACGACTATTCGATAGATGTCAAACGTGTGTGCAATTTTCATACCAATTACTTCCTCTTGCTTTTGATCAATTCTGCCGCTTCCAATAAAAAATTGATCATTGTTTAAATCATGTTAATTAATTATCTAACACATTATTGCTAATCTTTACATTTAGTCCTGTGATTGAAAGACTAAGACACTGGTGAAGCAGTCAGTACGTATTTGGAGTGAACAATCAAGAAATACTCGTTGTTTAGTTG
Organism: Calotriton arnoldi; assembly: GCA_963921515.1. NCBI lineage: Eukaryota > Metazoa > Chordata > Amphibia > Caudata > Salamandridae > Calotriton > Calotriton arnoldi. The sequence goes on from CAWUFW010003779.1 coordinate 87,714, forward strand.
CAAAATTGTTTGTCGTGTATTGTCTTATAGTTGCAAAATAATAAACAAAACATTATGCAAAGAGAGAATACAGGCTATACAAATTTTCTTTCACAACTTTTACCCCGTTATGTTTCATTCTCTGTCAGCTAAATCGGTCCTGGTCATTAAAAACATAAAAGTAACAGCGGAGTTTTACATCTTCACAAAAATATACTATATCTTTTTTTACCTGTTCAACAACGTTTCCAGTAACATGACTGGAAAGCTGCACCGTGTGCAAGTCTCCTAGCTTACTACTGGGAATGTCATGTGACATCTTCCATGGACTCCCATTCCCCCATTGTGGAAACCTATATAGCAAATTATTAAACACAAGAAGAATGGAACCTGTAATGCAAATTCTCTTATTTTAATCTTCAGGAGGGAAATATTTTTTCTCCTGTGAAAAGAGCCCTTCTTCTACACCCCCCCCCCCAAAGTCTGAGGGCCATATGTACGAGGAAGTGGCAGAGCATGTCGTTAGCCTCCTGGGCTTAACGACACGCTTCGACACTTCGGAAACGCAAGGCTGCACCATATTTACAAGAATGTGGTGCAGCCTTGCATTTCCCCCTGCGATGGCGCTAAGTTTAACAACTTAGCGCCAACGCAGGCACCCTTGCACCAGAGTGCAAGGGTGTCTGCAAGCAGGGAGGTTTGTTTATGTACAGGAAGTTGTCCCTTCCTGCACATAAACAATCCTAAAATGCCATTTTGTAACTTTCATGTGTGCTGCTTCATGCAGCACACATGAAAGTTACAAAATGGCATTTTTTAAAAAGGTTTGTTTATGTACAGGAAGGGACACTTTCCTGTACATAAACAAACCACAGCATTTTGCTTTTTCCATGTGTGCTGCACAAGGCAAGACACGTGGAAAAAGCAAAAACGAGGAGAAATAATGCATTTCTCCTCGTTTCGCCACCTTAAGACCAGGGTTTTCCTGGTCTTAATTTTGGCGCTGCCTCCTATGTACGCCACCCTTGTACATAGGGGGTAGCATCAAATACAATGGGTGTTGCGGTGGAACGCCCACCACAACACCCACTGCACGCCCCTTTCACGCTAAACATAGCGTGAAAGGGTGCCTTATGTACAAGGCAGCGTTAAGCCACATTAAGTGGCTTAACGCTGCCTTGTACATAAGGCAAAGCCCCTATCGCCACGGGAACGTCACAAAAAGTGACGTTCCCGTGGCGATAGGGGCTTGTACATATGCCCCTGAGTTTGATATGTCCCCCTTGCTATCCAGAAAGGGAAGCTACTCTGGTCGTTAGAAGGAGTAAAGTTTTTACCATTTCATGGTAGGAAGGTGTAAAATCGGAGTTTGTGAATAGAGTACTTTCGGCTGTAATGTTTACAGCCGAAATTACTTCTGTGAATGGGACCCAATGTCTCTATTCTCTGTGGGAAGGCCAACAGAGCTAATGTCAATTCAGCAGATGCTGAAAAGTGAGAAGGAAAACACATTGACCTCTGTGTGATCTGCCTTCAGCTCTCAGCTTCAGATTCACTTACTGATGTGTCTCTATCACTCAGGTCGGTCGCCCTTTCAGTGATGAACATCCACTTGCTGAGAACTCTTTTACCAACATTCACTCTGTTCCCTGATATACTCTTCCGCTACACGTTATTCAACAAAACGGCCATCACAGTTAACATAAAGCACTTTACAGAAAGCCAATAGTTGAATGAGCAAAGAGCCTGTACTACCTTCTCACCAATTGAAGTGCTTTTTTTTCAAAAACATTTTTGGGGTTTTTAAGGCGAGATACATAAGGTAGCTGCAGCACATTTCTGCGTTCAATTTTTAGTTATATATACTTAATTTGTTATGTTATTACTTTGATGTGAATTATAGTATTGTTACATTCCCTTATTTAAACAATTCGTTCGACAGCCTGTGATATAGTTGTGTTTATGAAGTGCATGGCTTTTTGTTCCTTAATTCCACGTTTTTTCTAATTACTCTCCCTTCTATCCCCCACCCAGGCCAGATTACAACTCCCATGTCAGAATTCATCTGCAGTGTTTTATGTATGGTTGTTGTTATGTTTATATATCTCTTCTTTGCAGCGTGGATAGTCAGTATTCTGGGTGGAGGGTCTGTCTCTAATCTGTGATTTCAGGTGTGATTTGCCCATCTCAGTCGAGCCGTGTGGTGTGGTCTATGCGGTCTGTCTTATCCAGCCTGGGGTCACTTATTTTGGATACTTGGGTGTATTGTGGTTTACATTAACTATCCGATGTAGCTTGATCTTTATGTGACTGGATTATATTTTCCCGTTATCTCGTTATTGGTCTTTTTTGGAGTCCTAACTTTTATTGTCTGCCAAGGATTCCCTTCAACTAACGCCCATCGCAACAATTCTTTTCAGCATGCAGACATCATTGGAGGGTGAGGGGATTTCCACCACATCGTTATTGCTCTCTAGCCACCAGAAGGGCAACAGAGAGGGAGTATGCTTACCAACAATATAATGTTCCGTCCGCTGAATGTATCCACGGGTGGACCATAGTTTGGCAACATTGGAGACCACTCCGTCTCCACCAGGGCCAAACTTCGACGGCCCAAAGAATTTGCTTTATGTCCAGCTACCCAATTTAGATGGACAGACATATAACTTTTTTTACTGCATTCACCAGCAGGTAAAAAGAAAAAAGCAAGTAAAACTGCCAGGTAAAAAACAAAAAATGCCCCACGCCATGTTTTGAACCAGCCCCTAAGTCTGCGAGCCATACGAACCAGACAGTCATCCAACACTTCCACCCAGAACTGCGTCACCAATGCACACTGTCAGACCATGTGCCTCTATCCTGCTTGGTTATTAGAAGGGCCACTGGAATTATGTAGCAGGGGAGGACCAAATTATGCATCAGCGTTAAGTAAAAGAAAAGGCAAATTATGCGGCGTAATGCGGTACATTTTCTGATAGTATTACTTCATTATTTTGTAGTTTTTACAGTTGCTGACACTCTCTGGGCACGGCTTGAACCGCATTACTACCAGTTTAACACCCAAATATAGCAATATGTGACAGAAAGGTGACCAGTCAACCTTTGCAAAGGCCCTTCCACTGGACAGCGCACATGTTGCTCCATTTTAGTAACTTTTGAACTGTTTAATCTAGAAACTATTTTTTTGTTAAAATCTGCAGATTAGGTAGCAGATGATAGATTTTATTGCACATGCAGCTTATCTATAACTATGTGAAAACCGTTGCATCCGCACAATTGCAAAATTCCAGTGGCCCTGGTTATTAAATCTAGGGCAGTTCAACCCTATACCTGAGTAAATAGTATTTCATTTCTGAGGTGTTAAGGACACCCTATGCAGTACATTACATTGAATATATTTCAAGTGGAAATTGAGTGATATTTTGACAGTGATTTTTGACAGTCTTTATCATGCAGGGTTTGCCCAACCTCTGTTTCCTATTTGTCATGTAATGGCAGAAGTGATGTTCCCCGGTGCTATTGTATAAATCGGTATAGCCATATAATCAGCTTTTTTGCTGTTACCCATTGTGCATTTTGTCTGAATTACTGAGTATGTCTGTGCCTCCATTTGTGTACATTGACATTGTGTCTGTGTTACACCTGTAAGTTTTAGGGTGGTCTTCCCTCAAACTTTTTATCTTACTCCTCCTGTTTTGTTGAATTCTTTTTTTAGGCATAAGCACTCTGCGCACTTTACCACTGTTAGCCAGTGCTAAAGTGCTTGTGCTCTCTCCTTTAACCATAGTGAAATTGGCTTATACCCAGTTGGCACATATCATTTACTTGTAATCAGTAGTTAGGTGGTGCTGCATGTATCTAGGGCCTGTAATTTAAATGCTACTAGTTGGCCTTTAGCACTCATTGGGCCACCCACTCAGTAGCCTTTTAAAACCTGTCCCAGATCTGCTATTGCAGCCTGTGTTTGCAGTTTTAAACGGCCATTTCGACCTGGCAAAATAAGCCGTTTCGCCAAGCCTAAACCTGCCTTTTTAATACATATGTCACCCCTCAGGTAGACCCTAAACAGACCATAGGGCAGGGTGCAGTGTATTTAAAACATTGGACATGCATTGTGTGCAGTGAAAAACTCTCAAATTTGTTTTTCACTATTGCAAGGCCTACCTTTTCCATAAGATAACATTGGGCTACCTTATTACATTTAATAAGTGATAACTTCCAATTGGGAGCATGTAGGAAAGTCGAGTTTGGATTCTAAAAAACCCTCTATAATTATAAATGTGGATTTTAAGTCACAGTTCTGAAAATGCTACTTTTAGAAAGTTGGCATTCTGTCCCAACCATTTGGTTCCTGCAGCCTGTATCCTGGGTCACATGACTTGGTGTGGCAGGCAGTTGTTTTTTGTGTATTACTCCCAAACAGTGAGACGAAGGGGCATATTTACAAGCCCTCACCCCACCATCGGAGCCTCACTTTTTCTATATTTACAAGGTGGCACTAGGTGTACAATGGGTGTTGCTGCAGGCTTTCCACGATTATTAATTTCTCCTTGTTTTTTGCTCTTTCCATGTGTGCATTCTGCAGCACACATAGAATGTGCAAATCACCATTATTGATTGGTTATGTGCAGGAAGGTTTCCCTTCCTGCACATAAACAATCGTCCAAGCAGTGCAGGCACCTTTGCAACATGGCAGCAGGTTGCCTGGGCTGGTGCTAGGCAGCTTTTTTTGCACCAGTGCTAGGGGAAACACAGGGGTGCGCCATATTCTTTTGAATATGGTGCATCCTTGCATTTTCAAAATGTCAGAGCGCAGCACTGCCAAATTTAGCGCAGCTCTACGATCCGACAATCTATTGCTATCTATTGCTGACCAAGGACTGCTTTGCTGTTCCATGTCTGCTATTGCTGAACCAGACTCTTCAGCTGCTGTGAGCTGCCCTCCTGAATTCAGCCAGCCTGTGTGGGCCCAGTACTCCAGGAAATCTCCAAGGGTCAGTCGGCTAGCCCCCTGTTCAAAGCCAAGGAACACAACAGGCTTCTTCGACGTCAACGCAACCCCTCTCATCTCGATGCAGTGCGATGCATCTCACCACTGATCCAGAGCGCCTCTACTTATCCTAGGGGCCAACGCAATGCATTGTTATGCCCTGCAAGTTCAGGCGCTTCTTTGATGATAATGCAGCTCGATGCCGCCATTGGGCCACCACACGCATCTTGTCCTCAGTTCCGACATAGCACATCTCAAGTCCTCAAAAGAACCACCGACTGCTTTATCGGCTCTGCCACTGTGCTACACATCCCACCGCCAGACCTTGCTTCACAGCTCCTTGTTATCTTCTGCTTAACGCCGGTCAGTGCAGCTCGATGCAATGACTCCACATCCTGACGTCCCGGCCACAGTGTACTTTGTCGGCAGACTGAACTCAATCATGTATCTGGCCCGCGCTCCATCGCGGTTGGCCTGAACCTGTGACTTGGACGCAGTACACCTTGGCCAGAAAACGGTGGTTGGCACTTATCCCTTCTTAGCAAGTGATATCTTAAAAACCTTTCAAATTGAATAGCTCCGGTCTACTGATTGGAGTTTTGTCGTTTTGGTGTCAAATAATTTACAAGACTTTACTCTATTTTTCTAAATTGGTGCGGGATTTTTCTTGTATTGTGCTGTCACTTTATTACTTTTAAAGTACTGCATAAATACTTTACACTTTGCTTCTAAGTGTATTCTGACTTCTTTTGTGCCAAGCTACCAGAGGAATGAGCACAGGTTAATTTGGGGTTTATTTGTGTTTCACCCAGACAAGAATTGCGGTTGCTGTCTGAGTAGGGTTTCACCCCTCTCAACCAGTAACCCAATTTCTCACAGTCTGCATTGGATGTGCAATTATGTGATATAGTAGGAACTGCCCAGCCTGCAACTCATAGTTTGGAAAATCATGCAGTGTGTTCCCTCATATGTATCTACTTTACTTATGCCTTCTTCATCCAAGTTTAACAGGTTTCTACCAGCTTTTTTGGGGACACACTTAAGGGGCAGTGCTGTTGCATATGGTGCGGATGGACGTGTGAGAAATTGGGCTTTTTGTTGAGGGGCTGAAATCCTATTTAAACAACAATTACAATCCGTGTCAGGCTGAACCACAAATAGTCACTAAATTAACCTATGTTTACCTCTTTTGTAGCTTGGCACAAAAGCAGCCAGGCTTAATTTAGAGGCATTCTGTAAAGAATTAATGTAGTAATAAACAGTAATAAAGTGAAAGCACAATAAAAGAAAAATCCCACACTAAGTTAGAAAAATAGAGCAAAATGTAATAAATTATTTGACATCAAAACAACAAAAATCCAATCCATCGAATCGGAGAGATTCAGTTTCAAAGATTTAAGTAGGTATTGGGCTTAAAAGAACAAACTGTCTCTCGTGGTGATCAGGTCATGCTAGATCGTAGGACATTTTTCAAGCACAGGTCAGATACAGGGACTAAGTTAAGCCTTTTGCCCCACTGAAAATTTGCTTTCTCAAAGTCCAGCACACAGAGTCCAGTTCGTGGTGGCGGACGCCACAGGAGCAGGGACAACATCGGAGATGTTCATCATTGTAGCATGAAGAACAGGCCGGAAGTCATGAATGGTCATCACTGTAGTACGAAGATTCTGTGGATCGTCACTGGCTGTCTTTGCTAAAGCTTTACATTGGCGGTCACTGTGGGCTGTGGATTGTATACCTCAAAATGCAGATTTCGCGTTGCCAGTTGTCGCTGGCGGTCACTGTAATGTGAAGAGTCAGGTTTGCCAGAACTTCGCGTAGGGAGTTGGCACCGACGGCAGGATCTCGGGGCAAACGGGCCCGTTCACCATCACAAAGAGCCTAAAACTTTAGGATTTCTTCCTTGTGTCCAGAGGAGTGCAAGCTGATGCCAACCGAGGACCGAGGACCTAGGGAGGTGCCTTTTGTGGATCAGGGATTTACTCTTAGAGAGGCCAGCAGGGCTCAGGCAGGTCCAATTGTAGGCCCAGGCAGGGCCTGTTGCAGCAGGTGAGCTGGGCAGCTGCAGGGAGGCCTCTGGAGCTTGTTGTTTCCCTGTAGCTCAGCCAGACAACAGACTTCTGGGTCACTCAGTTAGCCTGGAATGAAGGGAGCAGGTCCAGTCCTCTTTATCAGACAGCAGGGCGGGCCTCCACGAGCAGGGCAGTCCAGTTGCAGCAGGGCAGTCCTTATTCGGTAGTGTCCATAGGTCCAGAAGCTTCTCCCACGAAGTTGGTCTCAAGGTCAAATATTTTTATCTGGTGTCAGCTTTGAAGTGGAAGAAACTTCTAGACTTCCCCTGACATCTGATTCTGGAATTTCCTTCCTTCCCCTGCTCTGGCTCCCAGGGTTCTGGGATGGCAATAGACTAGTGTTAAGTAATTTGTGAGTGTGCTGAGGCAGCCCTTTTGAGGTGCAAGTATGAGAAGTGACAGCTCCGCCCCTCCAATCCTGACCAGAGGGCCCATTCTGACAGCTCCAAGTCCCCCTTTGTGTTACTGTCTGGGAGGAATAAACAAAGGCCACGGGTCCGGATTGGAGGGAGGTTAAATAACTGTGTGAATATGCTCTACCATACACGACGGGGATTTCCCTTTTCAGGACGGTTCCCCTCACACACCAGAGGTGTCATGCTTCATCATGGGGGTGCCTCCTCACGCAAAAGACCTAGGGGCCGATTCCGATTCCGGCCGGAAAACGTACCGACCGACTCGGAGCCGGAAAACATTCCGACCGACACGTACCGGTGCAGCCCGACCCGCCAAGTACGATGAGAAGCGAGCAAAACCCGACCGACTCGTACGGAACACAAGCAGAAGGACCGAGCCGCGCGGAAAACAGCAATCCGGCCGGAAAAACACGCGATTCGAACCGACCGACTCGCACCCGGAACAATACCGAACGAGACGTACCCGCGGACTCCCACCCGCCAAGTACGATGGAAGGCGTGGAAAACACGACCGAGTCGCACGGAGGACAAGCCGTACGACCGACACGCATACAAAACTGCGAGCCGAAGCAACCCAAAACACCGCGACCGACGCGTACGCAGCATAGAAAACAGCACAAACACAGCGTGAGCGAAACGGACAAGCCCGTACGAGACAACTGCAGGGTCCGACTCGGTCACAAGAACGTCTCCTACATGCACGAAAAGTACAAAGGGAAAATACACAAAAAAGGCCAAACAAGCAATTACAAAGCCAATAAATACTGGGGGGAGGGGCAGGGAACAAAGACACACCCACAACTCCACCCATATAAAGGACAGAAATCCCTACCATGATCCTTTGCAAATTCAAATTACCTGCCAGCACTCAACAGACAGCAACCACACACCCACAGCTCATCCATCACACAAGCCACACACCATCAGCACCACAACAAATAGAAACCTCACATACACCTAGCAAAACACACACTCACACACCTTCACCTGCACACCAACACACACATCACTCACCATCACCACCCATCACCATGCCTCCAAAGAAGAATCACAAGTTCCTAGATAGTGAATTGGAAGTCCTGGTAGATGAGATCCTCAGGGTAGAGCCACAGCTCTTTGGTACACTGGTCCAACAGACACCCATGTCACAGAAAACAAAGATGTGGGAGAGGATCGTCGACAGGGTGAATGCACAATCACCATGTTTGCGCACAAAGACAGACATCCAGAACAGGTGGTATGACGTGCGCAGGAGGGTGAAGGAGCTGCTGAAGAAGGACTACATCTTGAGCCAACACACCGGCAGTGGCCCTCCTGCCAAGCCAGTATACCTCAGGCCCTGGGAGGAGAAGGTGCGGGCCATCCTACCACCAGTGAGCGTCTATGGACTAGAAAACATCCCAGAGCCTGGTGAGTACACAACAAATGTACACAATATTCTGCGACTACACACACACATCACTGTCAAGGGGAGAGTCAAACCATGCACTCTTAGCAAATACACAGCAACCAGAACAGAATCATCCCAAAATGTGTATGTCACTCAGAGAAACACAACACATGCCATCACAAAGTGACATTTAACTGTGTCATCACATGTACAAACACAACTACAACTACAGCTAGGCAGTGGCACAAATATAACTGACAAACACATCCAGACAAGTAGCCACCACTACAACACCAGCACACAGTGAAGCCCACTGAAAGAAAGGAAATATGTGTATGCTGGGCAAGTCAGTGTAGCCAATAGCATGATGGGAGTTGTAGGCACAGATATTGCTCACCCCCACAACTGTCCCATCAACACCACCCTGAACCATGCGCACATCACAGGGAGTGGAAAACAACTGACAAGATGGCTGACACTGGGCACTGCTGTGGGGAGCACAAGGCCCTGCTGGCAACTGTGCAACAACCAACAGCAGGACACCACTGTCAGCCATCTTGCCATTGCTCTCACACTCACACACACTGAAGTCCACCCAAAAGCAAGTAAGTATGGGCATGCTGGGAAGTGGGGTGGAGGCAATAGCATGATGGGAGTGGTAGGCACAGATATTGCTCACCCTCACAATTGGCCCATCAACACCACTCTCAACCATGCTCACATCACAGGGAGTGGAAAAGGACTCACAAGATGGCTGACACTGGCTACTGCTGTGGGGAGCACAAGGCCCTGCTGGCAACTGTGCAACAACCAACAGCAGGACACCACTGACTGACATCCTGAAAGACAACTTGCACTCCCTGCAATGGAAGCACGGTCCATGGTGGGATATCTGGCTGGGTGGGAAGGAGGACTCACAGCACTGACCATAGTCACAAGCACCTCCCCTCACACCCCCTCAACACATACTCCACAGAAGCCACCTGGCGGAATGCAATGCCTCACATCCTAACTCAAGGTCCCACAAAGAACCACCACCCTGGGTCATGCTGTGTGAAGCACAGGGACACTCCTGGGACATTTAGCCAAACAACTGCCCGGACAACACTCCCAGCCATCCTGTCAGCACAGGCAGCCCACCCCACAGGGAAGCAGAGTCAAAAGGAAGGAAGTATGGGCATGCTGGGAAGGGGGTGGAGGCAATAGCATGATGGGAGTTGTAGGCACAGATATTGCTCACCCTCACAATTGGCCCATCAACACCACACTCAACCATGCTCACATCACAGGGAGTGGAAAAGGACTCACAAGATGGCTGACACTGGCTACTGCTGTGGGGAGCACAAGGCCCTGCTGGCAACTGTGCAACAACCAACAGCAGGACACCACTGACTGACATCCTGAAAGACAACTTGCACTCCCTGCAATGGAAGCACGGTCCATGGTGGGATATCTGGCTGGGTGGGAAGGAGGACTCACAGCACTGACCATAGTCACAAGCACCTCCCCTCACACCCCCTCAACACATACTCCACAGAAGCCACCTGGCGGAATGCAATGCCTCACATCCTAGCTCAAGGTCCCACAAAGAACCACCACCCTGGGTCATGCTGTGTGAAGCACAGGGACACTCCTGGGACATTTAGCCAAACAACTGCCCGGACAACACTCCCAGCCATCCTGTCAGCACAGGCAGCCCACCCCACAGGGAAGCAGAGTCAAAAGGAAGGAAGTATGGGCATGCTGGGAAGGGGGTGGAGGCAATAGCATGATGGGAGTTGTAGGCACAGATATTGCTCACCCTCACAATTGGCCCAACACCACACTCAACCATGCTCACATCACAGGGAGTGGAAAAGGACTCACAAGATGGCTGACACTGGCTACTGCTGTGGGGAGCACAAGGCCCTGCTGGCAACTGTGCAACAACCAACAGCAGGACACCACTGACTGACATCCTGAAAGACAACTTGCACTCCCTGCAATGGAAGCACGGTCCATGGTGGGATATCTGGCTGGGTGGGAAGGAGGACTCACAGCACTGACCATAGTCACAAGCACCTCCCCTCACACCCCCTCAACACATACTCCACAGAAGCCACCTGGCGGAATGCAATGCCTCACATCCTAACTCAAGGTCCCACAAAGAACCACCACCCTGGGTCATGCTGTGTGAAGCACAGGGACACTCCTGGGACATTTAGCCAAACAACTGCCCGGACAACACTCCCAGCCATCCTGTCAGCACAGGCAGCACACCCCACAGGGAAGCAGAGTCAAAAGGAAGGAAGTATGGGCATGCTGGGAAGGGGGTGGAGGCAATAGCATGATGGGAGTTGTAGGCACAGATATTGCTCACCCTCACAATTGGCCCATCAACACCATACTCAACCATGCTCACATCACAGGGAGTGGAAAAGGACTCACAAGATGGCTGACACTGGCTACTGCTGTGGGGAGCACAAGGCCCTGCTGGCAACTGTGCAACAACCAACAGCAGGACACCACTGACTGACATCCTGAAAGACAACTTGCACTCCCTGCAATGGAAGCACGGTCCATGGTGGGATATCTGGCTGGGTGGGAAGGAGGAGCGGATGACAACCAAATACAACCAATGCAGACCATGTACACACCCCAACATTCACATAGAAATGCCCAAATAATGCAGGACAATGTGCTACACCAATATCAACCCCTGACTGTGACAACTTAGGACAATGCAATGTACAGGCCCGCATCCAGAGGCACAGTCACAACTGTCAGGTGTGTCAACCATTGATGCCTGCAGAAACATAACATACATTGTGTGTGTCTCCCAAAAACAGGTGATGATGGGGACACAGCAGCAGATGCTGAGGAGTCCTCGTCCCAGGCTCAAGAGGATACGGAGCTCACTGGTGTGGAACAGCCTCTGCCCTCCTCGGATGAAGAAGACTTACCTGGCACCTCCGGAGCAAGTCATCATGCAGCACCAGCAGGACCACCAGCTGCACCCCTGCACCCACCCCTCCAACGACTGTCAACACACATACCACCCCTGCCAACATGGACAGACCAAGGAGCAGCACCACCACCAGCACAGGGACCCTGGACCAACGTGGGGCCATGGACACACACCACCAACAACCCACAAGGTGGCCCAGGGTCACCTGTGCCTGCCACCTCAGGTACTGCACGTGTCGCCAGGGGGTGGTGGGAGGGGTGGGAGACATAGGTCGCTGCTCACAGAGGGGTCTGGACTGCATGATGACCCACAACTGGCACGCATAGCCGATGCGTACCAGTCCAGCACCGGAGAGTTCAGCCAGGTAGTGGGGCTCCTCAGGGACATTAAACAGCAGCAGGCTGCCCATCATGCCCGCTTGGACTCACACATGTCCCGCGTGGAGTCCAAGTGGGACACACTGCAAGAGATGACGGCGGTGCATAGGGACATATTACAATGCCTCCGCCAGATGAGCAGCAACCAGTCAACACCTCCCTGTGTGCCCACAACATCTGCTGCTGAAACAACTGCAACTGCCACAGGGAGGCAGGATGACTCTAGCGGAGAGTCCCCTGCACCGCAGCAGCCTGCACTTGAGGGTCCCCCAAAGAAGAGGGGCCGTCCGAGGAGGGGCAAGTGAGAGGCCGATGGCCATGTGCAACCCCAGGAAGCCAAAACCTGTTCTGGAGAATAACCTTTGTGCGCAAACTGTTCACCCTGTTGACTGCAACACAACTCTCCCACATGACATGGGGAGCTCAAGTTGGACCAATGTCTCTGATTACTGTGGACTTTACTCTGGACATTTCTGCTACCAGGACTTCCAAATTATCTAGGAACTTTGGATCACAATCACAATGTACAGCACCCAACAACCTGTGCACTATACTCACACATGTATGTCAGTAAACTCACTTATACACCATACTTGCCTCTGTTGTGATTCCTATGTTGTCTCAGAAGTTGCGATGATGATCGGGGAAATGACACTGTGCATGCTAACTGCTACAGCAAGTACAACACCGGCATGTGAGTCATGGCGACTTCACACATATGGGGAGGCACACCACCAGGGCTACACAACACATACACACCATGGACATCTGACTCATCGCCTACACTGATGTTGCCAGGAAATACGTTGCATTGCACAGACCCAACACCTATTCACAGTCTGTGTTAACTAGCCCACTGGTGCAGTAAGCAAATGTCAGTCAGATGTGTGACCACAGACAACGCACATCACAAAGTGAAGCACAGGTTTATTACACATTTGCAACATGTTGTAACCACCACAGATGCAAGGTAATCCCACCTGGCAGCGGGCACACAGTCAACAAGTGTAGAAGGAAGGAAGTCCATGGGTGTGGTGCACATCACCTGTAGGGACACAACAGCTACCACCCGGGAAGTCGAATCACGGTGTTGGGGATCACAGTTGACCAAACGACTCTGAAAGTACCCTGTGAAGGACAGAAATGACACACAGTCAAAAGTACTGAAGAACAGGACAGAACTGCAATACTCATGCACAATACATGTTACAAGATACCCACCCAGAACCAAGTTAGCATGTCAACACTGTTGGGGAGTACAGACTACCTGCAAGGACACATCGCTACACGCATACAGACATGTAGCCCATGGACACACTCAAACAGCACCAGAGCACCACCAACGCATATCATGCAAACTCACATCTTTGACATGCCATCTCTGGATACTCACATTCAGCTGAAGAAGTTGGTGATGAGCTGTGTGCGGACATCACCCTCAACATCATCATCATCATCACTGGCATCGTGGTCCAGGCCAGGATCTTCCACAGGTGGCGGACGTTGGTCATCGTCATCCAGGATGAGAGGCAACTCCTTCCGCACTGCCAGGTTGTGGAGCATGCAGCAGACGATGATAATCTTGCACACCTTTGCTGGGGCATATGGGAGGGACCCTCCTGTCTTGTCGAGGCAGCGGAAGCGGCTCTTCAGGAGACCAAATGTCCGCTCAATCACTCTCCTGGTCCGACCATGTGCCTCATTGTAGCGCATCTGGGCTGGTGTCACAGGGTTCCTGAGGGGCGTCAGCAACCACGGCATGTTGGGGTATCCGGAGTCACCTACATACAGACAATTGCACATTAGCAGAGTTGGAAAGGAGGGTGGAACACTACATAGCAGAACACACACAATGGTACAAAGTCATTACACACCTACAAGCCAGGCACGCTGGTTCCGCATCTGTGCCATCATCCTCGGGATGCGACTACTCCTCATCACGTAGGCATTGTGTGCAGAACCAGGGAAACGGGCACACACGTGTGTGATGCTCATATCTGCAAGACAGACCACCAGTGCATTGACCGAGTGGTAGTGTTTGCGGTTACGGTAGGCCTGCTCCTGGGCCTGTGGTGGTACCAAAGCCACATGTGTCCCATCAATGGAGCCAATGACATGCGGCATCCTCCCCAGGGCATAGAAGTCACTCTTCACGCCAGTGAGTCGTTGGAGTCTAGGGAAATAGATGTACTGGTTCAGGTATATCAACATAGCCTCCAAAACATCCTGGAGCACACGGCTGAACATGGTCTGTGACATCCCACCAGCAGTCGCCAGAGTGTGTTGAAAGGTACCGGTGGCAAAGAAGTGTAGGGCTGCCATCACCTTCACCTTGGGGGTCAGCGCTGTAGGGTACGGACGGCCAGGTTGCAAATGTGGTGCCAAGCGCACTGCCAAATCCTCAATCAGCTGCCTGGTGAAACGGTACCGTCGGATGCTGTCACGTTCCACCATTGTTGCCAGGTCAGGGAATGGTCTATGGACAGCTGGTGCCCTGCAGTGCATAGGTGAAGAAAGCAAGATTGTCAGTCACCCCACATATGTGGCATTGAACACACTCAACATCACATGATACATCATAATGAGGCACAAGTACATGATGTGTGCAGTTCCGTACGGATATGTATGGCACATACATGGCCAATATCTAACATCACAGTCCAACAAGTGGCATCAATAAGTCCCAGGTCGTGCCATTGGATACCATGAGGCCGTGTCCCAGTTCCCATCTCCTGCTGCCAAATAACAAACACACGCCACAGTGACATGTGAGGACTGATGTGCCCCAGGCATCACAGCTCAACGACAGGTAGATTCCCAGGGACCCTGTATTGCCACATGGACACTGGCATGACATGGTGTATCATGTATACACCACAGCAAAACAACCATGAGCCCCACAGGTAGTGGTCCCTGTTGCCTCGGCAGGACAGACATGGACGTCTGTGACACACACACGCACAACATCAAAGTCCATGCACAAACAACGTGGATGTGGAGACTGCCTCCCATTGTGCACATGAAATCAGAGACATTGTAATCACAACATGCACACAGACTGTGGAGGACCATCACCATTGTGCCAATGGGTCACCCTGGGTTGAACATAACGTCCCACATGGGACTCAGGGGGTATGTGACATGACATACACATACACCACCGTGAACTGTGACCATGCCACATGCTCAGATATGAACAGTTGCACATCACAGTGGTCATGTACACGAAACACCAAGGATTCTGTCCCCATAAACACGTGCACAGCCTGGGGGTGGCTGCCCCCAAGTGACACCCACAGAACAACATGTTCACCCCCATACACGGAATAGGTAATGCAGCCTTACATGCCCTAGGATACAGTTTGGACAGGCTGTGGTGTTGTAGGTGTGCCCCTCACTCCCTGGGAAGTATATGTGGCTGGCATATGTTCACCTGTGACAGGCATGGTGACATATGCCAGTGACTTGTACAGGGATGCGTTGGACAGCAATGGACCGATCAGTGCGCACACATTGGCCATTGCATTCAATGTGCGCTGGTACGCGTTGTATTGGCAATACGCGTTGGACAGCAATGGACCGATCAGTGCGCACACATTGGCCATTGCATTCAATGTGCGCTGGTACGCTTTGTATTGGCAATACGCGTTGGACAGCAATGGACCGATCAGTGCGCACACATTGGCCATTGCATTCAATGTGCGCTGGTACGCGTTGTATTGGCAATACGCGTTGGACAGCAATGGACCGATCAGTGCGCACACATTGGCCATTGCATTCAATGTGCGCTGGTACGCGTTGTATTGGCAATACGCGTTGGACAGCAATGGACCGATCAGTGCGCACACATTGGCCATTGCATTCAATGTGTGCGGGTACGCGTTGTATCCTATGTATGCGTTGAACAGCAATGGTCCGATCGGTGTTCCCGGCCGGCCCATTGCATTCAATGTGTGCGGGTACGCGTTGTATCCCATGTACGCGTTGAACAGCAATGGTCCGATCGGTGTTCCCGGCCGGCCCATTGCATTCAATGTGTGCGGGTACGCGTTGTATCCCATGTACGCATTGAACAGCAATGGTCCGATCGGTGTTCCCGGCCGGCCCATTGCATTCAATGTGTGCGGGTACGCGTTGTATCCCATGTACGCGTTGTACAGCAATGGTCCGATCGGTGTTCCCGGCCGGCCCATTGCATTCAATGTGTGCGGGTACGCGTTGTATCCCATGTACGCGTTGAACAGCAATGGTCCGATCGGTGTTCCCGGCCGGCCCATTGCATTCAATGTGTGCGGGTACGCGTTGTATCCCATGTACGCGTTGTACAGCAATGGTCCGATCGGTGTTCCCGGCCGGCCCATTGCATTCAATGTGTGCGGGTACGCGTTGTATCCCATGTACGCATTGAACAGCAATGGTCCGATCGGTGCGCACCCATTGGCTATGGCCTGGCCTGGCAACGGACGCGTTTTCAAAATTTGAACGAGTCTGATGCTGTAAATTCAGTTGGTCACCCACAACAATGTTGCAATTTCATGAAAATGATGCTTGTTTCCGGTCCAGGGAGGACCTGGCTTGGCAGTTCGGGCTGGACTGTTCCCACAAGGAACAGGGTCAAGACTGATTTGCATATGGCTGGGTCCAAACTGGGGTGGTGTGGTGAGCAAAAGAATGATGGATTTAACCCAGATCCTTGTGACTGGGGGTGAATGTTTGCATTGTCCAGCATTCCGTCCATCAATTGTTTCTTTTGCAATTTCATGGGTGTCATGAAGTTGAACATTTGAAGGATGCTGGGGGCGTGTGTAAGTGGTGCAATTCCATGGATTGGCCAGATTCAGATGATGCAAACGACTTGGACCTATCACTTTGGACACATGGGACAGTATCTGCCTCTGCAGCACACATATAATGCTGGCTGTTCCCCTGAGAGCTCACTTGCCTGCACTACATGCTCCAGGACGACATCTGCCACTACACTGCTGCTGTTTCTGCACCCTCTGGACCCTGCAATGGCACGTACTGTGGAGAGAGCCCCAGCCTTCAGCACTGAGGAGAACCAAGCCCTGCTGGATGGCCTCCTTCCACAGTACAGCAAGCTGTATGGGAAAGCAGGGGAGCAGGTGAGTGTTCTGTCCACTGCCTTTCTAAATGTGCATGTTGTCTGACTAGCAAGGCTAACAGTCTGCACGCCACTGGCTAGCAGGCTCACTGAGTAGTTGTCACCCCCATAGTGTGAGGTTACATGCACTGGACAGGTATAGTGCAGTGACAGTGCATTTAAACAAGGTTTTACTTCCCAGGCAATGATACCATGTAGTAACTGCTGGCATACTGTCCATGGCCATCGTTGCACTGCCTGTGTACATCATGTGCCCCTGTGATTGAGACATGTATATCCAACTGTGTAATGCACGGATATGTTGCATGTGTAGTAATGGCATTCTCACTTTGTCATCCTCACAGGTTGATGCCCACCAGAAGCAGAAGATATGGCTGACCATCGTCCAGGCAGTGAGATCCGTGGGGGTCTACAAGCGCCGGATCCGCAACTGCCAGAAGAGGTGGCAGGACCTTCGGGGCTGGACCCGGAGGATCGCATGGGTCCAGCTGAAGCTGTCGCCTCCTCGCAGGAGGGGCGGACACCGGACCCTGACCCCCACATGCTGAGGATCCTGGCGGTGGTCTTCCCTGATCTGGATGGGCAGCTGAAGGCCAGAGAGCAGCAAGGAGGGGTGAGTCCATGTCTGCATTGTGAACTATGTCTGCCAGCTATGTGCCCTCCTCTGGCCTGGTTAAACTTCCACAGTACATCAGTCTTGTGGTCCAGGACCCATGTCCCTCTATTGTGCACTGCCCACTCCTCATCTGATACCCAGGTGTGGCCCTTACAGTCAGGGTATTGTGTCACTTGGGTACTGTGTCCTTGCAGTTTGCTTGACTCAAGGTGGGGGACAGCAACTGTTTCCCTGACTCTGTGGTGGGCATCATGGGTGGGTCCATTGCTTACACATTGCCTGTGTTCTGACATGTGTTCTGCGTGTCATTTTGATATGTGGCCCAATTGCTGAGCTGATCCACCACATGTGCCTGGGGTATCTGGCACACACCCATGCTGCGGGTGGGAACAATGTTTGTGCCCCAGGAGTGTGTATATAACGTGTGTCACACATACTTAGCCAGCTGCCTACTGTCCAGGGCTCATCCCTCATTCATGTGGGACAGGACAGTCATGCCTACTCCAGGCCATACAATACACTCTGTACTCCCACTGCCGTGTATCAGCTGACACGTTTTGCTCAGTGATTTGTCCCCTCAGGTGTCTGCCTCTGTGTCAGTGTGCTGTGGCTTCGTTGTCAGGTCTGCTGGGGTGTTCCTCGGTTGGGGCTCCGCATGCCACCGGAGATGTGACCATAGGAGATGATACATGTGTGACACATAGGTGTTTGATCACCTGACCGTGCAGACTGGGGTATGCGAATATGAGGTTCAGGCAGCTGTTTCCCATTCACAGCAGATTGTGATGTGCTCAGGTGCAGAGGGTAGTGTTACAGGTCTCCCATATGTCCAATGGGTATGACCTGGACAGATGAGGGTACAGATGATGTGGTGTGTGGGGGATGTACATGTGCACTTGTTCAGCTCCAGGACTTGCATTCCCCATGATCTACTATTGTGACATAGTGCAGAGTGTTGTTGTCTGGCTGCCCTGCCCATGTGACTGGAGACAGTGATGTATGACTTAGCAGGCATGGCTGTGCCATGGCGTGTGACTTCCTATTAGTGATCCTGCAGGGGAGTGACATGTGCTACATGCACACCATTGTGGCAATGGCTATCAGGACATGGGTGCATCATGGTGTCTGTCGCTGGTATGCATCACATGCATTTCCTATTTGACTCTGGGCATCCCTTTCATCCGGACACCTGCACTGACTCAGTGGCAAGAGTTGTGATGTGTGCATGTCCATGTGCTTCACCGGGTTCACTGCACTGTCCAAATACTGTGTAGGTGGTGCATGTGTCCACACTGGGGTATTGCCATCAAACAGACACCAGACAGATGGGTGCAAGGCCAGGTGGGATGTGAGTGCCATGGTTGACCATCAGACTGACAATTGACTGCTCCTGTTCTGTTTGTGCAGTTTTAGCAATGTTCAACTAAGGATGCCAGGGCTTGCTCTGTAATGTGCTGTACTTACTGTGGTGTGTGCGTTCGGTGCAGGTGACTGATGTCTGTCTGTTTCCCTATTGATTGCAGATACATCCAGGGCCACAGGAGGGGACAGCTCCACGGACCAGGAGGAGCCGCAGAGCCAGACTGGGTCAGCAGCTGAGGAGTGGTCGGAGGGACCCAGTGGCACGGAGGGCGAGGGAGCCACACCGAGGAGTCCTCAGCACCATCCACCTCAGCTGAGGACCAGAGCAACTCGGACGATGACTCCCTTATGGAGGCGGGTGTCAGCAGCCACCACACCCCAGCTAGTGTTGCTGTCCCCGCCACCACCACCACCACCACCGCCCTTCCGTCGGCTCCCATTCCCGAGGTCCGTGGAGGCTCCCATGTTCGGGAGCGTGTCTCCTTCGGGCCAGGCACCGCACCCCCTGCCCCTGTGTCCCCTGCTGCCCTGAGTGAGGAGTCTGTGTACCTCCTCCGCCAGCTCCATGTAGGACAGACAGCGATGCTGAGTGTCCTCCATGCACACACCAGTCTGTTGACTCAGCTGGTGTCATTCATGGAGGGCATCTCATCGGGCATGTCTGACCTACAGAGGGGCAATAGGTCCATGGACTCCTCCCTGACGGCAGCAGTGTCCCTCCTCCGACAGTCCCTCACCCCTCCTGCCTCTGCCCCATCCACACTCCCCAGCACCTTACCCGTCCCAAGCACACACACACTGCCACAGGCACACACCAGCACAGACACATGCAGCACACGGACACACACGCCACAAACAAGACGCACACGCACGCACCGTCAGGGGACTGCAACCACACTCACAGGGGATGGGGCACAGGCACAAACACACGCATCCACAAGCACTGCGCAGTCCTCAGTTGCCTCTCTCTCCAAAGGCCTCACCTGCAACCCCAAAGACACAGTGGCTCTTCCTCTGTGACCTTGGCCTCTCCCCCTCTGACCCAGCTGATCCAGCATTCAGGGGGAAGAGGAAGCCCACCCACACGGAGCGGAGTGCCCCTGGCCCCCGGACACCATCCCCCAGGCGCAGACCGACTGAGGCCCCCACCCGCAAGTCCCCCGGTCCCGGAAGAGCAAGACCCTGCCGCCGCCCTGCAGCTCAGGCACCAAGTCTCCTTCCTCCATCCCTCAGGCCCCCACTCCACAGGTGCCCCCACCACACCCTGCCCCAGGTTCCCCCACCCACAGATACACCATCCCCAGAAGGGTCAGGCCTTCTCCCCTGCCACTTGCTCTTCCGGCCCCACACCCCCTGCTGCGCTTGTCTGTACCACTGATGTGGTGAGGGTGTCCTCCCCTCTGTCCTGCCCACCTTACCTGATCCCCATTCTCCTCCCCTGGAGGTGGGCACTGCAGTGGAGTCCACTATCACCCTGTCTGACTTGGGCGCTGCAGTGGCGGACCTGTCCACTCCATCTGCAGGGTCCACTGCAGTTGTGCCGGCACCCACAACATCTGAGTCATGCCCCCAGTTGTGCCGGCACACACCATGTCAGACACCTCCACTGCAGTTGTCAGTGGCTCTCCAGCACCCACCACCCCTTCCCTGCCTCCTCCTGGTGAGCCCTGATCCTGTCCCTGCGGTGCCTGGCCTGCCCCCGTATGCCCCTCCTAGGGATTGTCCCCGGTTGTGATCAGTGCAGGCATGCGTTGGGTGACATCTGCCACTGTCACCCTGTATACACTTCCTTGATGGACTGGCCATTGGCCTTTGTTGATACCTTACAGTTCTTCCAAGTTTTGAACCCACATGCTGAATAAAGCAACTTTCTGTTCTCTAGTGCTTTTACTTCTGATGTACATGATGTTGATGACGCTAACCATGCCCTTGCTGCAGTGATGGTGATATTTGGACTCATGAAAATGAAGTGTTACTGTGCAGGAACCCATGTGTTCCAGGGGGACAGTGTCCTATCCTGTGGTGTATCCATGTCGTCCTTAGCAGCATCTGAGGGTGTCATGTTTTCAATATTTGGCAATGGGATTTCCTACTTACATTAGCAATGTCACATCTGTGGGTTCCACCCATGCACATCTGTTGTGTTTGCCATTGTTCAATTAGTCTAGTTCCCTGACCGTGTGGCCATCTCCACTGGACATGCAGGTTTGGGCATCAATGGGGAAGGACTCATCTGTGTTGTCAGTGCAACTTGCTATACATGTGTGTTGGATCTGTGCTGTTGATTTCGTTGACATTCCCATGACCAGGCTGATGTGACGGGAGCCTTCATTTGGTGCTAATTGTTGACTGTGTGACCAAGTGTTCTGCTGACATGATGGAGCCCTACTGATGCGACTTATGGCACAGCTTTCCTCACACAGGAGTGGAGTCCCCTCATGGCAGTGTGTACTCCTGTGACATCTCGTGCGCCCAAGGTGTGTGTTATATGAGCATGTGTGTGTGTTCACTTCCATGTTGCTGTGCATGCTGGGATCCCTAGTGATGTTCCTGTTTGTGATGCTTGCTGAGTTGAGCTATGTTCCCCCAAAGTCTTCTCCCTGGGTTCTCTGTGATGTGGGTGCATGGCACATTACTGGTCATCAGGGTGTCACCCATAGGTGTGTTTGCTGTCAGGGCTGAGTTTGTGGGCAGACGCTGATGTGTCACAGTCAGGATTCCCCTTTGCACTTGTTGTTTACACCTTTCATGTGATTTCTGGTTTGTGTTAGCTTTCATTGGTTGTGACACGTTGTGTGTGTGACTGCTGGCACTCCTCAGGGCTGCAATGTTGGTAGTTGTCTATGTGTGTTCTTTGTGGGTGACCTTGGCTTCTTCATAGGTGTGTGACTGTGGCTGGGATCCCATTGGTTGGTGTGGTATTGCCGTCATGTCCATGTACAGCGTAGTGTGCAGTGTGTCAGACATTCAGGAGTCTGGTAGAGTGGCCATGTGTGATGTGTTTCTGCACCTTGGTTCCCACCACCCCCCCCTGGGATTGTCATGGGTGCATGTGCAATGTCACCAGTGCATGTGAGTTTCACTGCTGCACATTGTTGGAGGTCGAGGTGTGTGGTGTTGAGTGTGTGCAGATGAGAGTTGTTGCCCGGCTAGACCCCTGCCTCCATGTTGGCCTTGGCTGACAGGCCGTGCTGGTTGATTTGTGCTTGTGTAGGTGTGATGGTAGTTTGTTGCTCAGGACACATGACTGTGGTTCACAGTGTGAACGACATCTAGCTTTGTCATCAGAGTGGGATTGTAATGCAGCCCAGGGTCACCACATTGTGGGGGCCCTGGGTGTGGTGCTGTGGTGTCTGAGTGTCTTGCTGTGTCAGTTGCTGTTCCTACATGCTTGTGTGACATGTGTGATTTCTGCTCCCTCTCATCTGACAATGCCTGATTGCCCACATAGGGGATTTGGATCCATGAGTTACCTTTGTGTGGCACTGTATGCACATCTGTGTAATTGGTATTCAGGCCTCCTCATGTGTTGTGTGGTTGCCTGGGGACACTGGTACCCCCCCTCACCTGTTGTGTTTGATGTGCAGTGTGGGTCTGCCTGTTTGTGTATCTGCATCGGCACCACTGCATTGGCATATGTTAGGTGTGCCATTGGCTGTATGTTGTTTGGTGTGTTTGCCCTGCTGTCCCTGGGACTCCTAGGTCATCAGTCAGCACAATGATCATTGTGTGTGTGTCCCATTGCTGCCATGGTATGGTATCTGTTCACCTCCCTTCTACAGTCTCCACTGGGTATCTGAATTTGTGTGCCCATTGGTGCAAATATGTGGGTCTGCATTCTGATGGTCACTTCTGTCATTGTGTCATTGATGAATGTTGACAGTGTCAGCCCCCATGAGTGATGTTTGTCTGCACATGGCCAAAGGTATGTCTTGTTTGCACTGCACTGTTTGCCTCCCCATTCTATGTTGCTATGGGACACAAGCACTACTTTGCCACTGATGTGTTTGTTGTTCTGTGACCAGGAATCATCCATGCAGTTTGGCAGTTGCAGCTTATTCTTTGTCAACACATACATTTTGGTCACTGTGATGATGGGGGTTTGGACCCCATTGCCACAATGTTCAATATGTGCTTCAGCTATGGACCCCACACTCACATTTTGGTCACTGTGATGATGGGGGTTGGACCCCACTGCCACAATGTTCAATATGTGCTTCAGCTATGGACCCCACACTTGCATTTTGGGCACTGTGATGATGGGGGTTTGGACCCCATTGCCACAATGGTCATGGCCTGCTTGCATTGTGGGTGCCACACACATTTATGTGTGGCACTTGTGATAGGGGGTCACATTGTATGTCCACAGTCCTGTTCAGTGTTGTAGGCATTTGACACAGTCTACACACGCTTGTCATGGTGTTGGGGGGGATGTCTTTGTGTTGCATTCTTTCTGCTGGTGTGTGCTTCTTGTGGCATGTATTTGCCATCCTGTGAGTGGGGGTGTTGGTGGTGGTAGGCATCCAGCCCCCCATGGGTAGAGGTGGTAGTAGTGACAGGAATCCAGCCCCCCATGGGTAGAGGTGGTAGTAGTGGTAGGCACCTGGCACCCCCTGGGTAAGGGTGGGAGTAGTGACAGGCATCCAGCCCCCATGGGTAGAGGTGGTAGTAGTGGTAGGCACCTGGCACCCCCATGGGTAGAGGTGGTAGTAGTGGTAGGCACCTGGCACCCCTGGGTAAGGGTGGTAGTAGTGACAGGCATCCAGCCCCCCATGGGTAGAGGTGGTAGTAGTGGTAGGCACCTGGCACCCCCATGGGTAGAGGTGGTAGTAGTGGTAGGCACCTGGCACCCCCTGGGTAAGGGTGGTAGTAGTGACAGGCATCCAGCCCCCATGGGTAGAGGTGGTAGTAGTGGTAGGCACCTGGCACCCCCTGGGTAGAGGTGGCAGTAGTGGTAGGCACCTGGCACCCCCTGGGTAAGGGTGGTAGTAGTGACAGGCATCCAGCCCCCATGGGTAGAGGTGGTAGTAGTGGTAGGCATCCAGCCCCCCATGGGTAGAGGTGGTAGTAGTGGTAGGCACCTGGCACCCCTGGGTAGAGGTGGCAGTAGTGGTAGGCACATGGCACCCCCTGGGTGAGGGTGGTAGTAGTGACAGGCATCCAGCCCCCCATGGGTAGAGGTGGTAGTAGTGGTAGGCATCCACCCCCATGGGTAGAGGTGGTAGTAGTGGTAGGCACCTGGCACCCCTGGGTAAGGGTGGTAGTAGTGACAGGCATCCAGCCCCCCATGGGTAGAGGTGGTAGTAGTGGTAGGCACCTGGCACCCCTGGGTATGGGTGGTAGTAGTGGTAGGCACCTGGCACCCCCTGGGTAGAGGTGGCAGTAGTGGTAGGCACCTGGCACCCCCATGGGTAGAGGTGGTAGTAGTGGTAGGCACCTGGCACCCCCTGGGTAAGGGTGGTAGTAGTGACAGGCATCCAGCCCCCCATGGGTAGAGGTGGTAGTAGTGGTAGGCACCTGGCACCCCCATGGGTAGAGGTGGTAGTAGTGGTAGGCACCTGGCACCGCCATGGGTAGGGGTGGTAGTAGTGATAGGCATCCGGGCCCCTATGTGTATATGTGGCATTGGTGATGGGCATCCCGCCCCTATGGTGCTGCTGTTTCTGGAGTAAGTAATTTCTGCATCCCTGTGTGTGTGTGTGATATGTCGGGTACGTGTAGTTTGTGTTTGTGGTTGGTGTCTGACCTACCTTCTGCGCTGTACGCGTCCGTGCCTGTTCCGGTAGTAGATGTAGAATATTGGTAGGATCGGAACAATGGGATTCATTGTTGGTTCGTCTCGTTCGTCTTTGTCGTTGCTTCGCCTCGTCCTCGTCGCTTGCGTGTTCGTCTCGTAGCCGTGGATCGTGTTCTGGCGCGAATCGGAGCTTATGTGCGCCTCTCCCGGATGCTTTGACGTGCCGTGCGTAGCGACGGGTTCGGCGCGTACGGGAAGCGCATCGTACTTGTCCGGCCGGACGGGGCTGCTTTTTGGCTTCCGGGCGACTCGTATCTGCGTTTACGGATGCGGCTCGGTCGGGGATCAGGACCTGGATTGGGTGAGTACGACTGGGTCGGAATCTGTGCTGTTGTGCTCATCGTACTTGTTCGTTCGGATTCATGTGCGGATCGGTCGGGAAACAGGCATTCGCATGGGTTTTTTCCCGACCGAATGGCGTTGGGTGCGTCTCCGACCGAGATCGGAATCGACCCCCTAGTCTTTGCGTGGGCTACAACCCCCTCTCTACGAGGGAGGAGCTCAGGGATGTTTTTATTGAGTTAGGCAGGGTGTACTAAACCCCTATGTGAGCTTGGCGTGCGTGTAAAAAAGAGAAAGTGCAGTGCTGTGATGTGAAAATTTAAAACTGGCTACTGGGTTAGCTATATTGTAACTTTATTCAGCTACCCGGTGTCAGGATTAAAAACAGTGAGGAGCTGATAACGCAAATGCCAACATGAGACAAATGTGTAGATCACTAGACCAACATGTTTCGGCCAGAAAGACCTAAATAGTGCCGCGGCCTTCTTCAGGGTCAGTTGGTTCAGCTACTGCAAGGGTTAAGTGCCAATACGTGAAAAAAATATTAAAAACACGTAAATAAATCAAAAGTATGATACTGAACCAGTAATATTGACTGTTCAGTAAATACTGCATACAACCACAATGGGTTGCGCAATTCACTACGTCTGTCCCGGCATATTAGCCATGTGATACATGCACCAAAACCACAAAGTCATGGATTAATGCCAGAGAGCACGTCCAGTGAAATTCTCAGAATTGTGTCCTAAAATCTACTTTATACTTAACAATGGTCTAAATTTGCATACATTTCAGTGTAAGCATGATATTCCTACCTGCTATCAATCAAAAGTTATAATTTATTAAATGTGTTAAGGTAACCTAATGGTATCCAATGGGAGAGATAGGCCTTACAATAGTGAAAAACTAATTTAAAAGATTTTCACTACCAGGACAACTTTTTAAATACACTGCACCCTACTCTATGGGCTGTTTAGGGCCTACCCTAGGGATGACGTATGTGTATTGAAAAGGAAGGTTTTTTTTTGCCAGGTCTAAATTGCAGTTTACTTAAGTGAATGGCACAATGAGTGCTGCAGGCCCACTAGCTGCATTTAATTTACAGGCCATGTGTACATGTAGTGCCATTTTACTAGGGACTTACAAGTAAATTAAATATGCCAATTGGGTCTAACCAATTTGACCATGTTAAAATTAGAGAGCACAAGCACTTTATTACTGGTTAGGAGTGGTAAAGTAAAAGCCAACAAAACAAGTTCATAAAACCGGAGGGGAGATGGCAAAAAGTTTGGGGGTGAACGAGCAATCCGGACCAAGTCCAACAATGTGCATAAGTTATTGCGTGCTTCAGACATCCAAGCGCAGTGTGGACAAGGTGTGGGAGACCTATGGACAGCTGGGTGGTAGGAAACAGGACTATGTGCAGATTCCCATCCTTAATCTGTGTTCCTGTGTATTCTGTTCCTGCTAAGTGGTGGACCTCCTGCCAGTATGCCACCCACTGCAGGTGTGCTACCAGGTAGTAACTCTGGGCGTCTGGGGCCTCCAGGCCACCTCAACACATTGGAACCTTTAACATAGCCAGGCCCTTGCCACAGCTCCCCATATAAGATCACCTAGGGAGGTGTCTAATGCACAAAAGTTTCATCCTGGGAACAGTAGCAATAAGTTTATAAAATAATAAAGGGGTCTAAAGAGCATTACCATTTTAGCAATTGCCATACGACCCATTATAGATAACTGTAGCGTGGACCAAAACGTGATCCAAGAGCTAAGGGAGCACATTGCTCTCATTAGGTTGCACTCTGTGCAATACATATTGATCCCTAAGTACCTAAATGTGTGTAGTTCATATCGCAGCATCTCAAGTCCTAAGGTTGTGGTGAGGTAATGATTTGTTAAACACAAATACGCACAATTTACATTAATTCATTTCCAATCCTGTGACATTCCAGAATTCCGCCAGAATGTCTGCCACTGGTCCAAAGTCCTTAGTGATAGCAAAAGGATACGGTATGTCTTCACTCTTCTTTTGGGATAGCCCATTGTTACCTCTTGGGCTCTCATTTTGCCTCCAGTGGTTCGACCACCAGGGTGAAAAATATCAGGGAAAGTATAAATCCCTCCCTAGTCCCCTTTAACATTTTAGACATCCCTGATATATGACAGCCCGTTCAAACTCTGACCGTTGGTTGCACATGACCCATTTGATTGACGGGTGAGCAAGATTTGACAAGAACCGTTCATGGTCGCAAAGAGCCCAAAATTTTCAATTCAGACTCTCTGAAGGGTTCCGAACCTGAAGGGCACCACTTGGGGGTCAGGGGCTTGCTCCAGCTGGATCTGGGTGTCGGTGCAGGTGGTTGGGAGTCTGTTATGTTACGGTGGATCAGAACAGGAGGCTAGGGGACTAGCCCTTAGAGTCACTCTGGGAATCCTCGGATCAAGAGGTGTAGGTCCAATTCTTGTCACCTAGGCAGAGGGCAGCAGACAGCAAGACAGCACACCAGGGCAGCAATTTCTTCAGAGCTACAGTCCAGCAGTGTGGCAGTCCTTTCTGCAGCACAGCAATCCTTCTTCCTGGCAGAGTATCCACACGTCCAGACGTTTACTGAAGAGTTGGTGTCTGAGGTCAAGTATTTATGTCCAGTTGTGCCTCTGAAGTGGGGGAGAAGCTTGTAGAGATTTCCCTTTGAAGTCCTCAAATGTCCTGCCTTCCCTGTCCTGGCTCCAGACTGACTACAGGGGGTATCCAGCCCTTTGTGTGGAGGGAGGGCACAACCTATTCAGGTATAAGTGGGGCTGTGCTCAGCTCCTCCCTCCCATCCTGCCAGTGATGGCCCACCCAGGCACACTTAAGCTTCCTAATTTAAAATCCGATTTCACCATGAGTTTTGATTTTTAATTACAATTCCAAAAATACCAAACATGAAATGGGTACTTGCTTTCATTCGGAAATTACAGCTTATTAAATGTAATAGGGTAATTTCAATGTTATGCTATGGGAGAGGTAGGCCTTGCAGTAGTGAAAACCAAATGTAAGAGTTTTCCACTACCAGGACATGTACATTTTAAAAATACATGTCCTACTTTTTAAACACACTGAACCCTACTCTCTGGGCTGTCCAGGTCCTACCCACTGGGTGAAGGAAAAAAGGAAGATTTGGGCCTGACAAAAGGTTTATTTTGCCAGGTAAAAATGACAGTTGAAAACTGCACACAGAGGCTGCAATGGCAGGCCTGAGACATGTTTAAAGGTCTACATATGTGGGTGGCACAATCAGTACTGCAGGCCCACTTGTGCCAGTTAATTTACAGGCCCTGGGTACATGTAGTACCATTTACTAGGGAAGTATAAGTAAATTAAATAAGCCAATTGGGTATAAGCTAATTCTATCATGCTTTAAGGAGAGAGCAGAAGCACTTTAGCACTGGTTAGTAGTTGTATAGCACAAAGAGCCCTAAAGCCAGCAAAAACAAATTCAGCAAAAAGTGGAGGGTAAAGGCAAACCATTTGAGGGTGGCCCTGCAGAGAGGGCCAGGTCCAACACACAGCATTTATCACATTTTGCCGCCTTCCCCCATTGGCATTATGTTGTGAGTGGGGTATATCATGTAAAATGCTTATAATGAATTATTTGTCCCTCCTTCTCCCTATGCAAGCAGGACCCTGTATTCTATGCATACGTGTTGTCACTGTCTGTAGTTCTAACCATGCACATTTTAAGCTAACAAACATCACAATTTTAATATTGAGATCTCCATCTTTTCCTGATGTTTTTATTGTTCATGTTACAGAATGTTCTCAGTACTTTGCAACATCACTACAAAGGGCCGACATTATTATTATTATTAGAAGCTTATAAAGCGCGCAGCTACCCCCAACGGGGATGTCCCGGCGCTAGGACAGACGATAGATAAGAGTACTCACAGCAGGCTAAGAATTGGAAAAACGCCAGGTCTTCAAGTCACGTCGGAAAATAGATTCAGACATGAGTCCTCCCTCGAGTCTGTGTTGTCAGTGTCTTCCTCTAACTCCTTGTTGGATGGGTATTTACCACCACTTACGTACAGCTGTTGCTGACTCCAACACTGCCCTGCGTCCTTGTGCTTGTGATTTGGTGGGAGTAGATTTTAATGCACTGTTTTGGAACCTTCTCAGTCGCTTGTTCCTTTGTGTGCAGCGTCGCTCCTTCTTTTAGTTATCTTCTGCACTGTCAATCCATGCCAAAGCCTCTTACCGTTCTGTGAAGAACTTGCTTTGTTTTCATCATTTACTTGCAGTTTGGCGGGCATATTTGAGGCCTATTTCCCTCAAATTATTTTTCATGCTCAGAAAAGAAGATCTACAATGCTGGGCAGCCAGGGTGAAGTCTGGGAATATCATCACCTTGGATGACCCCAGAACCAGTAGTTCACTTGTTCTGACATTCTGAAGGATGGCACCTCTATCGCAGTAGTTCAAGATTCTCGCTAGAATTGGGTATAGCTGGGCTCCTGAGGGTGATCTCTTTGCCAGTACTCAATGGGCTTGCTCCTTAGATGTTAGAGCAGTCAACTGAGGGGTCCCGCAGGGCTTGTCATTGAGTCCTGCCTTTTTTAACATCTTTAGGGCCCCCTTGGCTTCTGTTGTTGAGCCCTTTTGATTTAAAATCATTTCCTATGCTGATGACACTCAGCTGCTCTTTGCCTTTGAGGGTCTGCCGGCCTCTATCACAGCTCCTTTCTCCAACTACATGCGTGCTGGCTTTGATTGGATGGAGAGCAGTCAACTCAAATGCAATGCAGAGAAGATTATCTCTTTTGGGTCTCATGCGTCCAACTGGTGGGAATATCTTTGGCCCCCTGTGGTGCCAGCCCCGCCACCCCCTTTTCCAATGGTTAAAATCTTAGGGGTTAAGCTGGATACTACCCTCTCTATGAGGGCTCAGATCTGTGCGGTGGTAGGCCAATGCTTTGGGCTGCTCTGGACTATAAAGAAATTTCTCCCCCCTCCTGCCTCGGAAGGCGAGAAGAGTAGTGATTCACACCTTGGTTACTTTGTGCCTGGATTACGCGAATGACTTGTACTTAGGGACAGCTGAAGCCTGGGTGGAGCGCCTGCAGGTGTTCCAAAATGCAGCAGCCAGGCTACTTCTTCGTTTGCACAGGCAAGCTTCAATGGCAATCGCACTTAAGGCCCTGTATTGGTTGCCCATCAAAAAACTGATTCTAATCAAAGCACTAGTTATGGTTCACAGAGCAGTGTTTCTCTCCAGCCCTGGTTATCTGGTGGAGAGATTCACTCAGTATATTCCCTCCAGAGCACTGCACTCTGCTTCTGCCTCACTCTTGGTTATTCCACGCTTTAAGCGTGTTCAAAGAGGCGGCAAGGCCTTCTCTTTCCTGGCTGCTAAGGCTTGGCATGAACTCCTCCTAGAATTGTACTTGATTGCTTCTGAGCTTGTCTTCCGAAAACAACTTAAAACTTGTTTTTTCTCTGGGGGGAAGTGAGCATCCTGCTGTGGGGTTGCGTACTTGGGCTTTGCCCACTAGCGCTGGGACATTCTTCGGAGTAGCCGTGCGCTCTACAGCTACTCCCATTCATTCATTCAAAAGCAGTGACAGTACTTGTCGGAAGACAGTATTCCAGAGCTATTCTACTATATAAGCATTGTGTTGCATTCTTCAAGATTTTCAGGCATTCCTACTATACACAATTTTTTATGTATTGCTCAGTATGTATGCTCCTGTCATACTGCACTGTCAATGTTCTAGAACAGTTTCTTGAAATACAAACTTCAGAAAGACTTGAGAATTGAGGGCATGATTTAGAGTTTGACAGACAGGTACTCTGTCACAAACTTGACAAATATCCCACATGCCTTATTCCAAGTTCTGTATGATATAATGCCATTGTCATAGGGTTTCTGCACATACAGAGCTATGCACAGGATAATAGGACCTTGGAATATAGTGGTGAGCCAACCATAAACCTTAGCACCCAAAACCCCAACCCAACTAGCCGTAGCGTCCCATTAGCACTAATGTACCAATGATTAGACAACCCAGAACACGGTATCTCTCTCTCAGGACTCGCAGAGGCAAGAACACTCTTTCGTCACTCACTCGTACCTGTCCACAACATGCGTAAGAAGAGACACTGTATAGGTTAAAATGTTTATTTCAACTTACGTGCTCTAAGATACAGTACACGTGTCAGTACTAATAGCATAATACATATGAATAATATAATCAGCATAGTTACTACTCCATAGAATACAAACGGGGAAAGCATCTCATAGAGCAGTGGATATATGTCTAACTAACATTACCACCCTCCCCGTGCTGGAAGCTAGTTTATTATGAGAATAGAAGACCTTTGGGCTTTGACTAGCGAACCCCCATACCTCAATCTCTAGTTGCAAAACTACATCAGCAGACAATCACAGCTCTTCTCTCTGGAAAGGTCGTCTCCAAGTGCTATCTTAGAGCAGGCGACCGCATTATTAAAAGCACACTAATTTCTCAATGGCAGCTGTACATGTGTTATGTCTAGGTGCGAGGGACGGGCCAAATCAGTAGGAACCAGGGATTTGTTATTCGACCTTGTAACTGTTGTCCAGACTGAGCCCAAAAGGGAAATAGGAGAAAAGGTGAGAAACAGAAAATGCAGACAGTTGTAGAATAACTTGGCAGTAGCAGAGGGCGACAGAACAACATCCAACAGTAACGTGCGCAAAAGTCACCATGGCAGCCAGGCCTGTGTTAACGTAGCCAGACCTGCCCGGAGGCCATGAGCCACAAGACACCCTCCCCTGGACAGTCCATCGGCCAAGACGAAAATGAAGACAGAGTTCCAAACACCTGAGCAGAATTGAGGCTGTCCACCGACAGTGAACGGCAAGTCCATCAATCCAAAAACGTGGAAAAGCAGAAAAATGCTATACCGTCCAAAAGGACATCATTGGAATCGTCAAAAAATGTAGACGCCATCCAGTCCAACAGGTCAAAGCTGCAGGAATGTTCCTCAGAGGATGGAGCATCCAAAAGCAATGCGGGACAGCTTGCGTGATATTCAATATAACTTTGTTGCAGGAGATTCTGAGCAGCCGCCCAGATATCCCATTGTGCCAAAATCCCCAGTGCAGCCGCACGCATCATAAAGCCAGCAGCGGAACAGTCCCGTTCATGGGCCTCTAAGGGACCCACCAACCGAACAAAATCCGGGACCGACAATGACGAATTGGAGAGGCAATAATCCATGGTCCATGTAAACGGACAGCGGATGCAAGACATCACAGGTTGCACGCAAGTGAAATACGCAAAGCGAAAAGAAAGGGTGTAGGACACACTGATAGTTGCCAAGGGCAAAACATCGAAGCCAACCAGAAGTCGCTCACGGAGCAGCTGGAAGCGTTCGGGATCGAGAAGGGCCCAGTGGGGTGCAGCCATTGCGCATAAAACAGATCAACAGCAAGACACCAGCCGCCAAAGCGAGGATTAATGGGAAACCACCAAAGACGCTAGAAAAAATTGAATGTATGAACGCCGGAATCACACCGAAAATAGTTTGAAAGGTGGACACTAGGCCAGACCCCACAATCTTAAAAAAGTGCACCAGACCCTCAGTGTTTGATGCGTTAAAAATACGATGAATTAACTCCCCAAAATGTTGGGGGAGATTAGTGTTCAAAAGGGCCTGTATTTCACTGTGGGTGCTCGCCACCTGGAGAATGAATGTCTCCCGGGCGGATGTGAGCATAACCTCCTCATTCAATAATAGGGCCTTTATTCTGCTCAACTTATTGAAATCTGCCTCCATGGTAGGAATGGAAGGCCAAATAGAGTTATCAACGATGTCGTGAGGGGAGGAAAAAGCACATTCTTGCAGCAGACAACTCTGTGTGAGACCGTAACAATATACGGAATGCCAGCCTGTAGGCCACAACAGTCTTCGTTATTTAAAAGCAAATAGCTACCGTTAGTAAGCAAAGTAAAAGTAGGAGAAATAGCAGGAGCAGGAATACCCTTTAGCACACATGCAAGATTTGGAACTGAAACGCTACAAGCCCCGTGCAATTTAATATGTTTACAAATAAGTGAATGACCTACAGTGGAATCACAAGACTCCCCCGTGAGAAATACCTCCTTGCCGTCTCTAAGGCATTTATACATGAAAGGCAAGGACCAAAGCTCATGCAGGAAAGCACTACCCAAAGGCAGGAAACGGCCTACAGGATAATGTTTCATGCACGAACTAAATTCAAACAGGGAAAAAGGTAAAGCTATAACCCCATGAACTAGCCACACCGCAGAATCTAGTACCGCTACAGAGAATGATAAAGGATCCACTTTTTCAATATGTAACAAAGTGTAAGATGCATCTTTCATGGACATGAACTGCTGTTTGTCAGTCAAATTAAAAGGCAGAAAGAGGGCAGTGGTGTTTAACAAATTCCAAGGAACTTTACCCAACTTAAGGGTTTGCATAGTCCAGGCAAACTGCATCACTGAACGCAACTGATTCTGACCATGATACAACATAGAGACATCATCTTGTACAATATCAATAACAGAGGATACAATATTCTCTAATGTGTAAATGCGGGAAGACAGGGGGGCAGATTTACAAGCCCCTTGCGCCACTTTTGCGTCATTTTTAACATGGGAAAAGTGACGCAAAAGTGGCGCAAGGGGCTTGTAAATCTGCCCCAGGGTATTTATACTATTGTCAACAACAGCAAGCACCTTTTCCAAATTTGCTTGGTCTATTTCCCTAAGACGGGAAGCAGCTTCCATCTGTGACAGCTTCCAGAGTTCATTATACGCTTCATAAATGAATCTCTTCGGTCGGGGACCACGAGGTCCCAAGATAAAATCAGATAAATCAATAGTGCCTGATAGGAGGGATAAATGGTTCTTAACAGAGTCTAAGGACGAATGTTGTAACCATTGTTTACATAATTTACCAACCGAATACGTGGTTACAGTACGAGTTTCAGTAAATCTTGGATCAGGCTTGTCCTGTATGTAGCCAGGAACTGTGCCATGAAAACGCAGTTGGCATGCATTAGATGATATGGGCCATGCCAACCAGGGTGACTGTATCAGTGTAGAAACGTTAAAGGAATTGTTTTGAAATTGAGCCTGTAACGCCATAAGGGACATATTAAAACGCAAACTATCATTTGGAAAACTCGACAAGGATGGGATGGTTGGCGCATTTAGTTGTTTAACGGTAGCCAACCCCCAACACGTGGTCTGTTGAATGGAAGCATTTAGAAATAGAATTTGGGCTGGGATAAGGCAAGCGCGGTGCAAGGCCTCAGTGCCTTGCACCTGCCATGGCTTTGAACCCCAGATTGATTTTAAATCCACTGTGTCTTTCCAATACTCATAACCACCCACCGCCAAGGCGTTCAAAAGGAACCCGAATATAGTAATTTAATGTGGGTCAACATTATTTTTTGAGTCAATGGAGTTTTTAATTTAAAATAATAGGACCCAGGGTTCGATCGATTAAAATCAGTAAAATAGGTGAATTTATTTCGAAGAGTCTGGGAACTACCTGGTATGGGGTTTGGGCAGTGTTCCCATTGGGTGTAAGTAACAAGGCTGCGTAGTGCACTTGGTTTGTGGAGAAAATGATTGCCCCAATGCTGGTAGCAATACAAATCGGCATAATTCGCAGAATTCATATACAAGTCTTCAGCATTAAAGGAGGCATAATATTTTAGATCAGCAAATAATGCTTCAACTGCATGCACATCCCAATCATCAGAAAGAATATTACTTTTTACTACATCACCCATCGAGACTCGAAGGACATGTGGTACATTAATAATTTCTGTCGGGCCATGGATTTGAAAGTTCACTGCATCCCATACGATGCCATCAGCAACTGGAAACGCTGAAATGTTCACAAATGTGTGGTCACGCTTCATGATGTGTGAAGAGGAATGTGGAGCCAAAGTCCCAGCCACACTGTTCACAGCAGAGCGTTCAGGTAAATAGTGACCATTGATGAGTAGAAAAAACACTGTGACAAAGCCAATGGACATGAACAAAAAGGCCAAGAAAAGTACCATCCAAATATATGTCCAAGGTGGAATCAAAAAATTGTCTCTAAACCAGGATACAAAAAGACTAAACTTGGACGGGACCTTTGATGAGTTGGAATCCGAGTCAAAGGAATAACGTGTCGGGCTCAGTGGCGTTGTTGGTTGGTGTGCCACCGACTCTGTGGCGGGATAAGTATATTCGTCCTCATCTATGCAGGGTGATGCAGGGGGTTCAAATATATTTTCAGGCAAATCAACCATCTCCATGGTAACATCAGTGATTGTTCGTGCAGGCGTGCCTCGAACGCTTGTCCGATAAATGGCAGGACAAGAGACCGCTGGTGTGACACTATTCAGGATCGGCCAGATGTTGTAGCTTGACATTTTCCACTGAGATGTATCTGTTTTCCTTGCGACCGGGAAGCGGTGGTAGGATGACTGTACGTGTTCCCTTCAAGCCTAGGACTGGAACCGGTGCACGAAAAGAGGGGCCGAATTCTTTTTTGTTCTCCACCTTCTCTCGTACCAGGTCGCCAATCTTCGGAAGCCAGCTGGCAACCGGAATCTGCACAGCAGGGTCTGTGGCTGAAGGCAAATGTGCAATTGCTAGTTTGTCTCGGGCTTCTTGTAAGTCCTGTAACATAGCAGAATGATTATCTACATCAAACTTGGCGGATTGCGCCGCCATGTCTAGACCATCAAGGTCAGGCACAAACATTCGTATGCCAAAGAGCATTTCGTAAGGGGTCCGCCCACCCAGAGGCCTTCTAGGGAGATTATTAAGTGCACGCTGAACAGTATACAAGTGGGCCAGCCAGTTCCTGCCAGTACCTATAACTCTAGCTGTCAAGGATTGCTTTAAGTCACGGTTCATTCGTTCAACGATAGAGTTGCCCTCAGGCCTATACGGAGACGAAAATTTTACCCGCACCCCTAAGGAGCCCATTGCGTCCTTGTAAGCCTTAGAGGCAAACGCCGGACCTTGGTCAGAATGGAAGGTGCCGCATGCAAAAATTCCCACAAAGACTCGCAAATCCCTAATGACATTTCGTGCGTCAGCACTCCGTTGTGGCCAGACCCAGATGAACCGTGTGCACGAGTCCACTGCCACTAAGATATATTTATAGGCAGTGTCTGAAGAAAATGGACCGCAGTGATCCAAGTAAACACACCCAAAGGGTCTGTTTGAAATAGCAAGCGAGGTCTGCGGTGGTCTTGTGACTGTTGAAGGCTTGATCTGTTGACAAACGTCACAGGAAAGCACATAAGTACGTGTATCTTTATATAAACCACGCCACCAGTAACGCTGCTGCAAAATGGAAATTGTCGCAGACACACCAGCGTGCGCCGAAGCCATGCCTTCGTGTGCCGCTGTCATCAAGGAAAGTCTGCGGTCCGCGTTGGGGATTAGCCGAACCCCAACGTCAGGTATTGTTACATAAGGAGCCTGATCGGGACCTATCTGGTAAGAATATTTAGAAGGGAAACCTCTAGGGTAATTCATTCCTTCTTTTGTTGCAGCAATAGCTGCCAAAATATCAGTGTCTATTTTAGACATGGATCTAGTAACTGCTGCTACTGAACACGTGAGTACTGCTGATCTGGCAGCTTCATCTGCCAGACTGTTACCAACAGCGTGTGCGCCCACTCGCTGATGGCCTAGGGTGTGAACCACCTGTGTGAGTGGAAGACGTCTTTGTAATTCTGCCACTCTAACCCAAAGCATTTTATGCTTGATTGTGTTGCCTTTAGCGTCTCTATAGTCATTTTGCGACCAAAAGAACAGATTGTCATTGTATGATTGAACACAGTAGTAAGAATCGCACACGATTAAAGTGGTCACATCAGGATTTACGAACTCAAGCGCAAGCACCAATGCACGCAACTCGGCCAATTGTGCGGTACTATCCCCGAGAGTCTGTGTATGCACCACAGTGGATTTGAACTTTCCGTTCACAAACGTACCTGCAACAATAGCACATGCGGCCGAATAAGCATGTTTAGAACCCGTGGCCGGTTGTGCCGAACCATCGGTATAGATCACACAATCGTAATCCTCTAGCGGCAATAAAGACAGAGGAGGAGGATGAACGAATTCATACTGTAAGAACTCCTGAGTCTGAAGTGAAGAATCGAATATGAAA
Organism: Calotriton arnoldi; assembly: GCA_963921515.1. Classification (NCBI taxonomy): domain Eukaryota; kingdom Metazoa; phylum Chordata; class Amphibia; order Caudata; family Salamandridae; genus Calotriton; species Calotriton arnoldi. The sequence goes on from CAWUFW010003779.1 coordinate 125,251, forward strand.
GTGACATCCGGAGACGTCAAAGATGTTGCCCATTGAATCCAACGGGGGTGCAATGCTTTAGAGTTCGGTACACTTGCTTTGGTCACTGCCTCTAGAGCAGGATATGGTGTTACCACCAAAATGCGTTTTCCTTGTGCCAGTGCGCGCTCTTTCAGGATCGCCATTTGCACTGCTGTTAGAACTTTCTCCACAGATGAAAACCGCATTTCTGCGGAGGTGTACAGATGTGACTTGTATGCGATGGGTACTGTATCGCCTTCATTAAAGGTTAAGTACGTGAAACCCACTGCCCCTGGAATGATTCTAATCACCAGGTTTGTGTGGTTATCACGCGTCAAAAGGTATTTAGACTCAAGAAGGTCTGTCTGTAAAGACTGCAGAATGGAGGTATGCTCCGGAAGCCAGCAAGACTTCGAAAAAGTAGGTTGTATCAAGGCATATAGTGGCTTGATACGCTGGGCGTATTCGGGAATATATGTACGTCCGAAGTTCAGAAAACCCAGCAAAGACTGAAGCTTCTTCAGATTAGTAGGAGGGCACAGAAGTGCACATTTCTCCAGAAAATGGGGGGCTAAACCCTTACCTTCATTGTTGAGCTCATAGCCCAAGAACAGAACGGTAAATTCAGCAATATGGGATTTGGCAAAGTTAATTTTGTATCCCTGAACCGCGAATTCAAGAATAATGCGGTCTACCCGGGTCAGATGCGGAAACAATTCGTCGTCTGTCAGATAAATGTCATCCACATACGAACAGGCGTCTGGATCTATGCCGTCTAACAAAGAGACAACACGAGCGGCAAACACGCCTGGACTATTTTTGTAGCCCATAGGAAGACGCCTGAATTTGAACATTTTACCACCGGAAGTAAAGGCACACCATTGGCCACTCTCCGGGGCTAAGTTGTGCGTGTAGAATCCATTTGAAAGGTCAAGTGTCGTTTTGTATTTTTTACGAACAAGACTGTCTACAAGCGCAGAACTATGGGTATTTTGCACCGCAAAGGTCCGACAATGAGAGTTCAAATGCCGGTAATCCAATACTAAGCGGTACGTTCCATCGGGTTTAGAAACCGCGAAAAGGGATTGTTCATAGGTGATACATAGGGTTCAATTACTCCCTGATATTCCAACTGTGTCAGAATTTCGGAAATGGGGCCTTTGGCTTCACGTTTTATGGGATATTGGGGTTGTGGCTGTGGTAACGACCGCAAAGGTATTTCATGGGGGGGAGATTCTTCATCCCAACCCACGTGATTGCGGAATAACGCTGGAGCCAAGGACACAGCCCACTCGGCTGCAAGAGCCTCCGCTTTGTCCTTTGGGACATGTCGAGAAAAGCTCGGAAGGATTACCTCCTCCCCTTTACGCGCAGCAAGTACGAATGGGGGTGGCCAATCCGCCTCTGCCAATAAAATATCATATGAAGAGGTCAGATTTTCCCAAAAAATGCCTTTAATTACACGCTGTATATCACCTTCAATTTGGAGGACAATATTAAATAGTCTGTCAGGGGGTGCCACTCTGGTGTCTGCTGTTTCAACAGTAATGAATGTTTCAGTTGCTGTCGCCTCCATATGAGGACGTAGCGCCTCCCGCACTATGGTAACTTCCGCGGCGCTGTCGAGGAGGGTTACTGCCCACGTCCAATTCAGGAGCCTCGTTCTCACCGTCTGTGGCATATTTCGCTGTTACAGCGGCAACTTTCTTCTTCTGAAATTGTGGTCGAACACGTTGAAAGTCTTCTGCTTTCCCTCTGATTTGTTGTCGAGGTTGGTCTCGTCCCTGGGGAACCTCTCGGTCCCTTCCTCTATCCTGGCGGTCTCCTCCACCGGCCTGTGACGTGGTCTGTGCCTGTGAAGAACGAGGAGAATGCGTATCAGGGATCTGAAACCTATCCGGTGATTTAATTCTCGCTCTATCGCGTAAATCATAAGTACGTTCAGAAGAAACTGAAACCGGGGATGCGCCTCGCGACCCCGGCTTTTTCTGTTGCTTACCCTGTTTTTTCAGCCTCCAGCTCTTTTTAGTGAAGACTGGTTTCTCATCTTTTTCAGATTGAGATTTGGTTTGTTGCTGTTGTGGTTGTGTTGGTGTTTGCTGTTTTGCAAAGGCTTGTTACCCAGGCTGTTTCTACCAATAGTTTTGTAAGCCTGGGTAATAATTTTCGGTAATTCGCGAGGCTTGTCCAATTCTGGGACCAAAGCCAGAGCGTTAGCTACTGAAAGTTCACTGCATCGCCCTTGACATTCGCAAGGATCAGTTCAGCTACTACTTCAAACACTCCCACCAGTCTCATCCCTAATTCCACGGCCGCTTCAGGGCCATGTTCATCCTGTACTTTTTTAATTACAGAGGGAGAACTGTCATGGAAGGAGTACCAAAACATTTAGAATATACTGCTGCGAATACCTTACCCCAGTTGTCACATGCTGTCAACTCGGGAATTAAGTCTTTTGGCAAACTAATCGTTAAAATACGATGTTTATCCACTGGAGTTGTATGTGGAAAAACTGCCTCCAACTGATCAAACTTTTCTGCAAGCCAATAAGGAAAATCATCCTTATGTTGTGGCCGTTTGCCCATCACAGAATTCACCATGACGGGACTTATGGTCACTCCGCCTGCAGCAGCTGGTTGGCCAGAAACTCCAGGAGCGGCTCCATGGATGCTGCCTGTAACATATCGCACTAAAGCTCGATGCACCTGCACCAAGGCCGCATACATAGTGCGTAGTTCCGCGACTGGTATTGTCATATAACTCGGATGTGGGGTGTACCCGGCCAAAACAGGCCAGGTGGCCCCCTCTATAGATAAGGGGCCTAAACGAACCATGGTAGTCGGTTGTGGGAGGGCGCCATTAAACCAAACACGGTGTTGCCAAGCCGTGAGCGGTACTTCAAGATTAGTATAAGGTCTATAGACAGCAGGAACAGCGGTGGGTTCATATGCATGGAACAGATTATCGTTCGCATTCACCGCTGGAAAAGTGATCCAAGAGTAGAACACTTTAAAGTGGAAAGCCGGGTCGGCTTGAACCACAAAGACTAGGTCAACTCCCGCGTCTGGCACTCCATACACCCGTAAGTGATCCCGGAGTGCCGTGCGGCTATGCGCCGCTATGTCTATACCCGCCATTTCGAACGGGTCTATTCAACAATCTTACACGAGGCAGCACAAAAAGGGTTATATCTAAGAAACCTTTTTTAATAACATCAAGCTTGAAAGAACCTACAAAATCTGCAATATAGGAGGTATCGCCGTCACACACGCTTCCGGAAGCGTACGTGAGGGGTTTGTGGACAAGCACAAGTACTACTCAAGCGTCTCGCAAGTAAGCTGCCCCACTCGTTGGTAGCGCCATGTCATAGGGTTTCTGCACATACAGAGCTATGCACAGGATAATAGGACCTTGGAATATAGTGGTGAGCCAACCATAAACCTTAGCACCCAAAACCCCAACCCAACTAGCCGTAGCGTCCCATTAGCACTAATGTACCAATGATTAGACAACCCAGAACACGGTATCTCTCTCTCAGGACTCGCAGAGGCAAGAACACTCTTTCGTCACTCACTCGTACCTGTCCACAACATGCGTAAGAAGAGACACTGTATAGGTTAAAATGTTTATTTCAACTTACGTGCTCTAAGATACAGTACACGTGTCAGTACTAATAGCATAATACATATGAATAATATAATCAGCATAGTTACTACTCCATAGAATACAAACGGGGAAAGCATCTCATAGAGCAGTGGATATATGTCTAACTAACATTACCACCCTCCCCGTGCTGGAAGCTAGTTTATTATGAGAATAGAAGACCTTTGGGCTTTGACTAGCGAACCCCCATACCTCAATCTCTAGATGCAAAACTACATCAGCAGACAATCACAGCTCTTCTCTCTGGAAAGGTCGTCTCCAAGTGCTATCTTAGAGCAGGCGACCGCATTATTAAAAGCACACTAATTTCTCAATGGCAGCTGTACATGTGTTATGTCTAGGTGCGAGGGACGGGCCAAATCAGTAGGAACCAGGGATTTGTTATTCGACCTTGTAACTGTTGTCCAGACTGAGCCCAAAAGGGAAATAGGAGAAAAGGTGAGAAACAGAAAATGCAGACAGTTGTAGAATAACTTGGCAGTAGCAGAGGGCGACAGAACAACATCCAACAGTAACGTGCGCAAAAGTCACCATGGCAGCCAGGCCTGTGTTAACGTAGCCAGACCTGCCTGGAGGCCATGAGCCACAAGACACCATTGTAATAAGATGGATGGGATATCCATCATGTCTGTGACAAAGTAGCCTTCCTTCAAAATTCTAAATCAAGTCCTAATTTTTCAAGTATTTTGAGTAAATCTGAAAGACAAACAAGTGATGGAAGACTTTGCAGCAAAAGGTGGCTGATTTTACTTTTTAAGCTGCAACATTAGTGGACCACGCACAAGTTGTGGGTATTTCACCAACTTTGATTTACAACTATACAGATTGCTTGTCAGCGCTAATCAGAATGGTACTAGCACAATGCTCTATTCTCATTGGTTGAAAGAGACCAATCAGAAGAGAGTCTTTTTCTTGTTAGGATCATTTCAACTGTGTTTGCAGACAGTCAGAATTCCTTAGCTAGCCTATAATTCCCTCAACGGTCTTTTCCAATCCAAGGAGGCCTAGGCAGCCAATACACCGATAGTTTTCTGTGCCTGGGCAAGGAATTTGAGAGTTCGCACTGAAATGAAGCATGTTTGACAGACAAGGGTTCAGCTGAGGAGACACACCTGAACTGGATTGGGTGTGCTCCAATTGTGTGCAAGACTTGGTCTCCAAACTAAGTTGCTCTTGAACACTGGACTACTCAGTATGGAAACTGTGACTTCTACCACTGTGCCTCTCTGGCCCTGGAAGCTCAGTGTTGTACATGTTTTGATGTAACCAAGATAAAGTTCATTGGCTTCTGCCAATAGAACAGCTGCCCAGAATAAGGTTTCAGCTGGAAGTCTTATGATAGAAGTTGCCTTGGCTGATACAGTGGAGCTGCTATGTGTCAACAAGATGGAAATAAAGTAAGCTTCACAAGAAGGCTGTTTTTTTAAAAACATATTTTATTGTGTCAAAAGCCATACACAGTCTGGTTCGACCAGGTTTCTTGGTAGAAACAGTGTGATTCAGTGATACATCTATAATGTTGACATCCATTTTATCAAAACAAAACAGGAAAGAAATGAAATGAAATAGAACCTTAGCATTCAAAACTACAACATGTTGTGCCATTTCTATGTTGCAGTCTCTTCTGCTGGCCTCCCCATCACCATGTCCCATACATATGCTATTGGATCACATAATAATATGATCACCCACCGCCCTATTGTCCCAGTACTCCTGTATCCATTGTTGGAGTGAGGGGCTCTAGCTATAGGCCTCGATAGTCCTCCCATCTCTTCCAAATTTTGGGGTGCTTCTGTGGGCATCCCCTACCTTTAAATATAGGTAGCTCCATACCCATGCAGAAATCCAACCCCTTTTTCCAATCTCCCACTAAGGGAAGGGACGTGGCATTCCACACTCTAGCTATGTCCCGTTTCACCAATGTGAGACCCACGAATAGTAATTGGCGCTTTTAGCTATTGCCCCTGATCCCTTCCGTAATGTGTAGTAGGGCCAGTCTCAGCGACATGGGAATATCCCATCCCAACACTTCGGAAAGGCATGTCATAACCCCTTTCCAGAACCTAATGAGTGAAGCACATTGCCAAATTGTGTGTATAAAGGTGCCATCGGTGTTACCACAGCGCAAGCATATAGGGGACGCCACTAGACCCACCCTCCACAGCTTATGTCTGGTGAAAATACCCAGTGAAGATATTTGAATTGAATAAGCTGCACGCGCGAAGCGATAGCTGCTCCACGCGGGGACTCCAGCGGCTCGGTCCAATCATCATTGTCGAGCGGGCCCAGGTCTGCTTGCCAGGTCTCTCGAAGTGTGTCTAGTGTGTTAGGGCTGTTGGTAATGAGAGACTGTTATATCTTGGTCATTTTGTGGTCTCCGAGGTCCCCCATAAAAACTTTGGCCTCTATAGGGTTACATTCCGGCAGAGTCTCCAACTGCGCAATGTAGGGGGATAGGGCATGGCGAAATTGGAGATATTTTTAGAACTGTATGTGGGGCATTCCATTTTTTCTCTGGAGCATTTGGAAAAATTTTAATGTCTGACCATGCATGACAACCCCCAGCGTAGATATACCAATGTCCTCCCAGCCCCTAAATCCGGCCAGTGTGGACAGCTGGGGCAGAAGACCGTTATGCCATAAGGGAGTCTCCCCGGTCAATCCGCCCCACCATCCCATCCGGTGCAGTGACTGCCTCCAAACCCCGAACACCACCCTCGTCATTGGCGACAATGCCCAAATTGCCGGCCCCGCATATAGGTATGAATGAAGGGTCATGTTGCCCATCAACCAGCGCTCTACTGCTTCCGCCGGGTCCCGTCTATCTCCATACCACCATTCGTTTAGTGCAAGGAGATGGGACAATGCATGATAAGATTGAATTCCTCCACAGTATGTGGATTGAAAGCAGGTTCTCAGGGACACCCAGGCAGAACTGCCTCCCCAGAGGAATTGACCCAGTATCGCATTTATATGTTGAAACCATGTGGTCGGTATCAGAAAGGGATGATTCTGTAGCTGATAAAGAAGATGGGGGAGAGAAACCATCTTAAAAATCTTCCGAATAGGGACAGAGGCAGATGCGACCAGGACCGTACCTTGTCTTTACCTTGCGTCCACAATGGAGCAAGATTCCTGTCCCACGATGCGGGCTGGGAGGCCGACAGAAACACACCCAAATATTTAAATCTCTCTGTGGCAACCGTCACATCCTTTGACCATGCGCCCAGTTAACTCACTCCCTGCAGTGGCCAAAAGATCGACTTGTGGGCATTCATGCATAGGCCAGATGTCTCGCCGTACATCTGCATTATACGAAGTAATCTCGGTCTTGTCCTATTAGGGTCTGTGAGAAAGAACAGGACATCGTCCGCTTATAATGCTATGCGATCTGAGATTTCCCTGGACCATTCAAATCCCCGGACCTGAGCGTGGATTCTGACCCAACCTGCCAGCGGCTCCATTGCCATCAAGAATAGATATGGGGATAGGGGACATCCTTGACGGTTGCCTCGTCTAAGGGAAAAGGTATGGGAGGCCAAGCTCGCCACCCGTACTGAGGCTGTGAGGTCTGTATAGAAGTTGTATATATGAAGGAATCGGGCGCCTATATTCAAGCATCACAGGAGCGCAAAGAGATATGACCAGCTTGGCGAGTCAAAGGCTTTGTCTATATCTGCAAGTAGCAGTGCCGCAGGGCCGTCCAGGCGGTCTATTGTCGCTATGGCGTTATGGGCGTGACGGATATTATGGCGCATGGTGCTGTGGGGCATGAAGCCCGCCTGGTCTGAGTGTACCACATCGGTTATGTATGGCAAGATGCGGTTTGCGAGAGCTTTAGCAAGTAATTTGGCTTCCACATTCAATAGGGAGATTGGACGGTATGACGCGTTGTGATCGGGGGTCGGCCTTGCTTAAGAAATACTACTACCTCGGCGTGCCTCCAGTCGGGTGGGAGACGCCCCGCTTCCATGGTCGCGTTGATCACCGCAAGGTAGTGGGCACCGAGCTGGGATTGATATAATTTAGAAAACTCTCACCGAAAGCCATTAGGGCCTGGTGCTTTGCCCAAGTTCAAGTCTGCCAGAGCGGCGCCTAATTCTTCGGTTGTGAGAGGAGCCTCCAACTCTGTTCTCGCTGCACCGGGCAATGCTCTTGGTGGCAAGTCATCCAGGAAGCGCTGCATGGTGTCTTCCGGTAAAATCTTGCTAGGGGCGTACAATTCTGCATAGTAATCTGCAAAGCTAGTTGCAATCTGAGATGGGTCGGTGAGTACATTGCCGTCTGAATCACAGATACTGGGAATATTAGGTGGGTGCAGGGCCTGTTGACATAGGCAATGTAGTAATGTACTCGATTTATTCCCCCATTGGTATATCCTACTATGGGAGGCCAGCCATGCCAATCTGGCCTCATCCAACAATTCCCCAGCATATAGTTGTTGCGTGAGATGCAATTGACAGCGAGCCTGATTCCCATTCTCCCCTCTGCCCCGCCACTCTAGATCCAAAAGTTGAGCCTCAGTCTGGATTAATTTCTTGCGATGTTGCTTACGTTGTGCTGTACAGAAGGAGATATCTATGCCCTTAAGGTCGGCTTCATAGCCTCCAACAGTGTCTCAGCTGACTCCACCGTCCCGGCGTTATGGGAAAGGTATTCGGCGATCGCTTGATGCATGTGTGACCTATATTGTTGATCATGCAAATGCCAAGCTAAGAGACGCCAATGGAAGATAGGGCGGTCAGGACCTATCCGTAGCCCAAGTACCACGGGGAAGTTGTCAGACAGGCCCCTGGGTAATGTCTCGACAGTCGTTATTCTGTGGAAGCAGCCAGAGGGCACAAATATGTAGTCTAGGTGGGAGAACGAGTCATGAACACCTGAATAGTATGTGTAACCTTGGTCTGTCGGGTGGAGTCTCTTCCAGGTGTCTAGCTATCCCATCCCATCTACAAAGGATCGCAACTGTGAATCCTGTATCACCATTGGTTTACCCGCCGCTTGCCACCTGTCTTGAGTCGGGTGTAATACAGTCTTCCCCTACTACCTTCAGTCCTTCGGGAACCTCTGCCCACACAGTCATCAAGCACTCCACAAAGGCCAAGGCAAGGGGTGGGGGGGTGTGGGGGCATAAACACTACCCAGGGCAATTTGTTTCCCGTATAATGCACCCGATACAATGACGTATCTTCCTTGGGGATCAAACCAAGAGTTGGCGTGCGCAAAAGGAACTCTGCAATGGATTAGGATTGCCGCTCCCTTAGATCCTCTAGTGAACGCTGAGTGAAAGACCTGGACATAACCAAAGCAGGTCAGACTTGGTGTTTTGGTACAGAAGAGGTGAGTTTCTTGTAGCAATAAGACACCTGCCTTGTATCGTTTGGCCAGGCAGAGTATAACACCCCTTTTTATCTTATCCAGGATGCCCCTTACATTCCAGCTAACTATCCGGAGCCCACTCTCTGGGGCATCAATCACGTTAGTAGACATATGGTCTGGTGAGTCAAATATATGAAATTGGACTTGTGTGTGGTCTCTCCGGAGGGGGCACCATATGTATGATGGAGAGACATAGCACAACCAAAAGAACTGCCCATTAATCCACCCACCCTCCCTCCCCTATACCTCAGAACAGTTAAAGTATCTGTCACGGCTGAGGTTTAGACCCAACCCCAGTGGGAGCCGGATACTAATCCCCAATAATGGATCCCCATTAAACTACCCCTAGTCATGTACTTATCCCTTGAGATTAGAAATGGCCTCGTGGAGGGAGTAGCCCCCGTGTTCTTTGCTGCTATCAGCGATGTATCAAATTCAATCTTTGGCCCCCAAGTATTTTACTATGAGGTTGTTGACTCGTGCTGGGTCCCGTCTGTTCTCGAGCAGGATTTGCTGCGGGCTCTGGATCGTCGTAGTGACCGTGGCCTATGGCTCAGTTTCCCTTAAAATTTTGACAATTTGGGAGCTATATCTCCAGAAGACGAGTCCGAGTCATGCCGTGGCGGGGCGTGTGATTTTACCTTTAATGCTTCATCAGTCCATGCGAACACCTCCTCCAGAGTTTCGAAAAAGAGTGAGCGCGACTGGTATGTCACTCTCAGGTGGGCCGGGAACAACAGGGTGTAAGGGATTTTGAGGTCACACAGGCAGGCCTTTGCCTCCGTGAAGGATTGTTGATGCTGCTGAACTAGTTTGGTATAGTCCGGGAATATCAGTATGCGTTGTGAGGCATAAAATAGTCTTTCAATCTGGCCTGTCTCAGGATGGTATCGCTATCATGAAAGTTCAGGATCTTGGCTATATTAGGTCTCGGCCTGGCGCCTGGAGGAGGTTTTTGGAGTAAGGCCTGGTGTGCGCGCTTTATAATTAAGCATTGAGACATAGAGTTGGGTGGAAGCCAGTCCCTGAGCCATGTAGTGAGGAATTGCTCCATGTTGTTTCCCTCGCAGCCCTCGGGGAAGCCCACGAACCGGAGGCTGTTCCTGCAGGCCCATCCTTCCGCATCCTCCACCCTTCTAAGGGACTATAGGGTAGTGACCTCTCTCTCTGAAGAGAGGTGACAGTGTCTTCCACGCTTGAAATCCTTGTTTCGGTCTCAGTGATTCTATCAAGCGCATTGCGTAAGTCTTGGCGAATAAGCATAACGTCGGAGCCTACGGCACCAATCTTGGTGTAGAGCATGGCCCTTGATTGTGTGATGGCTGCCATTAACGCTGCATTATCCGGCATGGCACTAGTCTGACTCCCTGGGTCGGCCGCTTGGACCCCGGCTCCCGTGAAGCGGCCCATTGTGCTCTGCTTGGCGGTCACACCCAGTATTTTCTCCTGCGTCGTTTGTTAGTGGGGGGTCGGAAAGGTAGCCATTAGTTTGTCATAGGTGCGAGACATGCTAAGCGGAAGCCCACTGCTGAAAATGATAACTTTTCAACTGTTATGTTGGGGGGAGGGTCCCCTTGGAGTCTGGCCTGAACCCTGGATAGTAAATGAAGGCTGGGGGGGAGCACCACACCCGCAAGCCGCACTAGGGCCTGGCCCAACCGCTTCCGCGAGCGAGTGCGTCCCCCACCCCCTAATGGGCGCCTCAATATTCAACTGTCTCAGGCCTGTCGTCGGGCAGCCGCTATTGCCTCATGTTGTCCCTTCTGCCCCGTATTGTCAGGCCCAGCCGGTCACTGCCTCCAGAGACAACTCAGCCCAGGTCCTCTGCTACTGTCCTGGCCTCCGCACCGCTCACCTTGTGCCTCGTGGTCGGGCCGCGGGCCGCCCAGTAAGGGATCTGTAGCGGTGCTCTCCATTGCGCCTCAGCAACACACGCCCCAGTTTAGATATGGCGGGGTCCATAGATCAGCGCTACCTCGACCAACCTCCAGCCCGGACAGGCCTCCAGCGTCGGCTGTACTTCGTCAGCACGGACCCGGGGGCACGCCGGGCGATGCTGCTCCGACTCCGGCAGGCCCCCCCCAGAGACAGCCTCACCATGCCTGCCGAAGTCGGGGACGGCTTCTTCTCCAACGGCCCAGATCACCTGCAGTATTCCGCCCGCGGCCTCAATTCTACTGGGTCTCTCTCCAGGAGGCCCCAGCCTACCACCAAGCAGCATCCTCCAGCGCATAGCCCCCCGGACTGGGATGGTGATAGGCCGGCTCCTCCTACCGGTCAACTTGCTCTGGAACACTTCTGGTCGTCCGAGGTGCCTCTCGAGCCCCACTATGGCCATTCGACGATCTCTGCGGGGAGAAGGGGAAGGCCCTCTGGTACCAGAGCACACATCTGGCCGCCATCACTGCAGGGCCTCCGGGCCACACCACCCCGGCAGTTGCAGCAGTATCACTCAGCCAGCGGCTAGCGATGTCGTTTTTCTTCATGTGGGTGACGGCTGATCTAGGAATTCCCTGTAGGGGCACAAGAGTATTTGGGTGGGCCGATTTGGCAGGAAATCCGACGGATATGGTGTTGGGCTACGGGAGCTTGCCTAAAGCGCATCTGTCATGTTGGATCACTTGGCCACGCCCCCAAGAAGGCTGTGTTTTGACTACCCTTCTGATGGGATACTGATGACTTCCTTGCATTGAAATATGCACTTTGAGAACTCTTCATTATATCCTTTACCAAACTGAAAGGCATAGCTATCATTAGATCACATTGAAATTACTTGGTATTCTCTCATATTGCAATCTATGGTCTTCTTTCCAAGGTGGATAACATATGCCATAAATGCAAACATCCCGACCGCCCACCTCTGGCTTCCTTAAGCTCATTTAGAGGACAGTGTTCCCAATAGCGGAGCCGCTTACATCTCTAGAATTGGGAACATTCTGCTGTGGGAGATGATGGCAGTCGAAATGGCATCTGGAGTGGCCACCAAATTAATAGCAGCCCTCCAATACCATTTACTCTGGAATACGTTGAATCAGAGATTAGCATGTAGACCATGGTGGTCCCTTACAAAAAAACATGAAATCTTAGTTATGTCATTCATGGAAAAGCATACCCACTTTAGTGGTCAATCGGCAAGAATATCATAAGTGCTAACAGGTCGCCATTTCAACAGTGTATGGTGGATCTGTCGCCGTGGATCATTTTTATTTTGAAGCAAATTCCATCACATACACAGGAGTTCTTTTGGGGTAAAATGTCTGCAAATAAGGCGGACATGTTTATACACATGTGAAGATCTGCAGGCTGCACTTTCGAAACCTGGCAAAACCGACTCAGCCGCTTCCAGGTGGACAGCACTAAGAAATCATAGACTAATGTGTGAAGCACTTTTCCAAAACTAGTTGTCATTATCATTATTATTATTATTATTATTATTATTATTATCATCGTTATTATTATTGTTGTGGTTAATATTATTATTCTTGTTAGTATTGTTCCTTTGTTGTTGTTGTCAATTGTGCGTTGAAATAATAATAATTATTATTATTATCATTATTTAAAATAATAGTCATAATAATAATAAGTGTTGCAGGGTATCTATACTATGCAACATTCAGTTAACTGGGATGCCTGGAGAGACAACAAGTGTTTCTCTGATGTAAAACAACATGCAACTGTGGTTGATGGAGATTTTTTCCTGAACTCCTGGTTTTTGGTTCTTTAGCTTAAATAAGGGGCATCCGATGAGGATGGATCATGTTGTTGGACATTGTAACATGTCTTGTCAGAAATCATTGTGAAACATATGGGCACTTAAAAACAGGGACAAACTCCATTTGGAAATTCACTTAAGGTAGGAGTTGTGAGGCTCCTGGAGACCAACCTTCTTCATGATGATCTTGCCGAGTTGAACCAGTATAAACCTTCAGAGTTTCTGCTTTGCATACAGGAGATTTCAAAGAGTTGTGACTATGAAGCATAAGTGTCTTGGGTTCAGGTGCTCTTTCTGTGTTAGTGACAGAGTGCAAAAATATGGGATATGTTGGGATACCTTTTTCAGTAAACATACTGTATTCTGTAATACATATTCCACTAACATTGTAAGCCTGGGGTTCTATAAATCCCTTTTCGCACTAAGACTTGATAATGAGGATAGACTTCCTTGCTGTTCTCTTCTCTGCTACGGAGCATTTGCCCATCGTATGTAAGATGCAGTCAGAATGTGCACAAATGATCAATGCTGACTTATTAGATTATTAGGACCTTATTGATGTGTGAAACCGTAAGTACAAGGTTTTTATGCGGTTTTCAATTAATACACTGTGCACAACTTTTCCAAAATGACTAGTTTAGGTATCACAGTCCTAGAGTTGCAAGATTAGCTATTAATTGCATTATGCTTCCCTCATCCTATTGAATCAGAATTTGGTATACATATGCTCTTCTCTGGGGCACCGCATTCAGTGTGGCACCTGTGCCCTCTGGTTTGGAGATTCAACACAGATTCTCTACAGTACTACAGTACTTTTTCAATCAGTTGTAGGAGACTGACCATTTGTTTCTACTAATGGTGTGGTCAGGGGTTGTACCTGGGAACAATTTGAGGTCTACCTTAGGGGGAAACTCTGAGGAACTGGGTTATTAGATATGCAGGATGTGACTGTGTGCAAGTAATAGGTCTACACTTGTCTCCTTACTGGGAACCAAGGCCAACTCAGGTGAGGTGGTGTGCACTAGTAATCACCATTCACTGACATACAATAATAACACTCAATATATTCTTGTCTGATCACTGCTTTTTCTTTGAAAAAGGAAAAGTACATTTATTATACATGCACACTACTAAATACTATGCATTAATTCACAAATATATACGTCAGGTAGGTGGAATTACCTTTAGTGACATTTAAGCGCTACTGGGTCATGACCCCCCAAAATCACAGTACTCCATCACTTATACGAGCTAAAACAGCACAACATAGGGGGTATTATTTTAAATAAAGCAGGCCTTTTGGCTTTGTCAAAGGGTCAAAACATTAAAATATAAGGCAAGCCTGTAGGCTTTGTCGGGGGTCACAACATTAAAAGGTCATGGACCACATGTTAAAAATCCCTGTTCTATCAATAGAATCAGTAATCATGTTTACTTGCGATCATTATTGTCAATAAAGCATTGCAATGTTTATTATAAATCACTGTCAGCAATATATTGTCAGTAAAGCATTGAAAATAAACATAACATTTGTCTGAATCTTTCTTTTACATATTTAGGCCAGAAAAAAGGCAGCCATAGAACTAACCACTGCAGGTCCTTGTACTCCCAGGAGGTGGAACAAAGGTTCCTGCCTTAGGACTGCTTAAAAAATAATGAAAACAATTTCCACAGGTCCTTAGACTTGGAAGAGATAGGGTTAATTATCAACGTTTCTATGGGGGCAGAGGGGCTGCTGCACTTCCTGTATCCCCCAATGTACTTAAATCATTTGTTGGTGGTGCCCCTTTTGTCCTTGGGGCACCACAACAGACCAGGAACATATAAAAAAAAGTCTACTGCTAGGCATTATGAGGTGCTCCAGCAACAGAGAGGTGAATATTGTAGCAGCGGCTATTGGGCCACTTTGTTTAAGAGCATGTGGTTGCATGCCTCATGTCTTTTTTTCTCTTGTTGTTTTTTTTATGGGTTGCCCCAGTCCCACACGGGGCACCCCCAGCCACCTCCAAAGTTGGGGAGGCATGGGATGCCCAAGCCCACACTACTCAGCCGGCTCCCCACTGGCTGACATTGTTCCTTTGCCAGTTTGGGACCCGGCAAGTGTATTTCCCCGCCCACATCCTCACAGGCAGGAGTCTTCTGTTTTTGTGGGCCTAGAGGGATAGGGTCCAGTACCCTCCAGTAACGCTGTGACCCTCATGCTAGGGCTTTCTTGTGGGTGCCTTGGATGGGGTCCTGGCACCCTATCTTTGTCTGTAGGGCCTGGGGATGGGGTCATTGCCCCCTTTAAGTTTGTGCTGGCCTGGGGTATGGGGTCCCTGGGCAGAGTAGAAATCTGGGTAGAGGACCTCATGAACACCCCCTTCCTGGACAATATGAATTAAAAATGTGCCTTGTCCTTCAGGGCCTTGGCCTTCCCTGAGGGAAATCTGAAAGACAGCAATGGAGTGCCGCACACTCGTTGGCCATTGTGAACATGTTTGAATGTACAATCTTCAAGGGTGCATAACTTGAAGCCTGTTAGGCTGATCTCCTAGATAGTGGGCTCATTTTGCTCCTGGTGGGAGCCCTAGCCTCCTAAAGCAGTTTTTTCAGCAGACCTCCTGGTCTATATGCGGGCGTCGCTTGCGGGGAGATAGTTATACTGGCTGACTATGCCACTCTTCTCTCATTGCCCTCCCCAGGACCATTGGCTACCTGGCCACCTTGCTTGACACCTCAGGGGGAATGGAGTTTGTTGGACTTGGCCCTTTTTGCAGGGTCATCCCTAAAATGTTTGCCTTTCCCCTAGCCTTTTCTCTGACATGGTGTTGGTGGTTTTAGGCCTCTGGGCACTTTAGCACTGCTGTCCAGTGTAAAGTGCGTGCGCTCTCTTTGTTATGTATGGTGAGATTGGCCTGCCCTCCCATAGGAATGCATTGGGGATTCCCTGATAAGTGTGTCAGTGGTAATTCCTGATATGAGAGGAGCTGCGTGGTCAAGTTTGGTAAGCTTGAAATAGTAATAATAAATGCTACACAATGGTGTGCGCAGACTTATTATGACTATTTTAGAAATGCCACTTTTAGAAGTTGCCATTTCTGTGTGCTATGTGTCTGCCTGCCTGATGTGAATTGCATGTCTGGCTTGTGAGTGACAGGGGCTGGGAGGTGTCTGTGGCTCCAGGAGGGGCAGGGTGAGTCAGCGCTAGGCTGAATGGGACATCTGCATTTGGAGTAGTGGGAGGAGAAGTCCCCTGACCCTGAATAGATCTGTGCCTAGCCTGTACAATGCTGGCTCCGCCCCCTGTGGTGTGTCTGATCACCTAGCCCCCACCTGACAAAGGGGAAGAGGCGCTTGGTAAACAAAGTGCTCCAATTCCCCCCTGAACCAGTTGCATCTGGTTCCCCCAAGCCCTGCACTGCAGACAAAGGAGAGACATGGTATAAATGTAGGGGCTGTGACCCCATGTGTGGTGTGCTTGTGCTGTTCCTGACTTGTTGGAGGCTTGCTGCTGCTGGGGCCCAGGATGAACCGCCATGGGGGCTTGCCTCCCTGCTGGAGGGCCCTGTGTGCTGGCCTCCCTGGGCCCAGCTATGCCCCTTGAATCCTGAAGGACTTCTTGTTGTCCTAGTGCCTCGTGAGCGCTCTGATTTTAATTGCCAGCAGAGGAGAGGAGCGGGCGTCGGCAGCGTGAGGCTGCGAGGGAATCCCAGCGTGTGGGCTTCCCCCCTGCGCTTTGTCAAGGAGAGCGGGTGCCCACCCCGCATTGTGGTGCTTAGCGGGAGCCTACCCCGCTTTATGAGTATTTAAAATGGCGGGTGCCCACCCCGCATTAGGGTGCATTTCGCGGGTGCCCACCCCGCACTGCAGCGCCGAGAAAGGAATCACAGCCGCGGCCCGAGAGAGGAGCCGCCGGCCGACCCGGAAGTCAGGCGCGTCCGCCTGATGGGGCGGGGCCTGGCGGGTATGGCCGGAAGTCTGTGCGGGGCTCCCGTGAGCGTGGGAGAGCCCCGCAGATGCCGGCGAGAGGAAGCCTGGAGTAGTCTCGGTGCAGGGGGACCAACGAGGCACGTTGCCAGTGCCTTTCCCCCTGCCGATCGTATTGTAGAGCCGTGCAGGCTCTATGTCCAAGTCCAGGTCCCAGGAAGGGGGACCGGGCAAAGTGTGCTGTCCGGAGGTGCCTGGGACCAGTTGCGAGCAGAGAGGAGAGCCCGGAGGAGCCAAGAGAGAGGCAAGCTTCCCCAGAGAGCCCGGTGAGTGGGGGGGCTCGTTGTTGCACCTGGCCGGTGCCTGTTTTCCCGAGCGGACCCGCAGGTGAGCGGGCCGCTCCAACGTTGGGGGGCAATTGTTGTTAGGAGCCCCGGAGTGGGGCCCCAGAGGCACCACAGGTGCCAGTGCCTACCAGTGATTTTCTCAGTTGCGCCGCCGTAGCTGGCAACTGCAACAACTTGAGCAAGTTGTATCTGAGTCCCAGAAGAGGGGCTCAGGCGGCACAGTGGTGCCAGTTCTGGTTTATTTACCTCAGTTGCGCCGCCGTAGCGGGCAACTGCAACGTTGGCCATAATTTATTCTTAGGGCCCCAGTGGGGGTCCAGAGGCACCGTGGTGCCCGTGTTTTCACTGCTAATCCCAGCTGCCCTGTGAGAGCGCAGGCAGCTGCAACGTTTGGGGGCACATTGTTTGCAGGGCCCCAGTGGGGGTACAGAGGGCACAGAGGTGCCAGTGCCCCTTTTCAATTTGTGCCCACAGCGATCTTCACAGCTGCACGGCAATTAGCGGCATCTGCAACGTTTAGGCCAGTTCATTGAGGAGTCCCAGTGGGGACCTTTTGGATTCTGCTGCATTGGCAGCGCGCCCTGACATTATAGACATAGGGCATTTGAGCCCTCTGAGAAGGCCAGTTGGCCAGGTGGACTGTGTGAGGTTGATAGGGCGCCAGGCCCTAATGTGATTTATGTGGTGCGCAGGAAATGTGATTTCTGCACCCTGATTTATGCCTCTAATGTGATTTATGATTACGAGGTTTTGCATAATGTGTTTATGCTTATGAGGTTATTGCATACTGCGTGTATGCTGGTGAGGCCTAATGCGTAATGTGTTTATGCTTAGGAGGTTATTGCATACTGCGTGTATGCTGGTGAGGCCTAATGCGTAATGTGTTTATGCTTATGAGGTTATTGCATACTGCGTGTATGCTCGTGAGGCCTAATGCGTAATGTGTTTATGCTTAGGAGGTTATTGCATACTGCGTGTATGCTGGTTACGCCTAATGTGATGCTGCGTGCATAATATGATTTATGTTGCAGGATATAATGCTGAGTACAGTAATTCGCCAGTCATTACTGGTTGTGTTCTACCTTTATTATTTGTGTTTGTGATGGTTCTGACAGTGGCCCAATTGGCTCTGTCATGTGTAAATAATTCCCTGTAAATATTGCCTAGTGCCAGTTGGCACAGTGTAAATGTGTGATTATGTTTCTAATGTGTTCATGATAATACAAAGGCTATTTTTTTTTAAATAACCTTGTGTGGAGTTTCTTTTGTGGTGTGCCTAGTGTGTTGCTGCTGAGTGTGTGTTGCACAAACGCTTTACATATTGCCTCTGACGTAAGCCTGACTGCTCGTGCCAAGCTACCAAGGGGATGAGCAGGGGTTATCTTCAGCGTGTAACTCCCTTGCCCTGACTAGAGTGGTGGTTTCTGCCTGGCTTAGGCGCAAGCCCTAGCCAACCAGAAATCCCATTTCTAAAAGAGTTCAAATACTTCTCCACCTGGTCTTCATGTATATAAGGGAGCCAGTGCCACTGGCCCTAGAGAGACCCATCTGTTCCTGGGGTCAGCTGCAGGCAAAGGTGAAGTCCTTAGTCCTCCTTTGCAGGGCATCTCGGGGCTTCTCCTTCCAGTTGTCCATGGTTCTGCTACTGCTGCCTTCCAGTGCCAAACTCTTGCTTTATTTCAGGTTCTGGTAATGACACTTTTATGCCCAGGACCACCCTGTGGATCGGGGACATATCTTTGTCTAACCATAAAACTGGTTCTGGTCAGTTCCTCCCTTTCCCCTGGGTTTGGCTCCAGCCTCGCTAGTGAAACACAGGCAAGGACAGGTTCCTTTGTGTGTGCTGGTGTCAGGTTCCTTTGAAGTTTAATCAGGGCATGGCACAGCTACTCCCCAACCATCCTGTCAAGAAGACCCACTCCCCACAGCACCAAAGCCCTTTTGTTCACTGTCTAGCTCCAATACACAGAGTCATGAGGGCCATCATCAGCCCAGGCAGCTAGCCACTCACAGAAAGGCCCCAGAAACTTTAGCAGAAAAAAGGCAACTTTCTAAAAGTGGCACTTTCAAATTATTAATTTAAAATCCAACTTTATCATTAAAGGGGATTTTAAATTACAAATAAAATGAGATGAAGAAGTATTTCTCTAGCTACTACCAATGGCAATTTAGCATTTAATAAATGTAACAATATAGTCCAAATATTGCCTTTGCCAGCAGCCAGCCTTGCCACAGTGAAAATCATTTTGGGGAATATATCACTGTAAAGACATGTTCAACATTAATTCCTTCATATCCTACTTTTATATATCATGTACCCTGCCTTTATGAGCAATGAAGCCTTCGTATAGGTGACTTAATAATATTTAGAAGGTTTAGGCCTATCAAAAAGGGTCATTTGACTAGTCGAATTTGCAGTTTAAAACTGCCATGGGCAGGTTACCTGTGTGTAGCTACCAGCCTGCCCATGAATGTAGTCTCTCACATGCCTGTGCACACATGTTTATGTGTAACCAGTCTAATGCCCCTTATCCTTGCTGCGTCACAGCAGCCTTATCTTAGAAGGCGGACACTGGCAGTAAATATGCTCAGTCCAATTACCATGCAATTATCGTTAGTGAAACTCAGGTAGCTAGACTCACCCACAATGAAGGTCCAAAAACCAGGTGGTCAATAAAGCAAAAAATCCTGTCGTACAAAATGGGTGGAACATATTTTCAACAGAAATGCATATTTGGTATGTCTCTCGTAGAGAGCACTTTATAAATATAAAATTCAGACTGAAGCAACTAGAAATAAGGTATCAGAATTCTAAAGACAAGGCCTTGTGGAGCGGTATCTGAGTTTAAAGGAAAGTTTTTCTTTGTGGCCAGCAGAGAAATCATGTTCCTAGACTAAAAGATGATGAACCGCTGCTATCTGCCGTGTAGTTCACCTTGGAGGGCACCGGTGGGACTTGCCAAGATGGCAGTGTGTTACTCCTTGGTAGAATTAGTCTTAAAAGAGCATGGGATGGCAATGAGACATAATGTAGGCACTTGTTCTGAGTTTTCACGCTTTTACCAGAGGTTTTAGAAGCAGGAAATCTTGCTATATAATGACAAAGTGAAAAAATACTCAAGCAGATTGCACGTATTTAAGGTGGGGTAAAGAGAGGCAAGCATAATAGATGAGCATGTAATGGAATTGGAAATTATGGAGGTCATTAAAGAGCTGTGTTCATGTCAGGACACTGGCACTGAAAAACTGGGGAAAGAACTATACAAATGTCTTGCTGCTACCTTGGCCACCAGATTGCTTCCAGTTTTTTTTAAGTCCTAGAGATTGACGTCCTCTGACTTCACATGAGGGAAGCTCATATTCTACTTATCCCAACAAAAAATGAAGACCCTGTACTCTGTGGCTCTTACTGTCCCCATTTGATGATCAACACTGATTCAAAAATACCAGCTAGGATTTTAGACTCCAGGATTTCCCATTTAATGAATTGGCTCATTCACGCAGATTGGGCAGGTTTTGTGAGGCAAAGGTCAAAGGAGTAAAGTGTTTTAGAGCTTTGTAAAGTCATTGGTAAATGGATTGTGGTGGTGAAGCAACAGTGGTGACACTTCAGTGCTGTTGATCTATCTCCTACAGCCATGGGTGAATCAACATGGATTCATGTTATACTTGCCTACCAAAGTGCTTGATCGGAATAATAATACTGCCTGTGTCGTCCTGTGGAAGTGAGAAAGACCGCTGAGGCACCAGCCGGCTGCCACATGCCCTCAATCTCCTTACCTTGAGGTGAGCGGCCCACGGATGTACCCTTGGGAGGTGGACTTCTTCTTGGAGACATTTCAGGAGGCAGCCTCAGCATCTCCATGTTGCAACTCCTTCTTCACCCCAGAATCCTCTGATGAGGGTCTCTGTGATAGGTTTTACTACCCTATCCAAAAAGGCAGTACCACCATTGCTCTCTAAGTGACCTTTCCAATCTAACATGGTGGTCTGCACTGCTGTTGTTCAGTCTTGCCATGAAAGTCACAACCAAGGCTTTCCTTGCCCTAGCCCACTTACAGCAGCCACCTTCATTGTGGCATGTCCAGGCTCGAGCAATGATACTAAAATCCTGTCAGCTTCCCAACCCATCCTCCGCAGTAACACTTAGAGCATCACTTTGTCCAGGACTGCTTCCGGCTTTCCCTTTCCTCTGGTCCTGCATGCTGGTGCACTTTCTCCATGCTGGTGTACTTTTCCAGACACAATTGTTTTATATGTGCATCTTCTAACCTTGGCAAACCTCCAGTTCCCTTCCTCTAGTATGTTTCTTCAAATTCACCTTCACTTTGCCTAGCTGCGTAGTCTATAGTTTTTCACCATCGTGTGGGGGAGATGAAGGATTAATTGACGCAATCGGTAATAACAATGGTAATAGAGGTACTTAGAAACCAGCAAGGATGGTGACAGGGGCTTGTGGGTGTGTTTCTGGCCCTGGGGCAGGGGGTGAAGTGTTAGTAGTGCTCGACTGCTACTTGTGGTGAAATGGGTGGAGACTGGTAGCTGAACCTGTACAGATACAAGTGAGGGATCCCTCCTTAACCTTCTCATAAGTGACAATAATGCATATTCAAACAGTGCACTTTTTGGCCCAGATCTTGTACGATTTTGTGTTGGGGTTGTATCACTTTTGTGGTGTAGCCAGGATGCAAAATCTGTTTCGGCATTTACTAAGCCAATCAAAGCCACTTTACATGGCTTTGTTCAGTTTAGTAAAATACAGTAACACAAGGCAGGGCATAGCGCTGCCTTGTGTTATTTTGAATTGGGCAGATATTACATCGGTGGAGCGTGGGCTTTTCCATGTATCCACCCATATGCTTTAACGCAAACTTAGATTTACAAACAATTGTAAACCTGTCTTTGTGCCAAAATAGTGAGCCTACACAACAGAGGCATAACAAGGAGAAATATCTTTATATCTCGCTCTTACTTCCATTTTCCATGGGTGCTGCAAGATTGTTTTTCTGCAGGAATGTATTCCTTCCTCCACAAGAACAATCCTACCCATAATGCAGCCACCCTTGCACCATTGATGCTAGTCAACACACAGTGAACCAGCGCAAGTAGAGAGCAGAAATGCTCCATATCTTTGTAAATATGGAGCATTTCTGCTCTCTCCCTTTCACACAATGCAGGGCAACACAGCAAGTTCCCTTGCTGCACCACATTTTATGAAATAATATTAAATGTGCCCCTTTGTGACCTGAGAAGTATTTCTCTGGGTTCGATTTTAGGACTGTGTTTTCAACTCTCAGGGAACAGGCAAAACATGAGTGTTGAAGCAGTTTTCATTTTGTGAAACTCAATGTCTGAACTGTTGGGTGAGCGTAACCCAAAGATGTGATGTGGTTTGCAGTCATCCATTTCACTAAGTTGAGGTGGAGGATGCTTTAAACCAGATATGGTCTCTTAGATATATCTAGCTTTTAAGGAGAGGAAGTAAAGTGGAATAATAACAAAAGTCATGTGGTAGCAGCAGGTGCTAGATATGAGTTGAGTAGCAATGTGTTCTTCTGCTTTTAGAAAAGTGAACAGATTTGTAGGAGGTATGTTAGGACAGAGTTTACAAACTCTAGTCTGGGAAGCAACATGGCTGTGCAACTCACTGGATGGCTGATAAAGGAATGAGTTCCTTGATATTTCTAATTAAACGATGTTGTTGATAAGTTTTATTCCTAAAATTTCTGTTGTGCCCATCAAGGTTAACTTGGCCGTCCAGAATGACGCCTAAAGATTGTTCATTGAGACAATAGTAGGAAAAACTCCAATCGATGTGAGTATAATTTCCTGCTTTGCCTGGGGAGGTGACATAGCATAATGAGAGAAGGAAAAAGAGTTAAGGGGCTGATTATGATGGCGGGCGGATCGCCACCGTCCCCATGGCGGTGGCGATCCGCCCGCCATAATCGTCCGTCCGCCACCAAATTCCCCCCGCCATATTACTATGGCGGAGGGGACCCCGGCGGACAGAAAGACCGTCCGCATGTTTTCCGCCCGGTCGATCGGTCGACCGGGCGGAAAAGTGTTTAATATTGTGGCGGTGTCTGCGAGACACCGCTATCCATATTATGATGCCGGCGGAGATGAGCCTTTCCATGGCGGCGGCGCCGCCATGGAAAGGCTCGCGGTCTTTGCTGTTGGGGGGGGTGAGGGGTGCACATGGGGTGTACCTATGGTACCCCCCTGCATTTGCATGCACACGGTGACAGGCACCGCGTAGTGCCTGCACATTGTGCATGCAAATGCACAACATGCATTTTTAACATTGCAGCGGGTGCTGCTTACAGCACCGCCCGCCGCAATGTTAAAAATGTGGGATGCCACCGTGGCGGTCGCATCCTAATCACATGTGCGGGACCGCCGCACACATAGCGGGCGGTCCCATTTCCCGGGGCGATGGCGGGCGGACAAAGTCCGCCCGCCATCATAATCGGCCCCTAAGTCTTTTCAGGTATCAGGTATATTGCATTAGTTTGATCTCATGCCAATTAGGCAATAAAAGCCACACATCTCAAAAAGACATCAATAATAAAAACATAAAATAATAATCTACGAAATTAATTGGATCAACAATAAAAACAACTGATATGCAGATGCTACTGGGTTCCTCCGGTTCAAAATATTTTGACTGGGCCAAAAAAAATATATATATGAACACATAAAACATGTTCGAATAAATACAGTACATATACCCATAAAACATGCCAAAATGGATACAATGCAAAGCTCAAACCCTATTTTAGGTATAAAATAACCTTTGCAACACAGCCCAACCCACACCTGGACTTAAAAATAGCAAGTAAATACTTTACCTGCAAGTTTAGCAGCAAAGAGAAAAGTGACTTATCAAAGCAAATTGTGTAATATGAGCCAACTGTAAAATTCACTCTTATTGATTAGAAAGGATTCATGAGGGAAGGAGTTGTCTACAAAAAAGTGCAACACTACATAACAATTCACACTCTTTGAAAGAGCAATAACAGCAGAATAAAAATAGCTATACCCCCTGTTCAACACTATTGTTCAAGAAGCAAGTCACATTATTTTGAGAGGGAACAGGGAATCTCTCCGGCTACAACGGACACAAATTTTGCCAAAGCCCAACAAACCGCCATATTATTACAGTGCAAAATTATGTTCATTAAGTCACTAATTTGATTCTCCTGCAGCTCCCTAAAACCAGGCAGTAGTAAGCAGGGTCTTATGTTAATAAAGAAGGCACAAAAACAATAATATGCGAGAGTGATAACACATCGAGATTACAAAAGGGGGAAGAATCCCTGTCCCTCCCCACCTGTTTAGGCCTTACACATTTAATGAAGGTGGGGACCTGGCCCAACCGAACCTGTAGAGCCCATCTCCTAACAGATCTTCTCTTGAGGTCCCTCAAATAGTGTTGAATTAGACCACAATAGTCAACTTCCACTAGGTGCTGCAGGCTGACTCTTTTACTCACGTCAATGGAATCACTATAGGGTGAGTGCTCTTTTATTAAGCATTTTAATGTTTATTTCTGCTGGAGAACAGACATGTTTGAGGGAGAATACCAGGCAGGGAGATTTAGAGATGCCTCCATAAACTGTAAGTTATTTACCTATTGTCCCCTAGGTTTCCCTTGCAGGTGAAGTAACATGAAATACCTCAAGAAGCCTCCATCCGATTTTAACAAACCTGCCCAATAATTGAGCAACCTCTGGCTATATTTAAACAAGCATTTGCAATGCAATCGGTCTCGCCTTTGGGACCTTATATGTATTTAGTTGCGCAGCACATTAGCCTGGGTGCTGAAACATCTACTGTTCTTTAACATGGAGAGAAAGTAAGCACCAAACTGCGTGACACGCCAGGTATGGGAAAACATGGAGAGAAATGTTGCCTTTCAGCGGGAAATGGTATAGTCCAAAGCTCTGTTTTTAATATACAACCAGGGCCTTCGGTGGTCATATCACTGAAAATACAAGATTTGAAAAAAATATTATTGTGTACGGATGCTCGTGGAAGACAATTTCTATGGACTGGAATCTAGAGAATGCTAAAATGATTCTGGTATTTTACAGACCTCTGCTGGTCATTTTCTATCAAGAAAGTTAAATAGAGGCAGTTGCCAGAAAAATAAAAAATAGATAGTCCCTCGGCAGAAGGCAATTCTGGTATTTTACTGACCTCTGCTGGTCGTTTTCTATCAAGGCAGTTAAATAGAGGCAGTTGAACAGAAAAAAAAAGTCCCTAAGCGGAAGCAGACTAGTCCTAGGGCTGATCTCCAGAGCCCACAAAGTACATACACATATAAGTATATAATAAGTATATACTAAAGTATATACAAGAGGTCTCCAATGCTCGACCTAAAAAATGTTAGTGAGGCCCAAATCTAGTCTAGGTGCACTATTTACTGAGACTGTGGGCAACCCCAGCCATTTTTCCAGATGGTTGTTTCAATGATTAGCAACCGTTTAACATATTTTTGTAACAAAACCTTTCACCCGTAGAGTAACAGAGAGATTATGTTCGCATTATATGCCTCTCTCAGCACTTCTACCGACTTATGTCCCAAAGCCGAATCTAATCTCTGGAGTGAACCTGTAATGGCCTTGGCACTTGTTTCTTGTGATGAGACATGTGCCCAGAAGTCAAGGCTATGGCCAAATAAGACACCAAGGTATCTATATTCCTTAACCACCTCCATTTGGGCCAGCTGCGGCTGGCTCAGGTAAGCGCAGTGAGGTGGTGGGGCAGGGCAGGGTGGGAAGGAGGGAAGTCGACAGATGACAGAATAAGTATAATTAAATAAATAAATAATACCTATTACGTCGTCTGTTGACATCCCCCCGTGCCGCGCCCTGCCCTGCCTCACCATGCTTACCTAAGCCGGCCGCCGCTGATTTGGGCACCACTCAACTATCATCTGAATTTCAGGGGATGCCTCATACCTTTTGAAAAAAACATTATCTTCATTTTAGCCATATTGATCTATAAATCATTCCCCTTACAGTAATGAGAAAAGACGTCCAATTGAGAAGAATTGAAAAGAATTATGTCTTAAAAAGTGCTTCTATGCACAACTGCAAAATCAGCATATTTGAGGCTTGTGAGGTCGATTTTCACCAGTGGCATAACAAAACGGTTGCCCCTCTCCTCGCAAGGTATTCTGAAGAGGGCCCCCATCTTAGGGGCCGATTCCGATCTCAGCCGGTAGGGCACCGAATCGGATTCGGCTTTACCGGATCCGATTCGGAGGCCTCGTTTCCGACCGATTCGTACATGCGTCCGGGCGAGCGAGTACGATGCGAGCATATGCGAAATCGCCGACCGACTCGTTCGCGGGTCCGAACCGCTCCGACCGACTCGCACGGACACGACTCGCACCACGCAATGGAGACGTTCCCCGACCGAGCAAGTACGATGCGCGCCTCGAGCAGTCCGACCGACTCGCGCCATCCGGCTCCAAAGAGCAGTCGGAGCCGGACTTTGGGGGTCCGTGTCGGACCCCCCTGCACGCGTAGCCGCGCGAGTCGCACACAGGGGGGACCCATGGGTCCCCCCTACCCGTGCATGTACGGTGCGAGTCGCACCGACGAGTACCCGCTATAGGGGGCGCCCTTGTTCGCGACGCACCCATGGAGTCAATGGGAGCCCGTGTACGCGTCGTACGACCGGCTCCCATTGACTTCAATGGGAGTCCGACCGAATCGAGTCCGATAGCATACGGACGCATCGTACTCGTTCGGTCGGGCTGCTAGAGTCCGGTTCGGTCGGAAATCTCTCCGGGTCCGGCTCGGTCGGAGAGATTTCCGGCCTGAATCGGAATCGGCCCCTTAGTCTTACCCCTTCTATCAATAGACCTTTCAGAAATACAGGTACCATCAATGGCTACAAAACAAAACCCAGTGACAAAGGGACAGTACAAAACTTAGCAGGCAGACTCATCCTCGACATCCCCAGACGAACCCACATCACACCTTACCTAAAGAAGCTACACTGGCTGACGATTCAGGAGAGATGCCAGTTCAAGATGTTGACCCAAGCATACAAAACCCAGCACAATGAGGGACCAGCATACATCATCAAACGCATGACCTTCTGCCAACCGACCAGACACAAATGATCTGCCTTGCTCTTCCTCGCAGACACCCCCGGGTCCACGAAGGCAACAGCAGAGAACTCTTCTTCCCACACCTGGTGGCCCAAGCTTGGAACAACCCTCCCCTGCACCTCAGGACCGCCCCCTTACTCCAGCAGTTCACGAAAGGACTCAAGACCTGGCTGTTTAAATAAACAGATCGCCACGAAGCAGCTAGCAACAATAGTGCCTTGAAACCCTCACAGGTGATTTGCCATGCTTCACAAATCCTTGATTGATTGATTATTTGAAAGGCTAAGCAGATAACAATTCAGCCCTTGAACCTAAGGGACTCATTTAAAATTGTCACTGGTGCAGCAGACAATTTTCGCTCACAACAGCTGCCACATATGATGAGCTAGACCTCCAAAGCAGCCCAACCTTCAAAAATAACATAACCAATGTCTTAACTCCAGCATTTAGGGACAATTTCAAGAGTATTTCTGCCTTGGACTGTTTACATGGCCACCCTGGGCATAAAGGAAGCCATTGGCAATGGATCACTGACAAAATATCGAAGGTCAAAAAATCGACCTACAAAAATATCGGAGCAAGAATATCGATGTCAAGAATATCGATATCCTATCTACAACATGGTAAGTACAAAAATATCGAAAAAAAAATATCGATGTCAAAAATATCGTTATTAAAAATATCGGGGTTTTTTTTGTTAAAAAAAATATGCAAAATAAACTAAATAATACTTAGAAATAAAATAAACATAGTTAAAAATATTTTATAATGTTTAAAATTAATAAGTAATATATATATAATTTAATAAAACATTAATTAAACATATACATATAATATATAATATATATACTTACTTAATAATCAGTTCTAATAATTATTTTAATAAATTATAAATTATAAAAAAATATTATAAATTACAAATACATCTAACACATAAAACAATAACCTAAATAAAAATGAAATAATTATGTAAAACAAATTAAAAAATTAAATTTACTTTTAATATTTTTAAAATTAATTATATACTACATTAACTAAAATAATACAAAAAATATTAAATAGCGAAGGGAATAATACTACTATTCCAACTCCAAAAAAAACAACAGTAAGAAAAATGTTGGATAGCGTAGAGCTTAAAATTACTATTCCTACTCCAGAGAGTGCAACAGTAGAGAAAGTGTTGGATAGCGTAGGGGTAAAAATTACTATTCCCACTCCAGGGAGTGCAACAGTAGGGAAAGCGTTGGATAGCGGGAGGGTAAAAATTACTGTGGCATATTAGCAAGACCGGCGATAAAATTATCGCCGTTTTAGCGGCAGGAAACTGCCGCTAAAGCGGCGATAATGGGCTTGCTAATATGCGTTATAGAATTCAATAGAAGCCCAGGTTAGATGTGCAGGACATCTAACCTGGGCTTCTATTGGAATTCTATAACGCATATTAGCAAGCCCATTATCGCCGTTTTAGCGGCAGTTTCCTGCCGCTAAAGCGGCGATAATTTTATCGCCGGTCTTGCTAATATGCCCCACTATTCCCACTCCAGTGAGTGCAACAGTAGGGAAAGCGTTGGATAGCGTAAGGGTAAAAATTACTATTCCCACTCCAGTGAGTGCAACAGTAGGGAAAGCGTTGGATAGCGGGAGGGTAAAAATTACTATTCCCACTCCAGAGAGTGCAACAGTAGGGAAAGTGTTGGATAGCGTAGAAGTTAAAAATAACAAAATTATAAATAAAATAATTTTTTTAAATAATTAATGAATTAATTATTAAATAACTCTAAACTATTTACAAATACCAATAAATAATTATTAAAAACATAATTACCAATGAAAAATGCATTAACAATAAATTAATAATAAATACCAATAAATAATAATTAATAAATATTAATTACCAAATAATAAATATTGAACAATAAAATATTTTTAATAAAAATCATATTAATTATTAAAACTTAATTGCCAATTAACAAATATTGACCAATTAAATGCGTTTTTATACCAATAATAATAATTATTCAACATTAATTACCAATTAATAATTACTTATTAATATATTAATTACATTTAGCAATAAATAATATTTAGTAATATTTAATTACCAGTTAATGATAAAACAACAATAAATGAATTTTCATAACAAAAAAATATAATTTAAAAAAATTACCAATTAATAATTAATGTCCAATACATTAATTATCAATACCTAACAATAAATTTAATAATTACTTCATTAGATTTCAATTACTTCCAACACTATTCCCCTATAAACGCACAACACACTCCAATAATAAAATAATACACTTAACATAATGATCAATTAATCAATTAATAAAAATTAATAACCAATTAATAAAAATTAATTCCCAATTATTAATTAATTAACAATAATATAATTATCAATACCAATTATTTAAAATAAATTATTACTTAATTACAATTAAATTACTTCCCACCCTATTCCCCTATAAACCCACAACCCGCTACAGAACTTAAACGCAAAAAATAATTAAAATTAATTTATAATTCCTAAAAATTAATAATTAATTTAGTCTAATTAAATTACTTCCCACCCTATTCCCCTATAAACCCACAACCCGCTACGGTACTCAAAAACAAAAATAACTTAAAAAAACATTATTAACATATAAAAATTGTATACATATATTTTTAGACAAGTAGAACACTTAACAAAAACACATATAACACATACATATTAAATACATAACAAAATACATAACAATAATATAAATATCGATATTAGTAACATTGATATTAGTAACAATGATATATTTGATATCGATATTACTAACTTCGATATTACTTACATCGATATAAAAAAAATCGATATTACTTACCTTAGGGTCGATATTCTGTCCATCGATATTCTTAACATCGATATTCTGTCCCTTCGATATTGTCACCTCGATATAAGTGTAGGTCGATATTTAATTTTCGATATTTTGACTGCTCACAATTGGCAATAGCTTTGAAGGGTATGCCCTAAGAGGATGACCATTTGCTGGCATTTCCGTTGGTGTCAGCTGAACTACAAGTTGGTTTTTAATGGCAGAGCAGATGCCAGCTCACCATGGGAGACACTGCATTACTGCACAGTTTAAATGATGTGGGGAGCATTCACCTACGTCCTGTTTGTTCAATCTCTTCTCTAGATTATAAAGGGCCCGTTATCTGAGTGCTTCTAAGGTCAAGTTGTGGGGAAGCAATACAGATCACTTACAAGAGCATGGACTGGCAAAGGCATTAACAGAGAAGGTTTCTGCTCTAGGGAACAGACAGACTGCCAGCAGCTACAGTGCAAGCTTCACTGCCAACTACAACAAGTAATGTATAGGTGGTAGGATTGTGAACTTTAGGCAGACATAAAATAGGTTCAGCAGAGGAGGGAGAGAATATTTTATACTGGGGCCTGCACACTCTGTAACTGAGAGGAACAACTCTATACCAGTGATGGAGCAAGGATTCAAGAAAATGAAACTTGCTCAGAGAAATCCTCCATTAACTTTCACTAATCGTTAAAAACTGTAGATGAGACAAAACTAATATACACCAGACACCAACACATGGGGAGAGAAGCTTACGCATGCTTAAACTAATGAAGAATAAAATGCAACACGACTAAAACCCGCTTTAATTTGCGAAAACGCTTTGCGCATGTGCAAACTTGAATTACGTATTGATAACGTGACTAGCTCGCTTTGAGAGGGAAAAACCTTGCGCATGTGCTAGAAAGACTAACATGAGGTCCTGAGGTACCGCATGCCCGGCATTTGCTTGCTTGAATTTAAAAGAAAGCTGCTGTTGTTAACGCTTTTGCCCAGAGAAACACTAATAACATGGGACAGAGTAGAAGTGGGTGGTGAACAGTAAGAATTATATGTTTAAGAAAATAACATCTGTTTATGGTTCTTTTATTAATAGTGTGCATTTGGGCCTGCTAAAGCATAACAGAAAAAGAAAATGGCGACGGATAACCAAAAGTAGCGCATGCTCAGTGAATTCATGATGTGACCCGGTGATCGAAGGAGCTGAATGACTGCCAAATATCAAGGACAGAAGACATGAGAAAAAGAAGACATGTATCACTCGTCTATGTAGCCTGTATTGAATGAATTATTGCAATGGCAACAATATATGCATGGGAAGAGGACAATATGAATGAGCTAAAGGGGAAGGGCTAGCAAACAATAAGTACCTTAATAGAAATGAATATGTCAGTATGGTGTGATGAAAACTCCCCTACCCCGTCCAATCATATTCCGTATTTTAGTGAAATTTGCAACTCTTGAGGGTGGGACATGTAGAAATAAAGACTATAACTAGAGTAAGTTGAGTTAAGTTAGAGATCATCGACGCTGAGAGAGAGATGAGAATGCTGCATCGAGAGAGAGCATCAAGATCATCATAGAGAGAGAGAGGCGAGAGCAGACTGAAAAGATTCAGATCCGAAATGACAGCCTGATTAGATTCGAAGATTTTGCGGAAGAATATTGAGGAGGGAGAGAGTGTAAGAGAGGGAATCGCCCTGGTGCGTCGGGTTTGTAGAAAAGTCTAGTAAGTATTAGCCCTGTCTTGATCCTGTCCTTTAGTCTTTGGGGTCGATTCCGATTCGGGCCGGAAAAAGCACCGACCGACTCGGATCCGGAAATAATACCGACCGACACGTACCCTTGGCGCACGACACGCCAAGTACGATGCAAGGCGCGAAAAATCCGACCGACACGTGCCGAAACCAAGTCGACCGACCGAGCCGCACGGAAAACAGCAATCCGGCCGGAAAAACACGCGAATCCAACCGACCGACACGCACCCGGAACAAATCCGACCGAAACGTACACGCGAACTCCAAACCGCAAAGTACGATGCAAGGCGCGAAAACCACGAGCGAGTCGGACGGAGGACAAGCCGTACGACCGACACGCATACAAAACCGAGCCGAAGCAACACAAAACACCGCGACCGACGCGTACGCAGCATAGAAAACTGCACAAACACAGCGTGAACGAAACGGAGAACACCGTACGAGACTAATGCAGGGTCCGACTCGGTCACAAGAACGTTTCCAACATACACAAACAGCACAAAGGAAAAATCACCCAAAAAAGGCCAAACAAGCAATTACCAAGCCAATAAATACTGGGGGGTGGGGACAGAGAACAAAGACACACCCACAACTCCACCTATATAAAGGACACAAATCACAACCATGAGCCTTTGCAAATGCCATTCCACTGCCAGCACCCAAGAGAAAGCAACCACACACCCACAGCTCATCCCTCACACAAGCCACACACCATCAGCACACCAACAAATACCTACCTCACATACACCCAGCAAAACACACACTCACACACCCTCACCTGCACACCAACACACACATCACCCACCATCACCACCCATCACCATGCCCCCCAAGAAGAATCCCAAGTTCCTAGATAGTGAATTGGAAGTCATGGTAGACGAGATCCTCAGGGTGGAGCCACAGCTGTTTGGCACACTGGTCCAACAGACCCCCATGTCGCAGAAAACCAAGATGTGGGAGAGGATCATCAACAGGGTGAACGCCCAATCACCATGTCGGCGCACAAAGACTGACATCCAGAACAGGTGGTATGACGTGCGCAGGAGGGTACGGGACATGCTGAAGAAAGACTACATCAACAGCCAATACACCGGCAGTGGCCCTCCTGCCAAGCCAATATACCTCAGGCCCTGGGAGGAAAAGGTGCGGGCCATCCTTCCGCCAGTGAGCGTATATGGACTAGAGGACATCCCAGAGCCTGGTGAGTACACAACAAATGTACACAATATACTGCCACAAAACACACACATCACTGTCAAGGGGAGAGTCAAACCATGCACTCATAGCAATTACACAGCAACCAGAACAGAATCATCCCAAAATGTGTATGTCAGTCAGATAAACACAACACATGCCATCAAAAAAGTCACATCCAACTGTGCCAACACATGTACAAACACAACTACAACTACAGCTAGGCAGTGGCACAAATAGAACTAACAAACACATCCAGACATGTAGCCACCACAACAACACCAACACACAGTGAAGACCACTCAAAGGAAGGAATTCTGTGTATGCTGGCCAAGTCAGTGTAGCCAATAGCATCATGGGAGTCGCAGTCACACATGTTGCCCCCCCACAACTGTCCCATCAACACCACCATGAACCATGCTCACATCACAGGAAGTGGAGAAGGACTCACAAGATGGCTGACACTGGCTACTGCTGTGGGGAGCACAAGGCCCTGCTGGCAAATGTGCACCAACAAACAGCAGGACACCACTGACTGACATCCTGAGAGACAACTTACACTCCCTGCAATGCAAGCACGTTCCATGGTGGGATATCTGGCTAGCTGGGTGAGAAGGGGGACTTGCAGCACTGACCATAGTCACAAGCACCTCCCCTCACACACCCCCAACACAAACTCCACAGAACCCACCTGGTAGAATGCAATGCCCCCATCCTAACACAAGATCCCACAAAGAACCACCACCCTGGGTTATGTTGTGTGAAGCACAGGGACACTCTTGGGACTTCTAGCCAAACAACTGCCAGGACAACACTCCCAGCCATCCTGTCAGCACAGCCAGCCCACCCCACAGGGAAGCAGAGTCAAAAGGAAGGAAGCATGGGCATGCTGGGAAGGGGGTGGAGGCAATAGCCTGATGGGAGTCGTAGTCACTGATATTGGTCACCCCCACAACTGTCCCATCAACACCACCCTGAACCATGCTCACATCACAGGAAGTGGAGAAGGACTCACAAGATGGCTGACACTGGGTACTGCTGTGGGGAGCACAAGGCCCTGCTGGCAACTGTGCACCAACAAACAGCAGGACACCACTGACTGACATCCTGAGAGACAACTTACACTCCCTGCAATGCAAGCACGTTCCATGGTGGGATAACTGACTGGCTGGGTGGGTGGGAAGGAGGGCCGGCTGTCAACCAAACACAACCAATGCAGACCATGTTCACACCCCAGAAAATACATAGAAATGCCCAAATAATGCAGGACAATGTGCCACACCAATATCAACCCCTGACTGTGACGACTTAGGACAATGCAATGTACAGGCCCGCACCCAGAGGCACAGTCACAACTGTCATGTGTGTCAGCCATTGATGCCTGCAGAAACATAACATACATTGTTTGTGTCTCCCAAAAACAGGTGATGATGGGGACACAGCAGCAGACGCTGAGGAGTCCCAGTCCCAGGCTCAAGAGGATGCCGAGCTCACTGGCGTCGTACAGCCTCTGTCCTCCTCGGACGATGAAGAACAACCTGGCACATCCGGTGCAAGTCAACATGCAGCACCAGCAGGACCACCAGCTGCAGCACCAGCAGGACCACCAGCTGCAGCACCAGCAGGACCACCAGCTGCACCCCCTGCACCCACCCCTCCAACGACTGTCACCACGAATACCATCCCTGCCGACATGGACAGAACAAGGAGCAACACCAGCACAGGGACCCTGGACCAACCTGGGGCCATGGACACCACCACCACCACCAACCCCCAAGGTGGACCAGGGTTATCTGTGCGTGCCACTGCACACACTGCACATGTCAGCAGGGGTGGTGGGAGGGGTGGGAGACAGAGGTCGCTGCTTGCAGACGTTGCTGGTGTGCATGATGACCCACAACTGGTACGCATAGCTGATGCGTACCAGTCCAACACCGGAGACCTCAGCCAGGTAGTGGGGCTCCTCAGAGACATTAAACAGCAGCAGGCTGCCCATCATGCTCGCTTGGACTCCCACATGTCCCACGTGGAGTCACACATGTCCCGTGTGGACTCACACATGTCCCGCGTGGAGTCCAAGTGGGATGCACTGCATGAGATGACGGCGGTGCACAGGGACATTTTACAATGCCTCCGCCAGATGAACAGCAACCAGTCCACACCTCCCTGTTTGCCAACAACATCTGGTGCCGAACAAACTGCAACTGCCACAGGGAGGGAGGAGGACTCTGGCGGAGAGTCCCCTGAACCGCAGCAGCCTGTACTTGAGGGCCCCCCAAGAAGAGGGGTCGTCCGAGGAGGGAAAAGTGAGAGGCCGATGGCCAAGCGCAACTCCCAGGAAGCCTGAACCTGTTCTGGATGTTCGCCTTTGTGCACAGACTGTTCACCCTGTTGACGGCAACACTACTCCCACACATTGCATGGGGAGTACAAGTTGGACCAATGTGTCAGACAACTGTGGCCCCGATACTGGTGATCCTGTCTACCAGGACTTTCAATTCACCTAGTAACTTGGGATTGCAAGATTTATGTACAGCACTACCCATCCTATGCACTATTAACACAAATGTATCACAATAAACACACTAATACACCATACTTGCCTCTGTCGTGATTCCAACGTGGGTGCTGTTATGGGGATGATGAACTGCAAAATTACCCTTGTATGCGAACTGCAACAGCAAGGACAACACAGGCATGTGAGTACAGGCAACGTGACACACATGAGGGAGACACACCACCAGGGCTACACAACACATACACACCTAGGCCATCTGACTCATTGCCTACACTGATGTTGCCAGGGAAGACGGTGCAATGCACAGACACCACACCCATTCCCAGTTGTAGTCAAGTAGCCCACAGGTGCAGTAAGCAAATGGCAGTCAAATGTGTGACCACAGACAACGCACATCACAAAGTGAAGCACAGGTTTATTACACAGTTGCAACATGCCGTAACCACTACAGATGCAAGGTAATCCCACCTGGCAGCGGGCACACAGTCAACAACTGTAGACGGAAGGAAGTCCATGGGTGTGGCGCACATCACCTGTAGGGACACAACAGCTACCAGCCTGGATGTGCAATCACGTCGTCGGTGGACACAGTTGACCAAACGAATCTGAAAGTACCCTGTGAAGGACAGAAATGACACACAGTCAAAAGCAATGGAGTACAGGACAGAACAGCAAAACTCATGCACAATACATGTTACAAGATACCCACCCAGAACCAAGTTAGCATGTCAACACTGTTGGGGAGTACAGCCCACCTGTCACCACACATCGCAACACACATCCAGTCAAGCAGCCCATGGACACACTCCAACAGCACCAGAGCACCACCCACACATCATGCCAACTCACATCATTGACATGACACCTCAGGATACTCACATTCAGCTAAAGAAGTTGGTGATGAGCTGTGTGCGGACATCACCATCACCATCATCATCATCATCGTCACTGGCATCGTGGTCCAGGCCAGGATCCTCCACAGGTGGCGGATGTTGGTCATTGTCATCCTGGATGAGAGGCAACTCCTTCCGCACTGCCAGGTTGTGGAGCATGCAGCAGACGATGATAATCTTGCACACTTTCGCAGGGGCATATGGGAGGGACCCTCCGGTCTTGTCCAGGCAGCGGAAGCGGCTCTTCAGGAGACCAAAGGTCCGCTCAATCACTCTCCTGGTCCGACCATGTGCCTCATTGTAGCGCATCTGGGCTGGTGTCACAGGGTTCCTGAGGGTGTCAGCAATCACGGCATGTTGGGGTATCCCGAGTCACCTACGGACAGACAAGTGCACATTAGCTGACTTGGAAAAGTGGGCGGAATACTACAGATCAGATCACACACAATGGCACAAAGTCAGTACACACCGACAAGCCAGGCACGCTGGTTCTGCATCTGTGCCATCATCCTGGGGATGCGACTACTCCTCATCACAAAGGCATCGTGTGCTGAACCAGGGAAACGGGCACACACGTGTGTGATGGTCATGTCTGCAAGACACACCACCAGTGCATTGACCGAGTGGTAGTGCTTGCGGTTCCTGTAGGCCTGCTCCTGGGCCTGTGGTGGTACCAAAGCCACATGTGTCCCATCAATGGAGCCAATTACATGCGGCATCCTCCCCAGGGCATAAAAGTCACTCTTCACGTCAGTGCGTCGTCGCAGTCTAGGGAAATAGATGTACCGGTTCAGGAAGAGCAACATTGCCGCCAAAACATCGCGGAGCACACGGCTGAACATGGTCTGTGACATCCCACCAGCAGTCGCCACAGTATGTTGGAAGGTACCAGTGGCAAA
The DNA here is from genome assembly GCA_963921515.1 of Calotriton arnoldi. Lineage (NCBI taxonomy): Eukaryota > Metazoa > Chordata > Amphibia > Caudata > Salamandridae > Calotriton > Calotriton arnoldi. The sequence continues at coordinate 162,500 of CAWUFW010003779.1, forward strand.
GAAGTGTAGGGCTGCCATCACCTTCACCTTGGGGCTCAGCGCTGTAGGATACGGCCGGCCAGGCTGCAAATGTGGGGACAACTGCACTGCCAAATCCTCAATCAGCTGCCTGGTGAAGCAGTACCGTCGGATGCTGTCCCGTTCCACCATCGTTGCCAGGTCTGGGAATGGTCGATGGACAGCAGGAGCCCTGCAGTGCAGAGGAGAAGTAAGCAATATTGTCAGTCACCCCACATATGCGTCATTGAACACACTCAAGATCCCAACATACATCATTATGAGGCACAACTACATGAAGTGTGCAGTACCGGAAGGACATGTATGGTACATACATGGCCAACATCTGTCAACACGGTCCAACAGGTGGCATCAATTAGTCCCAGGTTGGCCCATTGGATATCATGAGGCCGTGTCACAGTTCCCATCTCCTGCTGCCGTGTCACAAAAACCCCCACAGTGACATGTGAGGACAGATGTGCCCCAGGCACCACAGCTCAACGACAGGTACATTCCCAGGGACCCTGTAATGCCACATGGACACTGGCATTACATGGAGTATCATGTATACACCACAGCAAAACAACCATGACCCCCACAGGTAGTGGCCCCACTTGCGACGGCAGGACAGACATGGACGTCTGTGACACACACGCGCAACATCAGAGTCCATGCACACACAACGTGGATGTGGAGACTGTCTCCCATTGTGCACATGAAATCAGAGACATTGTAAACACTACATGCACAAAGACTGTGGAGGACCATCACTATTGTGCCACTGGGACACCCTGGCTCAAACATACCGTCCCACATGGGACTCACGGGGTATGTGACATGACATACACATACACCACTGTGAAATGTGACCATGGCACATGCACAGATATGAACAGTTGCACATCACAGTGGTCATGTACACGTAACACCCAGGATCCTGTCCCCATGAACACGTGCACAGCCTGGGGGTGGCTGCCCACAGGTGACACCCACAGGACAACATGTACACCAACATACACACAATAGGAAATGCAGCCTTACATGCCTTATGATAAAGTTTGGACAGGCTGTCGTGATGTAGGTGTGCCCCTCACTCCCTGGGAGCTATCTGTGGCTGGCATATGTCCATCTGAGACAGGCATGCTGACATATGCCAGTCACTTGTACAGTGATGAGTTGTACTGCAATGGACCGATCGGTGCCTCCGGCCGGCCCATTGCATTCAATGTATGCGGGTACGCGTTGTACCCCTGTGCGCGTTGTACTGCAATGGACCGATCGGTGCCTCCGGCCGGCCCATTGCATTCAATGTGTGCGGGTACGCGTTGTACCCCTGTGCGCATTGTACCGCAATGGACCGATCGGTGCCTCCGGCCGGCCCATTGCATTCAATGTGTGCGGGTACGCGTTGTACCCCTGTGCGCGTTGTACCGCAATGGACCGATCGGTGCGCACCCATTGACAATGGGCTTGCCTGGCAACGGACGCGTTTTCGAATTTCGAACGAGTCGGTTGCTGTAAATTCAGTTGGTCACCCACAACAATGTTGCAAAATCATGTATGTCATGAAGTTGAAGATTTGAAGGATGCTGTGGGCGTGTTTTGGTGCTGCTATTCCATGGATTGGCCAGATTCAGAAGATGCAAACGACTTGGACGTATCACTTTGGACACAAGGGACAGTATCTGCCTCTCCAGCACATATATATTGCTGGCTGTTCCCCTGAGAGCTCACTTGCCTGCACTACATGCTCCAGGACGACATCTGCCACTGCACTGCTGCTGTCTCTGCCCCTCTGGACCCTGCAATGGCACGTACTGTGGAGAGAGCCCCAGCCTTCAGCCTTGAAGAGAATCAGGCCCTGCTGGACAGCCTACTTCCACAGTACAGCAAGCTGTATGGGACACCAGGGGAGCAGGTGAGTGTTCTGTGCACTGCCTTTCTGAATGTGCATTTTGTGTGACTAGCAAGGCTGAGAGTCTGCACGCCACTGGCTAGCAGGCTCACTGAGTAGTTGTCACCCCCCATAGTGTGTAGTGACTTGCACTGGACAGGTATGGTGCAGTGACAGTGCATTTGAACATGGTTTTACTTCCCATGCAATGATACCATGTAGTGACGTCTGGCAAACTGTCCATGGTCAGCTTTGCACTGCCTGTGTACATCATGTGCCCCTGTGATTGAGACATGTATATACAACTGTGTCATGTACGGATATGTTGCATGTGTGGTAATGGCCTTTTCACTTTGTCATCCTGACAGGTTAATGCCCATCGGAAGCAGGAAATCTGGAAGGACATCGTCCGAGCTGTCCGGTCTGTGAGGGTCTACAAGCGCCGGATCCGCAACTGCCAGAAGAGGTGGCAGGACCTTCGGGGCTGGACCCGGAGGATTGCACGGGTCCAGCTGAAGCTGTCGCCTCCTCGCAGGAGGGGCGGAACACGGACCCTGACCCCCACATGCTCCAGATCCTGGCGGTGGTGTTTCCAGACCTGGATGGGCAGCTGAAGGCCAGACAGCAGCAAGGAGGGGGTGAGTCAAAGACTGCACTGTGAACTCTGTATTACATGCTTTGTGCCCTCCTCTGGCCTGGTTCAACTGCCACAGTGCAGCAGTCATGTTGTCCAGGAGCCATGTCCCTCTATTGTGCACTGCCCACTGCTCATCTGATACCCAGGTGTGGCCCTTACATTCAGGGAATTGTGTCACTTGGGACTGTGTCCTTGCAGTTTGCTTCACTAAAGGTGGGGGACAGCATCTGTTTCCCTAACTCTGTTGTGGGCATCATGGGTGGGTCCATTGTTCACACAACGCCTGGGTTTGGACATGTGATCTGCGTGTTGCTTTGATATGCGGTCCACTTGCTGAGCTGAGCCACCACATGTGCCTGGGGTATGTGGCACACGCCCATGCAGCGGGTGGGAACAATGTTTGGGCCCCAGGAGTGTGCAGATTACGTGTGTCACACATACATAGCCAGCTATCCACTGTCCAGGGCACATCCCTCATTCATGTGGAGCAGGACAGTCATGCCTACTCCAGGCCATGCAATGCACTCTGTACTCCCACTCCCGTGTATCAGCTGACACATTGTGCACAGTGATTTGAGCCCTCAGGTGTCTGCCTCTGTGTCAGTGTGCTGTGGATTAGTTGCCAGGACTGCTGGGGTGTTTCTTGGTAGGGGCTCAGCATGCCCCTGGAGATGTGACCACAGGAGACGATACTTGTGTGTCACATAGGTGTTTGATCAGCTGCCCGTGCAGACTGGGGTATGCGAATGTGAAGTTCAGGCAGCTGTTCCCCATTCACAGCAAATTGTGAGGGGCTCAGGTTCAGAGGGTAGTGTCACAGGTCTCCCATATGTCCAATAGGTGTGACCTGGACAGATGAGGGTTAAGATGATGTGTTGTGTGGGGGATGTACATGTGCACTTGTGCAGCTCCAGGACTTGCATTCCCCATGACCTACTATTGTGACACAGTGCATAGTGTTGTTGTCTGGCTGCCAAGTCATACATCACTGAGACAGTGATGTATGACTTAGCAGTCATGCCTCTGCCATGGCATGTGTCAACTTATTGGTGGTCCTGCAGGGGAGTGACATGTGCTACATGCACACCATAGTGGCGCTGGCTATCAGGACATGGGTGCATCATGGTGTCTGTCGCTGGTATGCATCACATGCATTTCCTATTTGACTCTGGGCATCCCTTTCATCCGGAAACCTGTACTGACTCAGTGGCAAGAGCTGTGATGTGTGCATGTCCACATGCCACACCGTGTCCTCTGCACTGTCCAACGCTGTGTACTTGGTGCATGTGTCCACACTGGGGTGTTGCAATCCAACAGACACCAGACAGATGGGTGCAAGGCCATGTGGGATGTGAGTGCCATGCTTGGCATCAGACTGACAATTGGCTTCTCCTGTTCAGTTAGGGCACTTTTAGCAATGTACAACTAATGATGCCAGGGCTTGCTCTGTAATGTGCTGTGCTCACAGTGGTGTGTGCGTTTGGTGCAGGTGACTGATGTCTGTCTGTTTCCCCATTGTTTGCAGATACATCCACGGCCACGGAAGGGGACAGCTCCACGGACCAGGAGGAGCCAGAGAGCCAGACTGGGTCAGCAGCCGAGGAGTGGTCGGAGGGACCCAGTGGCACGGAGGGCGAGGGGAGCCACACCGAGGAGTCCTCAGCACCATCCACCTCAGCTGAGGACCAGAGCAACTCGGAGGATGACTCCCTTGTGGAGGTGGGTGTCAGCAGCCACCACACCCCAGCTAGTGTTGCTGTCCCCGCCACCACCAGCACCACCACCGCCCTCCCATCGGCTCCCATTCCCCAGGTCCGTGGAGGCTCCCATGTTCGGGAGCGTGTCTCCTTTGGCCCAGGCACCGCACCCCTGCCCCTGTGTCCCCTGCTGCCCTGAGTGAGGAGTCTGTGTACCTCCTTCGCCAGCTCCATGTAGGGCAGACAGCCATGCTGAGTGTCCTCCATGCGCACACCGCACTGTTGACTCAGCTGGTGTCGTTCATGGAGGGCATCTCATCGGGCATGTCTGACCTACAGAGGGGCAACAGGTCCATGGACTCCTCCCTGACGGCAGCAGTGTCCCTCCTCAGACAGTCCCTCACCCCTCCTGCCTCTGCTCCATCCACACTCCCCAGCACCTTACCCGTCCCAAGCACACACACACCGGCACAGGCACACACCAGCACACACACGTCCAGCACACAGACACACACGCCACAAACTAAACGCACACGCACGCACAGTCAGGGGACTGAAACCAGACTCACAGGGGATGGGGCCCTGGTACACACACATGCATCCACGGGCCCTGCGCAGTCCTCAGTTGCCTCTCCCTCCAAAGCACCCTCCCTTGCCTCACCTACAACCCCAAAGACCCAGCACCTCTTCCTCAGTGACCTCGGCCTCTTCCCCTCCGATCCAGCTGCCCCAGCATCCAGGGGGAAGAGGAAGCCCCCCCACACGGAGCAGAGTGCCCCTCGCCCCCGGACACCCTCCCCCAGGCGCAGACAGACTGAGGCCCCCACCCGCAAGTCCCCCGGAGTGCTAAGAGCAAGACCCCGCCGCCGCCCTGCAGCTCAAGCACCAGGTCTCCTTCCTCCATCCCTCAGGCCCCCACTCCACAGGTGCCCCCACCACACCCTGCCCCAGGTTCCCCCACCCACAGATATACCATCCCCAAGAGGCTCCGGCCTTCTCCCCCTGCCACTTGCTCTCCCGGAACAACACCCCCCGCTGCGCGTGTCTGTGCCACTGATGTGGTGAGGGTGTCCTCCCCCTCTGTCCAGCCCACCTTGCCTGTTCCCCATTCTCCTCCCCTGGTGGTAGGCACTGCAGTGGAGTCCACTACCACCCTGTCTGACTTGGGCACTGCAGTGGCGGACCTGTCCACTCCATCTGCAGGGTCCACTGCAGTCGTGCCGGCACCCACAACATCTGAGCCATGCCCCCCAGTTGTGCCGGCACACACCATGTCAGACACCTCCACTGCAGTTGTCAGTGGCTCTCCAGCACCCACCACCCCTTCCCTGCTTCCTCCTGGTGAGCCCTGATCCTGTCCCTGCGGTGCCTGGCCTACCACCCCCGGTTGCCCCTCCTAGTGGATTGTCCCTGGTTTTGTGCAGGCATGTGTAGGGTGGCATCTGCCACTGTCACCCACTTGTGACTTTGTTGATGGACTGGCCATTGGCCTTTGTTTATGTTCTACTGGACTTCTACTTTTAATGCCACATATGCTGAATAAAGCAACTTTCTGTTCTCTAGTGCTTTTGCTTCTGATGTACATGATGTTGATGATGCTAACCATGCCCTTGCTGCAGTGATGGTGATATTTGGTCTCATGATAATGAAGTGTTACTGTGCAGGAACCCATGTGGTCCAGGGGAATGTGTCCTATCCTGTGGTGTATCCATGTCATCCATAGCAGCATCTGAGGGTGTCATGTGTTCAGTATTTGGCAATGGGATTTCCTACTTAGATTGGCAATTTCACATCTGTGGCTTCCACCCCTGCACATCTGTTGTGCCTGCCATTGTTCTATTCGTCTACTTCCCTGACCGTGTGGCCATCTCCAGTGAACATGCAGGTTTGGGCATCAATGGGGAAGGACTCATCTGTGTTGTCAGTGCAACATTGCTATACAAGTGTGTTGGATCTGTGCTGATGATTCCGTTGGCACTTCCATGACCAGGCTGATGGGACGGGAGCCCTCATTTGGTGCTAATTGTTGATTGTGTGTCCCATTGCTGCCATGGTATGGTATCTGTTCACCTCACATCTGCAGTCTCCACAGGGTATCTGCATGTGTGTGCCCATTGGTGCAAATATGTGGGTCTGCATTCGGATGGTCACTTCTGTCATTGTGTCATTGATGATTGTTGACGGTGTCAGCCCCCATGGGTGTTGTTTGTCTGCACATGGCCAAAGTTATGTCTTATTTGCACTGCAGGATTTGGCTCCCCCAATTTATGTTTGCAATGGGACACATACACTACTTTGCCACTGATGTGTTTGTTGTTCTGTGACCAGGAATCATCCATGCAGTTTGGCAGTTGCACCTCTTACTTTGTCAACACTTACCTTTTGGTCACTGTGATGATGGGGGTTTGGACCCCATTGCCACACTGTTCAAAATGTGCTGCAGCTATGGACCCCACACTTACCTTTTGGTCACTGTGATGATGGAGGTTTGGACCCCATTGCCACAATGTTCAAAATGTGCTGCAGCTATGGACCCCACACTTACCTTTTGGTCACTGTGATGATGGGGGTTTGGACCCCATTGCCACAATGTTCAAAATGTGCTGCAGCTATGGACCCCACACTTACCTTTTGGTCACTGTGATGATGGGGGTTTGGACCCCATTGCCACAATGTTCAAAATGTGCTGCAGCTATGGACCCCACACTTACCTTTTGGTCACTGTGATGATGGGGGTTTGGACCCCATTGCCACAATGGTCATGGCCTGCTTGCGTTGTGTGTGCCACACACATATTTGTGTGGCACATGTGCTAGGGGTCACATTGTATGTTAGAAGTCATGTTCGGTGTTGTAGGCATTTGACACAGTCTACACACTCTTGTCATGGTGTTGGGGGGATGTCTTCTTCTTGCATTCCCTAGGTTGTGGTGTGCTGGTTGTGTCATGCATTGTCCATCCTATGGGTGGGGGTGGTAGTGGTGGTAGGCATCCTGCCCCCCCTGGCTAAGGGTGGTAGTAGTGGTAGGCATCCAGCCCACCCTGGGTGAGGGTGGTAGTAGTGGTAGGCATCCTGCCCCCCTGGCTAAGGGTGGTAGTAGTGGTAGGCATCCTGCCCCCTGGGTGAGGGTGGTAGTAGTGGTAGGCATCCTGCCCCCCTGGGTGAGGGTGGTAGTAGTGGTAGGCATCCTGCCCCCTGGGTGAGGGTGGTAGTAGTGGTAGGCATCCTGCCCCCCTGGCTAAGGGTGGTAGTAGTGGTAGGCATCCAGCCCCCCTGGCTAAGGGTGGTGGTAGGCATCCTGCCCCCCTGGGTGAGGGTGGTAGTAGTGGTAGGCATCCTGCCCCCTGGGTGAGGGTGGTAGTAGTGGTAGGCATCCTGCCCCCTGGGTGAGGGTGTTAGTAGTGGTAGGCATCCAGCCCACCCTGGGTGAGGGTGGTAGTAGTGGTAGGCATCCTGCCCCCTGGGTGAGGGTGGTAGTAGTGGTAGGCATCCTGCCCCCTGGCTAAGGGTGGTAGTAGTGGTAGGCATCCAGCCCCCCTGGCTAAGGGTGGTGGTAGAGCATCCTGCCCCCCTGGGTGAGGGTGGTAGTAGTGGTAGGCATCCTGCCCCCTGGGTGAGGGTGGTAGTAGTGGTAGGCATCCTGCCCCCCTGGCTAAGGGTGGTAGTGGTGGTAGGCATCCTGCCCCCCTGGGTGAGGGTGGTAGTAGTGGTAGGCATCCTGCCCCCTGGGTGAGGGTGGTAGTAGTGGTAGGCATTCAGCCCACCCTGGGTGAGGGTGGTAGTAGTGGTAGGCATCCTGCCCCCCTGGGTGAGGGTGGTAGTAGTGGTAGGCTTCCTGCCCCCCGTGGGTGAGGGTGGTAGTAGTGGTAGGCATCCTGCCCCCCCTGGCTAAGGGTGGTAGTGGTGGTAGGCATCCTGCCCCCCCTGGGTGAGGGTGGTAGTAGTGGTAGGCATCCTGCCCCCTGGGTGAGGGTGGTAGTAGTGGTAGGCATCCTGCCCCCCTGGTTGAGGGTGGTAGTAGTGGTAGGCATCCTGCCCCCTGGGTGAGGGTGGTAGTGGTGGTAGGCATCCAGCCCCCCTGGGTAAGGGTGGTAGTAGTGGTAGGCATCCAGCCCCCTGGGTAAGGGTGGTAGTGGTGGTAGGCATCCTGCCCCCCTGGGTAGGGGTGGTGGTGCGCATTCAGGCCCCTGTGTGCATATGTGGCATTGGTGATGGGCATCCCGCCCCTATGGTGCTGCTGTTGCTGGTGTAAGTATATTCTGCATCCCTCTGTGTGTGTGTGATGTGTCGTGTACGTGTTGTATGTGTTTTGTGGTTGGTGTCTGGCTTAGCTTCTGCGCCATACCCGTCCGTGCCTGTTCCGGTAGTATATGTAGAATATTGGTATGATCGGGACGAAGGGATTCATGGTTGGTTCGTGTCTTTCGTCCTTCTCGTTGCTTCGCGTCGTCCTCGTCGCTTCGTCTCGTCCTCGTCGCTTCGCCTCGTCCTCGTCGCTTCGCGTCGTCCTCGTCACTGCCGTGTTCGTCTCGGAGCCGTGGATCGTGTTGTGGCGCGAATCGGAGCTTATGTGCCCCTCTCCCGGATGCTTTGACGTGCCGTGCGTAGCGACGGGTTCGGCGCGTACGGAAAGCGCATCGTACTTGTCCGGCCGGACGGGGCTGCATTTTTCCTTCCGTGCGACTCGATTCGGCATTTCCGGATTCGCCTCGGTCGGAGAACAGGACCTGGTTTGGGTGAGTATGGCTCGGCCGGATTCTTTGCTGTTGTGCGCATCGTACTTGCTCGTTCGGCGTGCTGTACGGATCGGTCGGGAAACAGGCTTTCGCATGGCTTTTTTCCCGACCGAATGGTGTTGGGTGCGCCTCCGACCGAGATCGGAATCGGCCCCTTTGTCTCCTGATCCTAAGTCAGGGGACCTCCACCATTCCTTTGGCTAGAGGGGTGGTTTTCCAGGTCATCTCTATTAGGTAAATGTCATTTTGTCTTAAACTTTTGCACATTTCTTTGCAAAAGTACGTCAATATATGTTTTTTGTCTCTACATCTATCCACTCTTATGCATTGATTTGTTGAATGAGGTTGTGTAAATGAATGTATTTGCTAAATGAATTTTCTCTCTCCCATTGAAGAATGATGGAGTTTGCACTGTGAATCTGTAACGATGAGCGTTCAACTTTATGACTGAAATTTTAGATAAAACTTATAAATCTTACTCAGAGTCTGTGGTCATTTCACTAAGAGCTGTGAATTAGTTAAGGAGTTGTTAATATCACTGTTGGACTTGGCCCTTTTTGGCAAGTTCATCCCTAAACTTTTTGCCTTTTCTCTGACATGGTGTTGGTGGTTTTAGGCCTCTGGGCACTTTAGCACTGTGGTCCAGTGTAAAGTGCGTGCGCTCTCTGTGTACATTTGGTAAGGTTGGCCTGCCCTCCCATAGGAATGCATTGGGGATTCCCTGATAAAGTGTGTCAGTGGTAATTCCTGGGATGGGAGGAGCAGCGTGGGCGAGTTTAGTATGTATGAAATTGTAAGAATGAATGCTGCGCGATGGTGTGCGTAGATTTATTATGACTATTTGAGAAATGCCACTTTTAGAAGTTGGCATTTCTGTGTGCTATGTGTCTGCCTGCCTGATGTGAATTGCATGTCTGGCTTGTGAGTGACAGGGGCTGGGAGGTGTGTGTGGCTCCAGGAGGGTCAGTGTGAGTCAGCACTAGGCTGAATGGGACATCTGCATTGGGAGTAGTGGGATGAGTAATCCCCTGACCCTGAATAGGACTGTGCCCAGCCTGTACAATGCTGGCTCCGCCCCCTGTGGTGTGTCTGATCACTGAGCCCCCACCTGACAAAGGGGAAGAGGAGCATGGAAAACAAAGTGCTCCAATTCCCCCCTGAACCAGTTGCATCTGGTTCCCCCATGCCCTGTACTGCAGACAAAGGAATGCCTAATATAAATATAGGGGCTGTGCCCCATGAAGTTGTTCTGTTCTGTGCTGGTGTGCTGTTCCTGACTTGCTGGGGGCTTTCTGCTGCTGGGGCCCAGGAGGAACAGCCATGGGGGCTTATCTCCCTGCTGGAGGGCCCTGTGTGCTGGCCTCCCTGGGCCCAGCTATGCCCCTTGGACCTGGAAGAACTTTCTGCCTGGACCCTTTTACTTTTCTTTTGATAGTCCAGGGCTCAGGACCTTTGCTGCATTTAGCGCCTCATGAGCGCTGTGCTTCATTTCTTTATTTGCCTCAAGGAGGAGGAGAGCGTGGGTTGTGCAGCGCTGAGCTGCCGTCTATTTAGAGGGAATCCCCGTCGTAGGGATTCCCCCATGATGCCGAGGAACGGGTGCCCACCCCGCATTCTTTTCGTGCTGAGCGGGAGCCCATCCCGCGTTGGGAATTGTTGGCGGGTGCCCACCCTGCATTTTGAGTTAATTGGTGGGTGCCCACCCCGCTTATGAGTGGTTCGCGGGTGCCCACCCCGCATGAATGATTTTACTTTGGAGAGCAGGTGCCCACCCCGCATCGCGGCCGAAAAGCAGAAGCCGTCAAAGGAAACTGCCGGGCCGCTGCTGAGCGCGACCCGGAAGACAGGCACTGTTGCCTGGTTGTGGGCGGGCCAGCCGGAAGTCCAGAGCCTCGCGGGCTCCACATCGAAGTCCCGTGTCCCAGGAGGGGGCCTGGGTGAAGCGAGGAGAGGCCTGGATTGTCGGCGGGGCTCCCATGTCTGGAGAGAGCCCCGCATGCTGAGAGAGGAGACCGGGAGAAGTGGTGCCGGTCCCGCTGTGAGAGAAGAGCACCCGAAGAGGAGTTCCCCCGCAGATCTGGTGAGTGGGGGATTCTCCATTGTCCAGTGGTGGTGCCAATCATGGCACAGTATACGGTGCCCATTTCCTGAGCGGCCCGCCTGATAGAGGGCCGCTCCAACGATGGAGGCAATTCCTTCTTAGAGTCCCTGATGGGAGGGGCGCGTCGGGCACATTGTCAGTGCCCGCCCTCCGTGGCCACTCTGAGGGCCCAGTGAGCGCCCGTGTGGCTTTCCCAGCTGCCCCACCTGCTAGAGGGCAGCTGCAACGATGGGGGAATTTTTCATAGAGTACCAGTGGGGCTGGAAAGGCACAATGGTGCCAGGCCCTTATTTTCTGCAACGTCTTGGGCATAGTTGTTCAGAGGGCACAGTGAGTGCCCAGGCCCACGTTCTGCTCACAGCTGCACGGCAATTAGCATCAGCTGCAACGTTTAGGCCATCAGTTCTTTTGGGGGCATTGTTGAATGAGACAGGAGTGGTGAGATACACTCCTCTGCCCCAGCGCAATTGCGCACTTATGGATTCTGCTGCATTGGAAGCCGCCAGGACATTATGGACAGAGGGCATTTGAGCCCTCTGAGAAGGCCAGTTGGCCAGGGGGACTGTGAGGTTGATAGGGCGCCAGGCCCTAATGTGATTTATTTGGTGCGCAGGAAATGTGATTCATGTAATGTGATTTATGCACCCTGATTTATGCCTCTAATGTGGTTTATGTTTATGAGGTTATTTGCATACTGTGGTTTATGCTTGGGAGATTATTCTCCACTGTGATTTATGCCTAATGTGATTCGTGATTAGGATGTTATGGTCTAATATGTTTAGGCTTATGAGGTTGGTGCATAATGTATTTTACGCCTGATGTGATACTGTGCATAATAGGATTTATGTTGCAGGATAATGCTGAGTACAGTGTTTGCCAGTAATTACTGGTTGTGTTCTACGTTTATGATTTGGTTCTACATTTACTATCTTTACTTTGTGATGGTTCTGACAGTGGCCCAATTGGCCCTGTCACATGTATATAATCCCCTGTAAATATTGCCTAGTGCCGGTTGGCACAGTGTATATTGTGTGCTTACTATTCTAATGTGTTTTATGATAATACAAAGGCTATTTTTGATATAACCTTGTGTGGAGTTCCTTTTGTGGTGTGCCTAGTGTGTTGTTGCTGTGTGGGTGTTGCGCAAACGCTTAACACATTGCCTCCGGGATAAGCCTGACTGCTCGTGCCAAGCTACCAAGGGGGTGAGCAGGGGTTATCTTCGGCGTGTAACTCCCTTGCCCTGACTAGAGTGGTCGTCTCTGCCTGGCTTTGGCGCAAGCCTTAGCCAATCAGAGATCCCATTTCTAACAATCACCATCAACTAACTCAACTAATGGTCCATCGACCAGAGGAAAGAATGTTGATTCGTGAAGATTAGTTAGGCATTGAAATGTCAATTTAACCCGATTTGTGGTTACAGGGAACTAACTAATAAGAACTTAAGTGAATTATAAAACTTGACCCCCCCAGCGGTTTGTCCAGGGAGTGGGGATGAACATTTTTGGATGAATGTATATGGGCCCATTGAAATATTCAGTTTTGAGAAATATTCAACCCTGGGCCTTCCGCTGGATCACCAGGACCCCTTTCCACAGCAAACATAAAGCAAGCATTAAGAAATGTTGTGGCTTCATACTCAAAAATGACACCACAATACACATACTGCACAGTTTTTTGTAGCAAGGCAGGAGCTTCTGTTAATTTTGAGAGACAACCAGATCGTTATAGCCAGGGTAGGGATGTTTTAGCCCCTCCCCGCACCACAGAGGCGGCAGGGGGCATGCATTACTCCCTTGCTTTTTTTCAAAGGCACCAAATTGGATTTGAAGAGAACTATGGAGAGGATTCATCTTTGTGGTACGCTATAGGAGGTCAGTACAGAAAGAGACAATGATTTTTCAACTTTCAGCAATTAACTACAGTCATAGGGCCCGATTCACAAAAGTAATCTGAGACAAAATCCTAAACTTACTACTTTTGGTATTCACAGAAGGCATTTAGTAGTAGTAAAGTTAGGATTCCTAACTTTACTACTACTAAACTGAGACAAAATCCTAACTTTATGACTTTCAGTATTCACAAAGGGATTTAGTAGTAGTAAAGTTACTAACTTTACTACTACTAAATCCCTTTTGTGAATACCGAAAGTCAGTAAAGTTATGATTTTGTCTCAGTTTAGTAGTAGTAAAGTTAGGAATCCTAACTTTACTACTACTAAATGCCTTCTGTGAATACCAAAAGTAGTAAGTTTAGGATTTTGTCTCAGATTAGTTCTGTGGATCGGCCCCTTAGAGAATAACAGTAAAGATTTGCACTCCTTGACCATTACTAGACTTGTGTGGCTCCAACTGTTAATAATGATATTGTGGTCTACTGTATCAAACGCTGAGAGGTCGAAGGAATAGTTCACCCCTACATAGGATAAGTATGGCATTGTTGACCAACTTCAGGGTTGTGATTTTCGCACTAGATCCTGGTCCGATATCTGCACTGAATTTTGTCATAACCCAAAGCTCGAGGGACAGCAAGATCCCAGAATCCCACCTTTCAATCAATCAATCAATCACGGCATTTATAGAGCGCGCTACTCACCCGGGAGGGTCTCAAGGCGCTGGGGGAGGGGGTAAGTTACTGCTCGAACAGCCAGGTCTTGAGCTGCTTCCTGAAGGAGAGATGGTCCTGGGTTCGCCGAAGGTGAGTGGGGAGGAGTTCCAGGTCTTGGCTGCCAGGTAGGAGAAGGATCTTCCTCCGGCGGTGGCTCTGCGGATGCGTGGTACGGTGGCGAGGGCGTGTCTGGTTGATCGTAGCTGGCGGGTGGGCGTGTAGAAGGTCATGCGGTCGTTGAGGTACTTTGGGCCCAGGTCGTGGAGGGCCTTGTGTGCGTGGGTGAGGAGTCTGAACGTGATTCTCTTGCTGACGGGGAGCCAGTGCAGGTCTTTCAGGTGTCCGGTGATGTGGCTGTGTCGGGGGATGTCCAGGATGAGTCGTGCGGAGGCGTTCTGGATGCGCTGGAGTCTTTTTGAAGTTTGGCTGTGGTTCCGGCGTAGAGGGTGTTCCCATAGTCCAGTCGGCTGGTGACGAGTGCCTGGGTGACGGTCTTCCTGGTTTCAGTGGGGATCCATCTGAAGATCTTGCGGAGCATGCGCAGGGTGTTGAAGCACGAAGATGAGACGGCGTTGACTTGTCTGGTCATCGACAGGGAGGAGTCCAGGATGAAGCCCAGGTTGCGTGCGTGGTCCGTTGGCTTGGGCGCGGTGCCCAGGGCCGGGGGCCACCAAGAGTCGTCCCAGGCGGAGGGTGATGAGCCCAGGATGAGGACTTCCGTCTTGTCTGAGTTCAGTTTAAGGCGGCTGTTCCTCATCCAGTCGGCGACGTCTCTCATCCCGTCGTGTAGGTTGGCTCTGGCGGTGGTGGGGTCGTTGGTGAGGGAGAGGATCAGCTGGGTGTCGTCGGCGTAGGAGATGATGTTGAGGTTGTGTTGGCGTGCGATGGCTGCGAGGGGCTCATGTAGACGTTGAAGAGGGTTGGACTGAGTGAAGATCCTTGTGGAACGCCGCAGATGACTTCGGTGGCCTTGGATCTGAACGGGGGAGGCGGACTCTCTGGGTTCTTCCGGCGAGGAACGAGATGATCCATTCCAGTGCTTTCTCTCGGATTCCGATGTTGCTGAGGCGCTTCACTAGGGTGCGGTGGCAGACGGTGTCGAACGCCGCGGAGAGGTCCAAGAGGATGAGGGCTGCTGTTTCCCCGTTGTCGGTTAGGGTTCTGATGTCGTCGGTGGCTGCGATAAGGGCGGTCTCGGTGCTGTGGTTGGCCCGAAACCCAGACTGCGAGGGGTCGAGGGATCCATTCGTCTCGAGGAAGGCGGCAAGCTGTCTGTTGACGGTCTTCTCGATGACTTTGGCCGGAAACGGAAGGAGCGAGATGGGACGGTAGTTCTTGAGGTCGGTGGGGTCCGCCGTTGGTTTCTTCAGGAGGGCGGTAAGCTCGGCGTGCTTCCAGCTCTCCGGGAAGGTGGCGGTGTGGAAGGAGGAGTTGATGATGTCCCGGAGATGGGGTGCGATGGTGGCGTCGGCTTTGTTGAAGACGTGGTGTGGGCAGGGGTCGGTTGGTGATCCGGAGTGGATGGAGTTCAGAAGCACCAGCCCAAATAAAATGTAACACACATAATATCAGAGTGAGTAAATGAGGGGAAAGTTATATTGAGGATGCTGTGGGATATGCCAATGTTGAGTAAACTTGGGCACCAATTCAGACTCACAGAGGAAAATTGCCCCCCTACGTGCTACAGTGTACAAACAGCTACACTGTTTAATTTCCTTAAGATTATTCATAATATTTCATGAATAAGGCTAAGTGAATCTTGGTTTACCCTAGACCAGGAAAAATCATTGATGGTATTGCCCATCAGGATGTCAGGTCAACTTTAGCATCAGACTCAAACTCCGTTTTACAGTGTCAATCATGCCTCATACTACACCCATCACCACTACTCCTTAGACTAACAGGCAGTGTGATTGGGGTTTAGCAGACCCTCAGTGCAGTGAGTGAGGTGACCTTCAAAGTGGCCATGATAACAGTTCTGATGCAACACTGCTGTTAGGGTACTTTGCCAAAATTAGGAGTCCTGCGATAGCGCAGCATTCTTTGAGGTAACAGGGATCATAAATAGATTTCTTAAGCATCGGGACTATCGGCCCAGTTTCCATGTAGTTTTGGAATTCCTCATTTTCATGAGCGAATTGATAGGTTTGAGCTAACAGCGATCCAAGGTATAAAAGGATGCTTTGGCCAGAGATGCCAGTATGGGAGATGTAGCATGAATGGAGATTGTAAAGAGGTCCCTTTGATGGCAGAAATAGTCTTTCGATCTGGAGAGCTTTTCTCTCTAAACGCAAAAACTATTTAGGTCCTCATTTTTGTCATGGTCATAATTGTAAATGATGACATTTCTTCCTGATCTTACGAATTATTTGGCAAAGTATTCAGGAAACTTCAGACATCTCTCATAACTCGACACAGGGTGGGTCTTCGCTGTATTCTATTGGGATTAGCTAGCGGTCTATGGCCCTGAAAGTGCTGTTTTGGTAATTATTCTACTGGCCTCAAGAGTTTATAGCAGACCAGGCCTGAGATCCTGACGCTGCCATCCTTAGATTAGCTCTGATGATTTTTCTTTGTGTTACACTCAGCTAAGAGCCATTGCACTGAAGTGTTTGCCTTCTTCATCTATAGTGTGTTGACAGCAAACCTCCATCATACTAGATAAAGTAATTTCGAAGCAGAAGGTAATGGACATTGCTTGACTCCCCTGGGGACAGCAAATTGGTTACATGATCAGCCATGGACCTGTGGGGCAGCTTCTACCATGTGAATCGTGGTAGGAAGAAAGTAAGTATCAGTTTTGTAGAGCTCACAAATGCCAAGGCGTCTTAGCGCTACTCCCCCTGAGGTAGGCAGTCTCATGGGGAGTAGACACTGGGCAAGGGTACCCAAGCATTCTTCCCCCATTTCATTGACTGACTAGCTGCATTTTATTAAAAAGTGGGCCTTAAATAAATAAATCCTATTCCGTCGTCTCTTAAATAAATAAATCCTATTCCGTCGTCTGTCGACATCCCCCTTACCTGCACGGACCACTGCTGCTTCTAGGGCCGCTTTGAAAATTAAAATCTGCTTTTAGGAAATGAAAATGGAGGGATGGAGGTCGTCCGTGCCAGGCCTCTATCCTTGTATTTTCAGGAATTCTTAGGGGGGGTTACAAATCTCTTCATGCCTCGTGCATATCCATGAGGCAGGAGGTTTTGTGACATGGAGTAATTCACTTGGTTATTATATTTTTGTAACATACAATATGTTGACCTTTCCATAGAATCAGGCACTGCCTGTAATATCTATGATTTATTGAACTGCTTCTGTCTACGGATTAGCGTTCTACCCAGCGGTACCTGAAGGCTTTATAGTAAACAGTACATTCATTCTTAGTTTCCGGCTTGTCTCACCTCAGTGCAAAGGTCCAGCGTTCTAAGAAGAGCGCGAGAACCAATGGGTAGGTAACTTCCTACATCAAACTTCAGCTGAGGCATTGCATAATAATTTCTAGTTTTTTAAGTAAACCTATATTTAGAGCATTTGCTTCTGCCTTATATTTAGCCACACATGTTTAACCTAGTCTTGTCTCAGGGATTGATAGATTGGCTTGTCCCATGTGATTAATAATGGGCCCCTGATTTCTCATCATCGAACGCGTCACTAATACCAGCGAATAAATTCGTAAATTGAGAAACACTGTCTGAGGTTTTTGGTCTTCACCCTTTAAATATGAAAATCGAACTGTTCGTTCAGGCGCTTAGAGATAAAGACGCGCATGGAATAAAACTGGACCAAAAGAACAAGCTTGGGAGTTCAGCGTTATTCATTTTAGAGTCACGGTTTTATACAAATGGAAATGCAATGGCGCACTTGTCAGATCCCACGTCCCAGAATGCGAAGAAAATTGGAAATATGTCTTAAAATACATCAGGTAAGTCAAGATTAATCTCCTGCATTTGTCATTTCTCTGAATTACTGAATCTGAGCTGTCAGGTACCATAACCACACGTAGCTAGGTGTTAACAATGATTAATGTGGTTGCACTACGTTGCTCTTAAATCTACTTCTGACAGTTCCTGCATCATATTGATTTTAAGTGAGTAGAAGGTGGAAGGATAGTGGTTCTGGACACGCAACAATTAGTTTAAGTTCAATGGCTTAGCAAGGGGGCCTCAGGCCTTGATGCAAGCAAAGGAAATGGGCCCCGTCGCCTGATTAGATAGCAAAATACAGCCATACGTTCATTATGTGCACCGTTATCATTTGGTAGTTATACCCTGTTTAGGCATCCAAATCTGAACACAATGCAGTGATTAAGTGTGGAGGCTGAATCTTCGGGTGAGACCATAATGGAGCAATAACATGAATACTTTAAAGAGATGCTGTAATACATGACATAGAATCGAAGTGGCGAAACCATGCTATAAAATGTGGCCTCCTCAGATGTTAAAACCGTCACCATATTTCTCTGTGCCTAGTTACAACCAGCCTTTTGCTGGCGGTAATCATTCATGGTGTATACTTATTTGATGTGGTGTTATCAAATTTCCTAATATTTACCAAAAATGTCAGGAGTAAATTGCAATCCTACTACCACATATCTCCACCACTTACACAATAGGCCTCTCATTTACAGGGATTTGGCGTAGGGCAGCACAGCAAGTCAACTTGCTGCGTTGCCCAGCGCCAAAGTGAAAGGGCATGAATGCACCTTATTAATGCAATACGGTGCATTCCTGTCCTACCCCCTCCCCCTGCTCTGGCACCGTTTTGGCAGCCTAGCGCCAATGCAGGCACCCTTGCACCATGGTGCAAGGGTGCCTGTGTTGTCGGCAGGATTGTTTTTGAGCAGGAAGGGGTATCCTGCACAAAAACTATCCTTAGAGGGGTTTTCCTCTTTCTATGTGTGCAGAATGTAGCATACATAGAAAGAGAAAAAAAACGAGGAGAAATAAAGATATTTCTTCATGTTACGCCTCACCTCGGGAGGCGTAAGGATTTGGCGCTTCTCCAGGTTTACATGATCTTGTAAATCTGGGGCAGCGTCAAAATCCATGGGTGTTGCATGGGAAAACCCACTTCAACGCCCATGGAATGCCTCCCGAGCACAGACTAAGGCAAGGCAGCGATTTGCGCTGCCTTGTCTTACTCCGTATCTATAAGGCCATCCAAAGCTGTGCATAGTGGCTTTGTGTGGCCTCATAGGTATGATTTTGTAATCTGCACTGCTGGAGCGTCACAAAGAGTGACGCTCAGGCGGTGCAGGGGGCTCGTAAATAAGTCCCTAAGTGTGTGTAATGTATTATAACACAAGAAAAGTCTTGCATGATCCGATTATTGGCTTACCTGTAGTTCCTGGGGTTTCTTGCTTTTCCCCAAGTTCATGCCCTTGGATAGTTATTCTACTCAAACTGACAACATTTCTAAGGAAGTGGGGGTTGGCAATGAAAATGGGTGTACCGTTTTCTCATGACTAAATTTTTGAAACTGTTGTCCTGTGTGCAAGAGTTTTGCTTGTATAGTGGAAACTTGCATGCAGAAGCTTTGCAACCTACGAGTAGTGATCTTATGGCCAAATGTTCTAAGAACTGATTCGGTAAAAGTGGTCGCAAATTACGTACCAATCTTTTCCCAATTGATTCTGATTTGGAGAACCAACATATGCACTAGTAAGCCAATCTGCAAAACCACCCCTTGACCTACCTCATTAATATGCATGAGGTAGGTTGATAATTGTGACCCACTACTACACGGATAGTGACTGTTGTGTCTCCTGCGCCCCAACCCCAAAGGACAGCACACAGAGGCTGGAAGGTGTATACACGTTTCTTTCTTCGCTATGATTTCTCTGTGCACACAGGCACCTCCGTCGCCCTCCTAGGTATATGAAGTAATGCGTTGTCCCCGCTCCCTGACCGGAAGTGGTGTCTGGTGTCTGTTCACCTCCCCAAATGCCCTGTGCAGGGTCCTAGTGCCTGCCTGCACATGTCGCTCCGACATCAGCCTGCTGGGCTCTAGAGACCACCATGTCTGTGATTGCTTTTCAAAAAAGCGATTTTAAATCTTTTTTTTTGCAGCCTATTTTCCCAAAATGTTTTCCCATTTGCTAATAGGTTACAACTACCTTTCAGCAGTCGGTAAAATATTAATGCTTGACGACCAAATTTTGATCACAAACCATTAATACATCCCATTGCAAACCGCTGTTTGTAAGGGATGCCCTAAACACACCCCTTCCAATTAGCAATTCGTTATGTATTTGGAAACCCAAATAACAATTCGGTAACGTGGCACCAAGTTGCAATTCGGATTTGGTACATACAAAAAGACTGTTTTGTGGTTACAAGGGGTGCAATTTTGCAAATCAAGGGGCAGATTTACAAGCCCCTTGCACCACTTTTGCGCCGCCGTTGCGTCACTTTTGTGATGCAGCGACGACGCAAACCATGTGCCACGTTGCGCATTATTTACAACGTGACGCATCTAGGGAGATGTGTCACGTTGTAAAGCCCTGCGCCACATGAAACCTGCGTCAGGTTTCATGTGGGCGTTCCCTCGCAGGGTGGGCGTTCCATCGCAGGAAAGCCTCGTAAAAGTGACTCAGTGAAATCTACAAGATTTCACTGCGTCACTTTTCCGACGCTGCTGCGACAAATCCTTACGCCTGCTTCAAGCAGGCGTAAGGAGTGACGCACCACGTTAGGTATGGGCGGCCCCTGTGCATTGTTGGAGCCGCGTCGCGCTTGCGACACGACTCCAGCAATGCGCCGCCCTTACGCCACAGGATGCGACACGCATCTGCCTTTCCTTGCGCCACGGTGCGCGGCATTGTAAATGCGGCGCATCCGTGGTGGCGCAAGGAGAGAATTGCGTGTCGCATCTATTCTGGCGCATCCCTGCTGATTTGCAGGGATGCGCCAGAAGTTGTAAATCTGCCCCCAGATGTTTTGGGGCCCCAAAATACCTTAGTAAGGGGCATATTAACAACGAGGCGATAAGCAATTATCGCCGCTTTAGCGTCTGTTTTCGGACGGAAAGCGGCGATAATTCTATCGCCTAATCAGCAAGGTCACGCTATCGCGTGAATCCTTGCACTATCGCCCTTTCCCCCAACGCCCATCCTTGCATCTCTAATGAGATGCAAAGTGGGCGTTACTGGCGTACCCGGATGGGCTACGTTGCAAATATCGCCGATGTTCACATCGCGATATTTACAAGGCAGCCCACAGGATTATAGCAGACGTTAGATTTTGGCGAAAACGGCCGTTTTGCCAAAATCTAACGTCTGCTATAATCCTGACTTACCTATGTTAGGCATAGGAGGTGGATTCTGCTGATACGACCACAGGGTCGTATCATCAAGGTTATCGCCCTTTTGCAGGGAACATCGCTGGAAAACCAGCGATGTTCCCTGCAAAAGGGCGATAACCTCGCTATCTCTGGAATTTTTATCGCCCTGGAGTAACGCGTTGTTAAAAACGCGCTACCAGGGCGATAAATGCCAGAGATAGCCTGCGATAATATAATTATCGCTAAGCACGGCCAGCGATAATTATCGCTGGCCGTTGTTAATATGCCCCTAAATCTCGCCCTTATTGTTGCCAAGAACTACCGGAAGTATGTTTCGAAAAAACATGTGCAATTTGCCACCATTCTAAATGAGTGTCGAAGAATTTATGTTGAAAAGAAAGCCGCTTTTGTTATAGTAGCCCAGTTTTACTTCAAATTTCTGCAAAGTTGCCTGCCACATCCTAGATACATTTCTGTTGCTAAACTATGTGTGACGGATTCCTTTCAAGTTTCTCCAGTACTAGCCAATACAAGCCATAAAGCATTTTGTCAAAGAAAACACCTACAAGTACACAATGAACATAACTGCAGGAGTGTAACAATGGTGAAGAAGATCTATTTCCTACACAGCTTCTCTCTGGGTCTCCTGTGTGGTTGGAATGGACAAAAACCCTGTGATCAGCAGGTTGTTTTCCCACTAGCTGTGAAGAACTAATTTAGTCTGGGCATGCAAACTCCAGGTTCTTTTGTTTCAGAAATAAAAATCTGACCATGTCGCACCAGGCACTATTAGAAAACACTGCATTTTTTTATTACTTCGCCACTCAGTGAGCAGGTGGTATCCTACCAAGAATGTTAACAGAAATTGAAATTGTTCTGTGAATTGCGTTACCATGGAGGGGTAAAGGAGGGCGCTCCGTATCAGGAAGCAGCAACACAGACCAGTTCCAAAACTGAACAAGCATTTGCAATGCAATAGGTCTAGCATTCGTGAAAATGTGAGCTATTGGTGTTGCAAATGTTAATGTTTTTTTTGTTTAAAATTATGCCAGCAGCAGCATACATAATAAGTAAGAAATTCCACATGAAGGAAAGGTTGCAGTACCACAGGCTGTTACTAGGTGTCTGGGACACCTAGTAACAGCCTGTGGGACTGCACCCTTTTCTGAAGACATAATATAGGAATTCCATTACCATGAGGCTTAAGAAACAAGCGCAAACGTTTTAATCTTTTGTAGCCTTTACAATAAAAAAATTAATTCCACTAAAGAAGGACAATGCTCACACTCGTTCCTTGAGCCACATAATAATGGAATTCCTATATTATGTCTTAAGGAAAGGGTGCATGTAATGTTGTGAGGCATTTGGACGAGACCAACTCTTCCCGCCTGGCGGGACCCGCTGTGTAATGTCCCCCCCCTGTGCGTAAGCTTAATAGGCTGTGCTGGCGTACACCCGTGCAGGGTGTGACGAGTTAATAAAGAGCCCGGAGCCCCGGGCGTGGTTAGTTCACTGGCCACTACAAGACATAACGCGTGTGCCCTGTTTGTGTCCCTGTCCGGCACAAGGCCCTCCACCACACGTGTTCCCCTTCCGCAGGCCAACACGACACTGGCTACGAGGTGGCTACGTCCCACGGCCACGCCTGCAAGCCCCTCGTGCAAGCACCGCAAGAACCACTCAGCCGCCCCCGCGGCACCGCACCAGCCCGAAGTGCCGACCTCACCTCACGGTGTTTCCGCAGATCCGGCCGATGCGCGGCTGCAACTGTGCAAGGCACCCTTCCGCTCCCAGTCAGCGACAACTCCGCGGCCGCCGGAAGCCTCCCAGCGGTGAGTGCCCGCCCTCGCTGCCACTCTCGCACAGTGCGTGCACGGCCCGCTAACGGCTCCATGCCTCTCCAGCCTCCCGCCACAGCGCCCCCCTGCCATCACTGCGGAGCACCGCAAAGCCGCGAGTGCGTCTTCCCCACGGTAGCCTCCTCGTGCTCTACATCACTGGGCCAGCAGCCTGCTCGGCCATTCTGCCTCGTGATCTGCCTTGCATACCTCCTCCACGCGGTGAGTGCCCGCCCGGCTGCCACACCCGCTCCGCGTGTGCGCAGCCCATTGACTGCTCCGCACGCCGCCTGCCTCACGCCACAGCGCCACCTTTCATTCCTGTGGGGCACCGCTGAGCCGGCGTTACCGCACCTTCGCAGCGGCCTCTACACGTGCTCTACAGCACTCCGCTGGCAGCCTGCTCCACCATTGCGGCGCTACACCGCCCACACGACGCGGGACCCTGCGAGAGCCTCCACGTGCTATGTGCGGCGCAGCCTGCGGCCTGCACAGTCCTCTCCAAGGCCCCAGTCTCTCCAGCACCCTCACTCATCCGGACTGTTACTCCACTCGGCGCTGCATGCCCAAGCCAGCACCTCGGCTCCTGCCCTTACGCTGACATCCGGGGCCCACCGTGACACGGCGCGCAGCCCACTGCCCACCACTGCACTGCCTTGCCATGACGTCCATCCTGCCTCTGGAACCTTTCGCAGTCACCGGCCCTCCTCCATCACAGGCAGCACGATGGAAAGCGTGGGTAGAGCGCCTAGAAACCTACTTCGACGCAGCGGACATCTCAGCACCATGCAGACGTCCAATGCTCCTTAACTTGGGAGGCGCTGACATCCACAAAATCTCCAAGACCGTCCGAGAAGGTGGACCCCCACGGAACTACGCCTCCATGCGGGATGCCATCACGGCGCACTTCGAACCGTATGCCAATCCTGACTACGAACGGTTCCTCCTCCGCCAAGCTCAGCAGCTGCCAGACGAGTCGGTTGATGTCTTCTATGCGCGCCTTAAGGAACTTGCCAGCACATGCACCATCCCTGACGAGGAAGACGAGATCCGAGCGCAGTTTATCCAAGGGTGCGCCTCGTCCAAACTCCGTGAGCGTGTCCTACAGGAACACAACTTGCCCATGAGGGACATCCTGACGCTGTGGCGCTCCAAGGAACTGTCCAAAGCAAGGGCGTCCCATATGGTCCCCGCCTCAACATCCGCTGTCAAAGAAGAGCCTGTGAACGCGATACGCACCGATGTGCGGGAGGCCCGGCCGAAACTCTCCAAGCCGACATCGTCGCTCCCCAGGCAGAGCCCACAGAATCGTCCGTGTGGATGGTGCGGAGGCCCATACCCGCATAACGGACCCTGTCCGGCCAATGGCAAGACCTGCAGCGCCTGTGGGAAGCTAAATCACTTCTTGAAAGTATGCCGTTCATCACAGAGCAGCCATTATAGTACAATGGGGTAACCCGCAAATGTCCACGGACCTGGGTAACTATCGGTATAGGAAAACAATGGTCCTAGACTATTCATTTAAAGAACATTCTTTCAATCACCGGTATACACTATATTTATATGAACAACTAGATCCTCAAAAATACAAAGGCACACGATATCATACAGAATGGTAACTGTTTATTTGCTCAAATTGTTTTATATCATAAGTAACCTTATTCAATGCTAAGAGAAAGAGGGAGGTTACTCCAAAGGGAGTGTGAAAGGAGGGGAAAAAAAAGTGCTCGTGAGGTAGAATAGATATGGATGATGGAAGGAAATCCAAAGGGTGAACACAGTATTCAATTAATTATACATTGTAGAACTGGTCATTAATCATAGTAGCACCAGTTTTTACATATAGGCCTGTCCCTAACGGATTCACAAAATATTCATAAAATTTTCGTTGGTGCACAGAGAACTTTTCTGTGAAGAGGCAGGACTGGGGTAGCATCGGGTGCAGGCCCAAAATGGGGGGAAAATGTTGACGTTTCGACCCTTGTGCAATGAGGGTAAATTAGAACCTCTGCAGGCGGGTCTTCCTCAGGACTAACCCTGGGCATAATACTTTGCTACGCTCACGGAGCATGCAAAGTTTGTGTTACTACGCACTACGCAAATTGCACGTAGCAGAGTAAAAAACTCTGCTAATCAACGTAGCATAGCAGCAGTATATTAAACACATACAAATGCTTTGTTAAAGCAATTTTCGATGCTAAAAAGCATATAACAAATTCACAAAAGTGAATTTTGACAATGAAAATATCAAGCAATGAGAGTGGTGATGATTTTGGGTTCCCCCCTAACCTAGGGGGAGCACCAAGCAGATGCCTTGAACACAAAAAGCATATCATGTGAACGATTCAGTGGTGGTCCCTTCCTCCTAGGACCACCCCAAGCACAGTTATGGGCAAAAATACAATCCCAACCAAAGGCCCTGCAAAGCATTATGGGACGAGATTAGCAGTGGGCAGTGAATATTATAGTGTCCAATATCAAAATAATTCTACAAAGAGCTGCAGTTCAACTAGTCGTTACTAGATGTCCCTCACGAGTCAAATGCAAAAGCATTGAAATTATTAATACATCAAGCTGCAGTTCCACTAGTCGTTACTAGATGTCCCTCACGAGTCAAATGCAAAAGCATTGAAACCCTTTCATGAAGCTTTTGCATTTGACTCGTGAGGGACATCTAGTAACGACTAGTGGAACTGCAGCTCTTTGTAGAATTATTTTGATATTGGATACTATAATATTCACTGCCCACTGCTAAGCTCGTCCCATAATGCTGTGCAGGGCCTTTGGTTGGGATTGTATTTTTGCCAATAACTGTGCTTGGGGTGGTCCTAAGAGGATGGGACCACCACTGAATCATTCAAAAGATGTGCTTTTTGTTTTCAAGGCATCTGCTTGGTTCTCTCCCTAGGTTAGGGAGGATACCAAAATCATCACCTCTCTCACTGCTTGTTAATTTATTGATCTCACTTTTGTGAAATGCTATATGCAGTTTAGCATATAAAGACAGAGATGATTATTTTATCTTAACTTGTACTGTGCAAGATGCCTTTGGCAATTATTGTATAGTGCAGTCAAACACACAGCTACGCTACGCAATTTGCATAGCTACGTGTAGTTCAAAATGTACTTCACGTAGCTACGTGAAGTGCTACTACGCAAACTACGCCCAGGGTTACTCAGGACGGGGTGAAGGGGGTGGGCAACCTATGGAGAGGTACAGTCAGGTACAGTCCTTCATGTGGTAGGTCCGCATTCAAGTTGCAGCATGGTAAAGGTTGTTAGGTTGAACTGTGGTGTTGCTAAATCAAACAAGGGGAATAAATCTCCCACAGCATCTAATGGGTTGTTGATTAGCGAAGCCCGGGGGATCCCAGCTGGCCTCTATGAGTCAGGTTCATATAAATATATTTGTATACCGGTGATTGAAATAATGTTCGTCACAGAGAAGGCGGCCCAGAGGCCCGCAGACACAGGTGCGCGCCATCGAGCCACACCCGGGTGAGGCCCCCGACAGCGACATGGACGAAGACGATGTGGCCACAGTCCATGTGGTATGAATGCTGAACACGCTTACAGCCACCCGGCAGTCCGCACCCATCTGCTGTATTGGAATACAAGGTAATTCCATCGCCGCACTCATCGACACGGGAGCCACCATCAACCTCATGGCTGAGAGTGTCTACTGGGGTTTGCCTAATCCTCCAGCGCTCCGCAACACCAACATACAAGTGTATGCCTTCAGCACCCGTGCACCCCTGAAGCTGTGCGGCGTCTTCCAAGCGAATCTCTCTCATGAGAGCACCCACCAACAGGCAAAGGTCTACGTATCACAGGTTCCTCATCAGCTGCTGCTGCACAGCACAAGACCTCAACCTAATCCATTACGCCTTCAATGTGCACGCCCATGACCTCGACTGCATTCTCCAGGACTTCACGGGGCTATACGAAGGAATCGGATGTTTGAAAGGGCCAGCCATCCGGCTACACATCGACAAATCAGTGGCCCCAATTGCCCTCCGGCACCGGCGGATTGCATTCCACCTGCGCCCAAAGGTGGAGGCAGAGCTGCAGCTGCTTGAAAAGACAGGCATCATCGAACGGGTGAGCGGACCAACACCATGGGTGTCGCCCATTGTCGTGGCAAAGAAACCGAAACAACCGGACGCCGTGCGCATCTGCGTGGACATGCGCATTCCGAACTTGGCTATAAAACGAGAACGCCACCTCACACCGACGGTGGACGACATCATCGGCGAGCTGGCGGGCTCCAAATGGTTCTCGAAGATGGACCTACGATCAGGTTACCACCAGATACCTCTACACCCAGACTCACGCCCCATCACCACATTTTCAACACATGCAGGCCTCTGGAGGTACACGCGGCTTAACTTCGGCATCTCCAGCGCGGCCGAAGTATTTCAGAACATCATCAAGAGCGTCCTCCATGGGCTAGAGGGTGTACTCAACGTGAGCGACGATATCCTGGTGCACGCCCCAACACTAGAAGAACACCTCCTCCGCCTCCAAGCCGTCTTTGCATGCCTCTGAGACTGCGGGCTCACGCTCCACCGGGAGAAATGTGATTTCTTGTGACGAGACATCAGCTTTTTTGGCTACAGGTTCTCCGACAAAGGCATTGGCCCAGACCCAGACAAAGTGAAAGACATACAAGGAGCACCAGCCCCCACCTCCATATCCGGCGTCCGCAGTTTTTTAGGTATGTTAACATACTGTGGGCGTTTCATCAAGAATCTGTCTGACCTCACAGGCCTGCTCAGAGACTTAACGAAGGTCACCAGCCCATGGACGTGGGAGCCAGAGCACGAAGAATCCTTCAAGCGCACAAAGGCAGCCCTGTCAGCGGATACCACTCTGGTGTACTTCAACCCCAGCAGAGACTCCCAGCTGGTGGTTGATGCCAGCCCCACAGCCCTCGGTGCGGTCTTGGCCCAGCATCAGACATGTGGAGAATGGGCCCCGGTGGCCTACGCCAGCCGGACGCTCACGCCTACGGAGCAACGATACTCCCAGATAGAAAAGGAAGCAATTGCCATCTTATGGGGCTGCCGGCATTTTTACATCTACCTGTATGGCCACCCGTTCAAGGTCGTCACCGACCACAAACCACTGATCCCACTGTTTCAAGGCTCCTCGTCTCGCCCTCCTCCGAGGATTGAAAAGTGGATCCTACAACTCCAAGAGTTCCAGTTTACCGTGCACCCGGAATCCAGCGGACTTCCTTTCTAGATACGATCCCAGAGGCGGCGGAAGCAGCGGCAACCGAAGGCTGCGTGAGGCTGATCGTAGACAGGTCGCGGCCCCTTCCCATCTCCCCGGAGGACGTCATTGCAGCCACCAGAGATGACGACTGTCTTCAGCTGGCGATCCAAGCGCTCACATCAGGTGACTGGAAACCGTTACAAAGCCCTACGCCACGTCGCACGGAGACCGCCCAGTCAAGTCTAAAGGCCCTATATGTTGTCCGCCAAGAGCTCTCAGTGACCGAAGACGGCTGCCTCCTGAGAGGCCCCCGCCTCATACTACCAGCAAGTCTGACCCACAAGGCTGCCCTCCCAGCACATGGAGCCCACCAAGGGATCGTCAAGTCGAAAAGCAGGCTTCGGAGCAAAGTGTGGTTTCCCGGCCTTGACCAGAAAGTGGAAGCAATCGTGAGACAATGCCCTGTCTGTCTAGCGACCAGCCTTCCAGATAAACCCGCACCGATCATCACTGAAACCGGCCCCGGCGCCCCGTGGGAGAGAGTGAGCACAGATTTTGGCAGCCTCCCGGGAGGCTCACACATGCTGGTAGTGGTGGACGACTTCTCCCGGTACCCGGAAGTGGAAATCGTGCGCACCACGTCCGCAGCGGAAGTGATTCCGAAACTAAAAAAAATCATGGCAACCCATGGACTGTTCAAGGAAAATCGCATTGACAATGGACCCCTATTCACGAGCATTGAGCTGACCAGCTACCTAGCCTCCAACCACATCAAGCACCGCCAAATAACCCCACGCTGGCCTCAAGCCAATGGCAAGGTGGAGCGCCTAATGAGGACCCTGAATAAGACCATTCAGATTGCCGTAGCAGAAGGTCGCAATCTGGAACAGGCCCTGTACCAGTTCCTCCGTGAGTACCGGCTCACCCCTCACTGCACTACCGGCATCTCCCCGAGCAGACTAAGCCTCGGCCAGAATGTGATGGACACCATCCGCATCATCCTGTGTGGGAGGATGTCTCAAATCCGCAAAATCAATCAGATGCCAGAAGAGCCCCCACCAATGACAAAGCTTCCCGGAGGAGGCATGCCAAAGAACCCTCGATCCAGTTAGGAGACCAAGTGCTAGTACAAGATCGCCACCCTGGAGGAAAATTCCGGCTACCTTTCGAACTAGACCCGTGGGTCGTGATCAACATCAAAGGCACCCAAGTCACAGCCCAAAGAGGCCAAGAGACCGTAACAAGAAATGTGTCACAATTCAAGAGAGTCCCCAGAGACAGCATAGAAGACTTCCCTGACATCAGATCACCACATGGAGACCGTCCCAGCGCCAATGGAGAACCGACAGGAGCGACCACCGCAGAACCAATCGAGACGGCAGCAGGAGACGCCAGCAGGACGCCATCCCCTGACATCCGTCAAGATTCGAGTCCCGGACTCTTGACCGGAGAAAGCAAGAATACTGAGCCCGGCGGAACCAGCAACCCCCGGCTGCCATCACCCACTCCATTGCTGAGGGGCAGCCAGAGTCGGTACGCCCTAAGGCCACACCCAAAGCCGTTGCGACGATACCAAGACTTTGTGCCCGAATGATCCACGTCGACCAGAGAGGCAAGCCACGGAAATGGCAAACAGGGTGGGCGCACCTGCCACCGGCGAACAAGTAAGACTGTTCCTTTTTCTTATTGTAACCACGCAGACATTTTGAGTCATGGACTATGAGTGCATTGGTTCGCTTAAATTTCAAATGTGTTGTTATGTTTAACTTTTATCATTTCCTGGTATATGAGGAATGTAATGTTGTGAGGCATTTGGACAAGACCAACTCTTCCCGCCTGGCGGGACCCGCTGTGTGTAATGTCCCCCCCTGTGCGTAAGCTTAATAGGCTGTGCTGGCGTATGCCCGTGCAGCGTGTGACGAGTTAATAAAGAGCCCGGAGCCCCGGGTGTGGTTAGTTCACTGGCCACTACAAGACATAACGCATGTGCCCTGTTTGTTTCCCTGTACGGCACAAGGCCCTCCATCACGCGTTTTCCCTTCCGCAGGCCAACACGACAGTGCAGTCCCACAGGCTGTTACTAGGGACACCTAGTAACAGCCTGTGGTACTGCACCCTTTCCTTAAGACCTATAATAGGAATTCTATTACCATGAGGCTTAAGTAACTAGCACAAGTTATTTTTCCTTTTTGAAGTGGATTTTCTGTTCTTACCACAAAGGCTACAAAAGTCTAAAAAATGCACAGAAATGCTCACGCTTGTTCCTTAAGCCTCGTGGTAATGACATTTCTATATAAGGTTTTAAGGAAAGGTTGCAGTACCACAGGCACCTAGCAACATCCTGTGGTACTGCACCCTTTCCTTAAGGCATAATATAGGAATGCCATTACTATGAGGCTTAAGAAACGAGCGCAAGCGTTTTAAGCTTTAGTAGCCTTTGTGATGATAAAAAATAAATTCCATCAATGAAGGAAAAAATGCCTGCGCTGGTTCCTTGAGCCACATAGTATTGGAATTCCTATATTACGTCTTAAGGAAAGGGTGCAGTACCACAGGCTGTTACTAGGGACACCTAGTAACAGCCTGTGGTACTGCACCCTTTCCTTAAGACATATTTACATTCTATTACCATGAGGCTTAAGGAACAAGCGCAAGCATTTTTTCCTTAATAAGTGCAATTTCTGATCCTATCACAAAGGTTACTAAAGCCTAAAAAAATTGCACAGAAATGCTCACGCTTGTTCCTTAAGCCTCGTGGTAATGGAATTCCTATATTTGGTTTTAAGGAAAGGATGTAGTACCACAGGCTGTTACTCGTTGTCCCTAGTAACAGCATGTGGCACTGCACCCTTTCCTTAAGACATATTATAGGAATGCCATTACCATGAGGCTTAAGAAACGAGCGCAAGCATTTTAATCTTTTGGAGCCTTTGTGAGAAAAAAAATTAATTCCACTAATAAAGGAAAAAATGTTCACGCTCGTTCCTTGAGCCAAATACTAATGGAATTCTTATATTATGTCTTAAGGAAAGAATTGCAGTACCACAGGCTGTTACTAGGGACACCTAGTAACAGCCTGTGGTACTGCACCCTTAACTTAAGACATTTACATTCTATCACGCAGATGGAGTGGGCTATGCTAATGAAGCCCACGAGCAAGATTGCGTTACATGAGGAAACAGTGGCTGCAGGGGCTGGGCGAGAGAGCACCAGAATGAGGCATCTCTCGGGTGAAACTGCCCTGGAAGGAAGAAGCACTAGTTACACAGGACTGGCACAAGTAGCTGAGGATGATGCAGCACTGGAACAAGGCTGCACTGTGTCTGGAGTGAATAAAAAACTGTGGCTGCGGCAAGGAGAAATATAAAAGCGGACTACACTTATAAGCATGGCGGCCTGTGAACCAGGTGCCATGACGATAAGTGGAGTAGTCCCAAAACAAAACAGATGCAGCCCTGCAGTGTAACTACACTGTAGTTGGTTGGTGCTGCCTGCCTTGCAGCAGAAGTGACGTCTTGGAAGTCCCAGCGTATAGGGAGCTGGGAATGCAGAGCAACGTGGGAAAGACCCAATGGCAAACAGCAGGAAGCAGCAGGCGGGATTATACTCCGTATATCCATTATTCCAGGTCTTGCAGACAGCGCATGCATGCTGCCTAGGCTTGACCTAAAAAGTACGATCTGTTCAGAATTGGCAGATGTAGATATAGTGACAGATTGTCTCACAACATTCGCTCTCCAGAATGATTGATGAATACAAACACAATGCATTCAACAAGCAGAGCAGCTTCTCTAAGATGCCGCAATACACGTTTTGAAGATTGAGTAGGATTTTCTTCACAGTAAAGCTAAGCATGCATCTACTTTAGTTTCATTAATGTCTACATGTATTTGCAATTTTACTTAATAGAATAATACAGAAAACAATGTTAAAAAGCAAATATAGCTGATTGTATTTTGAGATGCAATTAAAATATTTTTAAAAATCGGCTGCAGTAAATAAACAAAACAAAAACAACCCGGAACACAGACGATTGCCGTGAGGAGACGAGAGCACACACGCTTCTAATTTCCCAAGACATGGGTTTGCCGTTTTACTTATGATCCCCCTCACGGCACCTCGATTTTAATACTTAGCATTACTACGTTTACCACTGATACCTTGAGTCCAGCACATTAGGATCTTTCTAGTTAGCCAGTGACTACTTCACCGGCAACGTGGCGTTCTTTTATAAGAATTGACCACCGTTACTGCCTAGCCCAGCCGGGTTGGAATTATCACCGGCAGCGCGAGTACAAGGAGTATAAACTGCGTTATTCAGCCCTGAGGAAGTCGCGGAATTACATTCCACATGCTACGAAACACGTGTCGGCTGGTTTCTGTTGTGGCTCAATGAAAAACGAATTAAAGATACGACAACGAGATTGCAGCATGATTATGGAATTCTTTGATTGAATTGGACTTTTTGTAACGAACTTTACATACTGTTTATTATCTTATTGTGTGCCTAGGTCTCGTTAGGATTGTGTTAACTGTGAGGGACTCTCCCTCACTCAAATGGTGGGGTTATAGGGCTTATCCCCTCTCCTAGCAGCACCAAGTAACGTCACTGATATTCGAATTTGCGTTATCTAGCAGAGCGCCTATATACCCTGGCTTCCTAAAAACCCTTGGCTTAGAGATTCAAAAACAATTGTCTTCTATAGTATCTATGAAAAAATAATTGTATCAGTGTGTTTTACCTTTGCACAAAAAGTTTCACATTGATTGCAAAGCCAGCACTTGAAAAGGTGGCAGAAAGATACACCGAACTACCAATAAAATGATGTGAGAGAGATGTTTGGCCTTTTGGCAAAGCCAGCCCCAACACTGAATATTTTAAAGCATTTGCAACAATAGGTCATCCTGACAGCTGCATTGTTAAGCAGACCCACAAATAAAGCACCACTAAATTAGTTCCACATTGGAGTATTGCTAGGCTCTGTGAATTCTCAGCTTTTATTCCCTGCTTACATGAAACTTGTGTCCATCTTAAGTAGAAAGCACAAAATGACCATCCAACTGTATGCTCAGGAATACGAGTCAACTTCAGACTTTGAGGTGCTGGGATTCCGAGAAAAGCATCACACGATTTTAAATTGTATCTCACATATTAATCACATTAAACCACTTGAGCACTCAATGAATCGAATTCAGAAAAAACACAAAAATGCCCTGGTTACTTACCGGTAATCTTCATTACTCCGAGTATTGTCTTCCTCGCCACATGAGACACAAAGTGAGCTTCAGCTCCACACCAGAACCCTCCAAAGCAAAAGTCAGCATCCCATGCCTCCCAACCTTTCCCAACATGGCCGACCCTCATCACCCCTGACCTCAATAAGAGGAGAGTCGGCCCATGCACTACCTGAAGAACTACCAAGCCCCAAGAACAAATGAAACCAATGACACACCAGGGAGGGAGGGATGGGAACTCATGTGGTGAGGAAGACAATACTTGGAGTAATGAAGATTACCGGTAAGTAACCGGGGCATTACCTCCTCGTAAGTCTTCCTCGCCACATGAGACACAAAGTGAGCATATACCCAAGCCAAGCCACTTGATAGCAAACAAGAAACCAACGACAAGGAGTAGATGCAACAAAACCAGGTTTAATCCAGAATAGAAATATCAAACGGACTAAACCACATAGGATACATGACAAAAACAAAAAAACAATCACGAGCTGGACGAACCAGCCCCGAGAACAGCCTCAGCAAAACCCCCAGTAGGAGGACCACCCAAAACCACCCAGTAATGCTCCATGAACATGTGCGGGGAGGACCAGGTTGCTGCCCGACAGATATCCTCGGTAGAGACACCCTTGAAAGAGGCCCAAGAAACAGAGAGACTCCTGGTGGAACGACCCTTAACCCTGGTTGACAGCTCAGACCCCTGAGAATCGTAGGCAAGCAAGATAGCCTGTTTAATCCAACGACTTAAAGTGGAAAGAGAAGGCTTGTGACCAGACAAAACCGGACCAAAAGTCACAAACAAATAGTCACAACAACAGAAAGGGGCTGTCCGATCCAAATACAACAAGACAGCCCACAGAACATCCAAAAGCGAGAGAGACGAATCCGACCCAGACACTGAAACCGGAGGAAAAGACGGCAATACCACCTCGCAGGAGAGGTTGACCACTGAAGGGATCTTGGGGAGGAACCTCAGGTCAAGGCGCAAAACAAGATGATCCGGGAGAACCCGCGAGAATGGAGGAGACCGCAGAAAGGATCCCAGCTCCCCAATCCTACTAGCTGAGATGATCGCCACCAAGAACACCACCTTGAAGGTGAGAAACTTCAAATCCACCAAACCCAAGGGTTCAAAGGGAGCACCCTGAAGGGCCCGTAAAACCAACTGAAGATCCCAGGAAGGAGCAAGGCAAATAGCCCGAGGCCGCTACAAAAACCAACTCAGAAGCAAGCGAGCCACAAGAAGATCGAGCCCGTCCAGCACCGGACTGCGAAACGCCCACAAGGCCGCCCATTGAGCCCGCAGGGTGGAGGGAGCCAGCCCCAGGGAAAACCCCTCAGGAAGAAAATCGAGGACCTTCAAGGGATCCACAGACACAGGGTCAACCCCCTTTACCCCACACCAACGAGAGAAGGAGGACGAATGGCAGGAGTAAGAAAGCAGAGTAAAAGACTGGCGGGAACCTTGTAGCAAATCCACCACCTCCACAGAACAACCCTGCGCCAGCAAGTTCACCCTCTCAAGAGCCAGGCCTGAAGATGCAGCTGATGCAACACCCCCACAGGGAGTGGGGGACCCCGTAAGGGGTAAGGAAGATCCGGAGTCGCCGAGCACTCCTGGACAGCCAGGTCGCTCAGAAGAGGAAACCAAGGACGGTGAACCCATCTGGGAACCACCTACAGGACAAACGCCTTCTCCTGGCGAATCTTGCACAGGACGCGCGGAATCAAAGGAAACAGGGGAAATGCATACAGAAGGGAGGTCAGCCAATGGAACAACAATGCATCCAACCGCCATGCCCCTGGGCACGGGGGGAGAGCGCAGAAGTGAGGTAGGAGAGCATTTAACTCGTCCGCGAACAAGTCTATTGTTGGGTGACCAAACCGTACCAGCAGCTGCCAGAACACAGAGACCCTCAGAGAGATGGCAGACATCAACGGACAACACCCGCCTCAGGTGATTCGCCATGACATTCCCCCTCCCCGGGAGATACACTGCTCTGAGAGACAAGACCGAAGACTCTGCCCAAGACAGGAGTTCCCGGGTCAGGAGCCAAAGGGAGCGAACCCTGCAACCCCCTGATGATTGATGTATCCCATCACCACATTATTGTCCGTCCGGACTAAAACATGATGACCACGGAGAGCAGGCAAACTCCAGGCAAGCCAGGTGAACGGCCTTCAACTCCAGAAAGTTGGAGGAGCAACTCGCCTGAAGATGATCCCACCAACCCTGAACAGACTAGGAACCCAGGGCCGCCCCCCCAGCCTAGGAGACTGGCATCGGTCGTGACAACCCGGGACGGGGAGACCAGGAAGGGAAGACCCCTAGAGAAGTGAGACTCCACTAACCACCAGCCCAGCTCGGTGTGGATCTGCGGAGACACCACCACCGGAAGGTCGTAATTCCCCAAACAGGGAGCCCATTGGGACAGGAGATGATTCACCAAGGGGTATAAATGGAGGCGAGCCCATGGTAAGACATTGACGGTAGCTGACATCAACCCCTGAACCCTCAACCATTGATGAACAGGGGCGGAGTCCTGACCCTGAAGACAGCCCAGATCCCTCCATAAGGTGTTCCTCCGTTCCAACAGGCAAAAAGACCATCCCCGAGACCATGTCCAGGCGACACCCAATGAACACCAAGCCTTGGGTCGGTAACAGGTGAGACTTCTGGAGGTTGATCATGAACCCATGGGTGGATAGAACTTCGCAGACCCTCTTGATGTGAAGAGTCCCCTTAGAAAAAGAAGAGGCAGAGATCAGCCAGTCTTCCAGATAAGGAAAAACCCTGATCCCCTCCCTGTGAAGGATCCCAACCAAGGGGGCCAAAACCTTTGTGGAGACCCTTGGGGCAGCGGACAAACCAAAGCAAAGTACCTGGAACTGAAAGTGGCTGCCCCCCACGCAAAACTGGAGGAATCGCTGGGAGGACGGGTGGATGGGCACATGGAGGTAGGCATCCAGAAGATCCAGAGAAGCAATTACCTCCCCTGAACCAGCAGCAGAAGGATCTCCTGTAATGAGAGCATTTTAAATTTTACATGGGGAATGAAAGAATTAACCGGCTTCAAATCCAGAACTGGACGAAAATCCCCAGACACCTTCCTCAACAGAAACAGGATAGAATAGATGCCCCTTCCCCTCTGAGAAGCAGGAACCGTCCGAATAGCCCCTTTTTTGGGGAGGTCTTGAACACCAGCTAGCAAGGCCTCCCGCTTTCCTGACGTCGAAGGCAGCGGGGTGGAACGGAAAGAGTCCAGAGGAAGGGAGGTGAACACAATGTAGAAGCCTTCCCAGACAATCTGGAGGGCCCACTAGTCCGAGAAGGATGATTCCCACGCCATGACGAAATTCCACAGATGTCCACCCACCGGAATCCCGACATGAGGGAGCTGAGGATAGTCAGGATTTAGATGCAGGGGATGAGGCGGCAGGCTGAGACTGGGATTTGTTGAAGAAGGGGGTGCCCCAGCCGCGACCCCGACCTCGAAAGGGCAGACTGCCCCTAGATGTAGAATTGGGAATAAAGGCACGTATAGGACCAAAAAAACAGCCCCGTGAGGAATGGATGGGAGCCAAGAGCTTCCTGTCCTCTGCAGACTTCTTAACCATTTCCTCCAGGGAAAAGCCAAGCAGTTTTGTTCCTGAAAAAATAATTTTCATCAGGATAGCCTTTTGGGCAGCATCAGCCTTCCAGTAGCGGTTCCATACCTGGCGACGGGCTTGGATCGCAGTACCACCAGCGGCGGCAGCGGCCCCCAATGTTTTGAAAGATATATCTGACAAAAGTCTTGTCTGTTGTTCCATAACTGCCAAGGTAGGAAGAACATCAGCCCCCTGTTCCAGCAGCTCAGCCAAAGATTGGAAGTCCTTCAATAAAGACTGAACTGTATATGACAAAAAGGCGGAAGCTCGGATGGAAAAGTTGGCAGCCGCATACGAACATTTGGCAGCAGCTTCCACTCTTTTGTCGACCGGGTCCCAAGGAGATGCATCCTCAGAAATGATGGATCGCTGAGAGGCCAGACCAGCCATGAGAGAGTCAACCTTCACGGAGGATGGGAAATCCTTCGCGGAGCCCTGGATGGCGTAGCGTTTGGATAGATAACACAGAAAAGCCTGTTTATCTCTTGCCATTCATTATCAATAACCTTTTTCACCGAAGAATGCAAGGGTAGGGACTCCGGCTCCTTGCGCTGATACTGCATGAAGAAATCATCAGACAGTTCTTCGATTGGGGGAAACGGGAACGCCATGTTATCCTTGATGTGCTGCAGGACATCACACAATTCCTGGCCTTGCACATAACGACCCCTGAGGTCCTCCTCCTCACCATCCCCTTCAGTGCCTGGAGGTGGGTCCAGTCTTTGTCTTTTGGGGGAAGAGGGACCCTGCCCCCACTCGCGCTCCTCAAAGGCCGCTGCCACCGCAGCCTGAATCATAGCCTGGATGGCCTGCATAGATAGGGCATCAGAGGGTGGCTGAGAGCTGGAACCTGCCACTACTAGAGGATCAGCCCCCTGATCCATGGTGAATTGGTATTAGCAGAAGAAATACTGAGATGGCTGGAGATCAACCACTGCAGGCAATGATTTCACCAGTATGCTGAGGGACAGAAAACACCATTTCAAATAGTGCCTACTGTCGTAACCGCGAGGTGAGTTGACAAAAACCTCACAGTCAACTTGTCTCTAGGCAACCTTGGGACGCGGGAAGCCGGCTAAGCTCGCCCCCCCCCGAGGCCAGATAGTCCTGGGTAACGTGGTGTTGTAAAAGCCCCC
Organism: Calotriton arnoldi; assembly: GCA_963921515.1. NCBI lineage: Eukaryota > Metazoa > Chordata > Amphibia > Caudata > Salamandridae > Calotriton > Calotriton arnoldi. Next base: position 200,527 of record CAWUFW010003779.1, read on the forward strand.
AGACGCTGCCTTTAAGAGAGGCTGTGTTCGCCCCCCCCCTGCTGATGGAGTTAACTGGATCAGGCTGGGAGAGGAGGGGAGCCGAAGAACCGCAGGGCGACGGGACTCATTGCCGCCCTGTGAATCCCAGCTAATGGTGGGAATGGCCACCTCTGCCAGAAAGACAAAGGGACTGATTACGATGGCGGTCGTAGGCACCTCTGCGGTGCTGGCGGAAAACATCCATCTAGTCACTCCTGCGGCGGTCCACGCTTTCGCCATATTACAATGGGGTCGCGGTGTTTCCGGATCCGCCCGAAATATCGTTCCGCAACGGTGCCGGAGGGAGCCAATAGAAAAAGCCCGCCGTGCGGAATGACGTCCTGACCGCCAATCAGATCACAATGCTGGGGTGGAGCCCGCATTAATGGGGTTTGCATCCCACTTTCTTAGACACCTTGCAGTCATGTTGGATCTCATGAATATAGCAAGGATCTATATTATGATTAATGCATTGTGTGCGGTTGGAGTGAATTCCATGTTAGTGGGGTAAGTTATCCCTGTGTTACCTTTTCTTTAATAGTGAGGTTGGGCTCCATGAATACGGCTTGTATCCTTGCGCTGTGATACTATTTTTCATAAAGTGCTTGTATTATTCATGATCCGTCTTTATGTAGGACCATGTTGGCACTAACTTATTTACATTTTTGAACGTTGTACGGTATGTTATTTATCTGATTCTTATACCCGGTTTTAAGATGGCCGCCATGATTTATCCATATTTATATATTTTTTCCTTTTTGATAAGGCATGCACCGGAGAGTATTACTTACAGGTTAGACTATCGCTTAATGTACCTTGGGGATTTTCCCATTTTGGACGAAATGGGACATCTTTACTGCTCGGGACAGCATGGGCTGGATCGTGGTTACTTCTTTGAGTACATACGTGCTGATGATATTATTGCCATTATAAGATGGCCGCCATGAAATACAGTCTAGTTTGCCTTTTTTTTTAAAAGACATTTTCTGATGAGACTCAGCTGTTCTCAATCTATTTTGACTGCCGCGAGTATTTAAATCGGCTCGGGCAAGTTATTGGTTCTCCGTCCTTCCTGCCGTGACGTTTGACGCCTGGAAACCTGTTGATAGCCTGATATCGGTAAGCTTTATTAGGGAACACGCTGTCTCGTTCGATTGCCGCCCCATTTCCTTATTTTGTTACATATATATTTTTCCCTTTTTCGTACTATCTGTAATTGAGCAGTTATACTGTGCATACCCCTTCAAGGGGGAGTGGGAACATGCCGCTTTACCTTATTTGCTGCCCTATTTCTTAAATTTTTAGTTGTTATTTTGCTAGTGTGAGTTGTGTTGCTCTTAGTCAAGCGACAATGTGGTGTATATCTTCCTGAGGGGGAGATGGATTAGAGCATATTCTGGTTAAAACGCTCTAGCGTAACAGCTATGAGGTAAGACCCTGGGATTTACACAGGGTGACTAATACGATGGTTAATATATACCCGTCTCTCTCACTGCTCGTTTTTGTGCTGATATTATGATAATGCCCATGTCAAGTCTGGGCAATTTAATGACGACTCTTTATCTTTTTTTGCTTATATTATAGACTATTAACAACAGTTCCGGCACATATATTTTGCATTGGAACTGATAAGGCTTGGGTTTGCAGCATATGGTTTTGGGGCTGGTGATATGATACCCATGTACGTATTGGAGCCTCATTCTTGTAACATCATGACTATTCTTTAATTAATATCACATGAGTATGGTTTCCTGCGAACATGGGTCCAGCCACATATTGGGGTTAGAACTTATGTTACAGACCTGTGGGTACATAGGACTTTTTATGGAAATTTATTGTGGTGGGAAATTGAGGATAAATGTAACATTTGTTTTGGAAATGATAATGGGGAGATCATCAATCTCAGGTGCAGCTCTCGCTTGCTCTCATTGGGATGGGGTAATCCGACGATTTGACTGAGTATTAGTCCTGTGTCAGTAGGGACTCTATGAAAAAATATATTATGGTCACTTTTGTTCTTTTAGGTGACTGAATTGGGCGACCATCAATAGGCGGCAAGGTACTAATCTATATGCACGCCCTGCCCCTTCATCCATTTTCTTTGATATCCTTGCTGTACATACTCTTTTAATATCGATAGCTCTGAGGAACATTGCTTCAACTTCTGACATGAAGTAGGTATTTTGGTTCCAATCTGTGCAGGTCTTTTTCTAGTAGCCATTTTTGGTGTATAAACCTTCATCTATCTCCTTGTAGGTATTCTGGATAACTGTGACTTAGATGGGGAACGAGAGATAGGCAGTCTCTCTGGTTATTCCTTTGACTCTTCCTCTTTGTGGTGATTGATCTCTTTAAAGTTACTAGCGGTAGGTTCCTCTATTCGTTTATCTGCACCTGTTTAGTGAAAGGAACTTCTAGAAATGTTAAATTAATAATTAAAATTGTGGTTTCTTGTTTTGTGCTCCTGTATGATGACCACATCCACATCATTTATCTAATTTCTGTTAGGATGCCTCTAGGTAATATCGTTTTGAAATATCAATTGAAATAGCTTTTCTCATTTCTTCATTGTAAATATAAGTAAAATGTATAGAAATGCTGTTTATATCTTGAATTTGCAATATATTAAAAAAGTCTGTCTGTTAGTATGTCTGGGTTCTTTTTGCTTTTGTATATAGGATTATCAATATAACCTTTTGCAAAAAAGAAGGAATCTTTAAAATGTATGTGAATTATGTATGTGTTGTTTGGTTTATGTTCACTGATATTTATATATTTGTTTGTTTAAATTAACAGCCCTGAAGAAGTCCTCTAGTAGGACGAAACGCGTCGGCTGTGGCTGTATCACTGTGAAAATTTGATGCATATGATTACGTTTTTAAAAAGAGAACTTTGGAATAAAAAGAAATTTTGAATAATATTTGAATTGTATATAGATTATATTTATGTACTTTTGTATTCTATAACGAATATGTGGTGCACCTGTGCTTGTGTTCTATATTGTTGTGATCCCATGAGGATTTGCATTGTGACGGTGGGTGCGTTTCAGTGTGCACACAAACCCCAAGAAGAATAGAGGGGTATTAATACTAGAGGGACAGCAGTTCAGGTGCTGTATTCTTTAAGGGTTCCACTGTCAGATCTTGGTTCAAGCCACTGCCACCGCAGCCTGAATCATAGCCTGGATGGCCTGCATAGATAGGGCATCAGAGGGTGGCTGAGAGCTGGAACCTGCCACTACTAGAGGATCAGCCCCCTGATCCATGGTGAATTGGTATTAGCAGAAGAAATACTGAGATGGCTGGAGATCAACCACTGCAGGCAACGATTTCACCAGTATGCTGAGGGACAGAAAACACCATTTCAAATAGTGCCTACTGTCGTAACCGCGAGGTGAGTTGACAAAAACCTCACAGTCAACTCGTCTCTAGGCAACCTTGGGACGCGGGAAGCCGGCTAAGCTCGCCCCCCCCAAGGCCAGATAGTCCTGGGCAACGTGGTGTCGTAAAAGCCCCCAGACGCTGCCTTCAAGAGAGGCTGTGTTCGCCCCCCCCTGCTGATGGAGTTAACTGGATCAGGCTGGGAGAGGAGGGGAGCCGAAGAACCGCAGGGCGACGGGACTCATTGCCGCCCTGTGAATCCCCGCTAATGGTGGGAATGGCCACCTCTGCCAGAAAGACAAAGGGACTGATTACGATGGCGGTCGTAGGCACCTCTGCGGTGCTGGCGGAAAACATCCATCTAGTCACTCCTGCGGCGGTCCACGCTTTCGCCATATTACAATGGGGTCGCGGTGTTTCCGGATCCGTCCGAAATATCGTTCCGCAACGGTGCCGGAGGGAGCCAATAGAAAAAGCCCGCCGTGCGGAATGACGTCCTGACCGCCAATCAGATCACAATGCGTGAAACAGCCCATCAGAACGCGGCGGAAAAACTAGCTCATCGGAGATGGCGGACGCACAACCTTGAGAAAGAAACTCGAGTCTGAGACACCTCTACAAGTTCCTGGCCGTCATGGATCCTGCTCTACAAGCCCTGCCGCTGCTGTACCTGATCCACTACCAGCAGATAAGACGCCGTCACGGTCAACACCACAGGTAAGTTCACAACATATCCCCGCATACAACCCCGGTACATCAACAACACACAACTGGCGCTCTGAAATACGTGTCCTGTCTACATCAGACACCATGGTGGAGACAGGAACATATACCACAGTTAAAGTACCCATGTCTTGCATATAGGCAAATTGTCACCTCTGCATCGGGGCACCCATCTCCATAGAAATGACGGCATCTAGCCTGGTTGTGGCGGTCACGTCACCGCAGCAATGAAGCGGCAGTAACACTTGCCCATAATGTTGTAGGAGTCCAGCACATTGTTCCAGGCAAGCAAGATCCTCATTACAACCTCCACCCCACAAATTTTCAAAAAGAGGCACCACTCAGCACAACATATCTGCAGCAAGAAATTATGTGCAGGCACACTGTCTATAGTGAAAACTCATTAGGATCATCAGCAATTGTATAGGAACAGGAGTGAGGGATGAGGCAAGAGTCCCTTGAAAAGGACAATAGTCATCATTGCAGCCAAATAAGGCTCAGTCCACATACAATGTGGAACAGAGGAGGGCAGAGTAACCAGGTTGTGCATGTGTATATCACAGTAGTCGAGCAAGGTGTTGGATGAGTCAGGGAGCCAAGGTAGATGACATATGATTTGAGACACCACTGCCACATAATCACAGTTCAGCACACACCCCAAGCAGACATTGGTAGGCTCATCACATACAATGGCAGACCATACCACATGATGACAGCCCATGCCATGCAACACAGTGCAAATTTACTGACTCAAACAGCAAACTCAAAGTAAGCACCAGTGTGCATTTGCCTGACTTGTGTACTGCTGCACAAAATGACACCATGTGAGAATGTCCTGTACATCAACAACACTGACTACACTGCCACTTCACAGAACACCTCCACACCATAACTCCACCTCAACAAAGGTAGCATCAACTATAAAGTATTGAATGAATGCCAAAGTGTCAGGAAGAGTCCATCTTGACAGCAGTAAACTCTTACCTGAGACTCATGACAACCCTCCTCTTCCTCACACCTACCTTCTTCTCATGTGAATAAAAGTGAGTAATTGAAGAAATGAAGAGTCACTGTGCAGATTACCAACCTCGGAACCGGTCAGTCTGCATGTTAAGTCCTTGATACAGCTCACACACTCTTACTCTGCCTCATACACAAAACATAAGTCAGCAGCACTGTATGAGAACAAGTAAACTATTCTAAAGTGGAGGGCACAGTGCAGGAAAAGCATGGAGAAATAACTGGTACCATATGTACATGGAATTCAATAGGTACCACATATGACACTACACTTAGGACATCAAATAATACATGGGTGGCACAGAGATTAAAATTGTATGAAAGTAACATCTGTGCAGTATCCCTATGATACAGCAATGCAAGTAATGCGTTGGACCAGAATAAGATAAACTGTCATAAGCCATACAGTGGCCAGCCCCTCATCTGTATCAACTAATATGACATGTGTATGCCACCAGCACAACACTCATGGCTCACAGTGACTTTCCCTGACTGTCAAACTCAACTATGACCTTCACACATACCCCTCATCTACCCATCTTCCACCTTCACTGCTCTGCACCTGGGACAAGCTCTGATAAAGGTGAAAATAAGGTCCTATGAGTTCCCTGTTACCCAATGCTACACCTTAGTGTGTATCTAAAAATGTCTGAGCTCCACTCAGGGATGTCTGATCAAATGCTGACCTCAAAACAATTGTCAAATACATGTATCACAAACCACACCAAAAGAAGTCCAACAAGCATGGCCATGCACAGCAAAAGAGTGGATAGCCAATGTGATCCCAGACCACCCTGGAACAGATAACATTTCTCCTCTGGCCAACTGCACAGGCAGCATAATCCTAACTAATCAAAAAATACATGAACAAATTACAAATATAACCACAAACTGTGTGCATCCAGACAAATCTGCCAAGACAGCCATAGACACTCCACCGGTTACAAAATGAGCATGGTGTCAGTGTGTTGCACAAGAATTCACATGCACAATCCTGACAAGTGACTGTTCAAATATAGGAGGCCTTGGCACAACTATGCCCACAAAAAAAGCTAATAAATCAGACTCCACATTGCTGCATGTGACATGCACACAAGAAATGCACAGTACAAATTCAACACACATCTTAATGTATTCAAATACACAAATTCCTCACACACAATGCCAATGCTAAAAAAACATTACACACACATGGACCTGTCAGTAGAAAGAGCCAACACAGGACAAAGACTGCATCCCTCAACAACAAATTCATAACATATGCACATCCAAAAACATTACATAGCAATTTCAGCAAGACATCAGGGGGACTCACACCTGGCAAGGACAATGCAACATCCACTGATAGCAGTGCATGCACAGTAAGCAGTGTGTGAACACCACCAAAACCAGTATCAGACATATCTGAGTTCACCACCATGGCCTTTAACATCACAAATCATCACAGCACACAGATCACATCACACTCAGGATTGGTAGCACTACCTCAGGAAACACCTACACACTTTAGCTATCACCTACTGCTGCACAACTCAGGCAAACACATATGCATGGAACCTGACTAGAGGACTGTGCTGGAAACTCATCTGTACTGTACAGGAGCAACCATGACTGCAATCAAGTAGAATACAATAGCACATAACAAATTGTGAAACAGTGCAGAGGGGCACAATGGCTCTGGACACAAACCATCCTCCCACAGTATGGTGTCACACAATGGAGTGGTGGGGAGGGTCAAACACTGACAAGGCATGGGGTGGAACATATTGGACAGAAGTGTTGTATACAGTAGTATTGTACAGGTGAGGAGTGTACAGAGCAAAAACACAAAGAGGAGTAACTCACAATGTGTAGGCATCAAATAGTCTTCTTGGGGCTGGTATGAGTCTGAATACCACATAGTGCTGTAAATAAAGTGTAAAGTGACATCAAGGTGTGTGAAAAGTCACATATAATGTTTGTTTGCCAGAGCCAGTCAGCACAGTGAGAACAAAGGTAAGCAAGAGCCATGGTTGATCACAAAACTCACAACACATACATTGCAGTGACATACTCTGCATACTCACAAATGATGTGGACAACAAGTAGGTGTACCCTAGGACTGCAAGGTCGCAGCGACACACTGCACATTACTCTGTAAACAACTCTTACATGCGCCCAAAAACTCCAGCAGGTGTCTGATCATCAACTGGATCATACATGTGTGACAGGGTCATACTCAACGGTACATACACATCAATACTTGAGCTAATGACAGGACAATCACACTGTATGAGTACTCAAGTGCACACATTCTAATGCACCCATGTGACTATGAAGCCATACCTACCCAAGATGATTACACATCCACACTGTTGTGTACACATCAACATAGAATCCACAGATATGATGGACCCTGTCCTCCCCTGAACTCATCGTGTAAATAGAAATAGCTGCTGTTGATGTAGAGCATCCAAATATGACATGTATACAAAAGTAGAGCCCCAACAAAACAAAGAAGAGGACAAGAGTTGACCATCACAGACAAGCATCATGGACCCATAAAGCCTTTGAGTCAATAAGCACATTACTTGCTGTAACCTCTGGGAACCTCTGCAAAAGCAAAGAAAGTACATGCCAATGTGAATGTGGCATTCAGAGCATGGAACAGATGAACCTGTATACATACATTGTACTGCATCATTAGCAAGTCCAGCGACAAAGATCACAACATAAATAATGTTTTATTACATAAACTCCATATCTGCATCAAAAGTGCGAAACATCAAGGGCAACGGCCAGTCCAAATTGAGAGTCTGCATATGTGTGCATATGTGTGTATCAAAACTTGCACAACAAACTTGCAACACAGTCCACTGCCATGGGAATCTCACCAGGATAGGGGCATCAAATGGGCAGTCCAGGCACCGCTCAGGGAGGAATGGGGTGGGAAGGGGGACTTGGCTTCAACATTGTGGAGAAGTGGAACTGGGAGGGGGATGACTGTCTGGCCCAGTCGGAGGACTGGACCTGGGAAGGAGAGAACTGACTGAGGTAGAGGGATCCATGGATGTGCTAGTCTGAGGGCTGGCTGGACCTGGTGGAGTAGTTGCACGGGGAGGCGGAGAAATGCTGGGGGGAGGCTCAGTGGATGATGGTGCATGTGGAGGGCTGGGTCTCAATTGTTTGGGGATCCGATATCCACCAAGCATCTTTCCGCAAGTGACAAGTGAGGTGGCCCAAACAGCCTCCCTCTTCCCTGAAAGTGTAGCAGGTGGTGGTGGTAGATCTTCCTGAGGAAATTTGCCAGACCTGGTGGTACGCTGGGATGTTGGTGGTCTTTTCCCCTGCCTACCCTGTTGTGGAGGTACTTTCCCCTCTTTGCTGCCTTCTCCACGCTTCACAGGGGTGGTGGTGGTGGAAGTGGAAGTCTTTGCCTAACCAGGACTCTGAAGGGGGGTGGTGCCAGTTGTGCAGGCACCAGGTCCACGGCAGCCAGGGAAAGTGTTTGGGTAGATTTTGGATCATGTGTGGGGATGGGATGGCGGTTCGAGGGTAAGAATGTGAGGTATGCAATGTGGATGCATGTTTTTTATCCTTATGTTTCTGAGTGTCCTGTGATGTGCTGGTTGTGGTGCAGTCGTGTGTGCTTTTAGTGTGCTGTGGGGATGGTGTTTGGTGTCTGGTTCGCTTGGAGTGCTGTTGTTGCATGCTGCGTGTGGATAACTGGGTGCCTGAGTGCTCTGGTGTGTGTGTGCCCTGGTCAGGTGGGGGCATTGGGAGTGTGGTAGCGGAAGGGACAGGAGCAGGACTGGGAGATTTGGACTGCAGAATGACTGCGTTCACTGTGGAGGACAAAGACTGGACAGTTCTGTGCAGGCCACCCACATCCGAATGCATGCCCTCCATGAATGCAACTTCCTGTGACAACTTGTTGCCATGATCCTGGAGGGCATCCAGGAGCGCAACCTGGCCCACACACAGCTGCCGCAAGATGTCTACTGCCTCCACACTGAGGGCAGCAGGAGAGACAGGGGCAGGGGCAGCAGTGCCTGGTGGGAAGGACACTCTACCCTTCTTAGGGCTTCGGGCCCAGATACCACTTGGGGGAGCATCAGAGAGGGTGGACACAGGACTGGGTGAGGCGGACGAAGAAGCAGATGTTGAACTTCCTTTGCCCGCCAACAGCGAGGAGTCACCGTTGGAGTCTGAAGATGTGGATGTAGGTGTTTCAGGACATGACTCCTCCAGGGCACTACTGTCACCCTCCGAGGCGCTGGTCCCCTCAGTATCGCTATACTCCTGGGGACCAGTAATGCCAGTAGCTTCCCCTACGGTGTCGGCCCCCCCTCCTTCCCTGCTCTCGGCAGATGCTACAAGAGACAGAGACATAGGTTGAGTAAAGTGGCCTGCTCACAAACATGATTTGCTATACAAACAGAAACACTTGCACTGAAAGTCCCACCTCCAAATTATCCATGTACTGTATGCATAATCCCAATTTCTGGAATGATAAGCTGATGCATGTAAACATGCTTAGTGGATAGTCATGCTCCATGTTGCGTTGACAAGGCCAAAGTTCTGTGCATGTGTCTACATCTCAACATCACATCCAATTGTCTGTAGGCACACCTACATGCCTGCAAGTAAGAGAGATAAACATCCTAATATGTTGTGTTTCACACACTTGAAGTATGAGTTCACTGAACCCCACAAATACAAACAGAAACCTAGATATTGTTAAGTGACATTACCGCTTTACATCCACTATGTTTGCCAATGATGCACAACTACTGTTTAACAATGCTAACCACTTTGTAGTTGTATAAATTAGATGGAAGTCCACACACCAAATCTCGTAATGCACCTTAACATGATGCTCACTGCTGTTCACTGCCAGTTTATGTCTCTGAGACTCACAATGCTGCATATGTCACATGGACACATATTTTGTGGGGATGAAGTGCCACTAAGCCCCATGTACTAATGTTGCCACAAAGACAATGCACAATAGCATGATTAGGGCAATGTGATGCAAGGCCTTTGCGTGTTGTGACATATCACATACCAACACCATTCCAATTGCCTGCCAAGCCATCAATGATCCAAGGCATAAGAGTGCCTTCTGTAGATGAAGCTATGAGTGGCCTCCATAAGGACAGCTAACGTGTGCCAATCCCTAGGCTCTGGCATCTGACATCCCTATGTTGTTCTGACTGATGATATCCATTACACATCAATGTCCCTAGAAATCACCCACTGATTTAAAGCAGTAGCCACAACTTCACCATGCACTGATGCATATGGACACCCCTCCACAATGCACACATACTGAGGACTGACACTCTGAGTAACATTTGTTTTTTCCATCAAAAGTTACAGTCCAACACTTCACTCACATCACAATTTGCCATACCCACTGATCACATCCAACCATGTTAAGCACTAGCACCAAAACAATCTCACAACAGCCACGTTTAGCTACATTGCATCAAACTTCAACTGTCTAACCATCCCAGACATGTTGCCATGTGCACAATTAGCAAATGCAGATCAGCCAATGCATCACTGCAACCATCAGCGCTTGTGTGCACTTGCTGTCACTGTTGCAGGGAATTACTTCATGTGATGCCATGCTGCAGATATTTGGCTAAATGTTTTGCAGTGATGCTGTCATCTGTATCATTTAGAAAAATACAACCCATGCGGCAGGTGTAACCTCTGCTAACTCACTGCACCCTGAGTCCACATTTGTGCATGTCTCTAGCCACTTTCACATCATCACATGAGCACACTATTGTGGGAGCCACACAGCACACACAAGGCTGACAAGTGTACTGGGCTACACACTTCACACAACGTCTTCTCCTGTGGAGGAATATCTCAGTTCAGACAACATTCACCGGATGGTAGATGAAAACATGTCAAGAAGAATTGCTATGACACCGTTCATGTATTTCCCACATGAGAATCAAAACGTTGTCCACATGCAGAACCTCTGCACTCGCCACTGAGGCTACTTAGAAGCTATTGCATCACACTAGAGACACCACAGAGGTCCTGCCTTGCCCTGGGCTGGGATTAATGCAGTCACTCATGCACAAAGTCACACTTAGCACAATACTCACCCCCAACTTGCTGCTGTTGGGCCCTCAACCGTCCATCCAGCTCTGGCTGTGTGACTGCCAGGATGTGGGCCATCAGTGGGGTCATGGTCCTGCAGCCAACCTGCCACTTCGAGGGACCGGCCCCAGCGTCATTTTTGCGACGTTTTTGCTGAGGCGGCAGATATCATCCCACCTCTTGTGGCAGTGTGAATGGTGTCGGTTTGAGACCCCATGGACCGCACCTTGCGGGCAATGGCCCTCCATATGGCCTTGCGCTGATGGACCTTGAGCTGTAGGCATGGGAGACAAGAAGAGGAATGTATTTAACACTGTGTTATGTGCCACTGCGTGCCAGCCCAGAAGAATGTAAAAACATAGCACACAGAAACATCAATGGACAGCAGAGGCCATAGACCATGTCACATAGTACACTTGGAGCAAGCCATCTTATTACAATGTTAACATCTTTGATGATGGACACACTGCCTGCCCATCTCATACACATGCAGAGTGCCAGTACAGAAATCACAGTGAAACTGGGCCTCATCTGTGATGCACTATGTGAGTGAACATGACATACAATACAGTGTAAATGATGTGTAGTGATCAGACTCACTGTGTCTTACACTACACACCCCTTAATGTCCTTTACATTGCATAACTACATGTGTCATGGAGGTCACAATTAGGTACCTGATCTTACATTCTCCCACTCTTGACACAAGGTGTAGGCCTGTCCTGTGTACTCCTCAGGCCTCAAATTGCTGCTTCATAAATAGGAGGTTGGACAACACATATGTCTTTCTAAGTCATTTTAGTGATGGGTCCTTGATACCTTGTGCATTTACTTGACTGACCTGAGGGCTTTTCACTGACGAAAACAGTGCTGCATCACAAGAATCACATGCATGTACAATGAGAATGATGACACAGTGCATACACATGTGAGACTCTACACATAATGGAACCAAAAGAAGGATGACATGTCCACTGTACATGTAGCAGATGTGTGAGAGGTGAGTTGCCACCAATAAAGACAGATACAGGCCTTGTACCCCTGTGCAGACTGACCACATCTACATAGGGTCACTGTCAAAGCAGTACACACATTAAACAGTACCCTCTGGCCATTCTACATTTTGCATCTCACAAAGCATCATATGCACACTTGATGTACTATCACATGACATGGCACATGGAATGTGTGTTCAGAGTTCAAGTTTCTCAAATCAGCAGTGTAACTGTACAACTGCTAAACCACGTTATGTCCATGTCATCATTGCATGCAGTCATGGATCTGGGGGAATAAGGCTATACACCACATTGACATGGAGTCAATATGCTAGGCAGTATATCAGACATTTACATGACCCATTCTCAGAACAACATGTGTGATGTTTGGCTTTAATAGAGATGCATCAGTGTCTATGGTGCCATCCTCCACACATACTCAAGTTTGAAAACATCTACGTCATGTATGGCCCATGCTGATAGCAAAATCGGAATGCATTAACATTGGCTTGCACTCACAGGCACATCCTACTGTACAGTAACATAATGTGAGCATTCAGAGCACTCTAAAACCTTTACTCATACACTTACCAGTACCTCTGGAACACCATATAGCCGCCCGTACTGGCCAAGGACCTCGTCCACCAGGACCTCCAGCTCCTCTGTGGTGAAGGGACGGGCCCTGAGGTTCACTGTACAAGCCATGACTGGGTCCAGAGATGAGGTACAGCACCAGTTGGTGGTGATGAGTGGCAGGCAGCAGTGTCTGTATGCAAGTGACAGGTGTGGCTATCTCACAGACATTTATAGGCCCCTAGGGTTGTTCCAGTGGTACTCTGCTGATGCAATTGGTCTGCATATTTTGCATCTTTCAATTGTGGCCAATGTCTATGACCGCAGTGGCGGAGCACGCCAACTGCGATGTTTAAACTGAAAGGCACTACCGCGATGGCGGTTCCCATTGGCTGCAATGACATTCGCATAGGCGGTGTCACACCGCGGGGGTCAGGATGTATCTACCGCAATCCGGCATCATTCAATTGTGGCCCATGCCTGTCACCGCAGTGGCGGAGCACGCCTACTGCGCCTGTGAACATATTGCATTCTCGTTTTGCGAATTGCATCACTGATCACAACACATTTACCAAAACTAATTACAGCTCGTTGTAAAGTGAATTGAGAGTGTGACATTTACTTATGTATGCCCACACATGTCATGGCAGTACTCGTGATTAAATGCATTGGTATGTCCGTACTCACATGTCAAATTTCATCCATGTGGGCATGTATACACAATTCAGGTTGAGTTGGCTATCATTTTTGTGAACATGCCAATGTGTGCAATGCAAACTCTTCCCACAGTCATGATAGGCTGACCACATAATGTGCATATATGTCTGTACACAGTGCTGTATTTATATTGATAGTTGTCCAGCTTGCACTCAATGGGCTCATTTTGTAATGATGTTGTGCTCAGTGTGACTAATGCTTGAGGTTGTGCAGTAACAGCAGCTACATACAACTCAGCATTGATGCTGTTAGCCACATGTGCTGTGTCAGCTAAACACAGGGCTGGGGACACATGATGTAGCAGTGTTCCGTAGAACATATACATAGTCAGATATAGATTTGACAGTAGTTATTATGTACATCCTGGCTACATGAATGACTACAGGAGATTATGGTGTCTATGTGCATGTCACTTGTGCATTAAGCTGTTTTTCCAGTCCTGTCAATGTTGTGGTTGTGTTAGTCATTATGTAAGCTGTTACACACATCTCATCTCTGACTCATTTTTACATGTGTCCCCTGCCAGAATACGTAGGAGACGGCCACCTGTGTATCGGCCTTTCCCAGAGCTGGAGACAATGGAGGATACCGACATCATTAAGAAATTCCGGCTGAATAGCCTTACCCTTCAAGAGCTTTGTGCTCAGTTGGAGCCCCATTTGAGGCCTCACAGAACATATCCAACAGCTTTGACACCAACAGTAAGGTGATGGCCGCCCTACATTTCTTTGCCACTGGGTTGTTTCAGTACACAGTGGCCATCGCAGGTGGGATGTCTCAACCTATGTTCAGCATGGTGTTGTGTGATGACCTGTCCGCATTGTTGACCTACAAGGATAGCTACATTCACTTTCCAAGGAGACATGAATTGTCAGATGTGAAGGGGAAATTTAATGACCTTGGTCACATACCTAATGTTGTTGGAGCCATTGACTGCACACATATTGGCCTTGTTTTACCACAGCCACGTGAGCACATCTACCGTAACAGGAAGCATTACCATTCAATAAATGCGCATGTGTAAGGGGATCTGATTATCTCCCACGTATGTGCCAAATTTCCGGGTTCTGCACATGACTCCTACATACTACGTAACAGCATCATTCCACACTTGATGGAAAATCTGCATCTGGAGCGTGCGTGGCTTGTTGGTGAGTGAGCTGTGTCACGTAGTGTGCTGTATGTGTGACATGCTGGTCTCCTCAAATATTTCTATTACAAACTTGGTCTGTGTTTCTCACAACTAGGTGACTTTGCGTATCCCAACCAGCCTTGGTTGCTGAGCCCACTGAGGAATCCAAGGTCACCAGGGGAAGTCTGCTTTAATGATGCCCATGGGAGGACACGTTGTGTAGTGGAGCATGCTTTTGGACTTCTGAAGTCTAGATTTCGGTGTCTGGACAAGAGTGGTGGTGCACTACTCTACTCTCCCCAAAAGGTGTGTCAGATCATAGTCGCATGCTGCATGCTCTGCAACCTGGCCTTGCGCAAAGAGATCCCCCTGATTCTGGACGATGATGATCAGCAGATGCTCCCCGCTGCAAATCCACACATGTCCAGTGATGATGATAGTGGTGATGAGGAAGGTCTTGACCTGCGTCAACAGCTCATCGCCAACTACTTCCCATGAGTGTAAGTTATCATTGAGCAACTATGACTGTGTCTGTTTGCTTTGCTGTTAGTGCCGAAGCATAGATGATGTGTTGGGTTGCCGGCTGTTGTTAGCACACTGCTAAGGGCTAATGTGTGTGGCACAGTGTTTTTGTTTCAACTTACCTCATGTCTATGTTGATGGTGTTAATCATGTTATGTGGGATGAATATTGTACGGTGTAGACTAGTGGTATGTTGTTGCTGTAATGCAATCATATGACAAATCAATGTCATCTTCTTGTGTCTTTCTATGTTCCTCCGCCCAATCAATGTCACTTCACAATCAAAGCATGTGGTCCATTGGAATCAGAGTTAACATTGTACATACTGTGACAAACATGGAACTGACACAAAGGCATAGGTGTGTAAATTGTGTTTATTTTCTATTATTTTGTGTTAAATTGAAAGTGAATGAAAAGTTAGTTGTGCATACTGAGTGTATGAGTTGTCAGTGATGGTAACAAAGACAAATAGAGTAGTCACCACAATAATGGAATTACACAGTCCAACAAACTCCTACCATCAACATGGCAATGTGGGATTGGATAATCAACAAAGTCAATGTTCAGTGCAACACTGGTGACATCATGGCTGGCTCAGCGAGTTGGCTTTGGTTGGTGCTTTGCCACGTGATCCTCCCTTGGTGTTTCTCGGACGTCCCACCTTGCGTTTGACAGGGGGGCCTCTGCTGCAGGCTCAGAGCTGTCTGAGGAATCATTGTCTTGCAGCTCATCCCTCTCTGTGGCCGCAGCTGAGGTGGTGGGAGTATCAGCAGGCTGACCACTGGAGGGTGGGTGAGCCGTCATTTGAGCAGCATGTATGTCCCTCAGAACACCGACAAGCTGGCCCATGAGATCTACAAGTTGTCCCATTCGGGTGTCCATGGACCTCTGCAGCAGGCGGAGCTCACGCAGTTCCTCTGCAACCTGGCCCATCTGTCCCTGGTTCTGTTGGTACACACCATGGACTCTTGTGACGGTGGCCAGGGCTTCTGACTCAGTTTTCTCCTGTGATTGTCCCCCAGTTGCCCTCCCACCTGCCCTGCTGACATGGACCTGTGGCGTTGGCTGTGCACGCACCCGCACACTGTCCCGGCATCCTGTGCTTGGGTGGTGGTGTTGGTAACCACCGAGCCAGGGACAGTGTTGCAGGCAGCGGTGGTGATGGTGGAGGTGGCTGCAGCACAGCTCGCTGTAGCAGGGGTCAGCATAGTTGTTGTCGCTGCTCTGTTGATAGTTGTGGTAAAATATAAATGTCCAGTATTTGTAAAGCACGAACAATTACCCAAAGGTGTCAAGGCGCTGGGGGCCGTCAGGAAGATTAAGCGAGCTATTGCCCAGAGTCACATGGTGCTGGGCTGATCTGCCGCCGGCACCGGGGATCGAACCGTGAGTCCCCCGGGTTCCGGCGTCAGTTGCCCTGGCGGCTGCTCCACACCTCTTCCAGTGGTGGTGGTGGGGACAATGAGGACCTGAGACGGAGTATGCCCTGGCAGTCCTGAGGGGCCAGGTTGTTGCTCCTCATCCGAGAAACGTAGAGAATCTGCATGTGAGAGTTAACGTTCCCGGGGGGGAGACTGGCTCTGCTAGTTGGTGGTGTTCTCGCCAGCTGTTGATTGTGAATCTTCTGTTGAACAGAGGTTAGATTGTCAGTTAAGTACACTTCACAACCTTGTTGACCCAGTTTTGGATTTTTTAGTTGATACGCCAAACGTTTTACATTGCAAGCACTTGGTATTGGTAAAAGATTAACAGCATCATGACATGATGTAAGGGTACATACTTTACTTGTTATTAGTGTGACACTGTGGAGGGAGATGGCTGCCACATTGTTCTGGGTGGGGGAAGTGTTCCATCCTGCTCAGCTGTGAGGCAAGGGGGCCTGGTGGGAGTTGTAGTGCTGGCTCCCTGTACACACCCACCCCTCCCTGTTGAGAAGGCTACCTACCTGTAAGGTAAAGCATAGCAATGAAATGGCTGCCACGTGGTTCTGGGATGGGGGAGTGTTCCATCCTGCTCAGTTGTGAGGCAAGGGGGCCTGGTGGGAGTTGTAATGCTGTCTCCCTGTACACATGCACCCCTCCCTGTTTAGAAGGCTACCTACCTGTAAGCTGAAGCATAGCAATGAAATTGCTGCCACATGGTTCTGGGTGGGGAGGGTGCTCCATGCTGTTTGGGAGGGAGGCAAGAGGGCCTTGTGGGAGTTGTGGTGTTGTTGTCAGGTCCCAACAACCCCCTCCCTAGTGAGCTGACTACCAACCTGTTAGGAGGCAATCTGGAGGGAGATGGCTGTCACATGGCTCTGGGTTGGAGGAGTGTTCCATCCTGTTCAGCTGTGAGGCAAGGGGGGCTGGTGGGAGTTGTAGTGCTGGCTCCCTGTACACACCCACCCCTCCCTGTTGAGAAGGCTACCTACCTGTAAGGTGAAGCATAGCAATGAAATGGCTGCCACATGGTTCTGGGATGGGGGAGTGTTCCATCATGTTCAGCTGTGAGGCAAGGGGGCCTGGTGGGAGTTGTAGTGCTGGCTCCCTGTACACCCCGTTGAGAAGGCTACCTACCTGTAAGGTGAAGCATAGCAATGAAATGGCTGCCACATGGTTCTGGGATGGGGAAGTGTTCCATCCTGCTCAGCTGTGAGGCAAGGGGGCCTGGTGGGAGTTGTAGTGCTGGCTCCCTGTACACACCCACCCCTCCCTGTTGAGAAGGCTACCTACCTGTAAGGTGAAGCATAGCAATGAAATGGCTGCCACATGGTTCTGGGATGGGGAGTGTTCCATCATGTTCAGCTGTGAGGCAAGGGGGCCTGGTGGGAGTTGTAGTGCTGGCTCCCTGTACACACCCCCCCTCCCTGTTGAGAAGGCTACCTACCTGTAAGGTGAAGCACAGCAATGAAATGGCTGCCACATGGTTCTGGGATGGGAGAGTGTTCCATCCTGCTCAGCTGTGAGGCAAGGAGGCCTGGTGGGAGTTGTAGTGCTGGCTCACTGTAAACACACACCCCTCCCTGTTGAGAAGGCTACCTACCTGTAAGCTGAAGCATAGCAATGAAATGTCTGCCACATGGTTCTGGGTAGGGAGGGTGCTCCATGCTGTTTGGGAGGGAGGCCAGAGGGCCTTGTGGGAGTTGTGGTGTTGTTGTCAGGTCCCAACAACGCCCTCCCTAGTGAGCTGACTACCTACCTGTTAGGAGGCACTGTGGAGGGAAATGGCTGCCACACGGCTCTGGGGTGGAGAAGGTGCTCCACGCTGGTTGGGAGGGAGGCCAAAAGTCCTTGTGGGAGTTGTGGTGTTGTTCTCAGGTCCCAAAAACCCCCTCCCTACTGAGAAAACAACCTGCCTGTTAGGAGGCACCGTGAAGGGAGATGGCTGTCACATGGCTCTGGGTTGGGGGAGTGTTCCATCCTGCTCAGCTGTGAGGCAAGCGGGCCTGGTAGGAGTTGTAGTGCTGGCTCCCTGTCCACACACCCCCTCCCTGTTGAGAAGGCTACCTACCTGTAAGGTGAAGCATAGCAATGAAATTGCTGCCACATGGCTCTTGGGTGGGTGGAGTGTTCTATCCTGCTCAGCTGTGAGGCAAGTGGGCCTGGTGGGAGTTGTAGTGATGGCTACCTGTGCACACCCCCCCATGGACATGTTGCTAGCTACCTTTGAGGTGAATCAGAGGAAGGAAATTGTAGATATGTGAGACATGTTTTGGGAAGAGTGTGTTGTACATAAGTGAATTTAGGTGTAGAAAGTGTAGCTTTATAGTTGTGCAAGACAGTACATGGCAGTGTGATGGGAAGCATTTGTTGGTACTTAGCAGTCTCCACTCCCCCAGCTATTCCTGTGAGACTATCTGGATGCAGGATGGCAAGTACCTTCTCCTCCCATTCAGTGAATGTTAGTGGTGGAATGGGAGGGCCACCGCCAGTCCTCTGAGCTGACTCATGGTTCCTGTTGGCACGATATTTCACCCTGGTCTTGAGGTCATGCCACCTCTTTTTGATGTCACGCAATGTGCGCACGGTGGTCCCTACTGCATTGACTTTGTTGACAATCCTTTCCCACATTTGATTTTTTCTAACAAGTGGTGTCTGTTGGACCATGCTTCCAAACAAATGTGGTTCTACTCTAATTATCTCATCTACCATCACTGACAACTCATTGTCTGCGAATTTAGGCATTTTTTCTGTGACATGGTGTGTGATGTGCACAAAAGTGACAAGTGCAGGTAGGAAGGTAGTGGTGGAGATGTGTGAGGTGTGTGTTGCAAGTGTTGGTGTGTGTGGTTGTGATGGTGTGTTGTGTGATGATTTGCCTCTCCTTTCAGCTGTGGTGTATGGCCCTTCACTGCTGGAGTTGTGCAAAGGATGATGGTCAGGGAAGGGGTTGGTTTTATGCTCAGCTATGTGGGTGTGTAAAAATGACGACTGCCTGTCAGGTGTATTTTCCATGTTGACTAGGGTTTTCATTGGTTTTCAATACGTTGGGGGGTGTCATTGGGGTGTGTCAGATGTGTTTGAGGGCAGCAGAGAGAACAGGCACACCTGGAGGCCTTGTTGTGTAGTTGCATTCGACCGCCATTCATCCTTCCCTGCGACCGCGGCTGTCATAACGCAATGATCGTTACGCCAGCTCCGCCATCTCATCATAATTTCACTTGCGGTCATTCCACATGAGGATCGGCCCTTTTGATGCATTCCGCTGCCTTTCTGTCCGCCGCAGTTGGATGTTTTAGTTTTTCCGTACGTAGCGGATGGCTTTTTGTGAAATCCGACCACCGCGGTCGGATTTTACATTCATCGCATTGTAATGTCACCGCCGGTTTTTCCGCGGAACATGCAGGCGTTTTTTTTCCAGAGGCACGGCGGTCGGAAGGCTTTTCCGTCTGACATAGTAATAAACCCCTAAATTACCAGTGCGGGCCGGAGCTGAGACATGAATGCGAACCCCCTGTCCTGGCCCCTGCTCCAAAGCGCCACCGGGTCCCAGACGCAGGTAATCAGACACCGCTAGTCCTGCACCGGCCATGATAGCAGAACCCGTGCCTATAAAGCCGCAGGGGGCAGGAAGATTGCATTCCTGCCCGACTGCATGAGCGACTCGCCCCCTATTAACCTCTGGCTCGCTATAGCAGAGCCTAACCAAAACCCTACATTAGGGGAAATGGGGGAAGGAAAGGGGAAGACCCCTGCATACTCAGGCCCGCTAGGGCAGGGCCTCCACCCAGGGGTCGTTGACCTTGCTAGAGCAGGACCCCGTACTTACCTCACAGCACACTTGGAGAGTCCAGCGCAGAACGAAAAAAAAACAGGTAGTGGAATGGGCCGACTCTCCTCTTTTTGAGGTCAGGGGTGACGAGGGTCGGCCATGTTGGGAAGGGATGGGAGGCATGGGATGCTGACTTTTGCTTTGGAGGGTTCTGGTGTGGAGCTGAAGCTCACTTTGTGTTTCATGTGGCGAGGAAGACTTATGAGAAGGTAATGGGCACTCCACTTTCGTGGCCTTTTGACTACCTAAATCAGCCACTCACACCCTAGTTACCAAGCCAGTCACATGGGAGTTAACTTTACTCTCTCCTTTACCTCACACCATGATTACATTGTACAAAATATATCTTACTTACTAAAGATGGCTGGTCCACAGCTTACTAGCTTTTCTTTCCACAACAAAGGTAATTTGGTTAGCTCGGTCATTGTGTTTTTTTTACGCCTAATTATTGTATGTTTCTCGAAAAATATTAAATAACTTGTAAATGTTTGAAAATAATGAGCTCAGACTTGTTTTCATGCCTTCTCATAGAAATTGTACATCTTTAATGCTCCACCTGAGCAGAGAATTACCTTCAAAGTTCGATATCATTGGCAACATTCACCAAATATTAGCACCAGAGTACAGGCACTCCATTGTGTTGCACTAAAATTTAAAATGCTGCCTGTTTTCCTTGTTCTCTACAAACTCACCAACTCACTGCTGTGAAGGCAATTCGAGGAGCATGGACAACAATTACTAGGGTGTAATGAGGCATCCCTGTTTCTTCTGTCCAAAAGGCACTACACAGTTTAACTTCCTTTCCTGTAACAAATACGTGAAAACTCACCATTCAGGCCTGTATTCTACGAATTCCTTTATTGTTTTATTTACTTTTTAAGGTTTCTTTGCTTCTGCTTTCTCGGGACCCTCATACAGTAGTAGTGCCCTTCTCCTACACCTATATTTTCCTACATATTCTTTATCATACCGGTGTAAACTAATTTAATCGTGTAACTCTTTCCCTTGCTCGATTGTTTTTATCTGCACCTCTCTATCACGCCTGCTGATTGGTACTGACTTGTCGTTACCACTCTGATGTTGCTTTCTTCACTAAAATGAAAGAACATGTATGTAAGAGTAATAGTGAGGGGTTAGCACTCCTCTTCACTGTATCTACGCCTCGCAGGGATGTGCCTTCCACTTCAAGAGCCCTTCAAATATGCCTCATCACACAACACTAGTAATCGCCGATACAGAGATGCCCATTGTGGCAGCCGTAACATAGCAACAATTCAATCTAGCTTCATGGATCTTTGATCATCTTCGCTTGCAATGTAATAACAACATCCATAAGCGTGTGAAAGTCCCTAGAGACCTAAATACACCAGATGCTTGATTGTCACAGACTGAGAGCATTTTAACACTTCGAAGATAGTTATTAAGGGGCAAAGGGTTTTTCTCTATGTGGAATTCTTTCTGGTGGCTGGCAAAGAAACAAAAATTGTAAATTAAACGTGTTTTGAGGTTGATGAGCACACAAATAATTTAAAGTGAATTTTATTTGTAATAGGCTAATATGATCAACGAGGAACAGAAGCACAACGAGCGTCAAATATTCCAATTGCTTTTGCTTGGCCAGGGTTGTCAGGCGAAAGCCCCAATGCCCCTCAGGTTATTGCCCCAATACCCTCCACGTTCTTTTTTAAAACCTCTCTCTCTCTCTAGAGACAGACAGACAGACAGACAGACAGACAGACAGATAGATAGATAGATAGATAGATAGATAGATAGATAGATAGATAGATAGATTAGATAGATGGATGGATGGATGGATGGATGGATGGATGGATGGATGGGTGGGTGGATGGATGGATGGATGGATGGATGGATGGATGGATGGATGGATGGATGGATGGATGGATGGATGGATGGATCGATCGATCGATCGATCGATCGATCCATGGGGTTCTGGTGACAATAAATTATGAAATTAAACGCCAAGTGGTTTGTAAATGTCACCAGAATGAGGAAATAGTAATATACGACCTTTTTACGTATGTTATCCATTCTGTATATTTTATATTATCCATTATATCTTTTTGTAATACGTATTTATTTTTGGATAGTTAGCTTGAAAAAGCTATTTTCTTCAAAGGGCAGCTAACAATGGAGACTGACTGTGGAATGGTTAGGTTTAGCGGAACTTTCCTGGAAGCATTGTAATTGAAGCAATAGATAATTGCGAGGCTCAGTGGACTTAAGTTATTCTGTGGCTGCAATGCTTATCGAATAATTACAGATATACATTAATTGCCACTTAATTGCAATTAGATTTGGCCTCGGCTTGCCATGTTTCATGCCACATAGATAACAATTTTTTGGCATGGCATGTTTCCTGCAGATCTGTCAAAGGGGGTGGGGAAAAATGGTGAGTCGAAAAGTGACTATTCCCATTTTAACTCCTATAGGACTCTTTATTCTCGTCTTTAGAACAAGCACTGGCAAAAGCCAATCGGCCTTTCTTAGCCAATGCAGTGCAGGTGATGCTATTCATCTTAAAAATGGCGGAGGCTTTTTAAATGCACCAGCATAGGTAACTCCAATAGTGGTGCTCCGCCAAGCTAAAAGTATGCAAAATATTATTTTCTATACTTTCAAGATGACGTTTGTGTTGCATGATGCAACATGCATTGTGTTGCTTGCTGCATAATACAACAGAGTGACCATTTTGAAATTATAAAGAACAATGGTTTCAGTAGGGGTAAAGCAGAAGAGAAAGATAAGAGTAAAAGAGGAAGGCACAAAGAGGTGAATATGTGACGCTACGACGGATCAAAATGATCGCGGTACTTACATCGCAGTTTTACAACGCAAGTCGCTACAACGACTTGTGTTGAGGGCGCTGGACTTAGGAATAGTATGATTTACTATTCCAACACCAGTCTACGTACAGTAGGGAAGGTGTTGGAATAGTAAATCATACTATTCCTAAGTCCAGCGCCCTCCAGCGCAAGTCGTTGTAACGACTTGCGTTGGAAAAACTGCGATGTAACGTACCGCGATCATTTTGATCGCGTTGTAACGTCACATATTAGCCTCTTTGTCTGCTTCTCTGATTATAATCTGGTTGTCTGGTTGTCTGTGGTGAGCTGCTCCATACCTCTGCGTTCTCCTCTATTCAGATTATCTTGGTGCCTTTGCCTTTTCTCTCTCCCTCTCTGACACACCTTGTCCAAATCATCTGATACTAGTTTGTAGAATGTGTCTATGGTGTTCCCCCCTGGTAAAACTGGTGTCCATTTGGATTTTGTTCTTAGTCCACTGGCTATATTGTAATCCATGTCAACAGTTAGGTCACTTAAAAGTCTGTAGATGTTCGTAGGTGATTGTTCGAGATCTGTGATTGATAACAGTAGTTGTGTGTCATAGACATCCTGGATACTAAGAACATCCGATACCATACACACAGGGATGTTTTTACTGCTTTTATTCGGTGTTGGATTGTTCTTAAAGAACCTTTTTAATTTCAAACGTCTCACATATTTAAACAAATCAATTTTTAATTTGCATAGATCACCATCTTCAGCCAGGCTGAAGCTCAGCCCTTTTTCCAAAAGAGAAATCATTTCCTGGGTCAGTACCTTAGATGACAAATTCATTACTTCCACCCCACTGTCCTTTGGTTCTATCAGTTCCTCTTGTCCCCTGATCTTAGACTCATTCTGTAATCGTCTTGTGCTTGCTCTTTTACCTCTATGGGTTTTCTTGTTTGTTCCCCATGCCTGGGTTGTGTTTTGTTGCCTTTCTTTATCCTTTGCATTTCCCTTAAAAAAGAATTCCCTGGTCTGCTGTCCCCTGATGTGCTTGCTACATTCTTTGCCTCACTATCGCTGGTGTTAGGATCACTGAGAGATGCCGAGCTTGACGAGATGGAGATGGTGTCTGGTTTAGTTGATTTACCTCTCTCTTGATCATTGTGTGAGATCTGGTCATACTTCCTGGCAAAGGTGAATATCCTGCCCTCCTTGTAATCTATCTCGTCCCTCTTCAGTTTCCTAGCCTTCCTTTGTTTAAGGTCCTCCTGATGTTTCTGTAGGACCTCTCCCAAGATAGTGTAGTTCTTGTCGGTAGCTTCCTGTAGGCCTAGACCCCTGATCTCCCCTTCCAGAGTATTGATTTCTGCCTGCTATTTCAATACTTTGCGATTGGGAGTATGGTATTGCCTGGACATGGTGGGGTGGGTGTGCACTGCTAGCGTGTAAAACTGAATTACATACCGTAGGTTTGCGATGTAGCTTGCTCTGGAGTTTATTGTCCCTCACATATAGTTCAATGTCTAGAAAGGTGATGTGTGTCCTGCTATGTTGAAAGGTGAATTTGATGTCCATGGTGTTGGTGTTCATATATTCACAGAATTCTATCAGTTTCTCCTCAGTGCCCGACCACAGTAGTAAGCAATCATCGATGTATCGTCCCCAGTATATGATGTACTCATTCCAGAGGCTCCCTCTTTGGCCCCAAATCCACACGTCCTCCACGTTCCCCATGAAGAAGTTTGCAAAGGATGGGGAAAATTTAGAACCCATTGCCACCCCCTGCTTCTGTCTGTACCACTGTCCCTCGAAAAGAAAAAAGTTGTTCTGCAGGATTAAGTCCATCATTGTCAACAACATTTTGGTGTGTTGCCACTGTGTGGCTGGTCTCTTGTGTAAGTGATGTTCAATTGCTTTTTGGCCCAGATCTGATTTAATACTGGTACAGAGGGCTACCACATCTAGTGTGACCAGAATTATGTCTTCTTCCCATGTCAAATCCGACAAAATACTCAAAATGTGTTTTGTGTCCCTGATGTAAGATGGGAGGTTTTGTACCATAGGTTGGAGGAACTCTGGCATTGAACCCGCTAGCCTGACAGGTAGGGTACTCCCCGCCGCTTTTCCACTATGTTGCGTAGGTCTGTGCATGAATCACACACGGTGAGGGTAAACATATTTACTCCCAGTATTTTACTACGGGGCGTTATTTGACCCCTTTCTCCCATTTCTTTCTCTGGGTTCTCTCTAAATTTAATATTCAATATTCCACAAATTTGAATTTCCCTTTGTCTTCGGTGTAGACGGTCACCATGGGCTTGTCACACTTTGGATGAGCACTAGAAAGTTCACCTTGCATGATTTACTGTCACCCAATGTATCTCACATTGTAATCGGCAGCCAGAATATGTTAAGAACCCACCACAATGGGGAGGCTTGTATTTTATCCTTGTACTCTCCCACTATAAGCATTACAGGTGTAAATCCTGCAGAGATGCATCTCATGTTTTGATCCAAGGTTTCCACTGTATGGGTAATAATTGTGTTCATCATATTATGTTGTATCCAATATGTTTGGACTTCAGGATCCATGATATTTTATTATGTTTCTTTAGCCCTGAGGAAGTTGAAGGGTACTTCCCTGCGACGAAACACGTGTTGGCTGGGCAGTTTCGGAATAAGGGAAAAGGAGAACGTCAACTATATGGATTACTCTCAGTTATTATTCACTCTGTCTCTTGAATTTGTATTGAATGTACTATATACTCATTGAAAGTAGAAATGGAATTAGCGTGTGCAGAGGCTTGTATATATAACCTTTCGGATTTAGCAGTAATTTGCAATAATGAGCCAGAAATTAACAACTGCCAAATATGTGCTACCAGCAAACCAGGAGCACAAAGTTAACCAGAATTATATGATACAAAAACACTGCTGAATATAGAAGCAGTTAAAAATGCTTGTGATTGGTGCAAAAAGTACAAGGGAATAAGAGTGAGTAGAGAGGGTGGAATGGGTTCACTGATACAGCATCGACTCCAATAATATCGAACTACAAAAATATCGAGTCAACAATATGGTATACAAAAATATTGACACACAATACACAAAACAGAAATGACAATAACATTGATAAAAAAATATTGACTAAAAAAATCTCGGTGACTAAAATATCGACAACAAAAATAAAGAACACAGAAATATCGATAACTTTAAAATAAAATTAAACACATCAAAAACATCGATATAAACAATATCGACAACACAAACATAGATACAATACATATATACTAAATTGAAAATAACATTTAAACATAAAAAAATACTATTTGCAATAATATAATAAAATAACATATATCAAATATTTTAAACAAAAAATAAAAATAATTACAAAGTAATAACATTAATTAAAACAAATAAATTAAATATTCAAAAACAAATAAATAAACAAACAATACATTAAAAATATATCACAACTACCGAAAATAAACAAACATAAATATATATCATATATAAAAAAATATCACATTTATCTTAATATAAATTTAAATAATAACAATAAACAAAAAAAACACACAATAAATAAACATAATAAATATTAAACAAATTAAAAGGAAATAGCTAAAAAATTCAAAAAAGCTATCTTGACCAATAAATTTAAACTACACCAACACAAACAAATAGAAAACTCTAACCAATTAAATAAACACTATAAAAACAATTACTTCATTAACATAAAATTTACTGTATAACGGACGACGGAGGAAGAGCGAACCTTTACGAGAGATAACACAGAACGAAAAACAACTACACTAACAACTATTCCGAAAATCCCTCAAGAAAGGTAAGCACAAACCTTTGTAACTAAATAAATAAAATTCGCTTTTAAAAAGCTATAACATGTTTTCCTTTACATATCACAGATTAAACTTCACTAAAATTCCACCTAGAAAATTAAACACAAAGATTTACGTACAAAACAACAATAAAATCAACATTATAAAAATGTATCACAAAGTAATTATATGACTTAACCAACAAATAAAGTTAACTATTTAAAAATTATAAATTTAATACAAAAGCAAAACATAGCTAACAAATGCTTTTTTCTTAAAAGCTTCTACAAAAATCAACAAAACCACACCATCAACGAAAGACACTTCATCATCTAAAAAGAGTAAGTATATTTGTCTATTTGCAATTAAATAAAAATAGAGACATAGGGGCCGATTCCGATTCAGGCCGGAAATCTCTCTGACCGAGCCGGACCCGGAGAGATTTCCGACCGAATCGGACACCGGCAGTCCGACCGAACGAGTACGATGCGCACGCATGCAATCGGACTCGAGTCGGTCAGACTCCCATTGAGTCAATGGGAGCCGGACGTACAACGCGTACGCGGGCTCCCATTGACCCAATGGGTGCGAGGCGAACAAGGGTGCCCCCTACAGCGGGTACGCCTCAAAGCGACTCGCAGCATACATGCACAGTTAGGGGGGACCCATGTGTGCGACTCGCGTGGCTACGCGTACAGGGGGGTCGGACACGGACCCCCAAAGTGCGGCTCCGACTGCTCTTTCGAGCCGGACGGCGCGAGTCGGTCGGACTGCTCGCGGCGCGCATCGTACTTGCCCGGCCGGGGAACGTCTCCATCGCAACGTGTCCGTGCGAGTCGGTCGGAGCGCTTCGGACCCGCGAACAAGTCGGTCGGCGATTCTGCATGCGCTCGCATCGTACTCGCTCGGCCGGACGCACGTACGAATCGGTCGGGAAAGAGGGCTCCGAATCGGATCCGGTTAAGCCGAATCCGATTCGGTGCCCTACCGGCCGAGATCGGAATCGGCCCCTAAGGGGGTCATTACGATGGCGGAAGGCCCGCCAGCTGTGCAGTGGCGGGCCCTCCGCCATCAGACAGCAATTTTCCCCCTGCCATTTTACGATTGCGGGGGGAATCACTTTCCGACCACGGGAGTCACAAAGACCTTCATTTCGATTGCCTGGCAAAGCGGTCAGCATGTGTAAAATGGTGGCGGTGCCTAGCAGGCACCGTCCGCCATATTACGATGCTGGCCGCAGCCAACCTCTCCGTGGTGGGTAAACCGCCATTGAAAGGCTGGTGAAGAATGCATTCGGGGGCCCGTTGTGGGCCCCCCTTGTGTTGGGGGTGTGGTACACTGTGGGGGTACCCATGGTACCCCCCTACATTTCACTGCACTAAGGGCCTCATTACGATGGCGGAAGGCCCACCACCACCAGCCGTGAGGAGGCGCGCCTTCCGCCATCGGACTGCGATTTTCCCCCACCAAATTAGGATGGCGGGGGGAATCCGACCGTGGCGGGCGCAAAGACCGCCTGCCACGGATCCACCACAGGCAATCGGTCTGATTGCCTGGCAGAGCGGCCAGCATCCGTAAAATGGTGGCGGTGCCTAGCAGGCACCGTCCGCCAAATTACAATGCTGCATCCCCACCAGCCGGTGTATGGCGGTAGAACCGCCATTCACAGGCTGGTGGGGATTGTATTTGGGGGCCCGTTGCGGGCCCCCCTAGGGTGGGGGAGGTGGAGGGTACACTGGGGGGTACCCATGGTACCCCCTACATGTCCCTGCACTACGTGGCAGGCACCGCGTAGTGCCTGCCACGTAGTGCAGGGAAATGTAAGCAGTGCATCTTTGCTAGCTGCAGCACCCGCCGCAATGTTAAAGATGGTAGATGCGACCGCCATGGTGGCGGTGGCATTGTAATACCACCGGTGGGACCGCGGCTTTGTAGGCGGGCGGTCCCACTCCCCGACACAATGGCGGACGGACTGCAGTCCGTCCGCCATCGTAATGAGCCCCTAAGTGGCAGGCACCGCGTAGTGCCTGCCACGTAGTGCAGTGAAAAGCACGACCTGCATGTTTAGCATTGCGGCGGGTGCTGCAGCCAGCAGCACCCACCACAATGTTAACCATGCACGATGCGACCGCCGCGGTGGTGGTCGCATCGTAATCTGACATGCGGGACTGCTGCGTTGCAGGCGGGCGGTCCCAGGCACCGCTACGGTGGTGGGCGGACTCAAGTCCACCCGCCATCGTAATGACCCCCTAAATAATCTAAATAATCCAATTAACTAAAATGATAATGTTTCCTTTTATGTTTCACAGATTATACTTCACAATAACTCCACCAAAAAGGCTCAAAATAAACATTAAGGGGCTCATTACGATGGCGGACGGACTTTAGTCTGTCCGCCATTGTCCCGGGGTTTGGGACCGTCCACCTATATGGTGGCGGTCCCGCACATGGTATTACAATGTGACCGCCACTGTGGCAGTCGCATTGTGCATGTTTAACATTGTGGCGGGTGCTGCTGGCTGCAGCACCCGCCGCAATGTTAAAAATGCATGTTGTGCATTTCCCTGCACTACATGGCAGACACCATGCAGTGCCTGCCACCTGGTACAGGGAACTGTAGGGGGGCACCGTGCAAATTCAAAGTGCCCCTGCACAAGGGGCGCCCACAACGGGCCCCCAAAGTACATCCCTGCCAGCCTTTTAATGGCGGTTGAACCGCCATAGACAGACTGGTGGGGATGCAGCATCATGATCTGGCAGACGGTGCCTGCTAGGCACCGCCACCATTTTGTAAATGCGGAGTGGGTCCGCCAGGCAATCGTAACAATTGCCTGAGTCAGACCCGTGGCGGACGGACTTTCCGTCCGCCAGCACACCGCCCGCCATCGTAATCTGGCAGGCGGAAATGTGCTATGCGATGGCCTTGAATCCGCCATCGGCAGGCTGCCGGTGGCCGGTTCACCGCCATCGTAATGACCCCCTAAGTTCGAAAACAAGTACAAAATCAACATTAAAAAAAATATATAATACTAAGAGCCCGATTCTGATCTCGCTAGTAAAGCCCTCCGTACGACTCGGATCCATAGGGCTTTACGAGCGATTCGTGCAACTGGAGTCCGAACGAGCGAGTACAATGCATTCTTATGCTTACGGACTCGGTTCGCTCGGACTCCCATTGAACTCTATGGGAGCCTGTATACTGGACGCGTGCACAGGCTCCCATAGCAAAAAGGGGTATGTGGGGAAAAGCGTAAACCCTGTGGCGGGCACCCCATGGTGCCCACCACACTGTGCATGCATGAGAAGGGGGGACCCATGGGTACCCCCACTGGTCTGAATCGGAGGGCCCCAGGTGATGGTGGGCCTGCTACGGGCCCCAAAAGAACGATTCCGTCAGATTTTTCGATCGGACATACCGAATCGTGAAGGCTGTCCAAATCGTGCATCATACTTGCTCGCTCGGAAACAGTGTCCATAGAGCTGTATGAAGTGTCTGCGTACGAGTCGTACGGACTGGATCGGGTTCGGAGACAATTCGCTCGACGCGTAAGCGAACTTCGCATCGTACTTGGTTGTTTGGACCAGTGTACGAATCGGTCGGGAAAAAGGACTACAAATCGAATCCGTTAAAGCCAAATCAGGTTCATAGGCCTTCTGAGCGAGATCTCAATCGACCCATAAGTAAGTATATAAATGAACCAACAATTAGAGCTACCTATTAAAAAACAATAAATTAAACAAAAAACCAAATATTACTAACAAATACTTTTCTCTTCACAGCTTCTACAAACTTCAACATACAACAACATCAACGAAATAAACGTCATCAACTACAATTAGTAAGTATTTTTTTCTACAATTCACTAAATATAGAGACTAAAAAGCGAAATAAACAAATACACTAAAACTATGACCTTTTATTTTATATTTGACAGATTACACTTCACTAAAACTCCACCTAAAAAACTCAAAACAAGGATTAACTTGGAAAACAAGGACAAAAGCACCATTAAAGAAAAATATACAACTAAGTAAGTTCATAAATTAACCAACAAATACAGCAAAGTAATAAAAAATGATTAAATTCATTAAAAACCAAATATAACTAACAAATACTTTTCTCTTCACAGCTTCTACAAACTTCAACATACAACACAACGAAAAAAACGTAATCAACTAAAAATAGTAAGTATTTTTTTTCTCAACTAAATAAAAATAGAAACTAAATAAACAAAATAACACAATTAAATGTAACACTTTAATGAAACGAGCATTTTGCTTCTAAACCAACAGAAAAAGCCCAGTGAATAAACATCAACGATTGATAAAATATACATCAAGAAAATTAAAGCATGACAAATGTAAGTTTATTTTCAAATATAATAATTATACAAACATGTTTACTGTTCAAAATCGTATAATTAATCAATATATATATATATATATACATATATATATATATACATATATTCACAGATAGACAAAAAAATGGCAGAAGGAGCAAAATACATAACTTCACAAAAGGCAAAACTACTTCTGTACTACATGGGCTACATTTATACGCAAGAAAAAATAACTGGAAACAAAACACGTTTGAAATGCAGTAAATATTACTCCAATTCTTGCTATGGGAGAGCCACTGCAGTAGAAACAAATGTAGTTAATGTCAGAGAATACAACCATTACCCCAATGTGACTGAAATTGAGGTCAGAGATGCTCTAGAAACAATCAGAGAAGCAAGTACTAACTCCCAACAGACCAGTACCCAAATACTCAAAAACGTGCTAACTAGGGTAACTGAACATGTCACAGGACACTACCATCTATCCCCACTCTGAAAAGATTAATTGCGAGAACTAAAAGAGCTACAGCTCAAACACCACCCACCCCCAAACTTTTGCAGAAATAGAAATTTTACCGGAACACACCATCACCCACAAAGATGAAAAGTTCCTTCTTCATGACAATAACAGTCATGAAAAATGATTTTTCATCTTTGCCACCAACAACAACTTACAAAAACTTAAAAACTGCGAAACGTGAATGATAGATGGCACATTCAAAGTTTGCCCCAAGCCTTTTCATCAACTATATACCATCCACCGCGAATATGAAGACACTAACATCCCCTTCATATAAGCACTACTCCCTAATAAACAAAACACCACCTACATAAAGCTCCTAATAATATTAAAACAATACACGACAACTACTTTCCACAAAAAGTTATCATTGACTTTGAACAAGCAATGATTCAATCAATTTTAAAAATATACCCATACACTGCAATATAACAAGGTTGCTATTACCACTTTAATCAAAGTATCTGGAGACACCTACAAAAATCTACTTTAAGTATAGATTACGCCACCAATAGCAACTTTGCCTACCAAAATAAAAAATCAATAGCCCTGGCCTATATATCAACATCTGAAGTAGCCAACCATTATAACATAATTCTTCAAAGCCCTTTCTATCAAGCAAACAAAACTAAACTAACTCCCTTCCTAGACTACTTTGAAGACACGTGAATGGGAAGGCTACATAGGTCAGGGCACCGTAGACAACCCAAGTTCAACATCCCCTGGTGGAACATCTACGATAGCACTCTAGCTCAAAAAGCTAAAACCAACAACGCAGTGGAAGGATGGCAGAATGCGTTCCAAGCCACAATAGGAAGAGGACAACCAACCCTACATAAACTTATAGAAGCTATCAAAAAAGAACAGAGCTATCAAGAGGTAAAAACATGTATATTGGTAGTAGCAGTTCCCAGGCTCGGGAAAACACTGCACAATCAGTAAGAGTAAGTATTAGCTAAAAACTTATAATGCAGTGTGAATCGATACACAATCAATGTTCCTGTTTTGTTCTAACACGGGGTGCTAATTTAGCTCACTAGCACCTACTACCAAAAGATACTATTATCACAGAAGTAACCTACTGTGTATACAATATACAAAAAAGAGAGAGCAATTCCAAGCACACCCTATTCCAATTGAGGCCACCCCAAATATTGGCGCTGTGCAAATTCTTTCAAATACCAGCTGGTAAAGATGCCTAATATTTTTACGTCAACCTGGTACATATAGTAACACACTATTCCTGATTATACAGAATATACAGAGTCCACAATGTTTGGTTTCTTCAGAAAGTTAGCATTTTTATTCATATTCTTATTTCATCCAGCACTGAAAATCAGCCAACACGTGTTTCGTCTTCCCTTAGACTTTTTCAAGGCTGGAACAATATACATCAATACATTATTATGGTGCTTGATCCTACAAGATATCACCCATAATTATCTTAGTTAAAAAACAACCACATATATCTTTATGCAGTTGTAACATGATTTAAACTATAAAACAATATCCTAAAATTACATCTTCCAAATATTATTATTCTCATAACAACAGAGAAGAGGTCTAGATCATAGAATAGAACCTAAACAAAACCCCAAGGAAATATTTATACTTCATAGAAAGAGTCACCCAGTGCATAAAGAAAAAAACACCTGAGACATGTGTTGGAGAACATCTATCTTTTTAGATCTAGTGGAAAACCAGACCCAGAAGAAATATAATAACTGGACAATTTCACCCACCGATTGACAAGAAGTATGTCGTCCAAAGTGTTGCATGTGGACAAGAATTGAAATGTCCCTCATGTGGACAAAGTCTCACAAACTGTGTAGAATAAAACAACATTTGTAAAAAAGTCCCTTATCCAAACGAAGCACAGGCGGATAAAAAACCTGTGCCAGAAAGAAAAACATGCTTATAATATATTCGATCAAGCCCTGCCGTACATCAAATATCATGCATTAAGTATATGACATCCATGTAGTAATGTGTGGCGAGTATAGTAGTACCCAAAACACGAAATGCAGCAAATAAGCACCCACCTAACCTTCTACTGGTTAAGGGTTTGTATAACGTGTTGGTTCTGGATGCGGCCCAGAAAAAATGAGAAATCACAATGACTCCCTATAATTTAGAGAGATTCTTGGAACCATTGGCGTTTCATTTTTCTTAGCTTACTAGTATTCGAGATAGTTTCCGTGAAAATGAATATTTTGTTTTATAGGAGTGATACTTATCAGGGTTGTCCTCCAGTACACTATTGATTTTAGTGCAAAATGCGGGAGATGCATTGAAATAATTTTCGTCGAGTGTCTACATATCATCACCGTTTATCGGGTGAGTGAGCAATCTTCGGTTATAGGCCATGTTTTCTTTTGGCACTCGGCAACTATAGCAAAGTAATTAGGTCTTTGCTTTTTTAGCCATTATGATTTGCGCGCTGTATTTCAATGTTTTAAAACATGTTGCTTATTATTCAAATTAACATTATGTTTTGCGCGTTGTACCGCATATGTTTTAAGATGTGTTGCTTATTATTTGAGTAACTAGTTCTCTCTAAATTATAGGGAGTCATTGTGATTTCTCATTTTTTCTGGGCCGCATCCAGAACCAACACGTTATATAAACCCTTAACCAGTAGAAGGTTAGGTGGGTGCTTATTTGCTGCATTTGTGTGTTTTGGGTACTACTATACTCGCCACACATTACTACATGGATGTCATATACTTAATGCATGATATTTGATGAACGGCAGGGCCTGATCGAATATATTATAAGCATGTTTTTCTTTCTGGCACAGGTTTTTTATCCGCCTGTGCTTCGTTTGGATAAGGGACTTTTTTACAAATGTTGTTTTATTCTACACAGTTTGTGAGACTTTGTCCACATGAGGGACATTTCAATTCTTGTCCACATGCAACACGTTGGACGACATACTTCTTGTCAATCGGTGGGTGAAATTGTCCAGTTATTATATTTCTTCTGGGTCTGGTTTTCCACTAGATCTAAAAAGATAGATGTTCTCCAACACATGTCTCAGGTGTTTTTTTTCTTTATGCACTGGGTGACTCTTTCTATGAAGTATAAATATTTCCTTGGGGTTTTGTTTAGGTTCTATTCTATGATCTAGACCTCTTCTCTGTTGTTATGAGAATAATAATATTTGGAAGATGTAATTTTAGGATATTGTTTTATAGTTTAAATCATGTTACAACTGCATAAAGATATATGTGGTTGTTTTTTAACTAAGATAATTATGGGTGATATCTTGTAGGATCAAGCACCATAATAATGTATTGATGTATATTGTTCCAGCCTTGAAAAAGTCTAAGGGAAGACGAAACACGTGTTGGCTGATTTTCGTGCTGGATGAAATAAGAATATGAATAAAAATGCTAACTTTCTGAAGAAACCAAACATTGTGGACTCTGTATATTCTGTATAATCAGGAATAGTGTGTTACTATATGTACCAGGTTGACGTAAAAATATTAGGCATCTTTATCAGCTGGTATTTGAAAGAATTTGCACAGCGCCAATATTTGGGGTGGCCTCAATTGGAATAGGGTGTGCTTGGAATTGCTCTCTCTTTTTTGTCTATCAAGAGGTAAGGCTAGAGCAATCTCTAAATAAAATCGGCCCTAAACTCAGTAAACAAACAAAACCAATGTATGAATACCTACAACACAAAACTCGACAATTTCCAAACACCAAAGGGCTAGAATACCTCGACATGATTGCTAAATCTATACTTTAGACAAAAAACAATGCTAAACATCATAAGCATTTTAAAATTACAAAACATTTAAACAACATAATTCTACTCTTTTTTAAATTAATAATTATAATTATGTCATTTAAGATTTAAAAATGAACACAAAAATATATGACATAATATAATTATTAAAATAAAAAAGAAACAAACAAATCAATGTAACAAAAAACATTTCCCACCCATAATAATAAAGTAGATGATCCTGGAAAACCAATAAATCCATAGTAGACAAATCGAAAGACAAATCCATTCGAAAAGAAAGCCTAGAAAAAAATGCAAAAATACAACTGTAAAAAAAAGGCTCCAACAACGCAATCCTCTCAAAAACGAAACCCTCAAAAACCCAAAAATTTGTTTAAAAAAACCTCAAAAATTGAACTATTGAAAAAAGGCTCCGAGGGCAAGATGGCTGCCGACTGACTTCAATGAGAGTTGCTGCTGCTGCTTCTCTCCATCTGGACCTTTAGGAGATTTTGATATGCCGGCTATTAGAAAACCATCTGCGAACATTCCCCCCCCCGTACTTACTATCTTTATGTGGACATGCGGCAGCTGGGCATTGATGGTCAGCTGAAGGCAAGGTGTTTTGCTACAGTTGTGCTCCTGCTGTCACCGAGTGCAAGGCGGTGTATCGGCTTACCGCGTGGGAGTCACTGCTTCGCTGGGAATATGGCCCCAAAATTGAACAAAGCCGAAAAAATGGCTAAAATGGCCAACAAGAATAAAGAGGACACCAATATTCCTGCTGATACGGTGAGGGCCGGTGCCTCCAATGTCGGCAATCCCAAGGCCGGCTCCGGTTTGGTTCGTGGAGTGGGCCAAGTTCGTCGAGGAGGACTGCTGCCAAAGAGAATGGAGGCCGCCGGAGGAGACATCGGAGCGGCTGGTGGGACCCGGCATAGGGTAGCGGCGGTGATAACAGCGGGAGCGATGAGGCAGACTACGGTGGCAGAGGCTTTCCTGATGTCTCCATCACCCACCGGTTTCCAGGGGGGATCGGTGAGTCCCTCAGAAAGTGAGACGGTGGGAGTTACCGGAGCCGAGGGTTTGAAACAGCCTACACAATCGAGCCTTGTGAACGGACCACAGGCAAAAACCGGATCAGACTGTGCTCAGCTTCAACTGGTGGAAGAATCACTAGGCGCTTGTATTTCCTCAATGGCTGAAACTTTAGAACATGTTATTTTGGAAGCTGTTTGTGTGGAGACACAGGATGAGCAGTGTGATAGTGGAGAGCAGGGTGATGAGCAGGATTACAGCACTAAGCCAGGCTATAATGCGGTATCTGTCCAGGAAAGTGATAACATATCAGAACATACAGAGCTACCTGCTTTGGTGGCAGGAAATGGAATGGCGGCTGAAAAATAAACTGCGAAAATAATATTTGCTCAAGCTCTGAATTAATCAATGGGGCCCCTGCCACTATATCGAAAGGCCAAGCATTGCGGCAGCATCACGAGATGACTCATGGGTCCCCAGAGGGGACCAATTTTTCTCTCTTAATGATGATTCGGAATCCTCTGCACTTAGCGATCTTAACATCACGGAAGAAACTGACTCTGAAGAATCTGCAACTGTGCAAAAAGGTCCCCGTGGTAAAGCCGCACCTCAACGGCGCAGGAATAGATCTAGGGGTGGCATTGATCAGAATAATGTGGAAACAGCGAGGAAATTGGAATGGGATTACTCGGCCACCAGTATGGTTTATGAGGTTAATGAGCAAGCAGATTTAGATGGCTTAGGTGTATCTTCAGGACCCCCGCCCCACCCACTCTGGACTTAGTGTATTCCACTCTTAAACAAATGCAGGGAGAGGCCAGAAATGAAAGCAGAAGATCGCTACAAGCCACCAAGAAATTACAAACCTCTATTCGCAAAGTTAATAAACTCTGCACAGAAATGGCCGAGCGGGTTACTCATGTGGAGGACAGAACTGTGGCTCTGGAAGAGGAAGTCAACAGGCTACAGGAATTCAAGGTGCAACAGGAAAAACAAGCACTGGATGTCTGCTGGAAACTCGAAGATTTTGAGAACCGCCAGCGGCGGAACAACGTTCGCTTATTGGGGGTTGCTGAAAAAGCGGAGGGGGCTAATATAGTGCCCTTCGTGGTGTCCTTATTAAAGGGGGCCTTTCCGGACCTTGCCCAATGGAACTGGGATATGGAGGTCCAACGGGCTCACCGTTTCCCAATGGTGCAGAGGAGGAATGCTTCATCCAGGCAAGACGCGTACCCAAGAGCAATCCTGATTTATGTTGGGAACTTTCTCTTGAGACAAGCCATTATTGATAAAGCTTGCCCAGATGCCAAGAGGTCTTTTGAAGGGCATACTTTTTTCGCTCGTCCTGATTTTTGCCACGCCACTGTAGAGCGCAGATGGCGCCTTCGGCAACTGATTACAGCATTTCAGGGGGTAGGCAGTGAAGCATATCTGCTATTCCCTTCTCGTCTTAAAGTCATAACGAATGGACAAATTCGTATGTTTTCCTCGGAGGTGAAGGCACAAGAATTTCTAACGGAGCTTAAAGAAGCTAAAGGAAGGGCGGATATCCGTTAAAATATTCTGGGCTGGGTAACGGTCTATTTAGAGTATGGATAATGGTTCACGAATTTCACTTTATTTTTTTAACCTTGGTGTGTTAAATAAAGCTGAGCGGTGGGGGGAGGAGGTGGAAGGCGGTGGTTGTTAGAGATGGATGGGGAGAGGGAGTGCGGCAACTGGAGATGTGAGATCGGTTGCCACACATAGGTCATGTTTGACCTATTTGCCTGTAAGGGTTGTTGGGGGGGGTGGGGGTGGAGGGGCGGTTGGGCTTGGGGTGGGGTAGGGGTTTTTCACAGCATAGTACAGCACTTTATATGAGGGAAGGGTTAGGTAAAAGGTTTATTGATTTCAGAATTAAATTTTTTTGTAAAGAAGAAGGGATTGAGGTGAAGTTAGCTGGGAGAAGGGAGCGCAAAATCAAATTGAAACTCAAAGCAGAAGGGCAATCACTGAATATTAATCAATGGCTCATGTGAATCTTAAAATTATTTCTATTAATATCTGTGGGCTTAATGATCAGGCTAAGCGACAAAGGTCAGCAGTAATTTTGAAAGCCCTGCATGCTGACATACTGTGTATACAGGAGACCCATATAGAATATACTAGAGCAGGGATTCTTGAACAATTGGGTTTTAGACTGTTGGTGGCTTCCAAACAAGGTACCAAAATCAGAGGGGTAGCTATTGTGAGAAGTTGGCCTGGCATATGCTGTCCACTAATTATAGTGGGCACCTTGCACCAGTCCAAACAACCCCTTATTGGAGATAGGTTAAAGACAACCTTTATTGAAAGCTATCCTAGTGGTAGCTATGGAGAGCAGCCTTCAGGCTAAGTCTTGAAGGAATGTAAAGCAGCTTGTTTTACCAGTCTATAATCTCTTGAGTGACCAAATGAAAGAGGACCACACCAGGTATATATTCAAAATATATGTATTTATTACTAAACACACCCCTCTAGTCTCTTTATGAGGCTAGAGTTCGAAGTACATACGTTACGAGTTAGTTATCTACAGTAATAGCACAAATACACGTTTGAGCCCCAGGGGCGTACCAAACCATATACCAATAAAGTGGTATAAGAACCACGACTGAGCTAGACACAAGGCCTAGAGCCTGTAGAAGTGCTTGGACCACAAGGAACCACCCAAGGCAGTGACACAGGGGACCCACGGGGGACGCGTGCAGTGTATGAACACAACCGCGAACCACCGTTAACTTCTATGGGGAAAGTCGCGATTAGAATTTAAAAGAAAAGGGACACTTAGAGGAGGACTTGGAGCAAACCCTTTGAGAACTAGGCTGTTCTAGTGTCAATACCCATGGGAGCACCGGAGTACTCGAGTTACCTCACCCAGGGAGCCGGGTGCATAGGTGTCTTTTGGGGTCGGGTTTCGTCGTCGCTTTCAATGGCGATCTGCTGCAAGTGCTGCTGGCGGCCAAGTCGAAAGTGTTCGGGTGGATCCAAAGGTGGATCGTAGATCTGAAGAACCTGAAAGCAGAGGGGGCAGAGTCTGGGTCACTAGCCAGTGACCAGGAAGGCGATGAGCAGATGCCCACCGATGTTGAGTGCTTCAGGTAGGTTGACGGTCGTCTTGACTCTTCAGCCACGAGGTCCAGGAGGCGTCGACGACAACCAGGAGCTGGATTCAAGCTGTCCCACGACATCTGTTGATTGCAGGGGTGTTGGCGACCGGATTGGACCCAACAAGCCTTGGCAACGGCAAGTCTCGTGGAAATCAAAGAAGGACAATGTTGCAGACCAGCAAGGTCTGGGGGACTCACCCAGCGAGGATAAGTCAGGGCACACCTGGAGCAACCAGGGAGCCCAAGCAGAAAAAGATTGGCCTTCGTGAGGGCCTACTAGCCAACGGACTAGCGACCGTGAAGGAGCCTCGAGACGGTGCACGTGGAGCTGGCTCACAGGACACTCGTGGAGTGGAGGCCAGTGATCTTCGGTGCAGTTGGTGCTGGAGGCTGGGGCTACTCGGAGCCCAAAGCATGACTTCGTACAATAAACAAACTGTAACTGTGGGAGACCCAGAAGAGGATGCACTTGCAAATGTGTTCGGTGTCCAGGGGTCACGGTTCCACGTTACCCACGACAGCTACGGGCCTCAGCTTTGCTGGGGACTCAGGGCAGCCTCGGGGAAGTCTGGAAATCCACCTCTGGTGATGCAAAGACTTCGGCGTCTGACGGGAGCTTCAGCGATGCAGACCGGACAATTGCTTCTTTGGAGCCTGCCAAGCAGGGGAGTCACTCCTTGACCCCAAGGGAGATTCTTCAGTCCTCTAATCTTGATGTAGAGCATCGAAGGTCCAGGATTCTGTGTCAGAGTTTCGTCCAGGTAAATCTAAAGTCCTAAGGACTGGGGTCCTATACTTATACTAAGGTAGGGGGTTGGACATACTCTGTGGCCCCACCTATGGGAGGGTCAGGGCAGAGGGGTGGTTACACCCCTTTCCCTTTGTCCAGTTTCGCGCCAGAGCAGGGGCTGGAAGCCCCTGAGCCGGTTTGAACTGGGGTATGCACAGGGACACCAAATGTGCCCCCAGTGCAGGACTTCAAAGCACCAGACTTCAAAGCCCCAGCCCCAATACACACTATCCTGTCTGGGGAGGTGGTTATACCTCCCTGGGACAGGAAACCTATTGTCCAGGCCTCCCCTGCCGGAGTTTTGGTCAGCAGCAGGAGGCCAGACTCGTGTCTGTGGCAGCGGCATCCATTTTGTGATGCCAGGGCTCTGGAAAGTCAGTACCGGGTATACCGGTGTGTACATGTCTCTCCCTCTAGAAGGGTGGAATGCTACCCCCGCCGCCAGAACTGGCGGGGGGTAGTATTACAAGATGTTTGACACCAAACACGACATGTTTCCGTGCAGCCATCCCAAAGTTAGCATTTAACGCGAGGTTATAATGCGCTTAAGAGTATATGGTCAGGCTGCACTACAAACAGCATCAGAGAAGGGTCTCCGAACGCTGCAGAGGGGCCCAGCTCATGCAGGGGCACCCTCTCACATAGGAACCACGCACTCTGCCTTCAGGATTGATAAGGCATGCCATAGGAGTGACTTATAGGTTCATATGTGTGTATGTATGTAGTGATATAGGTAGCCTATATCACAGTAAGGGGTGCATGCACCACCTTTGCCAGGCTGCAGTAGCAGACCTGTGGTGTCCTTTTGGCTGGCCTTCCAGGGGTGGCACAATACATGCTTCAGCCCCTGGCAGGCCTCTGAGGTACCTATGCCCTGGGTACATAGTATACCATATACTAGGGACTTATAAGGGCACTCCAGATTCCAATCAGAGATGTGCCTAAGGCACATGGAAACCATTTTAGAGAGGAAGCAGATAGACTGGGGCCCTGAATAGCAGGATCCCAGTCCATCTAAGTCATAAACCAGCAAAACACCAGGAAAAAAGTGGGGGCAACCATATAGTCAGATTCCACCTTCCTACATAACCCCCCCCCCCAAACGAAAGGAGATAAGGCTAACCTTGGCCAGTTGAGCCTTTATTTACTAAGTGGCCATATAAGGAAGCACCTGCACTAGCATGGTTGCCCCCTGTCTTATGGTCCACTAAGCAATCCCTCACCCTAAGGGTATGAGAGGGTCTCCACCATGGGGAATTACTACCTGTGGTGTGCTTTGATAAAGTACAAGGCTGGTGAGGTGTCTGAGAAGGGAAGTGAGGCCCTAGGAAGGTTGGTCTCAGCTTCCTCAGATCACTGGTCACCATGTATGCCTGTCTTTCCATGACTGAGTTGCACTGTGCTCTAAGGGTCAACCTTTGGCTGCCTACAGCTGGGGGTTGGGTCCCTTTGGATGGACCACTGGAGGGACATGGCAGGTTTGGAACCTTTTGGTCCCAGGTTTGCCCTTGCCTAACAGAGTCCTTCTGGGGGAGGTCCCTACACAAAGGTATGGGGATCCCTCAGTGTGTTGAGGAATTTTCACCTGGCTAGGGCTACTAGACTGGGTGCCCCTAATCTGCTGATGGGGGGGTTCCTCTGGACAGGGGGCCCGGGGGGTCCACTGACCTCCCTGACCTCTGCAGCCCTGGGCTGACTGAGGCAGGGTAGAGAGGGGCAGGTTACCTGCTCCAGACTGGGTACCACCTTGGAAGGGTCCTCTGCCATCAGGGGTGGGGCCAGGTCAGGCCTGACTACCTCTGGGGCAGTTCCTTCACTAGGGGTAGGTTCCCTGAGGAGGCTGACCCTTACCTACTGTCTGGAGGGAAGAAGACTTTTCTTCAACCCCTGTGCTCTCTTTTGGGGGAGAGGGGGCCATTCTTCCAGGCTCCATCTCTCCAAAGTTTCCCTGGGCTTGGGCTGTGGCCATCACAGCCCCACTAACCTTTACAGGGACGCCCAGCATTCTCAGATGGGCTTGGTGTTCAACTTCAGCCCAGGCTGAAATTTCCAGATCATTGCCCATCAGGCAATCTACAGGCAAGGTTGGGGACACTGCCACTCTTTTGGGCCTGTGACCCCTTCCCAGCTGAGATTGACTATGGCCACGGGGTGATCTGTTCTGACACCATCAATGTTGGTTACCTGGTATTTAAACTCAGGTAAAAGCTGGTGAGGGGGACTAGTTTCCCTGCCACCATGGTGACACTAGCCCCTGTGTCCCTAAATGCCACAGCTTTCTGACCATTAATTATTGGCTCCAGTCTGTACCTGCCCAATGCATTGGGACCCATGGTAAAGGTGGCAAATCCTATACCACCATCAGAGTCAGAGGAGTCTGTTGAGGGGGTCCTGTCTAAACTAGGGCCCACCTCTGTTCCTCTTGCAAAAGCACCTAACTTTTGGGTACACTACTCCCAACTGGAGGATTACTACTGGTAGTACCAGGAGGGGTGGTAGTAGTTGTTGGAGGAACATTTTCTTTATTGCCAATCCTGGGGCAACTGGGATCAGTTTTCCAGTGTCCAGGCTTTTTACAGACATGGCAATATGGTTTCTTTTCAGGAGAGGAAGGAGTTTGGGACCCACCCCCAGAAGAGGACTTTTGGGGCCCTGTAGTGGATTTATCCTTAGATTTATCCCCACCTTTCTCTTGGGACTTGGTAGAATCCTTCTTCTGGTCACCACCCTGATTCTTAGTCTTTACTCTGGTTCTGACCCATTTGTCTGCCTTCTTTCCCAATTCTTGGGGAGACGTCAGATCAGAGTCCACCAGGTACTGGTGTAAAAGCTGGTTTTGACAATTATTAAGGATCTGCTCCCTCATAA
This sequence comes from Calotriton arnoldi, assembly GCA_963921515.1. Taxonomy (NCBI): domain Eukaryota; kingdom Metazoa; phylum Chordata; class Amphibia; order Caudata; family Salamandridae; genus Calotriton; species Calotriton arnoldi. The sequence goes on from CAWUFW010003779.1 coordinate 244,018, forward strand.
TCAAATTGTACAATCCTAAAAAGTCATGCACCTTGTTGCCATGTATCCAACCTTCCAGAGCCTTAGTAGCACAATCTACAAAATCAACCCAGTCTTGAGTCTGAGCCTTTTGGGTGTCTCTGAACTTCAACCTATACTGTTCAGTGGTTAGGCCAAACCCATCTATCAGAGCACTCTTCAAGACTTTGTAATTGTCAGCATCCTCCTCTCTAACAGTGAGGAGCTTATCTCTACCTTTGTCTGCAAAGGAGAGCCACAAGATTGCTGCCCACTGCTCCTGAGGGAACCTCTGTACTTTACAGGCCCTCTCTAGAGCAGTTATCCATTTGTGGATGTCATCCCCACTCTGGTAGGGAGGGACAATCTTGCTCAGGTTTCTATGGTCATAAGACCTTTCCCTATCTCTGGGGAAATTGCTGCCACCATGGGACTCTAGTCCCATCTTTTTTCTCTCTCTATAGAGATCTAGGGACTCCCTGTCTATAGCCAATTGCTGTTTTCTGAGTTCAAGCTGGGCTTGCTCATACTGAATCAGTCTCTTTCTCCTTTCATGAGAGGATTCCCTCCTATGAGAGGAGACAGAGGTCCCTATTGAGGTGTCAGAGTGGTTGGACTCCTGAGAAGGAGACCTAGACCTTCTGGGCACACTCAGTACTCTTCCTGGGGGACAAAGGGAGGTCATTCTGATCCTCCTCCTCCTCCTCCACAGGAGGAATTGGGTTTTCCAGGACAAGGTCATTTTCACCTTCCTGGCCAGTTTCAGAGGGGGGCTGGGTTTCTTCACCCCTGGCCCCTTCCTCATCTTCTGCCCCACCCTCTTTGCCTACCCCTTCAGACCCTATGGGCCTGCTGAGATCATCAGCTAGTAACACCTCCCTGAGGTGTTGGGTGCTGGCACTTTTGCCTGCCTTCAACTTCCTAGTATTGCATAATGCTCTCAATTCCAAGAATGGGAGTTTATCATACTTGGAGGGAAGAAGCCCACTGGCTTCTGGCGAGGACTCACTGGGTCCTGGCTTTGAAGACATTACTAGTGAGGTGTGGTGTATGCACTACCTACTCTAGTGTGGCCTACTAAACTCTCTTGAGTTGTAGAAAGGGTGTGCTGTCCCTTAACACACAACTCTAAGTTCAGTAGAACTTACTGTATTACTAAGCTTGATTTATATGTACCTTAGGTACCCTTAGTGGTTTTCAGTTGATCAATTCAATTGAGATTATCTGGTAAAACAATAGCAAGCTGGAATCCCACACGCTGCACACCAATGTGAGAAGTTGGCCTGGCATATGCTGTCCACTAATTATAGTGGGCACCTTGCACCAGTCCAAACAACCCCTTATTGGAGATAGGTTAAAGACAACCTTTATTGAAAGCTATCCTAGTGGTAGCTATGGAGAGCAGCCTTCAGGCTAAGTCTTGAAGGAATGTAAAGCAGCTTGTTTTACCAGTCTATAATCTCTTGAGTGACCAAATGAAAGAGGACCACACCAGGTATATATTCAAAATATATGTATTTATTACTAAACACACCCCTCTAGTCTCTTTATGAGGCTAGAGTTCGAAGTACATAGGTTACAAGTTAGTTATCTACAGTAATAGCACAAATACATGTTTGAGCCCCAGGGGCGTACCAAACCATATACCAATAAAGTGGTATAAGAACCACGACTGAGCTAGACACAAGGCCTAGAGCCTGTAGAAGTGCTTGGACCACAAGGAACCACCCAAGGCAGTGACACAGGGGACCCACGGGGGACGCGTGCAGTGTATGAACACAACCGCGAACCACCGTTAACTTCTATGGGGAAAGTCGCGATTAGAATTTAAAAGAAAAGGGACACTTAGAGGAGGACTTGGAGCAAACCCTTTGAGAACTAGGCTGTTCTAGTGTCAATACCCACGGGAGCACCGGAGTACTCGAGTTACCTCACCCAGGGGAGCCGGGTGCATAGGTGTCTTTCGGGGTCGGGTTTCGTCGTCGCTTTCAATGGCGATCTGCTGCAAGTGCTGCTGGCGGCCAAGTCGAAAGTGTTCGGGTGGATCCAAAGGTGGATCGAAGATCTGAAGAACCTGAAAGCAGAGGGGACAGAGTCTGGGTCACTAGCCAGTGACCAGGAAGGCGATGAGCAGATGCCCACCGATGTTGAGTGCTTCAGGTAGGTTGACAGTCGTCTTGACTCTTCAGCCACGAGGTCCAGGAGGCATCGATGACAACCAGGAGCTGGATTCGAGCTGTCCCATAATGTCTGTCGATTGCAGGGGTGTCGGCGACCGGATTGGACCCAACAAGCCTTGGCAACGGCAAGTCTCGTGAAAATCAAAGAAGGACGATGTTGCAGACCAGCAAGGTCTGGGGGACTCACCCAGTGAGGATAAGTCAGGGCACACCAGGAGCAACCAGGGAGCCCAAGCATAAAAAGATTGGCCTTCGTGAGGGCCTACTAGCCAACGGACTAGTGACCGCGAAGGAGCCTCGAGACGGTGCACGTGGAGCTGGCTCACAGGACACTCGTGGAGTGGAGGCCAGTGATCTTCAGTGCAGTTAGTGCTGGAGGCTGGGGCTACTCGGAGCCCAAAGCATGACTTTGTGGGAGACCCAGAAGAGGATGCACTTGCAAATGCGTTCGGTGTCCAGGGGTCACGGTTCCACATTACCCACAACAGCTATGGGCCTCAATTTTGCTGGGGACTCAGGGCAGCCTCGGGGAAGTCTGGAAATCTACCTCTGGTGATGCAAAGACTTCGGCGTCCGACGGGAGCTTCAGCGATGCAGACCGGACAATTGCTTCTTTGGTGCCTGCCAAGCAGGGGAGTCACTCCTTGACCCCAAGGGAGCTTCTTCAGTCCTCTAATCTTGATGTAGAGCGTCGAAGGTCCAGGATTCTGTGTCAGAGTTTCGTCCAGGTAAATCTAAAGTCCTAAGGACTGGGGTCCCATACTTATACTAAGGTAGGGGGTTGGACATACTCTATGGCCCCACCTATGGGAGGGTCAGGGTAGAGGGGTGGTTACACCCCTTTCCCTTTGTCCAGTTTCGCGCCAGAGCAGGGGCTGGAAGCCCCTGAGCCGGTTTGAACTGGGGTATGCACAGGGACACCAAATGTGCCCCCAGTGCAGGACTTCAAAGCACCAGAGAGTGCTCCCGCCCAGCCCCAATACACACTATCCTGTCTGGGGAGGTGGTTATACCTCCCTGGGACAGGAAACCTATTGTCCAGGCCTCCCCTGCCAGAGTTTCGGTCAGCAGCAGGAGGCCAGACTCGTGTCTGTGGCAGCGGCATCCATTTTGTGATGCCAGGGCTCTGGAAAGTCAGTACCGGGTATACCGGTGTGTACATGTCTCTCCCTCTAGAAGGGTGGAATGCTACCCCCGCCGCCAAAACTGGCGGGGGGTAGTATTCCAAGATGTTTGACACCAAACACGACATGTTTCCGTGCAGCCATCCCAAAGTTAGCATTTAACGCGAGGTTATAATGCGCTTAAGAGTATATGGTCAGGCTGCACTACAAACAGCATCAGAGAAGGGTCTCCGGATGCTGCAGAGGGGCCCAGCTCATGCAGGGGCACCCTCTCACATAGGAACCACGCACTCTGCCTTCAGGATTGATAAGGCATGCCATAGGAGTGACTTATAGGTTCATATGTGTGTATGTATGTAGTGATATAGGTAGACTATATCACAGTAAGGGGTGTATGCACCACCTTACCCAGGCTGCAGTAGCAGACCTGTGGTGTCCTTTTGGCTGGCCTTCCAGGGGTGGCACAATACATGCTTCAGCCCCTGGCAGGCCTCTGAGGTACCTATGCCCTGGGTACATAGTATACCATATACTAGGGACTTATAAGGGCACTCCAGATTCCAATCAGAGATGTGCCTAAGGCACATGGAAACCATTTTAGAGAGGAAGCAGATAGACTGGGGCCCTGAATAGCAGGATCCCAGTCCAACTAAGTCATAAACCAGCAAAACACCAGGAAAAAAGTGGGGGCAACCATATAGTCAGATTCCACCTTCCTACAGCTATCCTCACTCGTAGGAAAGATTTAATTGTTAAAAGGACATTATCGGATAGGTGGGGACGCTGGGCAATTGCAGAATGTGGATTTTTAGGAGAATTATTTACTATTTGCTCGCTTTATGATTCAACAGCAGATGATCCCGAGGTATTGGAGTTCTTGGATAATGAATTTGCCCATTGGCCTACTCCACTCATAGTATGTGGTGATTTTAATATTAATGGGTTAGGTGGACTATGGGGCAAAACTGGCAATAAATATTCTGGGCGCAAAAGAAAGGTTTTTAAAGCACTTTCTAATCTGACTAAAAATCATGGGATAATAGATGTATGGAATCATCTAAAAATCAATGATGATGGTAATACCTTTTACTCTGCCCCGCACAATGCGATTTTTCGACTCGATTATTTTTTGTTTCACATTCATTAATACATCGAGTCATAATTGAGAAGCTCCCCAGGTTATTATCAGACCATAATCCTCTTGCCCTCACTCTGAGTTTTTTTAAAGGAGAGCGGGCTGAACGGACATGGTCCTTCGAAAGAGGGCTTTTAACAGACTCAGAGTATGTTTCTCATATGAAGGGGTGGATCACGGCCTTCTTCGATATAAATAGACATAGTGCTAGCACCGGAGTTGTCTGGGATACCTTTAAGGCCGGGGTAAGAGGTGAGACTCTCAGTTTTAGCTTTTCTCGGCAAAGAAGGAGGCGCATCACGAAGAGATGCTCCTCAATAATTTAGCTAAAATTGCAGAGGCGCTTGCCTCTGCGGTTAAAGCCGGCTCACCTATCACTGACATTTTGTATCGACTTGCCTGGGCTAAAGCAGGAATAGGCGAAAGGGCAGCTGCTAAGGCCTCAGCAAGCTTTTTAGCCAAAAGAGAACAATGCTATGAATTTAGTGAGCGGGTAGGTCACACTTTGGCAGTGAGACTTCGACAAAGATGCGCTGCAAGCGAGATTAATGTGGTCCAGGATGAGCGTGGAAATTTAGTTACTGACACACATGGGATTCAGGAAGTATTTCGGTTATTTTATCATCAATTATATGGGGAAGAACCACAGGATTTGCAAACTTTACCTCAGGATCTTCTCAATAGTATACCTCTTCAAAGTATTGAACCTGGAGAAAGAGAAAACCTAGAGGTAACTCTGACTCAGGATGAGATATTTGATGCAGTGAGAAATCTTCCACCGGGTAAGGCCACAGGACCGGATCAGATCCCCTTGGAATTTTATAAGATCTTCTTAGAGGAAATCGGACCGGTCCTTGTAGAAACGATACACAGCGCCAAATCCGGGAGCTCAATCCCAGCATCTTGGGCAGGTGCTGACATCATAATATTTTTTAAAAAAGGCAAGCCACCTCTGGAGCCTGGGTCTTATAGGCCCATTACACTTATAAATAGTGATTCAAAAATTTACTCAAAAGCCTTAGCATCTAGAATGAATACAATCATAGCTAGATCTATCCACCCATGTCAACATGGATTTATCCCCGGGAGGGGTACTACTCAGCATACTCGGCGTGTAATAACGTTGTTTGATGCTGCAGAAGTCTCAGGGGACCCTATGGCTCTGCTGCTCCTTGATGCAGAAAAGGCCTTTGATCGGGTCTCCTGGGACTTTCTATGGGAAGCTATGAGGTGGTTTGGAGTTGGGCAGCGGTTTATTACTGCTATCCGCGCTTTGTACAACGCACCAACAGCTCGACTAAGAATTAATGGGAAATACACAGCACCTTTCGGGATTAAACGGGGCACCCGGCAGGGCTGCCCCAGCTCACCCCTTTTATTTGCTATTTATATTGACCCCTTAATCCGGCTCTTGGAAGATTGTCAGGAAATCAAGCCGGTGATTTATCAGGACACTCCAACAAAAGTCCTCGCTTATGCTGACGATGTGGCCTTAGTTACTCCTGATCCCTTAGCTGCAATAGCGGCAGCTGAGCAGATCGCTTTAACTTTTGGTTGGATTTCTGGATATGCCCTGAATAAACAGAAGACCCAGATAGTCATCAACCGGGGAATCAGTTTCTCTGACCCACGGGTAACAGAATCAGCGGTCTATCTGGGTATCTCTATCACTGCGGATTTGAATTCATTGGTCGCAATCAATACCGACCCTATAATCCGGAAGGCTAAGAAGGACTTCGATAATTTTCATAACTTGCATTTATCTTTAGTTGGTCGCTGTAACGTGGTCAAAATGGTATTTTTGCCCAAAATACTTTACTTATTTAGAGCTATCCCTCTTGAATTTGAAAAGCATTGGTTTTCTGTTTTAGAAAGTGTGGTAAATCGCTTCGTTTGGGCTCATGGCAAAACAAGGAGAGCACTTCGATATATGACGCTTCCCTTGGATAGAGGGGGTTGGGCACTCCCAGATTTTAGATTCTATTTTTGGGCCGCGGCCCTCCAGTATATGTCGATCCTGTTTGGTGGATATTCAGAAGAATCAAGGGCTGGGGTTTTCTTGCCTGATGTATACCAGTTATTGGTGGGGAAGGATGCCGTGAGCTGTTTTCTTAAATTTAACGAGCCAAGTTATTATAAGAGAACGAAATTTAAGACTCTATTGGCTGCCTTTAAAATATGGGCTGCCCTTAAAAAAAAGGTTGGTTTGGGCAGAATGAACTTTTATACTCGGATGTATGGTAACCCTACGCTTCCGGAAATCTTTTCAGATCAGACAATGGCAGCGTGGGCCGGGCTTGGTCTCGTGAAAGTTGGGGATTTGATGGGCTCAGAGGGTTGGCTTCAATTTGGGGATATTCAGGATAAATTTAATATCAGCTCAAGGAATTTTTTAAATACCTCCAGATTAGAAGCTTTCTGGGTAAAAAGACGGGAGGTGGTAGTCACTTCAGTAATAACAAAGTTATAGATGCTATTAGAAGCAGCAAGGGTTGTAAATTAAAAGGAATTTACAGTGAACTTATTTCACTGAAGCAGGATGATTTGGGTAAGCATGGTGAAAAGTGGAAAGACAGGCTGGGCACGGAACCAGATAATTTTTTTGATTCTTTAGAGCTGGGGCAGACAGTATTATGTTCGGCCGGGTTGCAGGCACAGCATTTTAAGACGTTATTTTCACTTTATTATACACCGGCAAAGATAGCTCAATGGGGAGGACAGGTGGGAATTAGCTGCCCCCGGTGTAATGCATTAAAAGCGGACCTAGTCCATATGTTTTCCATGTGCCCGTGCCTTGGTGTAATAAAATCCTCCATTGCATCTTTCTTTGAAAATACTCTGGATATTAAAATTAAACTGACCCCAACCTTAATTCTTCTTGGGATTGATAATTCCCAGGAGCATGTCCCGCATTTTCGATTTATCTTTTTAACCATGGCAGTGCTTCGTATTTGTATTGCCGCAGACTTGTTAGACCAAACCGCTCCAACGCTTCAAGTGTGGTTAGCCAGATTACTAGCGATGTTTAATCTCGAGCGGGGTATTTATGAGCGGCGGGGAAAAAGAGGGAGAATCTTGGGGAAACGTATCTGGGACCCGATTTATAAATGGAAAGAACTTCAGAATTAACTTAGGGCCTGAGTTTTAAAAAGCGTTTGATATTGGATAAATATATTCGGATTGTCACCAGGGTTGTTGTGATTTGCCTCCCTGTTTCCCCACTACTTTCTTTTTTTTTTTTTTTCTCTCCTCTCTTGATTGTTTCCTCCCTTTCTTTTCCATCTTTATTGTTAGACCTTTCTTCAAACTCCAGAAGCTAAATATGGAAATTATTACCCTCATTTGTGAATGAATTATATATGTATTATGAGGCTGTTTATAATGTAAAATCTTTAATAAAAATATTTAAAAAAGGGGGCGTGGCCTAACGGGCCAAGATGGTGGTCGCACTTTAAGAGTGCTCTCGGACCCCTCCGCTATCTGCCCGTAATCCTGTCCCTATCCGAGCCATCTGGGCCTGATTGCCGCAATCCACTTACCGCTGCATCTCCGGCGATAGCGTGGATGTACAGAAACCCGGGCTTGGGTGCCCGGTGGCGGAGTTCTGGCCGGCTGTGCCTCGCAACCAAGATGGCGACTTCATCCTGTTAAGGGCTGCCTGAACGGATACTGGGGTGCTCTTCCCAATTCCACATCAGACGCTGCGGTGCCGGGGGGAGCCTGCTGGACTGGGGAGGCGTTTGCGCCTCGCATCTTCATTTCCCGGCTGGCGCAGTGGGGGCGGACCCGCTAGGAGGTGAGCTCCCCGCCGGTTCTGTCGGCCTTCACCCTGTGGCCTGCTGCGGCTTCGGCTGTCGTGTCGGGCAGCGGAGGGGGCGTGCTCGCTGCAGCTCCGGCATCGGGTGGCCTTGAGGATCCTGTGGCCTGGCCCGCGGCGGGGCCTACAGCCTGTGCCCTTGCTCCTGCGGACTCCCCGGGCGGGGAGGGGGTGCGGGTCCGGCCTGCCTTGAGACGGCGGCCCTCCCTTGGGCACAGACCGGTCAGTGCCTTGCTTGCCTCTCCCTTGTTCGGCTGCCGCACCGGGCAGCGGAGGAGGCTGGGGGGCGGTGTTGGCTTCCCGACGAGTGTCCGTGGTTGGCTGAGGACTTGTCTCCGGGGCTGGCGCTTCAGGCCGGGGTCCTGCCTGGTGGCGCGGCCGCAAGATCGGCTGCCATATCGGGCAGCAAGGCCCGACAGACAACGGGTGGGGGCCCCTGGCGGCAGGATCTGAGGTGCCTGTTTGCGAGTTGTCCCGACGGCGATCACCTGGCGGCCTTGGGGCCTGAATCAACGGTGTCTGTGTAGTGGGCCATCATCGGCAGTGCGGGGGTGGGAGGCAGCGATCTCTTGTTGCCTCTGAGGCCTGGGCTGATTCCGCCAGTGCTGGGGGCCCCCAACGGAAGGCGGCCTGCTGGGGCGGCGTTCCCCTGCTGAACCTGGGTTCTGAGGCGCCGCGGATCCGTGCCTGCTGACCAGATTGATGGAGGGGGTGTCTTCCAGTTGCCCCCGGGACTCAAACGGACACCAGCGCTGAGGGTTCTTGTCACCAGCGGATCCCGGGAAGGTAAGGAGTGGGGGAGCTGTGACACCTGTTTCAGCACTGGGGAATCGGCCGTCGGTCGGGCGGCAGGCGGGGGTGAGGGGGGCCCCCTGACTGGTGCGGCTCATCTTCCACCCCCGCCCCCCCTTCCCCCCGCTCCCCACACGCCACCGGTGGCTGGGGTGGGCCACCCCCTCCCGCGGGGTGGTGTGGCGGCGCGAGCGGCTGGGACTCCCCTCTCTGGCCTGGGCTGTGGGCAGAGGTGCTTCGGCCGCCAATTCGGGCGGTGGTGATCTTTGAGGGGTGTACCTGGGGGAGTTACTGTTGTGGCCCCGCGTGACTGGACTCCAGCGGCCCTCTACTCCTTTCCTGAGGCCTGACTTGGGTCCTCGGCCACTAATAAACCCCGGGGGACATCTGACCACATCGACTCTTCGTGACCCGCTGCTGCCCCCGGACCCCTATGTCCAATCTGGGCAGATCCCCCGGCGGAGCGCCCTGTGGCCCGGACGCAAGGGGTCCTGCACACGGCCCTGGCTTTTGACCCTTCTCCTTCTTTCTCCTTCTCCTTGAGCCGCACAACTTGGGATACAGCTTGGCCCGTGCCAAATCTACGCGCCGGCTGTCGATGCCGGCCAACCTCTGGCCTGCCTGAGTAGCTTTGACAGCCCCCCACTGTGGGGTCCAGCTGTGAAATTGTGGGAACCCGAGACGCCCCGGAGTCCGCCATGGGCAGAACGGATAGGTCGGCAAAGACCCCGGCCACACAGACAAAAATGGACCGCTTCACCACCTCGGAGGCGGGGGCAACTGGGGGTGTGGCTGAACAGGAGGCCCCTCAGTCCGCAGACTTGGCCACCATCCTGCAGGCCATTCATGCATCCCAGACCTCGGTGGAGGGCAAGATCGCAGAAGTGCGAGTGGATGTGACTCTTATCCGGCAGGACCTCCGAAATGCTAATGCCAGGATTAAAGAAACTGAAACCCGGATATCCACGGTGGAGGACGACGTCCAGCAACTTAAGGGGCAAGTGGCCCGTCTTCAGTCGCACACTCAAGAATTGCATCGTCGGGCGGAAGATGCCGAAAACAGGTCCCGACGCAACAACCTCCGCCTGGTGGGCTTCCCAGAGGGGGTGGAACAGGGCCGCGCGGTGGAATTTCTAGAGAAATGGCTGCAGTCTTGGGTCCCGGGGGGATCTCTCTCTCCTTGGTTCGCGATTGAGCGGGCTCATCGGTCCCTGGCCCCCAGATCATCATGCGGATCCTTAATTTTAAAGACCGCGACGTCATCCTGTCTGAGGCCCGTAAGCAGCAGCGGCTCCACCATGAAAACTCTGCCATCATGATCTTCCCGGATTACACGCGCGAGGTCCAGGGCCAGCGCCGCTCGTTTGGGGAGGTCAAGCAAAAGTTGAGGGCGCTCAATATTCAGTATCGGCTCCTCTTCCCGGCTCGCCTTCGAGTGGTGTTCGCAAACAAAACACTGATCTTTGACAACCCGACGGAGGCCTGGGCATGGGTAACGGAGGAACATCCTCTGCGGGCGGAGGTCCGTACCGTGGGCCTGGGGGGAGTGGAGGGTGGACTTAGCCGTCTCTCTCCCTTCGCTCCTCCGCCTCAACGCAATCGATCCCGCAGGCGCCGTGGGCGGAGAAGGGCCCGCTCCGATTCACCGCCGGAACGCTCGCAGCAATCAGTCATGCTCACCGGGGTCCCCGAATGGGAGGCGCTCGGGCTCCTCCGATCGCCTGGAGGGCGGAGATGCCTCCCCCCGGCCCTCGGTGATTGACCTCCCGGACACGGACCTCTCGGGTAGCCCGATGCTCCTGAGGGACCCAGCTTGAGCCGATCTCTGCCCGCCGGGCATAGCTCCGCGGCCGGAAACAGCACTCTAGCTCAGAACATTTCTTATTCTCCCGATGAACTCACATGCAAGCATCCGAACAAGAGGAGGGGTCCTCCATGCTTCCCCAGTCCCAAGCGTTGTAGTTTGGTTGTTTACGCACTGTAATTTGGTACTGTTGATTAGGGGGGGTCGACAGATGCTTCCGTTCCTGAAGTGTAGGGTGGGGGGGAAGGGGGTTATGTTGGGAAGGTTATTTTCCCTACGTTGTTCTTTTTGTTGTGGGTCTTTATTTCAGCCAGCACGGAATGATTCATGCTACCTTTCTGAGGGTAAAACATGCCCTTACAGCAAGCGAATGCACATATCAATGCGGGTTCCCACGCGCATCTACTTACCCCTATTGGACCACACGTCCTAGACCAGGCAACACCTATCATGACCGCAGATACTGAGCCTAGGGCGTCTCTCCACGTGCTGTCGTGGAACGTCAACGGCTTGTTGGACCGACACAAACGCACGGCGGTTCTACGTTACGCGCAGCGTCTCCGCATAGATATTTTGCTCCTCCAGGAAACGCACCTCTTAGGTAATAACTGCCCCTTCTTGGCCCGCTATGGATATGATAGAGTATGGCACTCTGGCTTCTCCAGGGGCTCACGAGGGGTGGCCATCCTTCTGCGGCGTACCCTGCCCTTCGTCCTCTCCCAAGTGTTTCATGATCCCCAAGGGTCCTCTGTGGCGGTTTGTGGGTCGCTGGCTGGCTCCCCTCTCAATATCATGTCGGTGTACGCACCTCCCTTACTGCTCACAGCCACACTTGCGCATACTGCGGCCCTATTGAATAATATGCCCATGGGTAACACGGTTGTGGCAGGTGACTTCAACGCAGTTTTAGCACCGGCCCGTGATTCAACGGGTCCTCCCTCCGCTACCCGTACGGCGCGCGCGAAACAGCTGCAAAATTGGTCTGAATCTCTGGGAATCTGCGATGCGTGGCGCACATGGCATCCCCGCACCACTCAATTCACGCATACATCTGTGGCCCACCACACGCAGGCGCGTATAGATGCGATCTTCATTCCTGCGCCTGACTGTTCCCAGATTCTGGATGTCCGCATTCTGCCTAGAGGCATTTCCGACCACTCTCCTATACTTCTCTGCACAGGGGCTCCCCCTCCCTCGGCCCGCCAAACATGGAGGATGAATGCCTGGTTTCTCCAAGACAAAGTTTTTAAAAAAGTGGTGGGGACTGAGCTTCGCCATTATTTCGCTACTAATGGTGGTTCTGTAGCCTCCCCGGGTACCCTATGGGAGGCGGGGAAGGCGACCATACCGGGCATCGCTAAAGGGCAGCTTAAGACTCAGCGACAAACGCAACTGTGCGAGATCTCCTCCAAGGAAGCGCAGGCGCTCCGCTTGGAACAGCAACTAGCCACATCAGAGGATGCCGCCCAGGCCCGACATCTAGCCCACCTTCGGGACGATATTAGACAACTATCACTAGATGCTGCTAAGCTCCTCTGGAGGTCTTCGGTGGCAAGGATTTATGGCTGGGGGGACAAGAATGGCACGATCCTGCATAGGTTGGCCACATACCCCAGGGCGAACCGTATTATACCGGAGGTAGTGGACGGGGCTGGTGTGGTGCACCGTGCCCCGTTGGCGATGGCCAACGCCTTCGCTACCTACTACCGGAGACTGTACACGGTGCGCAGACCAGATCTGTCACTTTCAACCCTCCTTGAACAGGGGGGGGTGCGTCTCCCTAAGTTATATATGGCCGCGCAACAGGACCTGGAGCGCCCCATTTCTCCGAAAGAGATCGAAGAAGCACTCACCCTCACCGCATCTGGTAAGACCCCGGGCCCTGATGGCCTTCCTCAAGAGTACTATGTGGCGTACCGAGACACTCTAATGCCTCACCTGGCCAATTTATTTCATGAGGCTGTAGAGAAAGGTTCCTTCCCTTCAGAAACAGATATCGCCACCGTGGTGGTTCTTCCGAAGTCCCAACCGCCCTCCCGGGAGTGTGCGGAATATCGCCCCATCTCCCTCCTCAATACCGACATCAAGCTGTATACCACCGTTTTGGCTTAGCGATTAAAACCCTACTTAACCCTGCTGGTCCATCTGGACCAATGTGGGTTCATGCCTCAACGTGGGACTCGCCACTGCCTTCGGAGGCTGCAGCTGGCTCTTGCCCACCGGCAGACGCTTACCCCGTACTTAGCACTCCTGTCCGTGGACTTCGAAAAAGCATTTGATTCGGTGGACTGGACATACTTGCAAGACGTGCTGGCCGAGATGGGGTTTGGGCCCCAATTCAGGTCGCTGGTTCGTGTCCTTTACGCCTACCCGAGAGCCCGAGTGCTGGTCAACGGGGTGCTATCGGAGGCCTTTCCCATTGCTAGGGGCACTAGGCAGGGGTGCCCCTCTCTCCACTGCTGTTCGCCCTGGCGATGGAGCCCTTAGCCTCCCTAATACGGGCCGAGGACCGCATTCGTGGATGGGAGTGGCCCAATACCGAAACGGACAAGATCGCACTATACGCGGATGACGTCCTGGTCTTCCTGGCGGAACCAGCCTCCTCCGGGCCGTATTGCCTCCAGATCTTACAGTCCTTCGAGCAGGCTTCTGGGCTGCGGCTCAACCATGGGAAATCTGTCCTGGTCCCCCTGCATCTCTCTAGGGACTGCTACGACTGGCAATCCAGCATACCACTTCGGCGACAGTCCTTTAAATATTTGGGGATCTGGATTACTCTCCTTCCCGAACTGGGCTGGTCTCTTAATGTAGCCCCATTGGTCAAGAAGGCCAAGGAAGACCTCCATAAATGGAAAGCGCTGCCTTTGAACCCCATGGGGAGGGTGGCGCTGTTCAAAATGATGATCCTCCCCAGATTTCTTTATGTGTTCCAAAATACTCCCTTCTGTTTTACCAGGTCCTGGTTCCGGGAAATGGACAGTCTAACTACCAAATTTCTCTGGAACGGGGAAGGGCGCGCCTGGCTCTGTCTACATGCTGGATTCCCTCCTTCGATGGGGGCCTAGGGATGACTCATTTATACCTCTACTTTCTGGCTGTGCGTCTCCTGGTAGTCCATGACTGGTTTAATGGGGGCTGGTCTGACCCGGCTTATAGGCTTGAGCTGAGCGAATTAGGCCTAACTAAAATCCAAGCTTTGCTGTATGGGGGCCTATCCCGTCCCGATTGCCCGAGGTGACCCGCTCCGTGTTACTGGCCTGGCGGGCCTCACTGCGTCATACTGGGTGGACGCGTAAGTTGACCCAATGTACACCCCTCTGGCAAGGGACTTGGCTTCGAGAGGTTAGCGGTCTACGGGGATTTACAACTTGGGACCTCATTGGCATCTCTCAGTTAGGGGATGTATGGGCTAAAGGCCATATGCTTTCCTTCCAAGAGCTCCAAACCCGATACTCTTTGCACTCGTCCCAATTCTACAAATATCTGCAGATGAGACACGCCCTTCATACACACATCCTGGGCGGTACGAGGCTTCCTGAACACAGCCCCACTCAAACAATGATGGGAGACTTAGGTAAAGGGGGCGTCTCTCGCATTTATCGCACTTTAGTTAACAACACCCCCATCTCATTAGATAAGTTGAGGGAACAATGGGTGGAGTGGGTGGGCCCCCTCGATGAAATGGATTGGCGCGATGCTCTTATGGCCCCCAAGACAGTCACTGTCTCCGCCAAATTTAAGCTGATTCAGCTCTATTACCTGCATGCCGCGTATCTCACTCCCTTGCGCCTTTTCCGAGCGGGCTTGCGCCCGGATGCGTTATGTGCGAGGTGTGCTCATGCCACGGCGGACTTCATCCACATGGTTTGGTTGTGCCCACGTTTGGAGCACTTTTGGAGGTCCATTGAGGTAGAACTTACTGAGGTGTTGGGTTGGGAGGTTCCGCATGAGCCACGTCATTCAATATTGGGGATCACGGATGGGCTGGATGGGACCAGGAGCGAAAAGTTATTCTTTAACACAGCTATGATTGTGGCCAAGCGGGACATAGCGGCGGCTTGGAAAAGCCCTGATCCACCTGACCTGGGGAGATGGCGTAGGGGGGTGGACTGGTGTGCGACCCAAGAAAAAGCCCTTTACATAGCCAAGGGGTGCGGCAAAAAGTATCGTAGAGTGTGGGGGAAGTGGTTGGGTAATGTGGGGGGTGGTGAATAACCAGACTCCATATCCTCTCTGTGCAAGTCTTTTGGGGGTTGGTGACCGTGGGATGCATTGCATACTGGAATGTATTAGATTCAATGAATTCTGTGTAGCTGCTGATTTGTTTCACCAGTTTAAAAACAATAAAAATTTGGTTATCAAAAAAAAAATATATAAAAAAAAATAAAAAAAAGGCTCCAATGACGCAAGCCTCTCAATAACGAAACCCTCAAAAACCCGAAAAGTAGCTTAAAAAAAAATGCTCCAACAAACCCGAAAAATAAAAGGAAATGGAAAGTAACTTGCTTTAATAAAACAGAATACATTTTCCTTTTTAAAAAAAAATAAACGCATCGTCACCACCATCCGTTCACAAAACGGAAAACCTGTAAAGAAAAAAACAGAACACCCACCCACAATAACATATACAATCCCACAAACATTAGTATTAACATTAAAAACAAGATAACAGAATTTAACAACACATAACCAACACTACATAACACTCTACTTCTATCCAACACCACGTCAAACACATAAAACACTATACTACCAAAACAAGACCTAACTACACCAAAAATGAACAAATAAAGCCCTAACAAATCTAAGTACACTACTACTACCTCTCCCCTACCCTAAACTACCTTAAAAGTAAATTAAATCAAACTTACCTTACCCTACCGAAACACAGCTCCTAACCGCGAGGTTCCGTCTTCCAAAATGACCCAAAAACGAAACAGATAGACAGAAAAGTGAGGAAATGAGAAAAAAAATGGGCGCGTAATAAAAATGAAAAAAGACTTACTCCCCATAAAAAAGAATGGAGAAATATTTAAAAAATTCAAAAAATTAAATGTATATTTTTATTTATTGTAAAAAAATAATTACAAATGTTCAAAAAATATACACAAAATTGTAAAATATATATTAAATATTATATTATCAAAAAACAAAAAATGTAATATTTAATAGATAATAAAATGTATAACTGTTTCATGTACTGTAAATGTACAAAACATATAAAAATGTTAATTAAAAAATATATGATAAAAAATATATTAGTATTAAAAATGGTAAATTATTTGATATATTAAATATTATGTTATTAAAAATAATATTCAATATACTAAATAATTAAATGTACAAAATATAAATTTGTGAAATACATATTATATAATTGTATAAAAAAAAGAAAATTATATAAAATGTCCCAAAAACAATGTAAAACGAAATGTATACAAATGTTTACTTTTTGTCGTAAAAAATAATAAACAATAAAAGTCAAACTGTTTATAGTTAAAAAACTAAAAATATATTTACTTTACTATTACATGACTACTTCAAAAAAGTACAATTTTTCAAAATTGTTACAAAATATATGTATGTAAAGAAATGTTGTTAAATTTGCAATTGTACATTAAAAATGTATGTTAAAAACATATTATACTTTATAATAAATTTTGAAATACATCAAAGTAACTGAATTATGTTTTTAATATTGTACAAAATTGTACAACAAAACCAAATGAAAACAAATAAATTGTGAAACAAAAGAAAAACATGTGTTGAGAACTAAAAATGTTTACAATAAAAACTAACATATGTCTCCTTTCTTATTTCAATGTATATATAAATTATAAAAATAAAATACATAATAAACAATAAAACATTACTATTCCTAACTCCAAAATCAACTAAACTCAAGGAAAGTGCTGGATAATAAACCATAATAAATTACTATTCCAACTCCAAAACAAACAAAACTCAGGGAGAGTGCTGGATAATAAACCATAATAAATTACTATTACAACTCAAAAACCAAATAAACTCAGGGAAAGTGCTGGATAATAAACCATAATAAATTACTATTCCAACTCCAAAACCAACTGAACTCAGGGAAAGTGCTGGATAATAAACAATAAAAAATTACCATTTCAACTCCAAAACAAACTAAACTCAGGGAAAGTGCTGGATAATAAACCTAAAAAAATACTATTCCAACTCCAAAACCAACTAAACTCAGGGAAAGTGCTGGATAATAAACCACAATAAATTACTATTCAATTCAATCCAATTCAATTCTTTCTTTATTCGTCCTTCCAAAGACAGGACATAAAAGATACACATAGATAAAAACATCTTATAAAATCAAACTTATCACAGCAAATACAAACTCGCTTTCCATTTAAAAAGAATACATCAGCAAACAAATACAGTACTATTTCTCGGAACTAAAGTGACAGTGCAAAACGCTTGGGTTCGTACGCAGCAGCAGATATTATCCAATAGTGCAAAAAACAACTGCAGCCCTCAATAGCAGCAATTATTATCTAAAAATACATGAATAATAAAATCAATCTTATAGAGGAGTTTAGTAGCAGGGGTAAATATTTTAGCAGCAATACTAATACAATCCATACACAAAATGGTAAAATGCATTAAAATTAAAACAGCATGCTCCTTCTCTTTGCTAGAATGCACTTCAAAAAGCTACCAATGGCAAAACAGATATCACGATCATTGAGTTGCTGCAAAAAGTACAAAGCCACTTTGCACTTAGAAAATTTGTGTCTGCGCAAAAGAGGTATTAAAAATTTTCTGGTGAATGGGAGATAAAATTGACAAAAAAATACAAAATGTAAAATGGTTTGACTCGAATGTTCATCACAAGGGCAAATAGTAATAGATTACAAAGAATACTGACCCAGGGGGAAGCATATCAACCAACGAAAAGACCCCAACCTGAATCTAGACAACAGATTCCTTTCATGCACATTGTTTACATATAGAAGATACGGGGCAATATCGGGAGGAACTTGTATGAGGCAATAATCCCTGACAGTGGGTTTGGCTACTTCAAACAATTCCCTAGACAATTCTTTGTGTTTTCGGAAGCTCGCCAAAACCCTCTGTCGATCCCCTTTACTAATTAGATCTGGGTGCTCAAACGAGGAGGAATAACCTAGTTCCGTAAAACAAGTTTTAATGTATTGGAGCCAGGGGATGCAAAGGCCTCGAGTGCAATTTAAACAATCTCTAATAATTGCCCGATTAAAGGCAGCTTCATCATTTGTCCAGATGGAACACCAGGTAGCTAGAGGTGCCGCATTTATAGTATCTTGCACATACTCGAGACCCAGCTCCAAATGGAGGGGTGAAGAAGGGGGCACTCCTAAAACTCTACGGCAAAATCTGTTCTCCTCCAGCTGCATAGCATGTACGTCTCTGCATCTCCAGATCCCCATGCCATATGTTAAAATCGGAATACATTTACGCTTATAGATCTCTAAAATAGGGGCTATAGGCTTTTTCCCGATGGACATTGCAAGTGAATAAGTAGTATCAACTGCGCGTGTAAATCTTATTATTCTATTATTTATGCAGCTATGCCACGTACAACCTTCATCGAAGTCCAGGCCTAGATACGTGAAGGAACTAACCCTTTCCAGCTTTTTACCCTCTATATTCAGGCTACAGGAATTAGGGGCCTATTAGGATGGTGGGCGGACTTCATTCCGCTCGCCACCCTAGTGGTGCTGGGACCGGCCGCCAGCGGTGCGGTGGTCCCACACCACCAATTAGGATGCGACTGCCACCGTGGCGGTCGCATCCCGCATCTCTAACATTGTGGCGGGTGCTGCTGTAAGCAGCACCCGCCGCAATGCCAAAGAGGCATGTTGTGCATTTCCATGCACAACGTGACAGGCACCGCGCGGTGCCTGCCACCTTGAGCATGGCAATGTAGGGGGGTACCATAGGTACCCCCCAAGTGCAGCCCCCCACCCCCCAGGGGCCCACGACGGGCCCCCACAGCAATTCCCACCAGCCCTTTCATGGCGGCATTGCCGCCATGAAAGGGCCAGAACCGCCAGGCATCATAATATGGATGGCGGTGCCTTCCGGGCACCGCCACCATATTGTGCCCGTGTTCTGCCCGGCCGGCAATCGTGGCGATTGCTGACCGGCGAAAAAGCAGCGGACGGACTTTCCGTCCGCCGTGGTACCCCCCGCCATAGTAATATGGCGGGGGTGATTTGTGTTGTGATGGCAGGCGGATCGCCACTGCCAGCCGGGCGGTGGTGATCCGCCCGCCATCATAATGACCCCCTTAGTGTTTTTGGGGCCACAAACCAGAACAAAAGTTTTCTTAAAGTTTGGCTCTAGCCCCAAGTCCTTCATAAAGTTAACATAGCTGGAAATGAGTTTTTTTAGGCCAATCGCAGTCCTTGCCATAAGGACTGCGTCGTCTGCATAAAGGAGCACTGGCACAGCCTTATTCTCAACCTGCGGCACATCGGTCCCAGCCGTAACTAATGTTTTCTCCAGATCGTTTATATAGCGGAGAAATAAGATTGGGGCAAGGCCGCATCCTTGGCGCACCCCTCACTTAATACTAAACTGTTCTGAGCATTCACCAGCATTGCCATACCTCACTGAGGCAGAAAGATCATGGTGGAGGATCCTCAGAAAGGAAACCAGACCTGCGTCGACACCCATGTTTACTAAAATGTCCCACAGCTTAGAGCGTGAGACATAGTCGAACGCGCTGGTTAAATCCATAAATGCTAAATGAGTAGAGGTGCCCTTCGCATATTTATATTTGGCCAGAATGAGGTGCAGGTTAAGACACTGTTCGATCGTGCCTAGACCCTTCCTAAACCCGTACTGGGTTGTAGCCAAAATTTGGTTTGCATTTATCCAGTCCAGGAGGCGGTCTAGTACAACTCTCCAAAACCATTAAACTCTATTCAAGCTCCAAAACCATCTAAACTCAGTGATAGTGCTGGATAATAAACCCCCAAAAAATGCCTATACCTAACTCCAAAACAAAATAAAAATTCTACTTAATAAAAAAACTAAAAATATATAAAAATAAAAAATAATTTTAAACCAAAAGAAATAAACATTTGATAAAATGTTACATTTCTTAAACAAAATTAAAAATTTAACAGAACTGTCACAAAAAATAAAAATAATGAAATATAAAATAAAAAATTATTAAAAATTAAAATAAGTTAAAAAAATATCATAAAAATTTGGAGACACCACTTCTCAAAAAACTGAAAAAATAAAAATATTAAATTCTAAATTACAAATACATTTAAATATTTAAATTAAAGAAAAATCAAAAAAATATTTTGAACACATTTTTTATATAAAATTTTAAAGTAATAAGTTAGTCATGTATTTTTAAATACTTTTTAAAATTAAATGAATATTTCTAAAATATTTTTAAAAATATACATCAAAATATATATAACATAAACAAATCAATTTTTGTTTTAAATTTTAAAATGTATATATTTTTTGTAAAATATTTAAATATTTCAAAATTGTTTTTATTAAAAATGTTTTTTAAACAACATTCTCAAATTACTCCCCTTCCTAATCCCCTATAAACCCAACATCCCGCTACTAAATTTTTCAAAAAATTAAAAAAATATAAAAAATGTACTATATATATTTTTAAATTACTCCCCACCCTTATCCCCTATAAACCCAACATCCTGCTCCTATTTTTTATGAACACTCAATTTAATAATAGTGACCATCATATATTATTATTTTTTAATCATATCACTTTAAAATGTGTCATACACATAGGCTTATTACAAACAAATCATACATGAAAAGTACATAAAACCCACCCAACATACATGCACAAAAACCATTACAAAAAATAATTACAGAAATAAATATACAATCCAGTTGTAACAATACAAATGAATGCTCACATTTCTGAATTATAATTGCCCCAACAGGAGGACTCTAAAGTTAACATCAATTTTATTTACTTTTCTACTCTTAAATTATTGGGCCAAGCAACCTAACTATGCGCTGCTATTGTAACCAGGGGTTTATGTATAAATCTAATTCATTGTTATTCCCCTGATTGCAATGCCACATATATCGGTTTGGAGGTTGCACTGTTGTCGACGCGTTTCAAACCTGTGGCTTTATTTATGGGTTCTCTTTAAGCCTGGGCGTAGTTCGCGGAGTTTTGCTACGCGGAACTTCGCGAAGTTACAAAAAAACTCTGTGAAGTTCCGTAAGTGGCGGAGTGTAGTGCGAACTGCTGTTCGCGCTGGTCTTTCTGCTGCTCGGGTAGAAATTCTACCCGAGCAGCAGCTCGCGCTCGTGAACTTACCGTTCGCGAGCTCCGCGGAGTACGGAGTGCAGAAAACTCTGCAGACTCCGCAAACGGAGCGGAGTTCAATGCCCAGGCCTAGTTCTCTTCAGAACTCAGAACTGATAAACACTAAAAACAAAAAACAAAAGATACAATATCTCTATAATGAAATACCACAACATACAGTGTAAACAAAAAACATTGGCAGAGGAAAAAGTAACACAAAAAAGAAGTCTCAATCACTCAATCAGAGAATTGTGAAGCGCGTTACTCACCCATGAGGGTCTCAAGGCGCTGGGGGGGCAGCTCCGAGTCAGCCGAAAAGCCAGGTCTTGAGGCTCTTCCTGAAGGTGTGCAGAGTAGGGGAGCATCTGATGTTGACTGGCAGTTCGTTCCAGGCCTTAGCTGCGACGTAGGAGAAGGCTCTTCCACCCGCTCTGGTTCCGCGGAAGTGCAGAATTTCTGCTAGGGCAAGGGCGGTGGAGCGGAGGTTTCTTTTGGGTACTCTGGAATCAACAAATCCCTGCTACTCAAACTCCAGACCATCCAGAATTCCACGGCCAGACTCGTCCTTGCCATCCCACGACATGAGCACCTCACCCAACACCTGCGAGACCTCCACTGGCTCCCCGTTGAGAAGAGAGTAACCTTCAAGCTACTCACCCACACCTACAAATCTCTCCACAAAACCATGCCCAAATACCTCAACGAAAGAGTCTCCTTCCACGTACCCTGTATGCCAGCGTTGTAGAGTCTGGCTGTGAGAGTGCGGTGGGAGATGGTGTCGAAGGCTGCGGAGAGGTGTAGTAGGATGAGGAATGCAGTGTGGCCTTGGTCAAGTCTGTCAAATGACAGTAACACAACGCAATACATGCTTCAGCCTAATTTGCCAAAGGAAGGCGTCAACGGCATTTCAACCTTTGATCATTCCTTAGGACATCATCAGGACAAAGCACCAAATGTTGAGAGCAACCATCACAGTCAATTTGTAGAAACTAGAATCAATCAAAAAAGAAATAACAAAGACTCAAAGAATTATCCAAGGTCCCAAGTAAAGCATAACTCAGGTTAACTTGACACCTGGGGGTCCTGACTACAATTTTAAGGAAACCTCCTCTGAGTCTCAATTATCCTCCAGCATAATGCTGCCCTGGCTACAAACTAACTACAGGGGGTTATGCAGCCCTTTGTGTGGGGACAGGACATAGCCTATTCAGGTGTAAGTGGTCCCTGCTCCTCCCTCCCATCCTGCCAATGACAGCCCACTTAGTCACACCTAAGTTCCCATTATGAGTGGCTGTCTAGGAGGACTACACAAAGCCCAACTACCAACTACACCTAGTCATGGGACCAGAGACAGACTGCAGGCACCAAATGACTAAGGCTAGAAAATTCCAACTTTCTGAAAGTGGCTGTAGGAAGCTGGCTCTGTATATACTATTCCAAAGCAAGGTATTGTGTGCACAGAGTCTAGCGGATCCCCAGAGGTATAGCAGAGGCTAAATTAGATAATCACCAACATCTCTATTTGTGGTTGCATGGTCGAGCAGTTAGGCTTATTTGGAGGGTGTGTTAAGTATTTATTGTATTCACTCAGGCAAGAAATTATAGCACACACTCAGAAACAGAATCCAGACCAATTAGGTAAGTATAAAAAGTATACTTGGATTTTATTTCTGGAACCAAGCAGGACTTGGCACAGGCAAGTAGAATATACTTTCAAATGCAAAACTTTACAAGAAAATGTGATTGTGAATGGAATTGGAATCATAACAGGTTTGTATTTGCTTTTAAAACAGTTCAGAATACAGTGAAAATTACTTTTGATTACTTTTAGATTACTTTCTCGTCATTTCAACTACTCAGGGTGAAATGCCTAGATATCCCCTTGTGGATCTTACAAAACACAAGTAAGTAGGACTGTTTTTGGTGCAAAGCACTGTTACTTTTCTTTCATACAAAAACAGTTCAACACTTAGAACATTTTTGAGAGGAAAACCATAACATGGGTTACTATGGGAGGAAATAAGGTTATCGATTTGCAGGTAAGTAAACGATCTGCAAGAATAGCTTTTGGGGTTTAGAACCAAGGCTCCCCAAGGTTCAGGTAGGCACTGAAATCGCACCACCAGCGGCCCTGGCGCGGCCGGATGCAGAGCCCAGGGGCCCAATGTTAGCCACTGGATCTAGGGGGCCTTTCGTCAAGGGCTGCTTATGAGCAGGCCACTCGGTTGTGGGAGCAAAGCTCCTGGGGTTAAGATCAGCACTACAGGGGCGAATAATCAGCACAGGAGCTGCACCACCAGCGGCACAGAGGTGGACGGATGCAGAGTGTCAAGAAGACTTCGGGAGCCCTGTGGTTTTCAATGGAGATCTCCGGTTTGAAAGAAAAGCTGCAGGCTCAGGCAAGGAGGTTTCCTGAAGGTGACCACCAGCAGTAGAGGTAAGTTGGATTCTTGTTGGATGCTTGGCCACTGTCGGTTGGGCCACCCAAGGCCATGGGGCGTTGGTTGCAGGGTGTCTTTAGGCGTCGGATCTTCTTGCCAGCTCCGGACGCGGTTGGGGGGACTCCTCAGGTTTAGGCTGCAGCTGTCAGTCTGAAGCATGAGGTAGGTCAGAGATCACCGGATCCCAGGTCAGGATCGCTGGGGAGACCTCATTGTGGTGTTGGGCAACTCGAACTCGGCCCGTGGGCATCAGGTGCAGAGTGATTCAGAACCGCAGAGCCGCCTGCATCCGGTTTCTGTGTTGGAGTCTTTGGTTGAGCAAATCCGGTGCTCACGGGAGAGAGAGTCTTTTTGATGAAGGCAGGGCAGGTCATCTTGGTTCTGGATGGCTGCTGGCTGCTGGGCACGTCGGGGTTTAGCTGTGGGCCGGTCGGAGTTGAGACAGGCCGGTGGGGCTGGGGCCAAAACAGTTGGTGTCCTCTTCTTCCTGGGTCAGCACAGCTCTTCGGTGCTTCTTCTTCTTCAAATCTGAGGAGGCAAGGTTCAGGGTCGCCCCTAAATACTACATTTAGGGGCTTTGAAGGGGTGTGCAGTACACACCCTATTATGCCACCCTCCAGTGGGATGGGGGCATGAGCCTCTTGGTAATTGGCTGTGTCCCCTCATCTTCAAAATGGAGGGGACTGAGATGTGTGCTTCACCTCGCCTCCCCTACCTGAGGGGTGGGGTTGGCAAAGTTGGGCACACTTCTCTTCCTCACTTGGTTCTCACGCTGAGTTTCCAGCCCAAATAGGGGGTCAGAACCGGTGGGAGCCGGTTGCTGGGGTCAACAAAAGGCAGGGCCAGCTCACAAAGGTGGCAGGCCTTTGAAGCTTCCCCTTCGGGGACCCAGGATGGGCTTTGTTTCAGGACCCAGAGAGCGGAGACCCTCTACCCAGGGGTCCATAAACATGTCTGATGGTGGTAAATGGCAGGCAGCCATTCAGGAACCACACCAGGGCTGGTCGTTGTTCAGGGGGCATCTCTTAGATGCCCCCTGAGTGCATTTTACATTAAATCCCAAACTGGCATCAGGGTGGGTTTAATGTGCTGAGAAGTTTGCTACCAAAACTCCAAGGGTTCAGAAAAGCCATTATGGAGCTGTGGAGTTTGTAGTGACCAACTCCCAGACCATATACTCTATATGGCTTTAATGCACTTACAATGTCCAAGAGTGGACTTAGACACTGGGGTCGATTCCGATGTCGGCCGGAAGCGCACCTAACAGTATTCGTCCAGAAAAAATACCAGCCAAACGCGTGTTTTCCGACCGACTCGAACACTCTACCGAACGAACAAGTACGATGCGCATAACAGCCCAGATTCCGAGCGAGCCGTACTTACCCATTCTAGCTCCTGTTCCCCGCCCGAGCCGGATCCGTAAACGCCGAATCGAGTCGCACGGAACCAAATACACTGCACCTTCCGGCCGGACTAGTACGATGCGTCTTCTGTATGCGCCGAACTCGTCGCTACGTCCGGCACGTATGAGCATCCGGGAGAGCTGCACATAAGCTCCGATTCGCGCCACAAGACGATCCACGGCGACGAGACGAACAAGCCAGCGACGAGTACGAGTCGAAGCCACGAGAAACCCGAACGAGACGACCCAACCATGAATCCCATCGCGCAGGTCCTACCAATACTCTACATCTATTACCGGGACCGGTACGGATGCGTACGGCGCAGACGGTAAGTCAAAACACCCACAACACAAACAAACGACACGTACCCGAAATATGTCACACACACATAGGGATGCACAAATGACGTACACAAGCAACAGCAGAACCATAGGGGTGGGATGGCCAACACCAATGCCATACACACCCATAGGGGGATGGATGCCTGCCACTACTACCATCCCCACTCATGGGGGGCTGGATGCCTACCACCACTACCATCCCCACTCATGGGGGGCTGGATGCCTACCACTACTACCATCCCCACTCATGGGGGGCTGGATGCCTACCACTACTACCATCCCCACTCATGGGGGGCTGGATGCCTACCACCACTACCAGCCCCACTCATGGGGGGCTGGATGCCTACCACTACTACCATCCCCACTCATGGGGGGCTGGATGCCTACCACCACTACCATCCCCACTCATGGGGGGCTGAATGCCTACCACTACTACCATCCCCACTCATGGGGGGCTGGATGCCTACCACTACTACCATCCCCACCCATAGGGGGATGGATGCCTACCACTAACACCACCCCTACTCAGGGTGGGCTGGATGCCTGCCACTACTGCCATCCCCAACCATAGGGGGCTGGATGCCTACCACTAACACCACCCCTACTCAGGGTGGGCTGGATGGCTGTCACTACTAACATCCCCACTCATGGGGGCTGGATGCCTACCACTACTACCATCCCCACTCATGGGGGCTGGATGCCTACCACTACTACCATCCCCACCCATAGGGGGATGGATGCCTACCACTAACACCACCCCTACTCAGGGTGGGCTGGATGCCTGCCACTACTGCCATCCCCACCCATAGGGGGATGGATGCCTACCACTAACACCACCCCTACTCAGGGTGGGCTGGATGGCTGTCACTACTACCATCCCCACTCATGGGGGGCTGGATGCCTACCACTACTACCATCCCCACTCATGGGGGGCAGGATGCCTACCACTACTACCATTCCCACTCATGGGGGGCTGGATGCCTGCCACTACTGCCATCCCCACTCATGGGGGGCTGGATGCCTACCACCACTACCATCCCCACTCATGGGGGGCTGGATGCCTACCACTACTACCATCCCCACTCATGGGGGGCTGGATGCATACCACCACTACCATCCCCACTCATGGGGGGCTGGATGCCTACCACTACTACCATCTCCACTCATGGGGGGCTGGATGCCTACCACTACTACCATCCCCACCCATAGGGGGATGGATGCCTACCACTAACACCACCCCTACTCAGGGTGGGCTGGATGCCTGCCACTACTGCCATCCCCACCCATAGGGGGCTGGATGCCTACCACTAACACCACCCCTACTCAGAGTGGGTGGATGCCTGCCACTACTGCCATCCCCACCCATAGGGGGATGGATGCCGACCACTAACACCACCCCTACTCAGGGTGGGCTGGATGGCTGTCACTACTACCATCCCCACTCATGGGGGGCTGGATGCCTACCACTACTACCATCCCCACTCATGGGGGGCTGGATGCCTGCCACTACAACCACCCCTACTCATAGGACGGGTAATGCATGACACAACTAGCATACTCCCACATAAGGACTGTCTGTAAATTACATCCCACCCCCAACACCATGACAAGCGTGAGTGGTCTGTGTCAAATGCATACAACACTGAACATGACATTGAACATACAATGTGACCCCCTAACACATGTGTCACACATAATTGTATGTGTGGCCTACACAATGCAAGCAGACCATGACCACTGTGGCAATGTGGCCCAAAGCCCCATCACCACAGTGCCCAAAAGGTAAGTGTGTGCTCCATAGCTGAAGCACATTTTGAACAGTGTGGCAATGGGGCCCAAAGCCCCATCACCACAGTGCCCAAAAGGTAAGTGTGTGCTCCATATCTGAAGCACATTTTGAACAGTGTGGCAATGGGGCCCAAAGCCCCATCACCACAGTGCCCAAAAGGTAAGTGTGTGCTCCATAGCTGAAGCACATTTTGAACAGTGTGGCAATGGGGCCCAAAGCCCCATCACCACAGTGCCCAAAAGGTAAGTGTGTGCTCCATAGCTGAAGCACATTTTGAACAGTGTGGCAATGGGGCCCAAAGCTCCATCACCACAGTGCCCAAAAGGTAAGTGTGTGCTCCATAGCTGAAGCACATATTGAACAGTGTGGCAATGGGGCCCAAAGCCCCATCACCACAGTGCCCAAAAGGTAAGTGTAGTCCTGGTAAAAGCTGCAAAAACAAAACTGCAGGGATTATTCCTGGCCACACAACACCAAACACTACAGTGGCATTGTAGTGCTTGTGTCCCATAGCAACATAGATTGTGTGAGGCAAGCAGTGCAGTGCCAATGACACATCGTTCTGGCCATGTGCACACAAACATCAGCCATGGGGGCCCACATTGTCTACATTCACAAATAACACAATGACAGAAGTGAGCATCATAATGCAGACCCACATATCTGCACCAATGGACACACAAATGTAGATATCCTGTGGAGACTGTAGATGTCAGGTGAACAAATACCATACCATGGCAGCACTGGGACATACTAACCATGATCAATGTGCTGACTGATGACCTAGCAGTCCCAGGGCCAGCAGGGGAAAGCCAACAAACAACATACAGCCAATGGCAAACTAAAGATATGCCAATGCAGTGGTGCAAATGCACAAACACAAACAGGCAGACTCACACTGCATATCAAACACAACAGGTGAGGGGGTTGTGTGCCAGTGTCCCCAGGCAAACACACAACACATGAGGAGGCCAGATTCACTAATACACAGATGTCAACACAGTCACACACAGAAGTAACTCATGGATTGGATTCCCCTATGTGGGCAAACAGGCATTGTGAGATGAGAGGGAGCCCAAATTACACATGTCACACAAGCTTGTAGGAACAGCAACAAACACAGCAAGAGACAGAACCACCACAGCACTCCCCCAGGGACCCCACATTGTGGTGACACTAGCCTGCATGACAATCACACTGTGATGACAAAGGTAGATGTCATCCACACTGTGAACCACAGCCATGTGTCCTGAGCAACAAACTACCATCACACCTATACAAGCACAAAGCACTCAGCATGGCCTGCCAGCCAAGGACAATATGGAGGTAGTGCCCCAGCCGTGCAACAACTCACATTTGCACACACTCAACGCCACACACCTTGATCTCCACCAATGTGCAGCAGTGAAGCTCACATGGACTGCTGACATTGCACATGCACCCATGACAATCCCAGGGGTGGTGGGGGGAAATAAGGTGCAGAAACCCATCACACATGGCCAGTCAACAAGACTTGTGAATGTCTGACACACTGCACAGTATGCCGTACATGGGCATGACGTGAAATCCACCCCAAACAATGGGATCCTGGCCATAGTCACACACCAATGAAGAAGCCAAGCTGACCCACAAAGGACACACATAGACAACTTCCAACATTGCAGCTCTGACCCTGAGGAGGGGCAGCAGTCACACACACAACGTGTCACAATCACTGAAAGCATACACAAACAGAAAATCACATTACTTGTGTAACCAACAAGTGCCAAGAGGAATCCTGACTGTGTCCCATCTGCGTTTGCCCACATCCCCAGCCCTGACAACAAAGACAACTAGGGATGACAACCTCATGAACATTAGTTTGCCATGCACCCACATCCCGGAGAAACCAGGTCCAAGATGCTGGATGAACACAGAACAACTCAGCAAGCATCACAAACAGGATCATCCGTAGGGACACAGCCTGTGTAGGAAAAGGAGAAGGGAACACGCACAGACATGCCTACACAACACACAACACGGGCACAGCCTATATCATGGAATCACACACTGCCATGAGGGCACACCACTCCTGTGGAAGGTCAGCTGTGCCAAACCTTGTCTGTGCACGACTCAAACATGTCAGCAGAACACTCGGTCAGTGAGTCAACAACTACAACACACTGAAGGCTCTGCTCATATCAGCCTGGGCACGGGAGTGTCACGTCAGTCATCTGCATACACCCAAGACACGTGTCAAGCAACTTGCAATGTGTACACAGATGAGTCCTCCAAATTTGATGTGCTAAACTGCATGTCCATTGGAGACGGGCACACAGTCAGGGTACTAGGAACATTGGACAGTGGTAAGCCCACCAGATGTGCATCAGTGTAGGACAAAGATGGTAATCTACAAATGCTAAACGTACATCCCTGTGTCAAATGCTGAACATTACACCCTCAGACTGCAGCAAAGGATGCTATAGATCCAGACTAGATTAGGACACATATCCCATGGACCTCATGGAGCCCATCACAGCAAAACTTCATTTACCTGATCTGAACACTATTACAACAGCAAATGCATGATTCCACATATCTACATCATGTACCTCCAAAGATTAACTACAAGTAAACAAAAAGAGGCTTTATTCAGCAAGTGTGCAACTCAAATCAAAAGTCCAAAATAAACTAAGGCCAATGGCCAGTCCAAATATACAGTCCCAACAGGGTGATGTGTGACAACTTGTCAACAATTGCTTGCCTGCACAGGTACGGACAGGGGACATCCCCCTTGGAGGGGCATACGAGGGGCAGGCCAGGCACCACAGGGACAGGATCAGGGGATGCCAGAAGGAGGCAGTGAAGGGGAGGTGGGTGCAGGAGGTGTCTGACTCAGGGGGGGCTGGCACCACCGCAGGGCTCAAGTCAGATGGTGTTGGTGCTGCAACCACTGCAGTGGGCTGGTCAGATGGAGTGGACTGGGTCCCCAATTCAGTGCCCGAGTCAGACGGGGTGGTTGTGCACTCCACCGCAGTGCATGACTCCAAGGTAGTGGAAGGGGGGCAGAAGAGCTGGGCAGGACAGAGGGGGGGACACGGTCTCCACACCAGTGGCACAAACAGGCAGAGCGTCTGGTTTGGGGGTGGAAGAGCAAGTGGCAGGGGGAGGGCCTAAGCAGTTTGGGGATGCGGTATCGGTGTGTGGGGGAACCTGGGGCAGGGTGTGGCGGTGGAACCTGTGGAGTGGTGGCCTGGGGGATGGAGGTGAGAGACTGGGTGGTTGACTTGCAGGGCGGTGGCGGGGTCTTGCTCTTCCGGGACCGAGGGGACTTGCGGGTGGGGGGCTCACTCTGCCTGCACCTGGGGGAGGGTGTCCGGGGGCGAGGGGCACTCCCCTCTGTGTGGGTGGACTTCCTCTTCCCCCGGTATGCTGGATCAGTGGGATTGGAGGGGAAGAGGCCGAGGTCTCTGAGGAAGAGCTGCTGATCAGGTGGGGTTCCAGGTGAGGCAAGGGAAGGGGTCTTGGAGGGAGAGGATCTTGAGGATTGCGGAGTGACTGTGGTTGCCTGTGTGTGTGTGTGTTCCCCATCCCCTGTGTCTGTGGTATCAGTCCCCTGAGGATGCTTGTGTGCACGTCTTGCCTTTCTCTTGGGTGTGTCTGTGCTGCTCGTGTCTGTGTGTTTGGGTGACTGTGCAGGTGTGCATGTGCTTTGGACAGGTAGGGGGGCAGGAAGTGTGGATGGGGCAGAGGTGGGAGGGGTGAGGGACTGTTGGAGGAGGGACACTGCTGCCATCAGGGAGGAGTCCATGGACTTATTGCTCCTCTGTAGGGCAGGCATACCCGTCGAGATGCCCTCCATGAACGACACCAGCTGTGTCAACAGAGTGGTGTGTGCATGGAGGACACTCAGCATTGCTGTCTGCCCTACATGGAGCTGCCGAAGGAGGTACACAGACTCCTCACTCAGGGCAGCAGGGGACACAGGGGCAGGGGGTGCGGTGCCTGGCACGAAGGAGACACGCTCCTGAGTACGGGAGCCTCCACGGACCTCAGGAATGGGAGCCAATGGGAGGGCGGTGGTGGTGGTGGTGGTGGTGGCGGGGCCAGACAGACTAGCTGGCCTTTGGTGGCTGCTGAGACCCACCTCCACAAGGGAGTCATCCTCCGAGCTGCTGTGGTCCTCAGCTGAGGTGGATGGTGCTGAGGACTCCTCGGTGTGGCTCCCCTCGCCCTCCGTGCCACTGGGTCCCTCTGACCCCTCGTCCGATGCTGACCCAGTCTGGCTCCGCTGCTCCTCCTGGTCCGTGGAGCTGTCCCCTCCTGTGGCCGTGGATGTATCTGCAAACAATTAGGGAAACAGACAAACATCAGTCACCTGCACTGACCGCACACACCACAGTAAGTACAGCACATTACAGAGCAAGCCCTGGCATCCTTAGTTGAACATTGCCTAAAGTCCCCACACAGATTCGGGGAAGCCAATTGTCAGTCTGATGGTCAACCATGGGACTCACACCCCTCCTGCCCTTGCACCCATCTGTCTGATGGTAAGACCCCAGTGCGGACACATGCACCACCTACACAGTTGTTGCACATTGCAGGGAACACGGTGAAGTATGTGAACATGCACACATCACATCTCTTGCCACTGAGTCAGTGCAGGTGTCCGGATAAAGGGATGGCCAGAGTCTAAATAGAAATGCATGTGATGCATACCAGCACCAGATACCATGATGCACCCATGTCCGGATAGTCAATGCCACAATGGGGTGCATGTTGCACATGTCACTCCCCTACAGGATCAGTCTCAGGAAGTTTAATGCCATGACACAGGAATGCGTGCAAAGTCATACATTACTGTCTCAAGTCACATGGCCATGGCAGCCAGCCAACAACAGTCTGCACTGTGTCACAATCCGAGGGCATGGGGAATGCAAGTTATGAGACTGACAAGTGCACATGTCCATCCCCCAAATACCACATCATCTGTACTACTATTTGTCCACGTCATACCAACTGGACATATGGGGGACATGAAACACAACTCTCTGAACATGAGCATCTCACAGTGTGCGGTGAATGACAATACAGCTGCCTGAAAGTCACAGTCGCAAACACCTGTGTGCACAGTCAAGTGATCAGACACCTATAAGTCACAGAAGTATCGTCTATCATGGTCACATCTCAGATGGCATGCTGAGCCCTAACCGATAAACATACCAGTAGTCCTGACAACAAAGACACAGCACAATGAGACAGAGGCAGACACCTGAGGGTACATATCACTGATCACAACATGCCAGATGATACACAGGAGTGGGAGTACAGAGTGTATTGCATGCCCTGGAGTAGGCATGACTGTCCAGCTCCACCTGTAAGAGGGATGAGTCCTGGACAGTAGGCAGGTGGCTAAGCATGTGTGACACACTGGATACACATACTCCTGAGGCCCAAACATTGTTCCCACCAGCAGCATGGGTGTGTGCCAAATTCCCCAGGGACATGTGGTGAGTCAGAGCAGCAAGCGGACCACATATCAAAGTTACACCCAGATTACATGTCAGAACTTAGGCATTGTGTAAGAAATTGAGCCACCCATTAATCGCACAACATAGTCACGGGAACAAATGCTGTCCCCCACCTTGAGCAAAGCAAAATGCAATGACACAGTCCCCAAATGACACAATTTCCCGACTATAAGGGCCACACATATGCGTATCAGAGGAGAAGTGGGCATGTCACAAATGAGGGACATGGGTCCTGGACCACATGACTGATGTACTGTGGAAGTTTAACCAGGCCAGAGGAGGGCACATAGCATGTCAGACAAAGTGCACAGTGCAGTCATGGACTCACCCCCTCCTTGCTGCTGTCTGTCCTTCAGCTGCCCATCCAGGTCAGGGAAGACCACCGCAGGATCTGGAGCATGTGGGGGGTCAGGGTCCGGTGTCCGCCCCTCCTGCGAGGAGGCGACAGCTTCAGCTGGACCCTTGCGATCCTCCGGGTCCAGCCACGAAGGTCCTGCCACCTCTTCTGGCAGTTGCGGATCCTGCGCCTGTAGACCCCCACGGATCTTACTTTCCGGGCGATGGTCAGCCAAATTTCCTGCTTCTGGTGGGCATCAACCTGTGAGGATGACAAAGTGAAAAGGCCATTACTACACATGCAACATATACGTGCATCACACAGTTGGATATACATGTCTCAATCACAGGGGCATATGATGTACACAGGCAGTCCAACAATGGCTATGAACAGTTTGCCAGCAGTCACTACATGGTATCATTGCATGGGAAGTAAACCTAGTTGGAATGCACTGTTACTGCACTGTACCAGTTCAGTGCATGTAACTACACACTTTGGGGTGTGACAACTACTCAGTGGGCATGCTAGCCAGTGGTGTGCACACTGAAAGCCCTGCTAGTCAGACAACATGCACAATTAGTGAGGCAGTGGACAGCACACTCACCTGCTCCCCTGGTTTCCCATACAGCTTGCTGTACTGTGGAAGGAGGCTGTCCAGCAGGGCCTGGTTCTCCTCAAGGCTGAAGGCTGGGGCTCTCTCCACAGTACGTGCCATTGCAGGAGCCAGAGGATGCATAAACAGCAGCAGTGTTGGTGGCAGATGTCATCCTGGACCATGTAGTGCAGGCAAGTGAGCTCTCAGGGGAACAGCCAGCATTATATGTGTGCTGCAGAGGCAGATACTGTCCCATGTGTCCAAAGTGATAGGTCCAAGTCGTTTGCATCTTCTGAATCTGACCAATCCATGGAATAGCAGCACTAATACACGCCCACAGCATCCTTCAAATCTTCAACTTCATGACACCCATGATTTTGCAACATTGTTGTGGCTGGCCAACTGAATTCACTGCATCAGACTCGTTGGAGCTTCGAAAACGCGTCCGTTGCCATGCCAGGCCCCAGCCAATGTGTGCGCACCGTTCTGTCCACTGCTGTACAACGCGTATTTCGGGATACAACGCGTACCCGCACACATCATATGCAATGGGCCAGCCGGGCACACCGATCGGTCCATTGCTGTACAACGCGTACCCGGGATACAATGCGTACCCGCTCACATACAATGCAATGGGCCGGCCGGGCACACCGATCGGTCCATTGCTGAACAACGCGTACCCGGGATACAACGCGTACCCGCTCACATACAATGCAATGGGCCGGCCGGGCACACCGATCGGTCCATTGCTGTACAACGCTGCATCCGGGATACACCGCGTACCCGCACACATCATATGCAATGGGCCGGCCGGGCACACCGATCGGTCCATTGCTGTTCAACGCGTACCCGGGATACAACGCGTACCCGCTCACATACAATGTAATGGGCCGGCCGGGCACACCGATCGGTCCATTGCTGTACAACGCGTACCCGGGATACAACGCGTACCCGCTCACATACAATGCAATGGGCCGGCCGGGCACACCGATCGGTCCATTGCTGTTCAACGCGTACCCGGGATACAACGCGTACCCGCTCACATACAATGTAATGGGCCGGCCGGGCACACCGATCGGTCCATTGCTGTACAACAGCGTACCCGGGATACAACGCGTACCCGCTCACATACAATGCAATGGGCCGGCCGGGCACACCGATCGGTCCATTGCTGTTCAACGCGTCCCCGGGATACAACGCGTGCCCGCTCACATACAATGCAATGGGCCGGCCGGGCACACCGATCGGTCCATTGCTGTACAACGTGTACCCGGGATACAACGCGTACCCGCTCACATACAATGCAATGGGCCGGCCGGGCACACCGATCGGTCCATTGTTGTACAACGCGTACCGGGGATACAACGCGTACCCGCACACATCATATGTAATGGGCCAGCCGGGCACACCGATCGGTCCAATGCTGTTCAACGCATACCCGGGATACAACGCGTACCCGCTCACATACAATGCAATGGGCCGGCCGGGCACACCGATCGGTCCATTGCTGTACAACGCGTACCCGGGATACAACGCGTACCCGCTCACATACAATGCAATGGGCCGGCCGGGCACACCGATCGGTCCATTGCTGTACAATGCGTACCCGGGATACAACACGTACCCGCACACATCATATGCAATGGGCCGGCCGGGCACACCGATTGGTCCATTGCTGTTCAACGCGTCCCTGGACAGGTCACAGGCATATGTCACCATGCTGGTCACTGGTGAACCTATGCCAGCCACATATACTTTCCAGGGACTCAGGGGCACACCTACAACACCACACCCAGTCCACACTGTATCTAAGGCATGTGTGGCAGCATAACCTTATCTGTGTATGGGGGTGAACATGTGGTTTTTGGGGTGGCATTTGGGGGCAGACACACCCAGGCTGTGCACGTGTTCATGGGGACAGGGTCCTTTGTGTGTTGTGCACCTGACCACTGTGGTGTGCAACTTTTCATTTATGAGCATGTGTCATGGTCACATTTCCAGGTTGTGTATGTGTATGACATGTCACATACCCCCAGGCTCACATGTGGGAAGGCATGTACGTCACAGGGTGGCCCATTGCCACAATAGTGATGTCCCTCCGCAGTCTGTGTGCATGTTGTGTTTCACATATCTCTGACTCCATGTGCACAATGGGAGACAGACTCCACATCCACGTGGTTTGTGCATGAACTTTGATGTTGTGTGTGTGTGTGTCACAGACATCCATGTCTGTCCTGCAGAGGCTACAGGGGCCACTACCTGTGGGTGTCATGTTAGTTTTTCTGACGTGTACATGATACGCAATGTCATGCCAGTGTCCATGTGGCAAGACAGGGTCCCTGGGAATCTACCTGTCAATGAGCTGTGATGCCTGTGGAGCATCTGTCCAGACATGTCACTGTGGTATGTGTGTGGAACGTGAGAGCAGTAAATGGGTACTGTGACACAGCCTAATGGTTTCCCATAGCACACCCTGGAACCTGTTGTCAACACTTGTTGAACAGAGATGTTAGATGATGTCCATGTAGGTGCCATATATGTCCAAACAGAACGACACACACATCAAGTACTTGTGTTTGTTAATGATGTATCATGTGAAATTGAGTATGGTGAACGGCACATAGTTGGGGTGACTGACAATCTTGCTTTCTTCATCTATGCACTGCAGGGCTCCTACTGTCCATCGACCATTCCCAGACCTGGCAACGATGATGGAACGTGACAGCATCCGACGGTACCGCTTCATCAGGCAGCTGATTGAGGATTTGGCAGTGCGGTTGGACCCACATTTGCAGCCTGGCCGTCCGTATCCTGCAGTGCTGACCCCCAAGGTGAAGGTGATGGCAGCCCTACACTTCTTTGCCACCGGTACCTTTCAACACACTGTGGCGACTGCCGGTGGGATGTCACAGACTATGTTCAGCCGTGTGCTACGCGATGTTTTGGGGGCAATGTTGATATACCTGAACCAGTACATCTATTTCCCAACACGTCAACGACTCACTGACGTCAAGAGTGACTTCTATGCCCTGGGGAGGATGCCACATGTAATTGGCTCCATTGATGGGACACATGTGGCTTTGATACCACCACAGGCACATGAGCAGGCATACCGGAACCGTAAACATTACCATTCGATCAATGCTCTGGTGGTATGTCTTGCAGATATGACCATCACACATGTGTGTGCCCGTTTCCCCGGTTCGGCACACGATGCCTACGTGATGAGGAGTAGTCGCATCCCGAGGATGATGTCACAGATGCCGAACCAGCGTGCCTGGCTTGTTGGTGTGTACTGACTTTGTACCATTGTGTGTGTTCTGCTATGTTGTTTTCCGCACACATTTTCAAATCGGCTAATGTGCAATTGTCTGTCTGTAGGTGACTCGGGATACCCCAACATGCCGTGGTTGCTGACACCCCTCAGGAACCCTGTGACACCAGCCCAGATGCGCTACAATGAGGCACATGGTCAGACGAGGAGGGTGATTGAGCGGACCTTTGGTCTCCTGAAGAGCCGCTTCCGCTGCCTGGACAAGACAGGAGGGGCCCTCCCATATGCCCCAGCAAAGGTGTGCAAGATTGTCATCGTCTGCTGCATGCTACACAACCTGGCAGTGCGGAAGGAGTTGCCTCTCATCCTGGATGACGATGACCAACGTCCGCCACCTGTGGAAGATCCTGGTCTGGGTCACGATGCCAGTGAAGATGATGATGATGATGATGGTGATGTCCGCACACAGCTCATCACCAACTTCTTCAGCTGAATGTGAGTCTCCAGAGGGTTGTAATGTCAATGATTTGAGTTTGCATGATATGTGTGTGTGGTGCTCTGTTGCTGTTTGAGTGTGTCCATGTGCTACTTGACTGGATGCGTGCAGCGATGTGTCCTTGCAGGTGGTCTGTACTGCCCAACAGTGTTGACATGCTAACTTGGGTTTGTGTAGTTATCTCGTGACATGTATTAGACATGAGTATTGCCGTTCTGTGCTGTTCTTCAGTGGTTTTGACTGTGTGTCATGTCTATCCTTCACAGGGTGCTGCCGGAGTTGTTTGATCAACTTGGATCCCACGAATCCATGAATCAACTTCCAAGGTGGAAGCAGTTGTTTCCCTACAGGTGATGTGCCACACACCCCTGGACTTTATATCTTCTGCACTTTTTGACTTTGTGGCCACAGCCAGGTTGGATTAGCTAGCATTTGTAGTGGAAACAACATGTTGCAAATGTGTAATAAACCTGTGCTTCACTTTGGGATGTGCGTTGTCTGTGGTCACACATCTGACTGACATTTGCTTACTGCACCTGTAGTCTAGTTGACAGACTGTGAATAGGTGGCGTGTCTGTGCATTCCACTGTATTTAGTTGCAACATCAGTATAGGTGATGAGTCTGATGGCCCTGGTGTGTATGTGTTGTGTGGCCCTAGTGGTGTGTCTCCCTCATATGTGTCACGTCGCCATGACTGACATGACGGTGTTGGACTTGCTGTAGCAGTTAGCATGCACAGTGTCATTTTTCTGATCACCATCTCCATTACAGAGAGCACGTTGGAATCACAACAGAGGCAGATATGGTGTATTGGTGAGTTTATTTACATACAGGTGTGAGAATGGTGCACAGGATGGTGGGTGCTGTACATTGAAATTGGAATCCAAAGTTCCCATGTGATTTGGAAGTCTTGGTAGCTGAAATGTCCAGAGTAAAGTCCACAGTCATCTGATGAATTTGGCCAACTAGAGCTCCCCATGTCATGTGGGAGAGTTGGGTTGGCTTCGACAGGGCGTGCAGTTTGCACACAGAGGAAAAGTTCCAGAACAGGTGTTGGCTTCCTGGGGGATGTAGATGGCCATCGGCCTCTCAGTTTGGCCTCCTCGGACGGCCCCTCTTCTTGGGGGGGACCTCAGGTGCAGGCTGCGGCGGTGCAGGGGACTCTCTGCCAGAGTCCTCCTCCCTCCCTGTGGCATTTGCAGTTGTTTCAGCAGCAGATGTTGTGGGCACACAGGGAGGTGAGGCCATGTTGGTGCTGATCTGGTGGAGGCATGTCAGTATGTCCCTATGCACCGCTGTCAGTTGTTCCAATGTGTCCCACTTGGACTCCATGCCAGAAATGTGTGTCTCGACACGTGACATGTGTGTCTCGACACGGGACGTGTGGGAGTCCGAGCGGGCATGATGGGCAGCCTGCTGCTGTTGTATGTCCTTGAGGATCCCCACTACCTGGCTGACCTCTCTGGTGCTAGTCTGGTACGCATCCGCGATGCGTGCCAGTTGTGGGTCATCATGCAGTCCAGACCCCTCTGCAAAGAGCGACCTATGTCTACCACCCCTCCCACCACCCCTGGCGACACGTGCAGGACCTGCGGTGGCACGCACAGGTGACTGTGGGCCCACTTGGGTGTTGTTCCTGGGCTCATTGTCACCAACTCCAGTTTGGGTCTGGGTCCCTGCGCTGTTGTCATCTGTGGTCCTTGGTCTGTCCGTGTTGGCAGGGGTGGCCTGTGTGTTGGCAGTTGTTGGAGGGGTGGGTGCAGGGGGTGCAGATGTTGGTCCTGCTGGTGCTGCATGATGACTCACACCGGAGGGTCCAGCTGGTTCTTCGCCATCCGAGGAGTGCAGAGGCTGATCCACACCAGTGAACTCAGTGTTCCCCGGAGCCTGGGACAGGGACTCCTCCTCGTCTGCTGCTGTGTCCCCATCATCACCTGTTTTGGGGAGAGACACAGATTGTATGTTATGTTTCTACTGGCATCAATTGTTCAAACACCTGACAGTTGTGACTGTACCTCTGGATGTGGGCCTGGACATTGCATTCTCCTAAATTGTGACAGTCAGAGAGTGATATTGGTGTAGCACATTGTCCTGCCAACCTGTGGCATGTCAATGTGAATGTTGAGGTGTGTGCATGACCAGCATTGGTGGTATTTGCTTGCCATCCGGGCCTCCTTCTCCCCCCAGCCCAGTTATCCCACCATGAAGCGTGCTTCCATTGCAGGGAGTGCAAGTTGTCTTTCAGGATGTCAGTCAGTGGTGTTCTGCTGTTGGTTGTTGCACAGTTCCTAGCAGGGCCTTGTGCTCCCCCCAGCAGTACCCAGTGTCAGCCATCTTGTGAGTCCTTTTCCACTCCCTGTGATGTGAGCATGGTTCAGGGTGGTGTTGATGGGCCAATTGTGAGGCTGACCAACATCTGTGACTACCACTCCCATCATGCTGTTGCCTCCACCCCCTTCCCAGCATGCCCATCCTTCCTTCCTTTTGACTCTGCCTCCCTATGGGGTGGGGTGCCTGTGCTGACAGGATGGCTGGGAGTGTTGTCCTGGCAGTTGTTTGGCTACAAGTCCCAAGAGTGTCCCTGTGCTTCACACGGCATAACCCAGGGTGGTGGTTCTTTGTGGGATCTTCAGTTAGGATGTGAGGCATTGCATTCTCCCAGGTGGGTTATGTGGAGTTAGTGTTGAGGGGGTGTGTGAGTGGAGGTGCTTGTAACTATGGTCAGTGCTGTGAGTCCTCCTTCCCACCCAGCCAGATATCCCACCATGGAACATGCTTCCATTGCAGGGAGTGCAAGTTGTCTTTCAGGATGTCAGTCAGTGGTGTTCTGCTGTTGGTTGTTGCACAGTTCCCAGCAGGGCCTTGTGCTCCCCCCAGCAGTACCCAGTGTCAGCCATATTGTGAGTCCTTTTCCACTCCCTGTGATGTGAGCATGGTTAAGGGTGGTGTTGATGGGCCAATTGTGAGGCTGACCAACATCTGTGACTACCACTCCCATCATGCTGTTGCCTCCACCCCCCTTCCCAGCATGCCCATCCTTCCTTCCTTTTGACTCTGCTTCCCTGTGGGGTGGGGTGCTTGTGCTGACAGGATGGCTGGGAGTGTTGTCCTGGCAGTTGTTTGGCTACAAGTCCCAAGAGTGTCCCTGTGCTTCACACGGCATAACCCAGGGTGGTGGTTCTTTGTGGGATCTTCAGTTAGGATGTGAGGCATTGCATTCTCCCAGGTGGGTTATGTGGAGTTAGTGTTGAGGGGGTGTGTGAGTGGAGGTGCTTGTAACTATGGTCAGTGCTGTGAGTCCTCCTTCCCACCCAGCCAGATATCCCACCATTGAACGTGCTTCCATTGCAGGGAGTGCAAGTTGTCTTTCAGGATGTCAGTCAGTGGTGTCCTGCTGTTGGTTGTTGCACAGTTCCCAGCAGGGCCTTGTCCTCCCCCAGCAGTACCCAGTGTCAGCCATCTTGTGAGTCCTTTTCCACTCCCTGTGATGTGAGCATGGTTCAGGGTGGTGTTGATGGGCCAATTGTGAGGCTGACCAACATCTGTGACTACCACTCACATCATGCTGTTGCCTCCACCCCCTTCCCAGCATGCCCATCCTTCCTTCCTTTTGACTCTGCTTCCCTGTGGGGTGGGGTGCCTGTGCTGACAGGATGGCTGGGAGTGTTGTCCTGGCAGTTGTTTGGCTACAAGTCCCAAGAGTGTCCCTGTGCTTCACACAGCATAACCCAGGGTGGTGGTTCTTTGTGGGATCTTCAGTTAGGATGTGAGGCATTGCATTCTCCCAGGTGGGTTATGTGGAGTTAGTGTTGAGGGGTGTGTGAGTGGAGGTGCTTGTAACTATGGTCAGTGCTGTGAGTCCTCCTTCCCACCCAGCCAGATATCCCACCATGGAACGTGCTTCCATTGCAGGGAGTGCAAGTTGTCTTTCAGGATGTCAGTCAGTGGTGTCCTGCTGTTGGTTGTTGCACAGTTCCCAGCAGGGCCTTGTACTCCCCCAGCAGTACCCAGTGTCAGCCATCTTGTGAGTCCTTTTCCACTCCCTGTGATGTGAGCATGGTTCAGGGTGGTGTTGATGGGCCAATTGTGAGGCTGACCAATATCTGTGACTACCACTCCCATCATGCTATTGCCTACACCCCCCTTCCCAGCATGCCCATACTTCCTTCCTTTTGAGTAGACTTCACTGTGTGTGAGTGTGACAGCAATGGCAACATGGCTGACAGTGGGGTCCTGTTGTTTGTTGGTGCCCAGTTCCCATCAGGGCCTTGTGCTCCCCCCAGCAGTACCCAGTGTCAGCCATCTTGTGAGTCCTTTTCCACTCCCTGTGATGTGAGCATGGTTCAGGGTGGTGTTGATGGGCCAATTGTGAGGCTGACCAATATCTGTGACTACCACTCCCATCATGCTATTGCCTACACCCCCCTTCCCAGCATGCCCATCCTTCCTTCCTTTTGACTCTGCTTCCCTGTGGGGTGGGGTGCTTGTGCTGACAGGATGGCTGGGAGTGTTGTCCTGGCAGTTGTTTGGCTACAAGTCCCAAGAGTGTCCCTGTGCTTCACACGGCATAACCCAGGGTGGTGGTTCTTTGTGGGATCTTCAGTTAGGATGTGAGGCATTGCATTCTCCCAGGTGGGTTATGTGGAGTTAGTGTTGAGGGGGTGTGTGAGTGGAGGTGCTTGTAACTATGGTCAGTGCTGTGAGTCCTCCTTCCCACCCAGCCAGATATC
This sequence comes from Calotriton arnoldi, assembly GCA_963921515.1. Taxonomy (NCBI): domain Eukaryota; kingdom Metazoa; phylum Chordata; class Amphibia; order Caudata; family Salamandridae; genus Calotriton; species Calotriton arnoldi. The sequence goes on from CAWUFW010003779.1 coordinate 286,120, forward strand.
CCACCATTGAACGTGCTTCCATTGCAGGGAGTGCAAGTTGTCTTTCAGGATGTCAGTCAGTGGTGTCCTGCTGTTGGTTGTTGCACAGTTCCCAGCAGGGCCTTGTGCTCCCCCCAGCAGTACCCAGTGTCAGCCATCTTGTGAGTCCTTTTCTACTCCCTGTGATGTGAGCATGGTTCAGGGTGGTGTTGATGGGCCAATTGTGAGGCTGACCAACATCTGTGACTACCACTCACATCATGCTGTTGCCTCCACCCCCCTTCCCAGCATGCCCATCCTTCCTTCCTTTTGACTCTGCTTCCCTGTGGGGTGGGGTGCCTGTGCTGACAGGATGGCTGGGAGTGTTGTCCTGGCAGTTGTTTGGCTACAAGTCCCAAGAGTGTCCCTGTGCTTCACACAGCATAACCCAGGGTGGTGGTTCTTTGTGGGATCTTCAGTTAGGATGTGAGGCATTGCATTCTCCCAGGTGGGTTATGTGGAGTTAGTGTTGAGGGGGTGTGTGAGTGGAGGTGCTTGTAACTATGGTCAGTGCTGTGAGTCCTCCTTCCCACCCAGCCTGATATCCCACCATGGAACGTGCTTCCATTGCAGGGAGTGCAAGTTGTCTTTCAGGATGTCAGTCAGTGGTGTCCTGCTGTTGGTTGTTGCACAGTTCCCAGCAGGGCCTTGTGCTCCCCCAGCAGTACCCAGTGTCAGCCATCTTGTGAGTCCTTTTCCACTCCCTGTGATGTGAGCATGGTTCAGGGTGGTGTTGATGGGCCAATTGTGAGGCTGACCATTATCTGTGACTACCACTCCCATCATGCTATTGTCTACACCCCCCTTCCCAGCATGCCCATACTTCCTTCCTTTTGAGTAGACTTCACTGTGTGTGAGTGTGACAGCAATGGCAAGATGGCTGACAGTGGGGTCCTGTTGTTTGTTGGTGCCCAGTTCCCATCAGGGCCTTGTGCTCCCCCAGCAGTACCCAGTGTCAGCCATCTTGTGAGTCCTTTTCCACTCCCTGTGATGTGAGCATGGTTCAGGGTGGTGTTGATGGGCCAATTGTGAGGCTGACCAATATCTGTGACTACCACTCCCATCATGCTATTGCCTACACCCCCTTCCCAGCATGCCCATACTTCCTTCCTTTTGAGTGGACTTCACTGTGTGTGAGTGTGACAGCAATGGCAAGATGGCTGACAGTGTGGTCCTGTTGTTTGTTGGTGCCCAGTTCCCATCAGGGCCTTGTGCTCCCCACAGCAGTACCCAGTGTCAGCCATCTTGTCAGTTGTTTTCCACTCCCTGTGATGTGAGCATGGTTCAGAGTGGTGTTGATGGGCCAATTGTGGGTGTGACCAATATCTGTGACCACCACTCCCATCATGCTATTGGCTACACTGACTTGACCAGCATACACAGAATTCCTTCCTTTCAGTGAGCTTCCCTGTGAGGTGGTGTTCTAGTGGTGGTTAAATATCTGGGAGTGTTTGTTGGTTCTATTTGTGCCACTGCCTTGCTGTATTTGTTGTTAGGTTTGTACATGTCATGACACAGTTACATATCACTATGAGATGGGAGGTATTGTGTTTGTCTGACTAGCATTCACATCTTGGGATGAATATCTTTTGGTTGCTGTGTATTTGCTAAGGGTGCATGGTTTGCCTATCCCCTTGACTGTGATGTGTGTGTGTTGTCACACCATATTCAATCAATCAATCAATCAATCACGGCATTTATAGAGCGCGCTACTCACCCGGGAGGGTCTCAAGGCGCTGGGGGAGGGGGTAAGTTACTGCTCGAACAGCCAGGTCTTGAGCTGCTTCCTGAAGGCGAGATGGTCCTGGGTTCGCCGAAGGTGAGTGGGGAGGGAGTTCCAGGTCTTGGCCGCCAGGTAGGAGAAGGATCTTCCTCCGGCGGTGGTTCTGCGGATGCGTGGTACGGTGGCGAGGGCGTGGCTGGTTGATCGTAGCTGGCGTGGTGGGCGTGTAGAAGGACATGCGGTCGTTGAGGTACTTTGGGCCCAGGTCGTGGAGGGCCTTGTGTGCGTGGGTGAGGAGTCTGAACGTGATTCTCTTGCTGACGGGGAGCCAGTGCAGGTCTTTCAGGTGTACGGTGATGTGGCTGTGTCGGGGGATGTCCAGGATGAGTCGTGCGGAGGCGTTCTGGATGCGCTGGAGTCTCTTTTGAAGTTTGGCTGTGGTTCCGGCGTAGAGGGTGTTCCCATAGTCCAGTCGGCTGGTGACGAGTGCCTGGGTGACGGTCTTCCTGGTTTCAGTGGGGATCCATCTGAAGATCTTGCGGAGCATGCGCAGGGTGTTGAAGCATGAAGATGAGACGGCGTTGACTTGTTTGGTCATTGATAGGGAGGAGTCCAGGATGAAGCCCAGGTTGCGTGCGTGGTCCGTTGGCTTGGGTGCGGTGCCCAGGGCCGGGGGCCACCAGGAGTCGTCCCAGGCGGAGGGTGATGAGCCCAGGATGAGGACTTCCGTCTTGTCTGAGTTCAGTTTAAGGCGGCTGTTCCTCATCCAGTCGGCGACGTCTCTCATCCCGTCGTGCAGGTTGGCTCTGGCGGTAGTGGGGTCGTTGGTGAGGAGAGGATCAGCTGGGTGTCGTCGGCGTAGGAGATGATGTTGAGGTTGTGTCGGCGTGCGATGGCTGCGAGGGGGCTCATGTAGACGTTGAAGAGGGTCGGGCTGAGTGAGGATCCTTGTGGAACGCCGCAGATGATTTCGGTGGCTTCGGATCTGAACGGGAGAGGCGGACTCTCTGGGTTCTTCCGGCGAGGAACGAGATGATCCATTCCAGTGCTTTCTCTCGGATTCCGATGTTGCTGAGGCGCTTCACTAGGGTGCGGTGGCAGACGGTGTCGAACGCCGCGGAGAGGTCCAGGAGGATGAGGGCAGCTGTTTCCCCGTTGTCGGTTAGGGTTCTGATGTCGTCGGTGGCTGCGATAAGGGCGGTCTCGGTGCTGTGGTTGGCCCGAAACCCGGACTGCGAGGGGTCGAGGGATCCATTCGTCTCGAGGAAGGCGGCAAGCTGTCTGTTGACGGTCTTCTCGATGACTTTGGCCGGAAACGGAAGGAGCGAGATGGGGCGGTAGTTCTTGAGGTCGGTGGGGTCCGCCGTTGGTTTCTTCAGGAGGGCGGTAAGCTCGGCGTGCTTCCAGCTCTCCGGGAAGGTGGCGGTGCGGAAGGAGGAGTTGATGATGTCCCGGAGATGGGGTGCGATGGTGGCGTCGGCTTTGTTGAAGACGTGGTGTGGGCAGGGGTCGGTTGGTGATCCGGAGTGGATGGAGTTCATCGTGCGGGTGGTGTCTTCGGTGTTGATCGGGGTCCAGTTGCAGAGGGTGGTGGTGGCGGGCATTGGTTCGGCGGTAGGGTGCGTTGTTTGTGCGTTGAAGCTGTTGTGTATGTCGGTGATCTTGCGGTGGAAGAACGCGGAGAGTGAGTTGCAGAGGTCTTGCGAGGGGGTGATGTCGTTGTTTCCGGCGCTGGGGTTGGAGAACTCTTTGACGATGCTGAAAAGTTCCTTGCTGTCATGGGCGTTGTTGTCCAGTCGTTCTTTGAGTGCCGACTTCTTGGTGGCACGGATCAGCTGGTGGTGTTTGCGGGTGGCGTGCTTGAGGGCGGTCCTGTTGTCTGTGGTCTGGTCGAGTCGCCAGGTTTTCTCGAGAGTGCGGCAGTTCTTCTTGGATTCCTTGAGTTCGTTGGTGAACCAAGGGGTTTTCTTGCTTCCGGGTATTGTGTATATTAGTTGTGTACTCACCAGGCTCTGGGATGTCTGTTAGTCTGTATACGCTCACTGGTGGTAGGATGGCCCGCACCTTCTCCTCCCAGGGCCTGATGTATACTGGTTTTGCAGGAGGGCCACTGCCGGTGTGCTGGCTGAGGAGGTAGTCCTTTTGAGTAGGTCCCGGACCCTCCTGCGCACATCATACCACCTGTTCTGGATGTCTTCCTTTGTGCGCAAACATGGTGATTGTGCGTTCACCCTGTCGACAATCCTCGCCCACATCTTGGTTTTCTGCGACATGGGGGTCTGTTGTACCAATGTACCAAACAACTGTGGCTCTACCCTCAGGATCTCGTCTACCAGGACTTCCAATTCACTATCTAGGAACTTATGGTTCTTCTTTGGGGGCATGGTGATGGGTGGTGGTGGTGATTGATGTGTGTGTGTGTGCAAGTGGGGGGGTATGAGTGTAGGTTTAGCTGGGGGTGTGTGAGGGTGCTATTTGTAGGTGTGGTAATGGTGTGTGGCTTGTGTGATGTATGAGCTGTGAGTGTGTCTGTGGTTGCTGTGTGATGGTGTTGTGTGCTGGCAGGTCAGTGGAATTTGCAAAGGATCATGGTAGGGATTTGTGGCCTTTATGTAGGTGGAGTTGGAGGTGTGTCCTTGTTCCATTTTTTTTTCCTCCCTGTATTTATTGGCTTTGTGGTTGCTTGTTTGGCCCTTTTTTTCTAATTTTTCCTTGGTATTTTTGGTGCATGTAGGAGTCGTTCTTGTGTCCGAGTAGGACGCTGCAGTTGTCTGGTGCGATCTTGTCTGACTCGTTCCCGCTGTGTGTCAGCTAGGTTTCATATGCGGCGTACGAGTCGGTCGCGTAGTATTGGGTTGCTTCGGCTGGGTTTTGTATGCGTGTCGGTCGTACGGCTTGTGCTCCGGGCGAGTCGGTCGTGTTTTGCACGCACAGCATCGTCGGGTCGGAGTTCGCGGGTACGTTTCGTTCGGGTTCAATCCGGGTGCGTGTCAGTCGGTTCGTTTCGCGTGATTTCCCGGCCGGATGGCGTGTTTCCGTCCGGCTCGGTCGGTCATTTTGTATTCCGTCCGAGTCGGTCGGATTTCACATGCATTTCATCGTACTACCAGGGTCGTACGGCGCCGGTCCTAGTCGGTCGGACTAAATTCCCGTACCGAGTCGGTCGGTATGTTTTCCGGCCCGAATCGGAATCGGCCCCACTGTAGGGATACAGTGCTCATGCAACTGTACCCAAACCAGTGGTCTAATGTACCCTGCTGGAGGGGTGACTTACCTAGGCCATAGGGAGTGGATTTCAGGCAGGGCACACAGGGATGTGTTGACTCTTCACTTTTCTCTGAAACAAACAGCCTGCAATGGTAGTGTGTAGGTGTTAAGGTGTAGGGCACCTAAGGGTGGCACAATAGTTGCTGGAAGGCCTTGGATGCCTTCACTGGTCACAGTTTAATCCATCGTTATTTTGCTTCACCACGCCACCCCAGTTCAGACATAGCCATGGGGTGACATGGCTTGGCAGTTCGGTCTGGACTGTTCCCATGAGGCACAGGGTCAAGACTGATTTGCATATGGCTATGTCTGAACTGGGGTGGCGTGGTGAAGCAAAATAATGATGGATTAAACCCAGATCTGTGACTGGGGGTGAATGTTTGCCAATGTGCAACATTCCGTCCATCATCTTGTGTGTTTTGCATTTTGCCCTAAGTGGGAAGGGTATGCCCAGACGTGGGTCCCGTGCTCACTACGCCACTGGAGTCAAGCTATCCTGGCTGATGAGGGCTGAAAGCCCGAAACCGGTCCTAGGATGCTTGATTCCGGTCCAGGGAAGACATGGCTTGGCAGTTCGGTCTGGACTGTTCCCATGAGGCACAGGGTCAAGACTGATTTGCATATGGCTATGTCTGAACTGGGGTGGCGTGGTGAAGCAAAATAACGATGGATTAAACCCAGATCTGTGACTGGGGGTGAATGTTTGCCAATGTGCAACATTCCGTCCATCATCTTGTGTGTTTTGCTACTTAAGTGGGTGTCAGAATCAATGCTGTAGGCCAGCAAGTAGCATTTAATTTGCAGGCCCAGGGCACATGTAGTGCACTTTACTAGGGACTTATAAGTAAATTAAAAATGACAATTGGGTATGAGCCAATATTACCATGCTTGGAGGAGAGAGCACACACACTTTAGCATTGATTATCAGTGTTACAGTGCTCAGAGTCCTAATGCCAGCAAAAACAAGGTTAGAGAAAATAGAGAAGGAAGGCAAAATGTTTGGGGGAAGACCACCCTAAGGCTGGCAAGTCTATCTGCTCCTGAAGTGTTCCACCTCTGGGTGCACAGTGGTCTGGTCAGCCTCAACCAATATATATTTATTGTCTGAAGCAGAGGGGGTTCAATGGGACTAACTATGTATATGCTCACACTCTCAAGTAGCATTCTATGGGTAGAAATACCAACGGTACAATGGTTTGTCCTTGAGACTTGCCCCTCATTTGACAAACCAGGCAGTTTCTACAGAACCTATCTATATTTTGGCACATACCTGGTCAGTAGAACAAAGGTTATAACCAGTTGTTGGTCTTCTTGATGCCCACGTGCACTTCTGAAGGAATCTCATGGGCTAGCAACAGCAGGGAGTTCCTGTGCACTGGTGTAACTACTAGTCTCTTGCGGCTTCTAGTCTGGACAGAAGGGCTTACTATATTGCAATCCATCCTCCTAGAGCATTCTGTGTTTGCACCTATTCTGGTGGTTACTAGTGCTGGCGGCCCATAAGAAAATCCTTCCTGTGCCTTGTGAAACTCCTACCAGGTACAGGTCCTCCAGAAGCTAACAACTCCTGCAGCTCCAGTACTGACCCAGGCTCCAACACATGGTCACCTCAGGAGTCTCATCAGCCTCTTTGACAGGAGCAGGAGAGATGAGCACCATAGTCATCTTCTCAGAGCCTGCCCAGGTCCACACTACATTACTATTGTGAGAGGCTGGCTCAGTATATGATATACACTTATGTAAGTGGACACCTTGCACTGATCTATACAACCCTCATGGTGATTTTAGTGGTCTTAGGCTACCTTAGAAGCTCTCTAAGTGGTAGTTGTGGAGAGCAGCCTTCAGGCGTAGTCCAGAAGGAGTGTAAAGCAGCTTGTTTTACCAGTATATAATCTTATAGGTATAGATTAAATTAAAAAGAAACACACAGTGTATTTATAAAAATATATATTTATTATAAGGCACTCACTAACACATTTAGATATCTCCTAGCCAGAGATATACACAAAGCACACAATACTTTGCAATAGAAACAGGTAAGTAGCACAGATTACACACTGGTCATCAGGAGGGGACCAAACCATATACTAAAAAGTGGAATGGGAACCACGACTCGGGTCAAGACAATACTTGGAGGATGTAGAAATGCTGGGAACCCAAGGAACCACCCAAGGTGAGTATCTAGGAGGCCCACGGAGGTCGTGTGCAGTGTAGGAACATGACGGCGTTCTCCGTACAAATCAACGTGTAAGTCACAGTAGCAATTTTAAAGAAAGAGGACCCTTCCCAGTGGACCCTAAAGAAACCACATGGAAGACAATAGGTTGGAGAGCCACCCCACCCATGTATACCTTAGGAACCAGGATATCTGCCCCAGGGGAGCCGGGTGCATAGGTGTGAAGTGGCATCGGAAACCGCTGTCGAACCCAGTGGAGGGCTTCAGGAAGATGCCACTGCTGGTGAAGGTGAAAGTGTCCGGTGGAACCCAAAGCTGGATTCAAGTCAAGAAGTACCTGAAAGCAGAGGGCACAGAGTCTATGCCACTTGGAAGTGACCAGGAGGCTTGGAAGACGAATGCCCACCGATGTTGGGTGCTGTAGAAGAGTTGACGGTGACCTTGGAACTGCAGCTGTGTGGACCAAGAAAACTGTGGAAGACCAGGAGCCATACATGAGTTGTCCCACGTCGGATGTCAAGAGTTGAGGAGTTGGTGTCCGGTGGGAGCACCAACAAGCCTTGGCAACTGCAACCAACATTGAAGTTGAAGAAGGTGCAATGTCAGGACCAGCAAGGTCCAGGAGACTCACCACAAGCACGGGAGTCAGAGCAGGCCCCGAGCAATCAGGTGAACCCAAAAGAATTCAAAGGTGACCCTCAAGAGGACCCTCAGGCCAAAGGCACTGGAGTCGCAAAGGACCTCAAACAGCTCACCAAAGATGCAGGCGCACGGTGCAAGTGATGTGGTGAGGATAAAGATCTTGGTTACTGGAGATGCTTGAGGTTGGGGCTACTTGGAGCCCGAAGATCTTGGTGGAAGGAAGCCAACAAGCCTTTGCAACAGCAAGTCGACGCAGTGCGAAGGGGTTCGGTTCCTGCGGCTCCGCGAGGGATACTGGCCTAAAACTTGGTGAGAGGACAGGGCAGGTCTCGGGGATGTGAAGAACCACCACCTGTTTTGCTGAGCCTTTCGGAGTCCATAGGAGCCCAGGAACAGCAGCAGACCGGTCAGCTTAGTTGCGGTGCCTGCAGATGCAGTGAAGTGACTCCTTAACTTCGAGGGAGATTCCTTCAGGTGTCTTGGATGTCCACAGGCCCTGGACGGGTTCCTGTATGGAGCACAGGCACGGACGTTGCAGCAGATGAGCAGGGCGAAGAGATCAGGAGCAGCAAGTGTCTTCCCGGTTGCAACCTTGATTCCCAGAGCGAAGTCCAGAGTACCCAGACGGTCGAAGTTGAAGTAGTGTCTGAATTGTATTGTGTCCCACGTCGCATCTAGAGACCCACCCACAGGTAAGCCCTCAAATACCCTAGGGAAAGGGTTGGGACGATATAGGGGTCCCTCCCTAAGGAGGGGCTGGACAAGGGGGAGGATACTCCCCTGTCCTTTGTCCAGTTTCGTGCCAGAGCGGGAGCCAATGTCTCCCTGAACTGGTTTGGGCTGGACTATGTATGGAGGGCACCAAATGTGCCCTGCACGCAGACTATCTGGCTCTGGCAATCACTCCCACCCTGCCCCAATACACTAAACCCTGTCTGGGAGGTGGTCACACCTCCCTGTGACAGGATGCCTATTGTTCTGCGGCACTTTCGAGATGGTCATCGCGTAATGACACAGTGTCCCTCTATATGTTGTGCGGCTGTCTCACTTACAACCCTGGAGAATGGAGTCCGAAGGCTGTAGGGGTGTCCTGCTCACACAGGGGCACCCTCACACTTAGAACCAAGCACCCTGCCTTCAGGATCGGAAAGGCCTGCTGTAGGGGTGATTTATAGGTTTTAAGTGCAGTGACCTTAGGAAAAGGGAAACCTATATCTTTCGTAAGTGGTGCTAGCACCAGCTTACACAGGCTGCAATGGCAGGTCTGTCGAGATAGTTTGAATGCTTCCCCATAGGTGGCATAAAACATGCTTCAGCCTATGGGGACCCCTGGGGTACCTGTGCACCGGGTACCTTAGTACCATATACTAGGGATTGATAATGGTACCCCAGTATCCAATCTGGGATGTACCTAAGTCCTTACCATAACAGTTTTGGGGCGAAAGCAGAGAGACAGGGGTCCTGATTAGCATTCTCCCAGTCAGACTAGTCAGAAACAGCATTATATTCAAGCAAAAAGTGGGGGTAACCATAAAAGCAGATCCTACTTTCCTACAACTATCATCTGATCTCTTCACTCCAGGAGTGACCTCAGTCTCTTCTGAGCCTGATGTGTGGTCTATTCTCTGGTCAGCATAGTGCACATTGGTAAGGCCATGAGTTTGGCCTTGGCAATAGTCCAGGTGCAATCAGGCAATTGCTCAACAGACACCCAGCACCATGTTTTTCTCACACTCACATGTCAACCATGGGTGTCTTGCTCTTGTTTTCTGCCTCAACTCTGGCAACAGTTACTTCCTGTCATCTACACTGACTACCAGACTACTGGCAATGGTACCACATAGAACCTCTTCAGGTTTGAGATACTTCTTCTCCACCATAGTCCAGTAGGTGCCAGTATTCCTAAAGGCAAAAATCTTCCTCCCATTAATACCCACCTCACTGACAAACCCCATTATGTTTGGATAAATGAGCTTAAGAACACCTGTATTCTTTTTCTATGTATCCCAATGATTAGGTTGAGTGCAATTGGGTCCTCACCAAGCTACCACTTTGGGAGGGGAGAGGGTCTCTTTCCCTCCTTTCTCCCTTTAGGTCTTACAAGGAACCTAGTTCCCCTAAGGCTTCTCTCTAATCCAAGAGCATTTGTAAACATTCTTGCCCTTCTCTTACCATAAAAAAATTCTGCTGTGAGCTTTTTTCCCTTCTTGACTTGGAACCATACTGCTGCAGTCCATTGGTCATAGTCTTGGTAGTTAAGACTCATTCCATCAGGGGCCATCAGCAAGGTCTACATCAGGTCCAGTTGGTACTGGCCACCTGGGTGTTTAGGAAAAGGTTTCTTGTAGGTTTTTGTATCCCTATTCCCAACTTGGAAGCCTGCCAACTGACCCTTTGTGTCTACTTCTTTGCCCAAGAGGGAAAAGGTCCAGTCCATCAGGGCGTTTCTCACCTCACAGAGAGCAGGTCCAGCCCTCTTCTGTTCTTCCTCAGGATCCAGCAGTATTCTAAAGATGATATCTTGAGGTGCCAAATTTATACTTGTCACTAGCTTGTTGATGGGGGTGACTCTTAGTCCCTCCATAGCCAATAGGATAAAAGTTCCCAGGGGTAACCCTACTCACTTTTGCAGTAGTTCCTTTGATCCCTACTGCAAACATTTCATAGTGCCCACTACCTCACTAAATCTGAGATGGAAAAACTCTTGGTCTATGGTCAGGATAATGAGAATCCCCTCCTTTGTGGTCACTCCAAACTAGGGATGGGGGTAACTTTCCCCTCATTGGGTTTGGCTCCTGCCTGACTGCGAGGACAAAGGAAGGGGCCTGTTACAGGTGTCATCTGACATCTTCTAGGGGAGGGGCCTTTGAAGTAGATAAAGTTCCCGGGCACATCCTATCTGGTCTTCCTGTCAGGGGAACAAAAACGCCTCCATACTCCCAAGTTTTCACAGCTCATCAGGGCTATGCACTCACTGGGCCACTGCTAGAGAGCTAATGCAAATTAGTCTTCAGGAGCTTCAGGCAACACAAAGGTAATTTTCTAAAAGTTACCTTTCCTTAATATGTATTAAAATCTGACTTCATCATTGAGTTGGGCTTTTAATAAATACTAAAAATACTGGTTTAGACATATTTATAGTTGGTCCTAATCCAGAGATAGCTGAATTAATATTTAAACCTGCTTCCCAATGTTTCCCTAAGGGCCAGCCAGCTTTGCTGCAGTGAAAATAGCTGTTGATTGCTAGTCTCTGTGATGACATGTTACTTTTATACATCATACACCCTGCCTTGTGGGCTGCAATGACTACATAGGGGTGACTTATTAATATTTTAAAAGAAGGTTTTCTTTTTGTTTTGGCTGGTCGGGCTGCAGGTTAAAACTGCAGATGCCAGGCTGCAGAGACAGGCCTGGATTCATGCTTTCCTGGTCACTACCAGTGGGTGACACAGTAGTGCTGTGGTCCATAGGTATTACTTAATGTTGTATCGTTGGTAAGGAGTTCCAGTAGACGTGGTTAGGTTACAGATGAATAAGTTTATTGTTCTTAGATGATAAGTAGGTTCCAGTAAAGATGTAAATAAGGCCCCACCAGGAGCAGCCTCTCTGCTGCTCAGCCCAGGATCCAACTGACACTCTACCTCACAGCAATCCTCACATTCCAATGACATCACCATCCACACCAACATTCTACCCAACACATTCACACTGGCTAAGCAGCAGAGGCAGAGAAACAGGGAAGATGCATAGTATAAAACCTTAGATATAACACACCTTCCCCCTTTAAATAATAGACAAAAACATATCAAGTATAAAGAAACTTGCAAGAGAAAATGTCGCAAAATGCAAGTAGAAAACAGCATTACATAAGAAACGCATAAGACTAAAATAAGAGTAAAAATTACAGTTACAAAAAAAAGAAACTTGCATAAGAAGATATCGCAAATGCAAAAATGCAAACAGCATTTAGTGAAATACACAAGGCACTTAAGTTGCGACTATGCATAATATGCAGCAAGATGCAAGGAGGAAAAGAAATACATGAAAGATAAGACACACATCTCCTTCCTTAGCAGAGAAATTTGAAACCAGAAAATTTCAAAAAGAAGGAAACTGTTCAAAGAGAAAGAGACATACATAAATAAGAAAAAAGTATACCACGAAAACAAACAAGGAAAGAGTGCTCCACATTACCACCACAACCACACCAGCTGGCCAGACTGGCGAAGAAAATGGGAAACACGGAACACAGCAAAAGAAAGAAGAAAGGACAAAGACTTATAACCAAACAAAAGTATGCAACGGGTGGCTAGCACCCAAACAGAAAGCAAGCAAGGGGTGAATTACACCCAACAGGATGAGAATACACCCAACCAGAAAGCAAGCAAAGGGTGACATGCACCCAACCAGAAAGTAAGCACGAGGGGACTGGCACCCAAACAGAAAGCAATCATAAGTAAGCAACGGGTGGCTGACACCCAAACAGAAAGCAAGCAACAGGTGACTGACACCCAACCAAGAAAGCAAGCAATGGGTGGCTGTCACCCAAACAGAAAGCAAATAATAGGTGACTGACACCTAACAAGAAAGCAAGTAACGGGAGGAATACACCCAACCATAGAGTAAGGGAGATCTACGCCCCACAGAAGTAAGGGAAATCTCCAAACAGAACACGCAAAGAAGAGAGTGATCTAGATGGACCGCACCCCACAGAAAATAAATGGTGCAGACACATCTCAAAATGAGGCCACACAGGAAATAAAACCAAGAGAAATGCTCATACAACCAGTAGTACACAATAGCAAAAATGTATAGTAAAAGTAGATCAAGTAAGGAGTAAAAGGTGCCCATTGATAACCAAGAGAAATAAAATGAAAAACCTGCAATTCAGGAAAGATACATGCTAATAGTACTGTCATATGTAAATGTCAAAGTAGTAAAAACACACTATAATGAAATAAGTTAAAGCAGGAATATCAGAAATATATTGGCAGTACTACACTATACAAATGAACATCAACACAGTATCAAAAGAGAATGGCATAAGTGAAATGGCAGGAATAGTGAAGGAAAGAAAATGCATGTGCAAGAAGAAGCAGAAAAATACATAATATTAAAAACGCTGTAAATATGGGAGCCAAAATAAGACAGCAAAACAGGTTGCTTGTGTACCCAGTATATCCTGAAGTTCAACACATAAAAGTGAAGCAACGAGGAAAACTGCAAAGTGTCTCTAATCCGAAGGTGGTGAGGCTGTAGATAGTAAAATAATGTCCCCCGAAATACCTCACACACATGGCTCCACGGATATCAAAAAGAAATCAGCAGAGAAACTCCAGAATGAAACAGGAAAATAGCCTCAAATACCTCACATAGTCATGATAGAAATGCAGCAATGTAGACTCCACAGCAAGGCAGTTGGGGCAAGCATAAAGGAAGTAAATACGCCCAAAACACTTAACTCTCATCCGGCTCCACGAAGGTATACACCAACCTTGCAGGGAAGAAATGTAGACTGGCGTTAGAGAAAACTTCAATCAAGATGGAGGCACGCAGGGATGACGTACACCGGATAATTCCAGGTGCGTCAATGTTGAAAAACGTCTAGGAGCAGCTGGAAATCGCAAATAAGTAAGGAATGTCAGGCAGCGCTCTAGAGTTGCGCCTAGAGTTAAAGTGCAACCTCAGGCAGCAAAGATGGCGGCACGCCGGAGTGAGTAGCGTCGGGAGGCTCACGGCAAGGACGTGCTCTCCTGACTTCATAAGACAGTGCAACGTCGTGGAACAGCTCGCGCTCCATGAAGGTTTCACACGAGCTTCAAGCCGTTCTCGCAGCTCGCGGCTCCACAGCAACAGGCTGGATACGTCATGGATGCATCTTTTGAAAGTCGAGGCGTGCGTCGCTATGACAGGTACCATTTTGAATTAAAAAAACAGTCTGTAAAAGCTTGTTGGTGTGTAAGATGCACTGGCTTCACAGTTCACGCTCTGGCCCATCTGTAAAAGCTCGCTGGTGTGTAAGATGTGCTGGCTTCACAGTTCACGCGCTGGCCCAAAAATCATTCCTTTTCTTTTCAAAAGCCCACTCACCATTTGTTGAAATACATGCCACAGGAATTCTCAGCCTATGCCCAAGTGCACACAGCAGCAGCTCCACAAGAAGCTCGGTAGAACTTTAAACAAAATGTCCACTGTAGGTCCCCAACTGCACCAGCAGATATCACAACAGAAAATAGTAGGACAAAAGGCTCTAGTGTAGCAATTCCTAGCAGTCACCGTACGCCGCAATATTGTACTTGCATGATGAGGCTGTTGGCTCCCTTTACTTCTGTTCAATTCATGCCCTAATCATTCCCAGTAAGTGGGTTGTTTGGTGTAACGCCAGTCTTTGTAGATGCCAGGTCCACCCTTTGGTAGAGAAATGTCTGAAGGTTTATCTCTTGACTTGAAGTGGATGAAACAGAAGCAGGAGGCATACGCCCTGTCTATGGGCTGTCCGGTGAATCTGGACACTGGTGGGGCAGCAGGGCGCAAAATCCTTGAGAGGGTTCTTTTTTTAAGTATAATCATGAATGAAAGTTCCTTATGAAGCTTGAAGAAAATCCTCACGTGTAATTTTGATCGAACTTGTCGCCAATTTATGTTGTATCGTAGGTAAGGAGTTCCAGTAGACGTGGTTAGGTTACAGATGAATATGTTTATTGTTCTTAGATAAGTAGGTTTTCCAGTAAAGATGTAAATAAGGCCCCACCAGGAGCAGCCTCTCTGCTGCTCAGCCCAGGATCCAACTGACACTCTACCTCACAGCAATCCTCACATTCCAATGACATCACCATCCACACCAACATTCTACCCAACACATTCACACTGGCTGAGCAGCAGAGGCAGAGAAACAGGGAAGATGCATAGTATAAAACCTTAGATATAACACTTAACTTTCCATGTAATGGGTGTGTTTTGGGCACCATATAGTATGGCCATATGTCAATTAGGACTTAGCCAATTTTTACATGTTTTAAGGGTCAGAGCACATGCACTGAGGCCTGGTTAGCAGTGGCCCTGTGCACAGAGTGAAAAAAACAACAGCATCAGTCTGCAGAAAAATGGGGGTGACAACACCAAAACAGGCACTTTCTCCCAAAATAGGTAAAAGGATTTAGAAAAAACTAATTAGTAAAGGCTTTATCAGTACCCTCAAAAGAAAATAGGAATGTTCAGGAAGTCATTCTGAAATGTTTGGAATCACGTCTGTAGGAAATTCGGTTATCGGTTGACTGAGGTGTGAGCCCTGGTCAAGCAGCAATAACAATCCTTGTCAGGGTGAGGCACAAGTTAATGATAAATTAACCTTTGCTCAACCATTTGGTAGCTTGGCACAGAGCAGTCAGGCTTAACTTAGAGGCAAAGTGTTAAGTATTTGTGCAACACTTCAAATAGTCCGAAGTGATGCGTGGGTTCCGAGATGAGGTGAGGCTGCGAGGTGCAGTCCGTCGTCCAGGCTGCCAGTGACAAGGAATGCGATGGCCTGTGCCGAGGATGCATTGCGCAACAGTGGTTCTGAAGGGGCTGTGGGTTGTGGCTGCGGTACGGTTCTTTGTGATGGGTCCAATCCACGCATCAGTGAAGATGCATCAGTTGTGTTCGGGGTTGTGCCACGCAGGAGATGAGATCCATAGGTTTCTCTGGATCCACAGAGGCTGGCAGAGCACCTAAAGCCACTTCCAAGGATCCAAGACTGGTGTTGTCCCAATTGGCAGTGTAGACTCACAGATAGCAGAATCCAGGTACAAGGTTGTTGGAAGCCTGTCCCTGAGGCTTCAGACCAGGAGGCCGGCCAACAAGCCCTTGGAGTCACTCTGGGTTCTGGGTTCAAGAGATGTAGGTCCAGATTTTCTCACCCAGGCAAGAGGGAAGTAGGCAACAGGTCAGCAGTTCATCAGAGCAGTCCAGCAGAGTGGCAGTCCTTGCAACAGCAACACAGTCCTTCTTCCTTGCAGAGTATCCATAGGTTCAGAAGTGTACTGTACTGGTGGTGTCTGAGGTCCAGTATTTATATCCAGTTATGACTTTGAAGTGGGGAGAATCTTCTAGAGGCATGCCTTTGAAGTGCACAGGTGCCCTTCCTTCCTGGCCCTGGCTCCAGACTAACTACAGGGAGTATTAGGCCCTTTGTGTGGAGACAGGACACAGCCGATTGAAGTGTAAGTGGGATGGAGGGCCCAGCTTCTCCCTCTCATCCAGTCTCACCTAAGCTCTCCATTGTGTGTGGCTGTCTAGGAGGGATACACAAAACCTAACCCCAGTCACGTGCCTCAGAGACAGGCTGCAGGCACCAAATGGCAAGAAAATGCCAGCTCTGCCTAAAGTGACATTTTCAGAATTGCAATTTAAAATCTGACTTCACCATAAGTTAGGATTTTAAATTGTGATTCTAGTGACACCTAACATGAACTGGTTACCAATTCCCATTTAGAAATTACACTTACAAAATATAATATGGTAACTCCAATGTTATCCTAAGGGAGAGATAGGTCTTGCAGTAGTGAAAAACTAATTTAACAGTGTTTCTCTACCAGGACATGTAAAACTTAAAAGTATATGTTCTACTTTTTAAATACATTGTATCTTGCCCTCTGGGCTGTCCAGGGCCTTCCCTAGGGGTGATTTACATGTATCAAAAAGGAAGTTCTGAGCCTGGCAAAGGGTTACTTTGCCAGGTTAAAATATCAGTTTAAAACTGCACCCACACAGGCTGCAGTGGGTGGCACAATTAGTGCTGCAGGCCCACTGGTAGCATTTAATTTAAAGACCCTGGGCCACAGTAATGCCACTTTACTAGGGACCTACAAGAAAATTAAATATGCCAATTAGGAATAAGCCAATTCAACTTGTTTCAAGGAGAGACCACAAGTACTTTAGCATCGGTTAGCAGTGGTAAAGCATGCAGAGTCCTAAGGCCCGCAAAAATGAAGTCAGCAAAAACAGGTGGTCTGAAGGCAAAAAGTTAGGGGGAAACCACCCCAAGGATGCCAGGTCTAACAACGCTCCAGTTTTCCGCTACTAAGATGGTCGGGTCTTACACTTTCCTCCGTACATTTTTATGTTTCCCAGTAGTTTACAGTACCTTCAGTGTTGTCCATAATTCCAACCAAGGCTGTGCCCAGGCAAAGCTCAGAAACATAAAGAGGCAAACATTGCCCACTGTTTCTGCGCTGTACTATCTGGAAATAAAGCACTTACTCAAAGAAATATTGCCAAAAATTAATTCTTTTTACACCTTGCAGGTGCATAAAACAGATGCTTGGCTTTGTGCTGTACCATAAAAGCTCATCATGAGACAGCCCTGCCCACTGAGTCCATTCTCATTCCATATCATAGGAATTCCTCAGCGCACAAGCATGATCATCATGTGCGCTGAAGTGAGGCAAAAGTGCTACAGTTGCAATGAGGGACTTGAGGCACAGGTACATGCTCTCCAGAGTAATGCAGGGGACAATTTTCCATCCCAAAAACTGCATTTTGGCTGGCTCTGGCTTCTTGCCTCTGCCCTTAAAATAACATAAATACTGAACCTCTGCACCTAGAAAGAGGTACACTAGTCACTAAGAAGGCTCTCCCCACCAGTAATGAATGAACCCCTAATTCCCAGATCTTATATTAGTTTTAGATGAGTCCTCTCACAGCGTACACCTGAGTGCAACCTGAAGGTCATAGCTTCGGATCCACTAAGTCACAGGTCCACTAAGTCTTTCATCCTTCAAAGGTCAATAAAATGAGTATCACTCAGTTGGATAATTATCATTGCCTAGAGACCAGATCAATGGTAGTGTGCACTATATGGGTGTAGATGACAGTAATTATAATAATAACAACTATAATAATAATAACAATCATAATAATAATAATAATAACATTCTCAGCAGCAGGCTTAAACTGTCTTATCCCAACTTAAATATGAATCAGCAATCCAGGTACACTGTGGCATCAAACACCCCATGAGCATGAGCCAATCAGAACTTCGATTGTTCAAAGTAGATTCTTGCAGCTACAAGCCTATTTAACTAAAGAGAGAAATGCAGAGTTCAGAAATGTACTCAAAGTGGTGTGGTATCCATGTGCAATAAGTAAACTCGATGGTTGGTTCTGATATTATGATTTTTTTATTTGCACAATTTGGTATTGGAGCTACCTTACATAAAAATCACATGCATTAAAATTGAAATCGATGTTTGCACTCAGAAAATCTGCACCCGATATAATCAGCTGTTGATTTTTAAACACAAAAGCGCCCAATGGCTGGCCACAGGTTCAGCACCTCAATCCCTGTTGTAATATATTGTATAGTCCTGTGCATCCACTTCTGGCCCTTGCCGTTGTTTAGCGCCACTGGAATCCAGAGAGGATAAAATTGCTTTGTAAGAAAGGTGCACCAGAAACGGAGTCGAAATCGCAAGTTCAGTCCATATATTGTTCTTTATTTGCAAGAAAATAAAAATCAGCCATCAGCCAACGCGTTTCGTTCTTATCACAATAAGAACTTCATCAGGGCTGAAACAATCACAAAAAAACATGATATAAATCACCACACATGACAACATGTAAAAAAAACATGACATATTTGCATATATACATATATACTAGATAATTTTTTCTATCCTAATTTTAGATTCTGTTTAAGACATAAACATGACACATGAAAAGCTCAAAAACATACATATTACACCAAATGTATTTGAGTCGCTAGACAGCCCACACTAGATATATATGTGCAAATATATACAAACTTAAATGATAAACTGTGAAAGGAACAATAAGGAAAGGTAGTGAGAAAAAGTAGAAGAAATAAATAGAAGAAAAAAAGGCCATATCAGAAAACCATACAGAGTAACAATATTAACCCCGGGCGGGTCCGCCCGCCCGCGGAGTGTGCGGAGATTTGCCTTCTCCACGTTCTGCGGAGAACGCAGAGAAGGCAATTCTCCGCACACTCCGCAGTGGAGCAGAGTTCGCCAGCCCCCGCCTCCACCCCCCTATTAAGAAGTAAGTTAACATTAATTAAAAATAAAGTTAAAACCACTTACCTTTGTACAGCGGCATCCCCGGCTGCCCTCCTCCTCTTCCTCGCCGTACCGGTACTGCTTCAGAAAACTGCGCATGCGCGCGCCCGCGCATGCGCATTTCTTGCAAGAAAATGGATTGCATACATATAAAATACAATATATTTTTTTCACAAAAAGATGTTAACATTAACAACTCCTTTCTTTATTAATGCAAATTATTTCTAGGCAGGAGTCACAGCACCTCCTTGATCTGACAGGTGTTGCTAGATTGGAAAATAAATATCCATGTTTGAAAATGATGTAAACGGAAGATAAGGGGTGGTGATGCTTAGTTCAGAGTTATGCCTTCTTTGTTGTTTGTTACTCATCATGAGCCCCTCTATTCTTTTAAGGGCGCATGTGTGTTCCTGCAGAGATTATTTATTGACATGATGTTATTGTGCTATTTATTGACTTCAATGGGAGTCCGACCGACTCGAGTCCGATAGCATGCGTGCGCATCGTACTCGTTCGGTCGGACTGTTAGGGTCCGATTCGGTCGGAATTCTCTCCGGGTCCGGCTCGGTCGGAGAGATTTCCGGCCGGAATCGGAATCGGCCCCAAAGTGTTTTATTAGTTCCTTATAACCATATTACTGGGTCCATTACTAGAGAATGAGATTATTGCACTAACAAATATATAGAATTGGATAGCTTCTGTATGACAATATTAACAGGTTTGTAAAAAAAGAATGCAATATTTCCGGTAGCTAATACAATGTTAACAGATATCTGATATTTCAGGTTGTGAAATTGCTGGTTCCTTATTTAATGTTAATGCGAAAAAATGTTGAGATAAAAGAACATACAAAAAGGTTGGACAGAAATGAACCTCATTGTGCCAATATCTCTTTCTGTCTATTGATTGTAAAGACATACAAAATGCCAACTTATTTTTTTATTGTTTTCCGAATATTGATTTGCCTTAGCAGCCACTTTGTAAAAATTCAACCCAGTTAAAATTAGGCCTAGGCATTGAACTTCGCTCCGTTCGTGGAGTTTGCGGAGTTTTCTGCACTCCGCGGAGCTCGCGGAGTGCAAGAAAACCCCGCTTCGCGTTGTGCAGCGGAGTTTTTCCCCCGCTCGCGCTCGCGAACGGTAAGTTCGCGAGCTGCTGCTCGGGTAGAATTTCTACCCGAGCAGCAGAAAGACCAGCGCGAACAGCAGTTTGCACTACACTCCGCAACTTGCGGAAGTTCGTGGAGTTATATTTATAACTTCGCGAAGTTCCGCGTAGCAAAACTCTGCGAACTACGCCCAGGCTTAGTAAAAATTTTGAGATAGATCCAGAAAGTTTAACTTTAATGAAAGTGAGCTACAAGTTATGACAGAGGATAACAAAGAGGAGGTATCATGCTTGATGGGCTATCTGTTATCCAACCTAATGGAAACATGAGCACCAAAACTTGGAGCAATGCTCTTAAGAAGTTGAATGTCATTGCTTCACATCCACACACAATCAAGTACTTATAAACTAAAGAGAAAGGCAGCCGTCTAAAGGTCGCCGCACCTCTACTGTGCTCCTAAATAATAATCATTTAGGATAATCTATCTCTATCTGTGTGCACTCTCTATTTGCACCTGCTGCCAAGATGTAACCCTTGGAACAAGTACAATCAATTTATACATACTAGATGTGCATCACCATCAATAACATCATGTTAATAAATAATCCTCATTCAAATTTCACGGTGTGTCCTGTTCTTCACTTTATTTTCTTATTTTTACTCCTTTAAAACATGGTACGTTAGCAGCAAAGACAGCCAGCGCATGTCATCATAAAAATGTACTTCTTCAGGGCTGTAACACAATCAGTGCAAAAAATACATATATAAATACACATATACACAATACTACAATCCATATTACAGCAAAAAAATACACATAAAGGCACATGGGAGACAGACACCTATTACAGGAATGGCACATGATAGCTTATGAGACAATACTGCAAAGTGCATGACCCAAAGGACAAAAGACAGTCCTACCCATAAGTGACATATGACAATGCACACAACATCAATGTACACGCCAATGCTCATTATAAAACTAACCTTACACAATAAATTTGACTTGTTTTTAAAATTGACAAAAAATATTACAGAAAACACACAAATTACAATCGCATGCAGCCTCTTCATGTGCATTATTTCCATCACATTTTCAGTTCCCAACCTCTCATTACCCCTAAACTTGAAATTGCGAGGGAGGGTCTGGTCAGGGCTGGAGAGAAAGTGTATGAAATTAATGATCCCATTCTCATTCCCAATAAAATGAATCGGTGAAAGGTGTTGTGTGACAGGATGGGTGTGGGGGTCCAAAGAATACACAATTGAAATGAGGGGCATTAGTGTCCCACTTCCAGAAATTGAAAATAAATATCTAATCTTTGCAACAGTGATGGTGTTTCATGGCAAATGGAAATAATGCATAATTTACAGTAAATTGTACCTACCACATTTAGTTTCAGCATCAAAAACAGTGTGGAAAACACCAATTGTAGTCCGATTAATGAAGTTTGATGATCACAATCCATCAAAAAACAGCGCCACTCTTGAACTCATTGAGATCGCTACGTGGGTAAAGAGTTTCAAGCCGACAAGTTATCAACCGACAAAGGGTGAAACAACACCCAAAGGACAACTGCACAAAAAATAAAACACCAGAACTTAATAAATTCATAAGCAATTTATGCTATACTGCAAATGAAGAGGAAATGAGGGGAGGGGGATATCTCACCAATAATATCTAAGGATGTCCAATCTTCATGTGGCATCCTACAACAAAATCCTTTAAACTATACGTCAAGTGAATAAACCCAGTGACTTCTCAAGTCGTACGAATGAAAAGGACCAATTCGTCCCATCTTGGCACCTGTAGATGAAAGGTCAAGTTTCTCAAGGACCAACAAAATACCCATTATTATAACTACAGTGACTATTCTTCTAATAATGGTGGCACCATAGCTCACACAACACAGAAGGCCAGTATTGATATCCAAAGGCCAAGGTGCAGGCCTGTGAGATACAGGGGCTAAATAAAGTACAAACCCAAAACCCCGGCAACGACAGACCGAGACGTGTGCGAACCAAAAGATGTGCAACCACATAGTGGAAATATGAGATGAAGGTGAGTATTTCATTAAAATATTATTGACCCCAGTTGTTTCCAAATATAGTGACAACTTGGACTGTGAGCATGCAACAAATACACATAAGCGTATGGTACAGAATATCCCAAAAAGTATTAAGCCAATTGTACCCAAATAAAATAACAACGTGGATGGTGAGCAAATAACATACCCACATGGCAGGTGTGTATCGCAGTCCATGGCATCCACCCATAGTCGATAGAACCCCTGATGGCATATAAGTACCATGTAAGTGGAAATGCAAAGTGCTATGGGATAGCAAAAGTTACACATATTGGGCCCACTTCTACTTACTACAATTGGTGCCATCAGCCACATAGGAACACCCCCTCACAACTTGCGCATTGGAGTGAAGAGGAAAACGTGTTTTAAACAACTTGGCGGTCCTCAAAAATCGCACTCACCTGTTCAAGAAAGAATCCCGACTAGAGCACGTTACATATTATGGCCAGTTTGCAAGATATAAATGTGTCTGCCAACTTGGGATGTTGTCAGTTCAGACACAAGAGTGTGGGGACAAAACAATACTTAGTACCCCTGTCAAGTGCTTGATGACCCGTTGATTTCAAATAGCTCATCATGGGAATCAAAAAGTATTGCCGCCATGGAAAGGCATGCGGTGTTTGATATTGGGGGCCCGTTGCAGGCCCCCAGGGTGTTGGGGGGGTGGGGAGTGCAAATGGGGGGTACCTATGGTACCCCCCATTATTGCACTGCACTGCGTGGCAGGCACCACGTGGTGCCTGCCATGTTGTGCATGGCAATGCTGTGCACAATCCTTTTACATTGCGAGCGGGGCTGCAGCCAGCAGATCCACCCGCAATGTAAAAGGGCCAGGATGCGCCCGCCAGTGTGGCGGGCGCATCCTAATTTGCATGGCAGGACCGCCACAACATCGGCGGTCGGTCCCATGCTCCGTTGCGGTGGCGGGCGGACAAAGTCCGCCCGCCATCGTAATAGGCCCCTAATTCATGACAAATAGGTACATTGAACCCATAATTCAATGTGTGTATTTATTTGTTAAACTATATCACTATATAGAGGTATCACAGGACGCTTAAAAAAGTACACTATTGTGCTTGCTACCCACACACAAACTTTGTTGTCACACCAAAATCCAATAGGGTAATGGCTTATCAAGCTACACGACCCTTACCGGGATATCACGCAATCACATGGCCTGCATAGTTATGTCCCATCTATCATCTCAATCTAGTGTTGATTGTTATCAGTGACCAGGATTATAGACCCAGAATAAATCCCATCCAATCTGATGATTATGTGACAGTACCCATCTGAGGGGTGCACTTTCTTTGCAAACAACACTGAAGAAAATCCTATATCATAAGGAACGAGGGAGTCGGAACCCTCTCCATATCAATCGTGTGTCCCAGACTTAGCAAAAGGGGGTCTGTCCCACAAGAAGACGAAAGGCAACCAATTATTTAAACCCAGGGACATATAACCAACATAATTTAAGGATCAGTTGCAATGGTATGGATTCCATCGCCCCAAAAGATAATTGTTCATCACATTGTTCCATGTAGTATTCCATACAAGGAATAATATTCTAAGCAGATATCCAGAGTCATTTAGACAGTGATCACAGGAAATAATGAAGTCTGTATTGTAACCCATTTCCACACTGCGTAAACAGCATATACAAGCAGCTTCATTATGCCTTAATGAGAGCTCCCTGTCACTCCCTCTAGGATCGGGCGGTACATGATCAATGCCATGAAACCATATCTCATTGTTATCAGCATGGTGTTCCATCATGTGGAGTGTTATGGGCATCTGATATCCCTATTTCTTATAGCTTGGACATGTTCTTGGTTCAGGAGTTTGAGAGATCTCACTGTACTACCCACATATATTCTATTACACCCACAACCTATGATATAAGTAACAAATTTAGTGTTACAGTCAATGAGGTGTTGAATTTCATAGGTTTTTCCTGCATTGTAATAAAACTGTTTGGTGTTAACCTTACCGAATTTGCATAAATTAGACTCATGACATGTGTCGAATCCTTTCACCGAGCCAGGATGCCACGTAGCACCTTTGGGTGTGGTCCCTCAGCTGGGACACAGCCAGTTTTTTATAGTTCGTCCTCTGCGAAAGACTGCTATTGGTTTGTTTGAAACATTATCCCTGAGCCCAGGGATCTCAGTTAAAAAACCCCAATGGCTTTTTTGAGTTTTGTAAACCTCATCACTGCGCATGGTGTACTGGGTGATAAAGGTCAAATGGTTCCACTTATTTCTTTCCCGTTTTGGCCCTTTATACAAAGTGTCATACCTGGCCAAATGTACTATTCTTTCTTCTGCTTTGGTTAGGACTTTTTCCTCATACCCCCTGTTGCTGAATCCGCGTTTCGCACTTCCAGTGTTGCCAGTAAAAGATTCCCTGGAGCTACAATTCCGCCTAATGTGTACCATCTCCCCAAACTGTATGTTATTGATGACCAACCTTGGGTGAGCACTAGTGGCATGTAGAACACTGTAACTGGCACTAGCCTTTCTGAACATGGTACAGTGTATACTCCACATAGAATAGGATAGTCAAAAACTCGATCTTCTCCCTGCTATGATTTATGGTCAGCCTAATGTTGTGTGGATTATCATTCAAATAAGAATGGTATTCCAAAAGTTGATCCACCGTTCCCTTCCACAACATAATGATGTTGTCGATATATCTTCCCCAAAAGGCAAAGTAGTCCATCCAGGGAGAAGTATATTGGCTCCAGGCATGCTCCCACTCATACCAGACCATGAAAAGGATGGCAAAGAAGGGAGCAAACCTGGAGCCCATCGTGGTACATTGTATCTGGTGGTACCAGTTTCCATCATGGAGAAAATAGTTCTTTGACAGAATTATATCCATCATCTCCACAATCATAATGTTATGCTCAAGATGATCTGCTGTTCTGGTGTGAAGAAAGGATTCAACCGCCCTGATCCCAAAGTGTTTCTGTATGCAAGTATATAAACTTGCAACATCCATTGTTACAAACACTAAATCCTGTGACCAGGTGACATCTTCAGACTTATTCAGTATGTCCTTACTGTCTTGTACGAATGAAGGCAAGTTGCAGGCGACAAGTTGTAGAAACCTGTCCACATATTTCGTCGTTCAGTGGTAGAGGATATACCTGAGATGATAGGTCTCCCAGGTGGAAAGCCCCTCCCCCTTCTGAATCTTGGGTAATATGTCCATATAGGGGAACCATAGGTCTTTGATAGGTCTTTGATAGAGTGATAATTATATTCATCTTCCGTAATAAGACAACTCTCACGCCAATCTGTAAGCCTGTAAGTTTCATGTAAATATAAGAGGTTAAGGCCTTAATGAGACTGTGTGTGATATGTTGATGACAGCATCATTATGCTGTGGAAGGGAAAGGTGGATCAACGTTTGGACAAGTTGCAATGTTGTCAGCAATGGAAAGGTATAAGAATGAATTGGTTCTCAATCACAAACATCAAATTTATATGCATCCTTCTGCACTGAGTCCAGTGAACTATCCCTCAATGGACGTTCAATAGCATCACCCAACATGTATGACCTATCAGGCTTCTGTGTAGGTCTTCCCGATCCACCAACAGCACAGGGCAGAGAACAAAAGATACAAAATAAAGTAGCCAAAAGGGTTATTGCCTGTAACATCCTGAGTTTTGATTCATGATTTCTACAAGTTTTTTCTTACAGAATTGCAATTATTGCATTCGTCTGTTTATATTTATCTTGAAGGTGAGTTTATGATCGTTAAATTAAATAATGTCATCAGTACATTGGCTATAGGTTTGTCATTCAAATTCCAACAAACCTTCTTTGGAGTGTATTATAATTGTAATCGTTTTGTACAGGTTGCTATATTGTTATGAGGATTTTAAAGCAACTTTACCCAATTGCATCATGTTGCCTCGTATTAATTGTATGGACAATACTGTTAAATGTTGCTCTATAATATTATTTATGCATCAGCAAACTCCTATGAAATTATGTGTTTATTACAGACTGCTTGATTCAAATAAATGAGGAAAATTAAGAATTGAAAAAACTGTATATGAGCAAAAACTAGATAAGTATTGAATGGTTAAATTAGATTCAGTTCAAAGGATATTTGTATGTAATGTAACATTATGTAAAATATTTGTCCATATGCACATATATGGAATATTGTGTGAAATAATTATGTCTACATAATGGTAATTTGGATAGAAAATAATTTCATAACATTATAATAAAATGCCACACATTTAGACTAAACATAGATTGCCTCTGGCTGTAGTCAGGAGGAATTATCATGTGGGTTTTCCTCTTATAAATCTTCTTTCCCATTGTGTGATGTTAAATACACACATTGCCACATATAATCTTAATCCATGCAGAAATATACCAGATGTAAAATGAGATAAAACCTCACACAGTAAAATCGCAGTAGATTTCACCTGAAACAAAATCGCATAGGGAAAAACATATCAGCATGACTAAAATTAACGCACGAAGCCATGCACTAATTTTGCTCTGTACATCTCAGCATGAGGACCTAAATGTAGTTTTAGCACTGGCATTTTGCAAAAATGTTGATGTAAAATCACTATGCACTATATTAAAAAGGTTCATGTGTTAGATGTTGTCATTTCTTCAATTTAGAATATGGGGCATATTTACCAAATAATAACGCAGCGCAGAAAGTCACCTTGCTGCGCTGCGTGATAAGGAAAGGGCAGGAATGCACCTTTCTTAACAATATACGGTGCATTCCTGTAGTTTCGCAGCGCTGACTCACAATGTGCTGCCTAGCACGAATGCAGGCACCCTTGCACCATGGGGCAAGGGTGCCTGCATTGTAAGCAGGATTGTTTTTGTGCAGGAAGGAACACCTTCCTGCACAAAAACAGTCCCCTGAGGCACATTCCTCTCTCTATGTGTGCTGCAGAATGCAGAACATACAGAAAGAGGAAGCAGCAAGGAGAAATAAACCTCATTCCGTCTCACCTGGGGAGGTGTGGCATTTTGGCGCATTCCCAGGTTTACCAGTGATGGGAATCTGGAAATAAGCCAAAATCCATGTGTGGATGTGTGGGAACATCCATGCTCCACCCATGGAAAGCCTTCCTGGGGCAGAGTAATGCCACGCAGCAATTTGCGCTGCGTTGCTCTACTCTAGATTTATCAAATCTTGTTATGCCACGTAAGGTGGCCTTTCGTGACTTGATAAATCAGACTTAAGAGCTATGTTGCTCTTGCACCCCATTGTGTGGCGAAAAAGCGATGCAACCCCTTGATAAATTTGCCCCTAAATATGATTGCAAGCTGTACATTCTTTGTGCCCAGAATACAAATATTTTCTACTTTTACTGCATTTTCATGCACATCTTGTACTATTCACATGTGTTATGTATTATAAATGGAATTTTTTTCAGATTAGTAAAAATTTGCCTTTTAATCAGTGGGGTGAAAATTAGCAGTGTGCGAATTTTATTATTTCTGCTTGATTGGTGACGTTTGTGTAGATAAAGAACATGTGGTTGATGGTCAGGGTTCAGAGTGGGCACACCCATACTTGTCATCTGCCTTGAGAAAGTAACATCACCGATGAAGTTTTAGCCAAAAAATGATTTTGAAGCTGACAAGCTTTAACAGTTTTGTTAGAAAGTCATCCTTATGCCCTGTTCACCACCATTTTCTTTTGCTGAATGATACTGGTGGTAACTGACTCTTACTGTACCCTGGGCTCTGCTAACCAGACCCAGGACCAGTGCTATGTTTAAAAAGGTAGAAGTAATAGGGTACGCTTACAATTGGCAATGACAGACCCTATAAGCCCCTAGTAGACAATAGGGCCAGGGGGTGCAATCTTCCTATAAGTCCCTAGTATATAATAGGGCCTGGAGGTTTAGAGCTCAGCAGATTTCCTGAATTGCATGTGTGCGCTGCTGTGTGCATGCTGTCTGTTTAAAACCAGTCCTGCCTTGCAGTCTCTCTTTAAAAGTAAATTTCACTATTGGTATTGCCAGACCCTATATGTCCCTAGTATATAATAGGGCTAGGTGGTTCAAACTACCTATAAGTCCCTAATATATAATAGGGCATGGAAGTTTAGAGACCCAGCAAATTTCCTCCACTTGAATGTGTGCACTGCTGAGTGCCTGCTGTCATTTGACTTTGCAGACTGTCTTTAAAAGTAAATTGAGTGCAAACTCGACTTTGGTGGTGTGGGCACTTTAAAAGTGATAATCTACCTTATGTTTACATATTAGGCAACCCCAAGGTCTCCCCTAGGTATCCCAGGGGTGGGGGGCCTTGTACTTATAAGCAGGAAACTGCACTATTTCATTTTTCCCTATTGTAGATCCTTAGCTCCGTAGAGCTAACATTGCAATATTTTATTTAGGAACAACTATTGCTATGAAAGGAGTGAAAATATCATTCAATGGCTCAAAAGATTGGGCTTGATAAATTCAACAACTTGGCACTAATTGAATTTATGATAACTACTACAGAAGACAAGTTATAGAACTTTCTCTTCTGTAAGCTAAAAGCCAGCCTTCTCGTAGCTTCTGCTGATTGCTCAGCCTTAATAGACTTAGCCAGGCTGCTTTGATTAGGTGATAAGTGGCCTGGCCAGAGCAGAAGTTATCTAATGGAGAGAGCCCTGAAGCTGACGAGGATGGGTCCTGTAGAGGGGGCTGGGTAAATCAAACTGAGCTCAAAGAGAGAGCAGATCAGTAAGGAATGCCAGGCGCACCTAACCCCATAACCATGGCGCAACTAACCCCATAACCATGTTTTTTTGTTTTTTTTTACAGAGTTTTATATAGCGCGAACTTGACCTGAAGGTATCGGGTATCAGAGCGCTTTACACGAGCACCAGTTGCGTTACATGAGGACACATTCATTTTTTTTGTTTGTTTTTTTGTTAGGCACGGGGAGATGAAGTGATTTGCCCAGAATCACAGGATGTTGCACGTCTTTGCCAAGACTCGAACCCGGTTCCCCAGATTTGAGGTCGACCGCCCTTGCCGTTAGGCCAACTCCTCTCCCCAGCCAGATGGCAGGTTTAGGACAGGAATTTGCAGAGGTCAGGGAGAGGAGAGCTAATGGAAATGAGCCACATTTTGGGTTTGTTTAGCTAGCTCTTTCTCCTATGGAGAAAAATCATCCATGTTGGATTTTGGAAGTGCAGTGCTTTGTGAGACAAGAATATGCCACACTTTGGGGGGCATTGTCATGCTTTTGGGTGGCATCTAGTATCTCATTGGACAGAGGTGCCCCCCTACTTGTCGCCCAAGAACACTGAATAAATATGCGAGAGCTGCATATTTTCTTAGATCTGCTGCCTGAAACTACAAAGAAAGGAAGGACTGCCCTTCTGGAATCTGGTTTTGCACCCCAAAGCATGCACTCGGAATGACTGCGTCCGCATCATAATCTAGTACCACAGCCCTGGGGACTATGCCTTTAGTCAAGAACGATTAACGAGTGAACTCCCTGCAAGCTACAGGTTGACAGAGCCCATCTACATCATCTCAACCAGGAGCCCCCATCCTGGAGTGCATCCAGTGGACTTTTAAGGATTTGGCCAAGTGCATTGTGGGAATTGTGGCCCAGACATCCCAGGGAACATCTAGGAGATTCCAGACCTCTGGATTGGTGTTTTGAACACTTGAAACCTATAAGGATCCCTTCAGGATGCACCTGCTGAAGTTTGGAGAACTTTGGAGAACGTTTGGGAAAACGCTCCATGAGGTGACCGACCCAATGTCAAGAGGCAAGCCGACTACCTTCATCCGCAACTCGGATTGCAGGTTCATCCTGCTGTGAAAGCTCCAGAGCTCCAGACTTCCAGGATTTGAACGGGGCCTCGCGGGATGTCAAGCAAGTGAGCCCTCTCTGAATCCAGCCTGCTGTGGAGGGTCAAGCGACGTCGGAGGAAAAAGCTCCAGAAACGTTTTGAAGTATGAAGGTAAAATTTTGACCAGGGCCTCCCACTCAGCGTATCCGACCAGGCCTCAAACTTTGACCTTGTCCCAGTCAACAGTGACCAGATGTCCCAGAGTGGCGCTATAGGCTTTTAGGCACTATAAAGTGGTTAATATTTAAAAATTCATATCTCTGGTTCCCTACATTGGACATGTCTATTTGTTCATAAAAATATTTGATGTGGGATCTGTATTGTGCTTTGTGTCTTACTTATTTGATGTATTGGTGTTTTTAAATGCGTTACACTCCTGTCTCCTAAGTTAGGCCTGACTGCTCATTATCAGCTACCAAGGGTTGAGCAAGGGGCTAATTTGCTGAGACCTTCAGTGGAGCCTCTACCCTGTTAGTGGACTTATTGCTAGTGGTAGATGCACACTTACCCCTACTAATAACCCACTTTCCAACATTTGGAGTTCAGCAGTGTGGATGCGGACATGTGTTTGAAGTCACCACACAGTAATGAAGTAAGATCTGTAAAAATCCTCTAAATTGTCTTAGAACAAAATTTTTAATTTTAGTTTTATTGAAATTTGGACTAAAGTCCAATGTTTGGATTTTTCTAAATTTGTTCTAAGTCTGATTGATAGTTGTTGAGACCCAAAACTAGGGAGGCCATGGAGCTCGATCTGGTTAAACTTACTAAACTCAATGTGACTGAGCTTAGGGTTTTGTGTAAGATCCCAGAGAATGAAAGGGAGGGGAAGACTGACCCCCCCCCACGTCACCCAGAAGGAGGGTAATGATGCCTTCTCCACTGCTTCCAGCACTAGGTACATAATTGCAAGAGGTGAGAGAGGGGGTTCTCCCACACAAAGGCCAGAGATGTCCCTAAGAACAAAGCAAGCTAGCCCTAAAGGAGAGGAAATACGAATTGGTTAGGGAGCAGTGGAAGGAGAAGAAAGGCAGCGAAATTGAAGAAGATGTTGAGATGTCCAGGGGTGGGGGTTTGATTACAAGTTTCCCAAAGGAATAGTGCCCGGGTACACTGAGGGGAATTACATTGGCAAATGGCTCATAGCATTTGAGAGGGCACTTGAGATGAGGGATGTCCGCCCCAAGCTTTGGGGTTCACTCTTGTGGGAACTAATCGCAATAGCTGGGAGGGATGGGCTCCTGCTCCTAGAGGGAGATGAGGCTAAATCCTGCACCCACATGAGAAAATGCTTAGTTGAGAAATTTGGTTTGATCTCAGAGCAGTACAGGGTGGAACTCAGGGACACACAGAAAGTGAACACACAGTCCTGGGTGGACTTTATGGATCTATCAGAGAAAGCGCTAGGAGGCTGGAATGATGGTAATCAAGTAACTACATATGAGGGTCTTTACATTTTGTTTATGAAAGAACACATTTTGACTCATTGTATGCAAGAGAAGTTACATAAGTATCTAGTGGACTCTAAGCGGTCTAGTCCTAGGGAACTAGACAGGGCAGCTGATGAGTGGGGTGATCAGAAGAAGGGAGGACATGTCCCCGCGAGGGGAAAGCCCAGGGGAAAGAAGGTCAAAAACGGAAGGAGTCCTCAAAAGACCCACAAAAACCTGAACAAGGAGGGGGGGCCCAAGTCACTCCAACTTCAAGGGGATGGGGTATCAGGGAAAGAATGGTCAGTTCTTTGATCCCTCAAAGGTGGGAAAGGTTTGAAAAAGTTAGTATGGGAGTGGGCCGCATGCTAACCTGTGGTGTGAACTGTGTGAACCACATAAAGTTATAGATGCAAGTTATCCATAGTTCAACACTCACCTGACATTACCGCATGTGACATTGATATGTTAAGGCAACGCATAATGTCATGTGTTGAGAACATGCCTAATTTGGTGAAGGCTTTTCTTTTAAAACCCTCCTCATAGGTTTGATTACAAATGTGCGGGACACGAGCACCGCAGCTTAGAAAATGGGTCCTTCCATCGCTGACATCATGCCCTACAATCCTAGTGTGGGCTACAGCAGGGAGCACGGGGCCTGTCTCTCTGGTTTAATATGGTCAGAAACTAGCCATTAGAGTAACAAACAATCACTATTTCATCTAGTCAAGAATTAGGCATAAGAGTAACAAACAGTCACTATTTTACAAGTTGCTGAGGTCAAGAGACAGATCTCCCTTCATATAATTTAGATGATATGCAACAATATGTGTGCCCGGGCTAGAGCTTGTGTGATAAAATCCATGGGTATCAAGCAACCAATGTGCTTGGTTTTTACGGATTAACATGTATATTATGTATTTAACTTTATATCTTGGTTTGACCAGTGTGTGACTACAAAGGACATCGTCCCACTCTTTGACCAGGAAGCCATTATCCCCTAAAGTTTAGGGTAAGAGTGTTTTGCTCCCATCAGACAGTGATAAGAAGCGACTACAGTGTATCAGTTTCTTGACTATTACTGACATTATAATATTGTGCACAGTGCATGCGCACCTTTCTTGCATGTGTTTTGTCACATATCACTGTGCTACGAGTGCAGTGGCAGGCCCACGTCATAATAACTTTAAGTGTTTTTGCTTAGGGAATTCGATATATAAAAAAATCTTTTGTCTTCTTTTTTTTCCTCAATAAGCTAATAGTTTATTGTTGTTTCTCAGGTGGGACTCACCTGAGTATATTATTGATTTCTTTAAGCTTCCTTTTTTCTTTTCCATCTAACAAAACCTAGGCATAGTGGCCATCAGGAGATCGTTAGGAATCCCTGGTCCTGAAGAATGCCCCAAACCCATTTGGGATTCCAATGTGGGCCTAGCTATTGAGACGGTGTGAGTCATTGCCCTCAATAACCATCACACTCATTTTTAATCTTACCTACAGTTCCCATTTAATAAAGGTAATTCGTTGGGGAACTTTAAGGTACTTTTAACTCACTGATCTGGATCCTGCTCTTATCCAGTAGTTGTTATCTAAGAACTCCCTCCTGCGCCGAGTCCAACAGGAGGTCGAGTCCGCTCTGGTGGCATCGTCCTACAAGGGTGGAACGAGGTTCCCGATGATGATGCATGACACAGTTATGTGTGTGAGGCTTCCTCTTTCATAAGAATGACCTTCCCTTCCCTTCGCACATGCACAGGAATTCTGTGAATGTCCTAATTGGACTACCATCTGTCTGCTTCAAGGCAGCAATACTGTAATTTGTAATCTGCCTATAGCTGCCATACCTATTTGTGATAGTTTTGTCTTCATAGGAGAGTGAACTGTGGCTTACCTCCTTCTCTCCCTTGCGTGTTAAGAGCTTCATTTGACTCAACAAAGGACACCTCACCTGGCCTGGACATGTAAAGGAATTACAGATTGATAGCACATTCTTGGTTCTGTGGGCAGTGGTGCATGGCTGTTCTTAGTTGGTGGAGCAATTTATTTAGTTAATTCCAATAACTAATGCGGCTCCTCTATGTTAACTAGTTATATGACCCCCAGAGTTTTGTGTTCAACTGCTCAGACAGACCAGTGGTATGTAGCCACATGAGATCGAGCAAAAACGGTCTGTGATGCCCTTGGAAGTCCGGGGCTGCATGCACTGAACAGATCAGCATGGGTGTACCCTTTACAGACATGTGTGGGTTTGGAGATTTGAATTAAGTCCCATGAATGAGAAATTCCCAGTAAGCTTGGGTCATTGTGTTGATTAAGTCCCTTTCCTTTGTACACACCACCTGTCGCTACTCTCGATTGGGTGGCTTAGTGAGGTCCATGTATCAGCCCGCCGGGGACAGTAACAGCTGCAGTGGAGCACCAAGAAGATAATCAAATTTGACTATCTAGCGGGAGTAAAAATCATAACAAGGTTTCCATAGGTGAACCAGTGGAAGGATCATTAATGGTGGAGCAGCCTGAACAACTGAAGGCGACAGCCTCTACCCTTGGGTGTCCTCCAGTTGCGAATCCTGGCCACGGAGGGGTCCGTGGCTGCTGGTCGCTTGGGTGATGAACAGGCATGGGACAGGGCACCTCTACCTGGGCGAACCCAACCGTTACATGAGGGACCGGCGAGTGATGCCCCGGTCCCTTTGGGAGGGACACAATGCAAGAGATAGCCCTCCTGAGAGGGAACCTATGCTCACCCAGCATGTACTTAGGGGTAACTGAACTGCAGTTCCTCTCCGGGACGGAAAACCCTGAAGGCTTTGCCACATGGGCCCTCTCAAGCCTGCTCTCGAACTTTCCGGGTTTCGAGTGACTGAGGCGTGGCCTGTCCTAGGTGGCAGGGTAGCCTAGATGAGAAGGAGATGGGGCCAAGAGGGAACCACAGCTCCTCTCGGTGGAGATGCTGTGTCTCTCAAAGCCAGTGTGAATTGCTTCAAGGTGTGGGAGGAGATGCTATCCCGGGATACACCGGAAGCTGATGAATCGCTTTGACGATGTGGGGGAAACATGAATGAATGAATTAATGGTATACTTGTAAAGTGCACTGCCACTCCCAAAGGAGCGTTGTGGCGCTAAGCAGCAATGAAGGTAGCTGCATAAACTCAGTCGATCTTGGGGGGAAATACATCAGAAGATGAGTGAATAACACAAAGCATCAGGGATCCCAAAAAGCCATGTCGCAAGCTGTAGTTTGAAGATCCTTTCTGATTCAATGATACTCAACTCCATAGGGAGCTGGTTTCAAGCTCTTGTACCCAAAAATGTAAAGGATTTTCTTCCTCAAGTTATAAGTCTGTATGTGGGGGGTTTGAGAAGGTTAGCTTGTGAGGACCTAAGAGGCTGTGTCGGTGTCTACTGGGTGTCTCCAGAAATTAAGTCTTTTGGTCCCAGTCTTCTAAAGGCTCTGAAGGTGAATAAGCAAATTTTAAAAAGAACCCTTTTATGCACTGGCAGCCAATGTAGTACTTTCAGGGCTGCTGATACAGAGGAGAGACAAGGGAGTTTGTGTTCCAGTCTGGCTGCAGAGTGTTGCACCAACTGGAAATTCTGACGAGTTTGTTTTGATGAGCCTGCATACAGACTGTTGCAGTAGTAGTCTAGATGTTATCAATGCAAAAGCTACTGTTTTTCTGGTCGATAGTCAGAGGTATTCAGAGAATTTTTTCAGTGCTTTTATGATGCCAAAACACGTTCTAGCTACTGCCATAGCTTGAGGTCGAAATGACAGATGAGTGTCAAATTTTACACCGAGGTTATTCACGAACTCGACCGTAGGAGCTGGTGGGGGTGTAGCATTGGGCCACAATAGGGCTGGGTCGAATGAGATGGACTTCCCGAGAGCATGATCTCTGTTATATCAGTGTTGCAGTTGAGATGGTTTGCATCCATCCACCGAATAACTTCGGTTAAGCAGTTTTTGAAGTGAATATCGGAACCAATAGAATCGTTATCCAACGACAAGATTAACTGTGTGTCGTCAGCATAAGAAGCAGATTCAATCCCAAAAGAGGTGATCAGCGAGATCAAAGGGACCATGTAGATGTTGAATAATGCAGGGCTCAGTGCAGAGCCCTGGTGTGCCCCTGATGTGACAGACTTTTCGGGAGATAAAAAAAAGTTTCCAGTATAACCATCTGTCTGCTCTCTGAAAGGAAGGATTTAATTCAGCGCCCGATGATAGATACCACAGTCCTTGAGTCGTTGTAGCAGAATGTCAATTTTATTGGAGATGGTATCAAATGCAGCTGCTAGATCTAGTAAAATCAGCACTGCATTTTTCCCCGCCTCAAGCGTTAATTTCAAAGTATCTGAAACTTCCAACAGGGCTGACTGTGGAGTGTCTTGGATGGAAACCGGACTGCAGTGGGTGTAGGATGTTAGCCTCCTCCAGACATGCTGTTTGTTGGTCATTGACCAACTTTTCGGTGATTTTGCTTTGAACAGGAAGTAGTGAAATTGGGCGAAGGTTTGAGAGGGAAGTGGGATCGGCTAGTTGTTTTTTCTGTAACAGTTTAACAACTGCTAATTTTCAGATGGGACCACAGCCATGGCCAGTGAAGAATTCAGCAGCCTAACTGTAGTTATCATAGTATGGGACAACTCGCAACTCCTTCTTACAAAATTACACATAGCAGAACCTAAATTATTCCATCCCCCTGGTGCGCCTTCAGAGAGTAACCACCCTTAAAAGCTGCCAAAAGATGTTTAAGGTACTTAAGTCAAGGAATTTTAAAGGCATACGAAAATTTGAGACAGTCCTTTATGATGTCTCGGTTTAAACCACTGAACTCAGATGACCAGATTTTGTGCCAAAGTAAGTCAGGCTGAATCTTAATCAGATCTGTTAAAAAGGGTACCCCCAATTCCGAGTAACAGGTGTAAGTAGAGCAAACGTTTGGGAAGGGAAAGGAGATTCTTTAAAAAAGCATTTCCAGCCAGTTGCAAAGACTCAACGTTGACATAGTCCCACAAATCCACCCTATACATGGCGGCAGTTCGCCATTTAGCCAAATATATAATCATCATCTCTCTTGGGGACTTTTTATTCAGTTTCCTGGAGAAATTGAGCAGGGCCTAAATGGTTTTATCTAATTGGAACCTCCTGGAATTAACCCCACATGTCCAAGGGCCAGATGTACGACCCTTACAATTTTCAAGTCGCAAATTTCGTCGTTTTGCGACTCGCAATGTGGAATTTACAACAGTGTCTCAGACACTGTTTGCAGTTCCTAATGGGGTCGCAAATTGCCTGCCTCATTATTATTTATGTGGCATGTGCAATTTGTGACCCTATTGGGAATGGCTAATACTCCCAGGGATGGTGGCCTGCTGGGGTCAGCAGACCACCATGTCTGTGACTGCTTTTTAAATAAAGCATTTTTTTTTAAATGCAGCCCGTTTTCCTTAAAGGAAAACTGGATGCATTTAAAAAGAAAAATTTAAAGTTTCTGTTTCATTTTTTAAAAGTTGCAGTTTGAAAATCAAAATATTGATAACCTACATCCAGGTGACAATGTGAAGTACCTCGGATTGAACTATGATCCTCACACAGGTCATACAAAAAAGAGCAAAATAAAGGTGGTGCTAACAGGATGGGCTAAACACTTAACAGTCCTTAATTTAATGCCTGGTTCCTAAGCTGTCATCTAAACTGTAAATAGCAGGCGCAGAAGCAAACACCAGAGAATAAAGAAATATGTCAAAAAACAATGTACACTTTACCTTGCTACACATGTGAGGGTTTCCTCTATTCAAAAAGATCACAAGGTGGCCTTAGTATTCCAAAACTGTTCACAACTATACGAATCAACAAAGTTAGCAATGTATTGTATCGCAGAAAAAATCCAGATTTGTACATTGCCCAATCATACATGAATGCAGAAGATATATTAAACGCTAAAAATGATAGCATCATCAAAACATACAACCTAAAACTATTGCGCAGTAGATTTGTAGTGTACTCTTTGCAATTGTTAGCATCCTATGACTGGAGAAAAGAATTCGAGAAATAGGAAAATCTCCCTGTACAAAGAGATGGTATTAAATATTTTGAAAATAATCCAACCTCAAATTTCTGGATTACTAACCGCATGAAATTGAAGGGAAATGAATACGTAGCTGCACTGATGCTGACAGCGAATGTCATAAGTACCAGTGAAACCATTTCCGGAGGAAGAGTTCAATCATTCGCCATGTGTAGATATTTCAAAGATGTATGTGAAACAATAGCACATCTGCCAGGTGCATTTCCTAAAACAAAGGACATAAGAATCAAAAGACAAAATACAATTTTGGAATTTCTCATCGATAGAGCAAAAAGATGTGGTTGGATGGCATATACGGAACATCATATTAAGAATAGTCAAGGTGAATTAAGAAAACCTAATGTAGTGTTCACCAAAGATGGAACTGCTGTGGTGAATGATGCTTCAATCAGATATGAACATTCTAAGAATGCCCTTGAACAAGCATTTGAAGGTAAAGTCAATTACTACAGTGAACTATCTCAAGAAATCAAAACTCTCACAAACTGTTCCACTGTGAAATTTCATGGTTGTATTGTAGGATGTTGGCGTATTTGGCCTCAATGTAATGACATTGCTCTAGCTGATCTTGGACTACAAATGTCTTTCCTGATTATGAAAAATGAATGCCTGACTACTTTGATGGACACTTTAAAAATGTGCCAAGTATTCCTGGACCAATAGTAGTTTGGCCTAACACATAAATGTACATCGAATTGTGTGTTGTATTTTGTTTCAATTAGAATAATATTTTAGAGATGTTGGCACATAACCGTTAACCCAATAACTAATGTTAGACATTGAAACATAGTATTAGTTAAATGTTACCATAGTTGTGTGTGTGAAGTTAAAATAAGTTAATAATATATTGATTAAACCCAGTGTGAAATTTAGATAGTTTGATAATCATATGTTTGAACTTAGATGTGTTTGTGAATTTAGAGCAGATTACCCTAAAGATTGCTTATTGGTATTATTCATAAAATAAATACACATAATCAGTACAGGTCACACTATTGTATGCTAAGCATATGCTAACGAAACCTTACTCTGCACAGGACATTTGTATCCAGATGATCCAGAAGTGTGGCAAGACATAGACAATGTCTATTGCTAGAGAAGTACTGGAGGGTGTGCTGTCTATATCCGATATGTGGTTCATGTTTCTGCAAGGACAACTTTAAGTGTAGCGGTACCCCACAAATAATCTTTGTGTTGTTGGAAGCAAGACCGATTTGATGCTGATAGGTAGCAATGATAACTCAGAATGAGCCACTGTGTGGTACAAGAAGAGCCAAATGCCCGTCATCAAATTTGTGACATGCATGAATGAACACATTTCCACTGCCCCTACTTGTTATGAAACAAACCCGCAGCCAACGGAACGGGCTTGTAGAATTAGTGGGTAAAGAAGACCCTTTTGAACTTGACTCTAGTATGGTAATTTGAAGAGACATGAGAGGTATAGGATGAGTGGGAGGCCCTTGGACTGCCGGTGAAATCGGGTGCGGCGAGAAGGGAGACGCTTTCCTGAACTACTCTCAAGTACTGGTCAAACTTATCATGGTTTTCTATGAAGTGGAGCTTTGTACATAGAAACTTACGGACGACGCCCTATTCCCCTATTTGGGATATAGGATTGCGTAGATTGAGAACAAATTTTTGCGGACGTAGCTGTGGAGGACACATCCATTGCTGGACAAGTCCCCATACAATAACAAATATCTCCTTTGCACTCCTTTGGTATCAGGATCTGAGGAAATACCGTCAACGAAAAATTATACTTTGGATACATCGCGCCAATCACCTTGAAAAAGTCTATGAGTAGACGAAACACGTGTTGGCAAATGGCAGATTCCTTGCTGGGAGTACCAAAAAAGAATTAATCGACATATTGAATCTTTTGACTGTCTGGGACTCTGTATACTTTGTGTTAAGTTATCATTGGCCTTCTCTGAATTACTGTTGCAGAAATCATGTCATAACACATAACTTATGTTGGTTATATCTATCCAGTAGACTTTGGATTATTGGAATTACTAAAGGGAGTGCTGAATATGGCTCCATGTTTGTACTACTGCTGGTGAAATACCACTACCCTTATTGTTTTTTCACTTACCCGGTGAGGTGGGGGAGCTCTTGCTTCTGGTTCCAAGAGCCCCGTGCCTGCTGGGCGCGACAGCTCCAGTGACAGTGGCAGGTGGGTAGTTTGTCTGGGGTGTTATACCTGTCAAATTATGATGATGCAGGTGTCGAAAGTGAGCTCAGGGAGGACAGAAACCTCCCGCTGGCTTACCTGATCTCAATTTTAATAATGATTACAGATCCTGAAAACAGAGCCTCATGATCCTTCTAACTTTTAGTTTTTTAAGCAGGTGGTGTCAGAAAAGTTACCACAGGGATAACTGGCTTGTGATTGCCAGGCGTTCATAACAACATCGTTTTTTGATCCTTAGATGTCAGTTCTTCCTATCATTATGAAGCAGAATTCAACAACCATTGAATTGTTCACTCACTAATAGGGAACATAAGCTAGGTTTAAACTGTAGTGAGACAGGTTTGTTTTACCGTACTGAAGATGTGCTTTTGCAATAGTAATCCTGCAGTTTAAGACATTTGGTGTATGTACTTGCCTTAGGAGCCAATGGGGTATAGCTACCATCTGAGGGATTATGATTGAATGCCTCTAAGACAGAATCCCTCCTAAACCATAACAATATTGCAGTGCCGTGCAGCCTTGGTTAGCCTAGGATAGCGAGCCTCTAGGCCGATGTGTAGAGGGCAGGCTCGAGAACTGGAGTGTGAACTGGGGTCTCCTTCATTGACCTTAGTGCACCGTATGTTCATGGGTCACCTGGTGCTAAATCATTTGTATGACCTGATTCTGGGTCAGGGTTTCATGAGTAGCAGAGCAGCGATTCTGGGTCAGGGTTTTATGAGTAGCAGAGCAGCTAGCTTGCTGTGATCAATTGAAAGTCATTCTCTGAGCCAATCTTTTGTCTCTGTGCATGTGTTCCCTGCCGCCTTGGTTCCCTCTGCCACCACACCACAGGGAGGGACAGAATGCAGGCCCGTCGGAAGCCTAGACGGCCGCCACAGCATGCAGTGTGGCATGAGGGCCTGCCCCTCCCGCCCTGCACTGCCTGGTGCTGGGGTGGGGGCACAACTACTCTCTGGTGAGCAGGGTAGCCAGGTGGCAGGAGTGGGCACCAGTGGAGGCACCTGGAGACAAGAAGTCAATCAGTGGCTCAAGAAAGTAGCCTCCTGAGCTATGGCCTCATCATCAGCTGCTGCCTGGGAACTCTGTATAACAAAGGAGGGCAACCCAAAATGCCTTGAGAGCTCGGGTAACAGAATGAGCTGTAGTCAGTGACCAACAAGGGTGTCATTTATAACATTCATAAAGAGAGTATACGTAGTCTAGATATTTAGGCGACTATGATATATGAAGTATGGAATTGAATCACAGGAATTAAACACAATCAAGTGTTTAACCGTATTAAAGCAAATAGACAAATCAATTGAATTGGCTAAACAAAATCAATTATGGGGAACAAAATGCATTAAAAATGATTGAAAAACAGGCATACAAAAATAAAGCTAATGCATTCACTGTATATATATTGCAGAATAACATACATTGGTAGGGGTACAGAGAAAAACAATCAGACACACATATGTCCAGTGTGTAGTTTGTTACGTTGTTACAATAATCACATGTGAGAGCAATGTATGTCAACTTTACTCTCGAGAAACAATCAGAAGTAAATTTCCACACACCACACTAGATTAAAGAAGGACACAGACATTCATGCCTGATAACACATCTCAAACTGGTACTTATGTTGTCTAAGGGCAATATTTTTCGGTTTGGGTGAACAGGATGCAATGCCAGTGTGGCCAATGAAAACGTAGCACTTTCTTTTGCCACATCATCCAAGGGCTGATTAACAGATGCAGCGGACATAGACATCAACAACACTTCTGTAGTGGGTAGAATTCTATAATTTCTCAACAGGAGAGAATGAGTGTCATATAGGGCTGGAAAGACCTTTTATTCCAGTGGGATTTTCCATGGTGGGCTGGAGCCCTTGGAGAACAGTTTTGAGAGTCCAGGACCTCTGCTGATGCCTCTGTCACTTCTAACCCAGAGGTTAATATAAGTAGGCACGAGGAGGCTTCAAGAGAGAGAGAAAGAGATGGAATCGGAGGAAGATAGAGAGAATCAGATCGGAGAGTGAGAAGAGAATGAGAAGAAACAGAGAGAGAGAGAATAGATGGGTGAAAATAGAGAGAGAGCACGAGGAGGCAAAGGGAGCAGGGCTGGTTTGAGCATTTTTGAAAGGGCTGCTTATGGTTCCCCAGTTCTGCCCTGGTGTTATATCTAAAGTGTAGAGGAGGCAGATTGATATAGCATGCCCACAGTGTGCATTACACGATCCAGAGGAGGTGGCAAGGAAAAGGGCAGCAGGGTCACAATGTGCAACACAGAGGGAAATTGGGGAGGCCCATGAGGAAGCGTTTGCACAGACACGGATGACTGACATGTTGTTGGAAGAACAGCAGCCTACCAATTTTGGAAGGGAAGACAAGTGGAACACTATGCAATTGCAGTCTTTGTCCCTGTGTGGCTACTTTGGTCTATTTTGTCTATAACTTTCGACCTTTCACCTCTTGTCTATAATCCTTCATCTTTTCATGTACCCCCTAGCCACTTTTGACACATATTGCATAATATAGATATTGGTATTCCAAATAGATAAATAGTATATATTCGCATGTGGTATGGAATGAGCCTCATGAGTTATCATAGTGTGTTTTCCTATTATGTCTATTTCCTAACGTCTTTACCTTTATATAACATGTATTAGAAGAGATTCTGCATTGCTTTAATTAGTACGCTCAACATAGTTTCTCATATATACATTTCACAGTTTATGAGAATCAAGACCATAACACATATTTTACTGCCAGTGATTTAATTTAGAAAATGTCTTAATAATCTGTTAACAAGTAGAAATTAAGAACTTCATCCAAGTGAAGACAATCTGAAAGATAGCCTTCCTAATAGGATGGGAATCCCGTGGGCCACAGACAAAGACTGTATTCAGCCTAGTAGAGGAAGTACTGCACTTTTTATTAGCTCAACCTAAAATGGAGGACCCCTGTTAGAAAATACAGGTATAGAGCTATACAATGCTTGATGTCTTCATTTTATTCACTTTTATAATGTTTACAAATGCTAATGCCATAACTATATTCACTATACTCATGATACATATCTTCTGTGAAAGGGCTGTGTATAATAAAGACTGTTAAATACAAGACTCTGCACTTTTGCGCCGCCGGAACGTCACTTTTTTACATCCCGGTGGCACAATGTGTCACTGGCAAATTTATAAGGTCACGTAAAGCCACATCACCTGGCTCTTCATGGCCTCATAAATATGTGCGCCTTTCACGCAGAAAACTGTGCAAAAGCGGCATTCCATGAGTGTTGCTGGGAACCAGCAACATCCATGGCTTTTTGACACTGCCTCAGATTTACGAGAAATCGTAATTCTGAGGCAGCACCAAAAACGTACGCCTCCCCTGGGGAGGCATAAGGAGGCACAACTAGGAGAAATATCTTTATTTCTCCAATTTTTTCCTCTTTCTATGTGTGCTGCATTCTGCAGCACACATAGAAAGATGAAAAAGCCTCTTGTGATTGTTCATCCCTGCAACGCAGGCACCCTTGCACCATGGTGCAAAGGTATCTGCGTTTGTGCACTGCGGCCCACTGTGTGCCGATGCAGGGGAAAAGGACAGGAATGCACCAAATCCAACAGATACTGCGCATTCCTGTCCTCTTCTTTTGCCTTAGGGTAGAGCAGCAGCAAGGCCTGCTGTGCTGCCCAACGGTTGCTGCTGCGCTGCCCTACAGCAAAAAAACCATAAATGAGGCCCTCAGTGTGTATACTGATTTTTAATGCTGACAGAGGGGAAAGGAGACAAAGTTATCCTCCTGAGCCTTTGTCAGGTCTTTGGCAGCTCATACTCCTAAATGTACCCTGCCTGTGATGTTACTCTTAGGAGGTACCCTTCTCTGTTGCCTCCACTCTGCTGGGTCAATAAGCTGTAACTGCATATTCTGGGGGCCAAGTGGAAACTACCAGGTGTGACCAAAATCTTGGCATGCATCAAAGAAGGGGGCAGACTTCATGAGGAGGGCTCATCTTCATTTGCCATGTCCCCTGGATACAGACATTATGGGCTCAATCAGTGATCATTCTGCTGGTGAGAGCATCTTGCCTTACTTTCTGCATATACTGATGAGCACCTCCGGGGCTTTGTATGATAACAGGATGTGGAAATTTGGGAATGCCTTTGCCTCTAGTTTGAAAGACTATGGGGCATATTATCAAGGGCCTATCACCGCTTTAGCTGCACTTTTTTGCCGCTAAAGCGGCAATAAATT
This sequence comes from Calotriton arnoldi, assembly GCA_963921515.1. Classification (NCBI taxonomy): domain Eukaryota; kingdom Metazoa; phylum Chordata; class Amphibia; order Caudata; family Salamandridae; genus Calotriton; species Calotriton arnoldi. The sequence continues at coordinate 330,023 of CAWUFW010003779.1, forward strand.
TATCTCACTATTAGCAAGCTGCAGCAAACGGGCCTTAGCGTGATTTTTGGGGCGATATCGGCCCGTTTTTTCATCTCAAAGCATGTTAGCGATATTTATCGCTAATTACATGCAAAGTAGGCGTTCCCGTGCAAAAAGGCACGCAAACACCACTACTCCATATTATCAAGGGGCTCCTTGAAATTCTGAAGAGCCAAAAAACTGGCTCTAACTGCAGTTAGAGCCAGTTACTTAAGACCAGAAAATAGCTGGTCTTAAAAATGGTGATAAAACTTGGGCCCATATCTCTGCAGGTTTTGGCTCTGGCCAGCGCTGCAAGCAATGTTGCAGCGCTGCCCTGCGACAAAACTACAGTGCAGGAATGCGCACAATCAATAAGATAGTGCGCATACCTGTGCCCCAGTCATGAAAAGTGTTGCTGCGCTGCGACAAGACAGCGTTGCAACACTTCTCACTACTCCCTTCTTGTGACAGCATGGATGCGCTGTAATCACTGGACAGCGCTCCATGACGCAAGTAATGACAGATACGTCAGGAATCCTGACGTATCTGCCTGCGCTAAAGTCACGCATTGCTGCAGTCATGTCACAACCATGACGCAACTCCAGCAATGCATGGGGCCAGCCTATCCCTGTGGCACTGCCTCACCATCACGCCTGCCATCAGGCAGGGGGAAGGTACTGACGCAGTGCTGTTCATGAGGGGTGCCCGAATGCCGGCGCTGTTGGAGATCCATTGGTGGTGGTTGCGCGCTGCAGTGTCATCGTTTGGAAGCATTGGTGGAGTGTTGGTGCGGAGGGAGTTGATGAGATGTTCTTCGCTGGACTTGATCCAGCTGCGAGGGGGTGCGATGATGGCGGTGGCGTCCGGTCTGCAAGGTGAAGACGTGATGTTACCAATGATGGTCGGTCCAGGAGAGTCCGGTGTTGTGGCCGTAGTTGAAGTACCCGCTGGCGGAGGTGACGTGCTCGACCTTGTGTCCTGCTGTTGAGGTGACTTGCTGCTTGCGTCTGATGTCGGTGACCCTCCCCAGGAGGGGGTGGTGCTCTGGTCACTGGGGTTGTCCAGGTGGAACTTGAGTTCACCGAGTTGGATGTCGTTGGTGGATGGGAGACCCTGGGGTGCAATGAGGTCTACAATGGCATTGGAGAATGGGGGGCCATGGCCCGGGGGGCCTGCACATCAGGGTGCCGCAGAGGATGTTCTTGATCTGGGAGTTGACGTGGTCCATGGTCACCCTTGTCACATTAGAGTGCGTTGTCAGCCAGAGTGTGCCTCTGTAGGTGAAGGCAATGCCTCCTACTTGATGGTCGGGGTGCTCCTTGTGGGTGATACTGCAGCCGTCAGTGATGGCGAAGGCGATGTCCGGCATGAAGCAGAGGTTGGTCCTGGCAGGCGAGGTGGCATCCAGGGTTGATGGCGAGGAGGGTGCTGGCGTCGTAGCGGTGGAGTGTCCAAGAGGAATGCTCCTTGGTGCTGAGCGCGGTCCAGGGGCAGACGGACGCAAACGGACTAGCCTATGGGTTGCCTTTGGCACGGGAGACGACCATTACAACGCAGGCAGTACATCGTTAACAACGCAACTCCGACAACGCGGGTGCCTTAACATCGCATTTTATCACAACGCATTGTGAGGTCAGCAATGGGGTAATTTAAAGTTTCACAGGTGTGTATGGTTTTGGGCTAAAATTTGTAAATGTACGTTTTTTTGCGGTACAATATGAAAAATGGGGTGTTTTTTGGGGTAAAATATGAAAAATGGTGTGTTTGTTGGGGTAAAATATGAAAAATGGGGTGTTTTTTGGGGTAAATTACGAAAAATTGGGTGTTTGTTGGGGTAAAATATGAAAAATTTGGGTTTTTTTGGGTAAAATATGAAAAATGGGGTGTGCATCTGTCTCAAATGTGATTTTTGTGTGTGTTTTGGGGGCTCAAAAAGGAATTCCAGGGTTCACAGTTGGGTTTGTGGTGCAAAGGTTAGTTTTGGGTTGCACTCACTGAAGTGGGAACAGTGATCTTTATGTCTGCGCTATGCAACACCCACTCTACTGTTGCAATGTGCCTAGAATTAGTATGCATTGGAATGGAATGCGAGGTGATGGCATGCATCGCAACTACGTATATGCTTCTAGCACACGAGTGGTACGCCCGCTGTGCATGGGCGCACAGCGGCCACCATTGAGAAGTGCGGGGGGCTGGACAGCTGTGAGGTGGTAAACGCCGGAAATAACAATGGATGGTGCGTGGACGCGGGGATGTGGGTGTGAGCGTGTGATGTTAAGAATTTATTGAGGGAAGTCTTACCTCGAAGCTGTGTCCCGTGTCTTTGTAGCTCCTGCTCTCCTGCTTCTGCTTCCAGGAAAAGGAAGTAGGCAGCCAGGCTCCCTCCCCTGAGTCAATCACAACGCTGCGACGCAGCGGTGGGATTGGTAATTGGCAACGGGACAAGTCATGCAGCCAGGGGCCGGAGGGGTGGCCATGTTCTCCATGCAGGCTGTAATGCAGCCTGCATTGCGAACAGGGAAGTGCGCATGACTGCTGTGGGCGGTGGGCCGACCAAACAGTCATTGCACACTTGAGTGGGCATGCCAATCTGCCCATGCCCTGCTCTGTGTTTGGAGCAGTCCTACCCACCCTCCCACCCCCTGAGGATACATAGCATGATTACATCAGTTAGTTATCCCTTGTTTTTAACTTTTGATCTGTTTTTTTTTGGCTTCTCGGAGCCCGCACGTCCCGCTTCCTGCCGCTGCTGCCCCTGTGGCCCCGCACCCCTGTCCTCGCACATTGGCACCTCCCAGCTGATCGTTCCTCCTGTTATGTGCTGGATTGAGGGCCTAACATAGGTGCGCTGTTTCAGAGGCTCAAATCCTTCGTGCCACAGAGACAGGCAGGACCTTTCCCCTACATTGGCCCTCCCTTTACAAATAACGAGCAACAGAGTCTGTCCCTTATCTGACGTGTGCTCTGGGTGCAGAAGACGGTCCATTCTACATACGTCATATCCATGCCCAAAAGTGACTAACTTAAAAAAGACCCTTCGCTCTTGGGATTTTCCCTAGCACAGGACTATTGATTTCTCCAAGGTCTCATTAAATATGCATGAACCACTATTTCCCAAGGGTTCATTCCTGACGTCTTCCTCTGACCGACTGTACGTCAGTATTAACACTCCAAGGCATCTATCAAGTATAAATACACCTCCCTTTGCTCAAGCAAACTAGAGAGGACCGAGACTTTCCATGCCGCCACTCTGACCTGAGACGATGCAACCTGCATCATGCCACAGCTCCAGCTGGCAGAGGTCCCTCCACCCATCCTGGGGTGTCCAGCTCAACACCAGGATGAAGTCCCACTAAGGTAATGGGGTTAGACTAAATCCTAGGGGGATTCTTGGCTCTCTAAAGACCTATACACATGCTAGGTACACTTAGGTACATCTAGTTAGGCATCATAGGGGTATAGGCTTTATCTTAATGCATTCTGCATTTCATGTATGTGTTCATTACTATTGCACAATGGTAAAACTGTACCATGCATTTTTATTTAACTGCACTGCTGGCCATATTTCTCTGCTACTGTCCAACAGTTGTCGCAGCACATATAACCAGTACTAGAACAACAACTGTGCAATAAATTTTATTGTAAACGCACCCAACTGTTTCTTCTATGTACTTCTCTGAGATGAGTGACTGAATGAAAAGTAGTATATTGTTTCCCCGATCCTGAGGGATCAGGGTTTTATGTTATGTGGTTGCCAGAAACTATTCCCTTCTTGTCTTCAAGAAGTTTCTAGCGGCCTCTGAGCTAGCTGGCACAGGTAATTAAGTTTAATATAATCAATAGGGACATACCAACCTTAGTCCTATGTCAAACCTATAGGTTATATTATTCCAATGCGCAGAGCCTATTAGGGAAATAGGAACTACACTACATGACGCCCAAACGTGAATTTGGCACTTATTTAACAGTAGAATCTGAGTAGTTCAGTCATGCTTATTCTCAGAGACCCCTACTCACAAAACGCCAGAGACGTCTGGAGTGGGTAGGCACAAAATTCCGCCACAGCTGAGTAGGCAATCTTCCTATGTATTGGCTGTAGGTTAATCAAGCTTGAAGGAAAAAGTTCCCGAACAATTGTGCCTTTTAAAACCTTATCTTAAAACCCTTTTTTAGGACATTTTGTTTTCACAACACAATGTCTGTCGAGGCAGCTGCTCCTGTCACTGGGACACAGGTCTCAAACGACGAAGAGGAAGCAAATGCAATACATTTTGCACCCAAAATCAGGCATACACTCACACAAAAACCCTCAGACATGGTTTAACAGACCGAGAGGGTACAGTGATATTAATAGAGGCACACGAAGATTATCAAACAGATGTGTTCTATTCTTGGGTTACATTCCCAGCAGTAAATGCAACAACTCAGACTTTTCATTCTTACATACATGGAAAAGTCCCAGCGGTCTACACTCCGTTCGAGGAGATTAAGATTCCGCACACTAACCAGGACCACAATTTCTGGTTTAAAGGCGCCCTACAACAAATAAATAAAACCAGGTTCGGTCCACTAGGTAGACCAGGAGCTACATGGCCGACATTAACCGGCTACACACCACATCCTGACATTGATATAATGCCACAAGATGCACTGCTCCTACAACACAAAGAGTTGGTAAAACTCTTAAAGAGCCATGACGCAACTCGTCATGAGGACACTTGGTGTCCAGCCCACAGTAGCTACAAATAACACTGCTCCAACACAGAGCACCGCTACTAAAATCACTCCACAAACATTACACACACTAATGGGCAAACTACCCACAAAATGTGAACAGATTCCTTTCTGGGTAGCTCAGAAAATTACCCAGTTAGAAGCAGTATTTCCAAATACCACACCATTTGAAAGCATATAATGCTAACACTCTGCTTGCCCATGGGGATCACACCACAGTTAGAGGACTACACCACTTGGGGTACAGTCTTTGCTGCCATATATACCAGGACTCATGGTATTCCTTCCTTAGCAGTAATTCCAGATGTCTTACGACAGATACATAACAAGTAAGGAGCTGAACCAGCTCTGACCTTAGGTATGAAGTTACTAGGTAATTACGACCAAGTATCAAAAATAATACTAGCTAACATTAAAGGGGAAGCAGCTTCAGTGGCGATCCGCAAACACCTAAGAGAGGTCAGTCTTATAGACCAACCACAAGAACTTCCCAAAAGAATTGAAACTGCATATGCAGAACTGGGAAGGGACAGTTTGGGTGGGAAAGCTTTTAAAACCACAGCTAATGGGCAGTCCTGAGAAGGACAATTCTAAGCAGACACATACTTCTTTTAAAAAGAAGTGGGATAATAATAAAAAACAATTTTTCAGAAAAGATTCTCAGTCCCGAGGTAGGTCTCCTCAACAGGAGCCCTCTGCAAAGAGGTATAACCTTAGGAATAGGGATAATATTAGGAAACCTGACAGGTATCAGGATACTGATACACATTCCTCTCGACAAAAAATACAGGGAGAGAAGGAAAGTCAGCACACAAAGAAGAGCGCAAGCAGTCCATGGACAAGCACGCTCAGGACTCTTCTAAAACAGAAGACAAGCCACAATCCAAACCTCAATTTAAAAAGAAGAAAGTTGCAGGTCTCAAAGTTAGACATGCACAGAATCCTAAGGACTCAACTTCTGAACGGGGAATGGGCTCAGACAATGCTAGACAGCGCGGCAGAAGTAACAATAGCTTGCCAGAACCTGAAGGAATTTCTGTACAGCAAAATTGAATGATTACATCACGGTGGAAACACCAGACAAAAGGGTGAGCGTCCCACACAAGTTATATGAAATAACACTCCGCATGGAGGAGGACAAACACAGGAAAGTAAAAGGTCTCTTTGCGAAGAACCTATCGTCTGGTTTTGACATACTGTTAGCAGAACAAGATTAGCCGCCAGCATTCGTCAGGGAGCGCCCAAAGGGAGAAAGTATATTTTTCCTGCATTTTCCAACCATGTTCCAGTTCACCTTAAACATACACATGCACGGGAGTGGGCAGTAGCCCAAGCTCCAGCATTGTATAAAAATCACGCTGGATGGGATGATGCCTCAACCCACCATGTGATCCCATTAATAGTTTCACCACATGCTCAAAGACAATATCGTATTAAGCAAGAAGCTAAAAACACAGGTCAGGGAGATCTTAGATCAACTTGACTACCAGGAGATCATTGAAAAATGCACTTCACAAAAGAACAATCCCTTGTTTCTCTTATCAAAACATGATAATACATTTCGTCTAGTTTTCATTTACAGACACTTGAACACTTGCACAAAGACATATGCTGTCCAACATGCATGCAGATAGTGCCGCATTAATGAATAACATTATGCGGGAAAAAATACAAATCGACACTTGTTGTCTCAAATGGATTTTTCTGTCAAACTATAGCACCTGAAAACAGGTACCTAACAGCATTTAGTATATTAGAGTCGCAGCGACAATTTTTTGTCATCTCCCCCGTGAGTATAAGAACAGCACAGGGGATTTTCTGAAAGAGTTACTGAATGGCTAAAGCACTTTGATGAAGAAGCGTTGTCCTATTTGGATGATATTTATCTAACGGACGACCTATTGGGAAACACTTGACCAGGCTGAGCACCATTATTATGGGATTCGCCTCTGGGGGCTACAAATTTAATTTTGAGAAATCAAAAATTGCCCACCTCTGTGTCCTATTTTTGGGATACTAGTTTTCAAGTGAAGGGAAAAGCCTGGCAGCTAACTTTTTAGAAAAGTGTGCGCTGCTCCAGCCTCCAAAGACATTAAAACAACTTCCAATCAGTACTGGGATTCCTAGATTTTGGCAGAACATACATTTTTGATTTCGCAGAGAGAGTAAAACCTTTCTACGACCTTTTTCAGACCTGACTTTTCAGTCAAACACTGGACACAAGAACACACCAATATTCTTTGTTCACTCCAGGAAGATATTATTGCTTCCAAACACATACACACACGTGTAAACTTGCACCACTTGGTACTCAGTATCATTTATGGTCAATGCGGGTACACTCATTAAAGCTTTAATGAAGGTGAAACTGTACCCATCGCATACAAATCTCATCTGTACACAAACACAGAAATGAGTTTTAATTCAACAGGAAAAAATTCTGACAACCATTCAGACTACTGTAGCAAAAGAAAGAGCACTGGCTCATGGGATGAGGCATTATTGTCGTCACCCCAGTACCGGGGCTAGCATTCCTAATGCCAAAGCCTTACATCCAGAATGGATACAAAGGGCTAATTCTTTTGCTGCATCAGACTTTGAATCCAGATTTGATCCAAGTTTAAAAACACAGGCATTCCTGCAATATGAGAAAGAACATCATCTACCAAATGAAATCTTGCCTCATGACCAGTATGATTTTTTTTAAATTTACACTGATGGGTCTGCCCCACCGGCCGCCTTTGTTAAAGTAACAGATGCTGGATGGCCAGTTCCATCCTCAATGCACCAAAAACTACCTCTAGGTAATAGCACGGCTCGGTTGGCAGCTTTAAAAGCCCTGATACTTGCACTTGTAAACACGGATCGCGAATTCCCCACAATTATAGTGTGCGATTCCTTTTACTGTGTGGAATCATGTAATAAATATTTACACCATTGGGAACAAAATGGGTTTAAAGATGAAAAAGGTGGCATAATTAAACACAAAAATTATGGGAACAGGTAGTGGAGTTGAAAAATACGACCTACCAAACAAAAACTCACGTCATTAACACACTGAGTCATCAACGTGATGGCGTGCACGTTGCAGGGAATTCATTGGCTGTAGAAGCCACACAGGGGGCTGTTCACATAGCTTCCGTAGCTGCGCACACTCATTCAACAACGAGAATAGACGGTTAGAATATGGTGGCTGTAATTGCTTCGCGCAAAGGCAGCACAGCAGTGCCTAAGAAATTTCCACTTATATACTCCTACAATTTAGGTGCAAACAACATTCCATATGCTCAGATTCCTGGAGTGGGGGATAGAGTATTTCCAAATATGGATAGTAGGCAGGAATTAATCATTTAAAGCACACAAGGGCTTGGGCTCCGCACATTCAGGGGTAATAGCTACTATTTCTTCATTGCAAACAGTGCTATTGGTGGCCAGGGATCAGAAGTCAGACTATTGGCTTTGTCTTGAACTTCAAAATCTGCAAACAAATGCCAGGCTACACCATCGCAAGACCCGCGCAGGTCCCATTGCTAGACAGCATCAGACTGTCCACTTGATCGTGTCATGTAACAGGACCACTGTGGCCCCTCAAATTTTGAGGTGGCTTAAAAATATATCTTGGTGGCAGTGGATCTGTGCTCAAGTTTCCTATAGGTATGGCCTTAGCGCTCGGCTGACGCTCAAAACTGTTATAAAAAGATTTGCGAGTCCATAACAGGAGATACGCAATCAACGTTACACCCTGACTGTGGCTCCACGCTTAGCTCTCGGGCTGACAAAGAGGCCATGGAAGGGATGGACGTAATATTGCGGTACTCCTCTCCAACGCCATCCTGAGGGAATTTAGGTAGAGGAGAGGAAGGACTGGGGCATAGAGCAATCCTTAACAGCTAGGGTATTAGGCGGGGCGCTAGTGAGGTCAAACACTTATATGGATTCAGGGGGCAATACACACCCAGCCAAGAAGCTCTCTAGGGGGTCTGACTTCATTTACGAATGTGGGAACCTGATCATAAAATGTGAAGGCACAGTGGCGGATGAAAACCATTCTGTATCTATGATCGTTTGGCTGTTTTGCAGGAACTTAAGGAAACAAAGAAACAAACAAAGATTCTGTCAAAGTGAAACAGGCCGCCACTGGGAAGTCGAGGTAATCACGGCAAGACCTGTCTGAATCCCAAAAGTCGGGGATCTGGGCAGAGAGAGATAAAGATCGCGGACACAAAGGAATTTGGCCCCACATACAGGAAGACCTGCGCCATTCCTTGAAGTGAAAGGAACAAGAACTGTACTTTTGCCGCATCTTGCCGTGAAAAAGGAAAACAGATTCATTTCAAATGAAAGAATCAAACAACACTATGTGGCCGATACTGAACAGTAGGCCTCGTGAACTCCACAGTAGTAGACGTCCCTCTCACTACTATTCAAGAACTTCAAACTGAAAAGCTCATCACGTTTGAGAAATCAAATCCATGGAGTGGGGGACTATGCAACTATGCAATGGAACTAGTTCTCCTTGAACCAACCTTTCAAATTCAAAATAAGTCAAGACAACACTCAAGTTGCAATTTGGCCAAAAATAAATGTGTACACCAACGTTTTTCAACAAAAACATCAAATAATAAATGCTTCAACGTTTTTCAACAAAAGCATCAAATAATAAATGCTTCAACGTTTTTCAACAAAAACATCAAATAATAAAAGCTTCAACGTTTTTCAACAAAAGCATCAAATAATAAAAGCTTCAATGTTTTTCAACAAAAACATCAAATAATAAATGCATCAACGTTTTTCAACAAAAGCAACAACTAAAACATGCTTCAATGTTTTTCAACAAAAACATAAAATATTAACTTCACCATCTGAAAGTTTTTCAGCAAAGACATCAACTATTAATTTCAACATTTCAAACGTTTTTCAACAAAAACAGCAGAAATAACTTCAACTAAACACGATGCAATTTCAACAATTAATCATACTGGCTATTTCATTAACTGTGATACGTTTTCCATAGCTCCACGGAACAGGAAACGAAGCCTGCCAAAAACAAACAATAAACATACAAGTACAAACTTTTGAAACTTTTTTTTCCTTTTCCAAAAAGATACAGACCTGGCTTCACCATGGGTAGAACTATGGAGTATTTCTGGGTTCATCTTTTTCTGTTCTAGCTTTGCTTAGAGCTAGCTTTTAGTATGACTTTTAGTGGACACTTTCTACAACACAGGATCAACATAAAACTGAAGCCACATCCATTTTAAATTCAAATGCAAAAGAGACTTATAAATGTATTCGGCCTGAACAAGCCTTTGTATTCTAAATGATGTATTTAATCATCCGGTTTTTAATTCTGATTAATGTATTTTGAACTTTCATTCATTTTATCATTCATTCAGTGATGTCATTACCTGCAGTACATTTTTCTGAAAATTGGGTTACTGATACAGTGAATAATATGCTGTCTGTTTTAGGAATAATTGCTACATTTTCAGATCATGAAATGTTAGAGATTTATTCTTATTGTGACGCTTTATACCTGTTACCTTCATTAAGGTTATCAACTCCTACACAATTGTAATGCATCTAGAAATGTGGTTGTTTAAACACCAGTAGGAACGTTGCCAAACACCACCAAACACCATTGCACGGGGGTGGAATAGTTGACTTACATCAGCAGGGGCAACATTAGATGCCATTTACAAAACAAACAGGACAGACCCAGTTAGGAAAGTATGGGTGGTTTGGCCCTTTGACACAAATACCTGTCACAAAAATGATTCCTGAACATCGCCAAGGGACTCAGTATATATAAGCCAGACCTACGTTATGTACAGATAACATCCAGAGGTAGTGAAATCCTACAAGTGTAGGGAAGTTGTGCCCTTTTTGACTAGAAGCCCCAACACTGACAGTAGTGAACCAAAAGTTTCCTTTATAAAGTTCAAATGCTTTGAGCAATCTGAAAACCATGCTTGTGCAGCACTTTTATTTTTCATTTTCACATCAGCTAAAGAAATATTTTTTCTTTTTTGCAAAATAGCACTCTTAAATACAGACTGCCCCTCTTTTCTTTTTGATAAATGGTATCTTTCACACACAAGCAGTGTGATGCACCTTGGGAATACCTTGCAAACAGGAACCATGCTTTTCATGGTTTCTAATATTTAAAAGACCACTCTGAAAAGACTGCAACTGCAACATACCTGTTCTCTGATGCTTGGATTTTCCAGTGAAGAATGCGTGGTCATCATCTGTCTGACACTTCCAAAGGAAACGCCAGCGGCATTTACCACCAGGCTGGAACTGCTGAAGTCCCATGCTTGGCGTATTCCCATCAAACCCCTGCATTCCTTGCAAATCCAAGGTATCGATTACAGCACCGGCTGCCTCAGAACCAGCAACTGGCAGCACTGCTCATTCTGTGCTCCCACAATGAATCTGCGAAGTATTACAGAGATCCGTCCGCTGCTGTAACTCTCAACAAGAAATGTTATGTCTCTCAGCCACTTGTTATCTCGATTTTGCTAAAACATGTCCTGAAACACATTTTTACTCTTATTGTTTCAACTCTGACCGAGCTTGGAGCATTCGCTCTAAAATGACCTTTCTTTTTCTTTTTTTTTTTTGCTAAAGAAAGCATGGTCTTCTGAACAACTTGTAAGAGTTTTCAATTTTATAAACAGGAACTTTTATAAGTAACTACTGACTCTAAGAGAGTATTTTTTAATGACACTATAGATTTTTCCTGTCTCCACAGAGTCTATAGTAATTTTACATATTTTAACAGCTGCTATTTTTTCAGCTCATAAACAACACTCTCATGCAACTACCTGCCAATCATATGCTAATGCCTATTTTAGTCACGTAGTTTGCTTTTAATGGGTTATTCACGATTGTCCATAGATAGGAGTGGGTGTTATGTGCTGGATTGAGGGCCTAACATAGGTGCGCTGTTTCAGAGGCTCAAATCCTTCGTGCCACAGAGACAGGCAGGACCTTTCCCCTACATTGGCCCTCCCTTTACAAATAACGAGCAACAGAGTCTGTCCCTTATCTGACGTGTGCTCTGGGTGCAGAAGACGGTCCATTCTACATACGTCATATCCATGCCCAAAAGTGACTAACTTAAAAAAGACCCTTCGCTCTTGGGATTTTCCCTAGCACAGGACTATTGATTTCTCCAAGGTCTCATTAAATATGCATGAACCACTATTTCTCAAGGGTTCATTCCTGACGTCTTCCTCTGACCGACTGTACGTCAGTATTAACACTCCACGGCATCTATCAAGTATAAATACACCTCCCTTTGCTCAAGCAAACTAGAGAGGACCGAGACTTTCCATGCTGCCACTCTGACCTGAGACGCTGCAACCTGCATCATGCCACAGCTCCAGCTGGCAGAGGTCCCTCCACCCATCCTGGGGTGTCCAGCTCAACACCAGGATGAAGTCCCACTAAGGTAATGGGGTTAGACTAAATCCTAGGGGGATTCTTGGCTCTCTAAAGACCTACACACATGCTAGGTACACTTAGGTACATCTAGTTAGGCATCATAGGGGTATAGGCTTTATCTTAATGCATTCTGCATTTCATGTATGTGTTCATTACTATTGCACAATGGTAAAACTGTACCATGCATTTTTATTTAACTGCACTGCTGGCCATATTTCTCTGCTACTGTCCAACAGTTGTCGCAGCACATATAACCAGTACTAGAACAACAACTGTGCAATAAATTTTATTGTAAACACACCCGACTGTTTCTTCTATGTACTTCTCTGAGATGAATGACTGAATGAAAAGTAGTATATTGTTTCCACGATCCTGAGGGATCAGGGTTTTATGTTATGTGGTTGCCAGAAACTATTCACTTCTTGTCTTCAAGAAGTTTCTAGCGGCCTCTGAGCTAGCTGGCACAGGTAATTAAGTTTAATATAATCGATAGGGACATACTGACCTTAGTCCTATGTCAAACCTATAGGTTATATTATTCCAATGCGCAGAGCCTATTAGGGAAATAGGAACTACACTACACTCCCCCCTCCCCTACTAAATGGCAGACGCTGCACGTTTGCGCAGTGGACGTGTCCTGCAGGCGCGCAGAAGGCGCGCCTAAGCCAAGCCCATCTGGGTCCGTCCGTGACCCAACCGCGACCAGCGCCAGGAACCCTGGATCTCGAGCCAGCCACTGCTACAGCTCATCCACCCTCCCCACACTCAACCACGGAAAACTCAGAGACTGACAGCAGGCCTCGCCAAACACGACCCATGGCCAGTTCTCATGCCTCCACTGCTGCCAGACCTTAACCACCACCCCGGGCTCCAACACATCCGACGCCAGCGTCGCAGCCAGAGAACTCCACACTTGGATCTCCAACTGCGCATACAAGCTCGCCCCGCTACGCAAGTCCGACAAACAGCGCCCCAGGAAAGCCGCCTGGTTCACCACCGATCTCCAAGAAGCAAGACGCACCTACATATGCCTGGAGAAGAACTGGAGAAACACCAAGACACCCGAAATCTACACCACCTACAAGGACGCCATGACGGACTACCACGACCAAATCCTCAACAACTCCACCAACTACAAGCAACTGTTCAAGGTCATTCATGAATTCACCAACCCACGCAGCAAAGCCACAGACATCACCCCGTCCCAAGACCTCTGCGATAAGCGTGGAACCTACTTCCACTTCAAGATCAAAAAACTCCACAACAACTTTGCCGACCATCCACCAGATGCCACAGCCGGCCCCCCGCCCCCAGACACACCAGCCAGCCCACCATCTCCACCTGGACGCCGGTCACAGCCGAATACACCGCCTCGACCATGAAAGGCATCCACTCGGGTGCCCCCACCGACCCCTGCCCTCCTCACATCTACCACAGCACTGAGATCGCCCTACTCGCTGCCACAAATGACATCCACACCCTCCTGGACCAAGGCCACTCCGCAGCCCTCATCCTACTTAACCTTTCAGCGGCCTTCGACACCGTCCCCCATTGCACACTAGTCGCCAGACTACACGACGCCGGCATACAAGGAACAGCCCTAGACTGGATCCGATCTTTCCTCACCGGAAGAAGCCAAAGGATCAGACTGCCACCCTTCCTCTCCGATCCCACATAAATCACCTGCGGAGTCCCACAGGGGTCATCTCTGAGCCCGACCCTCTTCCACATCTACATGGCCACCCTCGCCGCCATCGTCCGACAACATGGCCTCAACATCGTATCCTACGCTGATGACACCCAGCTCATCCTCTCCCTCACCAAAGACCCCACCACCGCCAGACTCAACTTCCAGAAAGGAATGCATGACGTCGAAGTCTGGATGACCAACAGCTGCCTGTAGCTCAACGCCGAGAAGACAGTTGTCCTTGTCCTTGGAACCACCCCTTCAGCATGGGACAACAACTGGTGTCCGCCGCCCTCGGAAGCCCACCCCTTGGACCACGCCAAAAACCTCAGCATCGTACTCGACTCATCCCTCACCATGAACCAACAGGTCTACGCCGTCACCTCCAGCTGCTTCAACACCCTCCGCATCCTCCGCAAGACCTTCAAATGGAGCCCTCCGGAGTCAAGGAAGACAGTCACCCATGCACTCATCACCAGCAGACTGGACTAATGAAACGCACTCTACGCCGGCATTTACAAGTCCCTACTCCGCAAACTCCAGAGATTACAGAACACCGCCGCCAGACTCGTCCTCGGCATCCCCCGGCACGAACACATCAGCCAACACCTACGTAGACTCCACTGGCTCCCCGTGGAGAAAAGAGTCACCTTCAAAATCCTCACTCACGCCTACAAAGGCCTACACAACAATGGACCCAAATACCTCAACGACAAAATCTACTTCCACGTACCCAAAAGAGACATCCGATCTTCCAAACTCGCACTAGCCGAAACCCCGTGCATCCACAGAGCCAGAGCAGGCGTAAGATCCTTCTCCCACATTGCATCCAAGACCTGGAACGAGCTGCCGGCAGACATCAGACGCGCCCCCTCCCTGAACACCTTCAGGAAGACCCTCAAGACCTGGCTCTTCAGCTAACAGTTCTGCGCCTGCCCTCAGCGCCTTGATACCCTCACGGGTGAGTAGCACGCTTACAATTCCCCTGATTGATTCATTGATTGAGTTATCATCATGTGATGATTGTTCCTCTTCTGCACTGCTTGAGGCGGTGGGGCAACGCTCTTCTGCCATAGCGAAGAGCCGCCACTGGGGGTGTGTCATCTACTTGTGTTAGGCATGAGCGACTTACCCCCGGCCCTCGTGGGCTACGCGTCCCACCTTCTCCTTACCTGGTCATTGACACCGTGGCGCAATCCACTGCACTCTCTCCAAATCTGTGACTCAGCCAGCAGGAGCCTCAGCTAGGTGTGATTTCACTCGGCTGGGTACAGCAGTCGGCGCCTAGTACGCTGGTGGACCTCCCGATGAAGTTGATGCAGCAGGGCCCCCTTAGCCGTGAAGGCGCAGCGCTCACGCCACACAAGTTCACTGTAGCACAGGGGCCTCAGCCTCCACAGCCTACGGCCAGCCCAACATCATCCGGCCTGTGATGCAGGGAGACGGCACACACCATTGGTAATCCCCTCCGTGCACCTCGGTGTAGTGGTGGATTGTAGTATGCGATGCGGACCTCACAACGTTGGTGCGCAGGAGCGCCTCTACCATTAACAGCTCCAAGGGTCGCAAAGCGGTCTTCTCACACAGGTCAGCAACGTGTCTCCATGCGACCTGCCAGACTTCACCACCAGGTACGGGCGATCATCGCGCATCAATGTCTCCCGCCATGGCTCATCCACTCCACAGCTCCTCCACATCCCATTCCAGGCTCCAGATGCAGGTCCAGCGGGGCATCCACGTTCCAGACGCAGGTCCAGCAAGGCAGACGCAGGTCCAGCGGGGCAAGATTACCAGAACACACAAAACAGCTACATAGGCAGCAGTAGTGCAAGATTAGAAAAACACACATAACAACTACAGCATGTAAAGCAGTAACGGAAGCCTCACACAGCAAACAACTACAGCAGAGGCAATACTTGTTCAACTTCTTATCCTCTTAGCAACCTCCCAGTCCCACACTGACAATAGGCAGAGCTCGGTAATGCAAAGCTGGCACCATTTTAATGAAAAGTTGTTGATGGTGTGAGGTCTAGAACGTTGCAACATTGAAACAAAACAATTTTGTGATAGCAGGTCGGTGAGGTCGCAGCAGGACACCCTACAGCAGTAAACAAAATGTAGGCCATGGCTGGGGTCGAGGGCTGAGAGATTGACTTATGACTTTAAGTCCAGAAAGGCTATATTTCTCCTTAGGACTTTGCATCCACTCCGATCTAGGTTGTGTGTAACAGGAGCTCCTCCCGAGGTCAGTTTGTCCTGAGCCAAGATAACAAAGACCTCTTATTTCAAGGTCCCAAGTACCTCTCTCAACCAGAACCTCCCCGATCTTCTTAGCCACGAGCCCCAGATTTACCTTGCAATATGCACTATCTCTGGACTAAACGTTTGGCATTGCAAGTGCTTGTTTACTGGTTACAGTCCCTCTTCATCTGAATGTATTTAATATTTGTTTTTGAAACCGAAGTGATTCTTTGTAACTAGAGAACTCTGCTGCACTGTAGTCAGTCTTGTTAAGATAGCAAGTTTCACATGAGTCTCATACCTTGGTGTCCCTCTGCTCCATCTGCTACAATGGAACTTCACATATGGATAATTTACTGTAACCCTCTGTGTTAACCCAAAGAAGCTCTGTAGGTCACATTTAAATAATAACACCAGACCGGAAGAGCACCTATGAATATATTTCTATGTAGTGTAAGTATTTAACTGTGGTTTGCTGGCTCTGTGTCTTCATTTTTGGACTTTGTCACTTTAATATTTCAGAATCCTGTGATCATGGCCACGTAAACCAATGGGGTCAGTGTCGTAGCAAGAATGTCTCCAATAATTCAAAGAAGGAAAATAGACCCCTCTGCTCCTCAAGTCAGTAGTAAAATCAGTCACCAATTGGGCGCAATGGCCCCTTCAAACACTGCAGCACCCCCCCCCTTTCACTGCCTTTACTGTAACGTCAACGAGACTCGTTATAGTTCTTTCAGTCTCATCATTTAAGAACAGAAGCATTTTCAATATTATATACAACGAATCTATAGTTATAGCCTATTTATCTTACGCAACTAACAACCATTGACAAAGCCAATAGTCTTGGCTTGTTGTAGGTGTATTGTTACTTGTATTATACATCTGTATGCAATTACAGAAGCAGCAAAATAGCAGTGGGGCGGCACACTATGCTAAGAACAGATTATTAGCTATTGTGTTTTGAAACCTGCGCCCTTAATTACAACTGCCACGTCCCTTTGAGAGACCCTCCCCCCACCCTCGTCTGCCAGTCTCCTGGCTCATCCACCCAGCTATCCATCCTGTTGGTCTGCATCTCAGCCGTCCGTCCATCTATCCAGTCCGTCTGCCTGTCTCCTGGTTCACCACCCAGCTATCCATCCTGTTGGTCTGCATTTCAGCCGTCCGTCCATCCATCCATCTATCCAGTTCATCTCTGTCCCCTGGCCCTGCCTTCCAACTATCCACCCAGTTGGTCTACCTGCCTTTCTCTCTACTTTTCTATCAATGCACCCACCCACCCTGTCGCGTTCCCTGTCTCTAGGACCCTCTGTTCACCCACCCATTCATCCACCTTTCCACCCATCATTCACCCTGTCGATCTCTTAGTTTCGTTCAGTCCATCCATCATTTTCCCTCTCTACCTTATTGATCCATTCATCCATCTGTGCTCCCGTCCACTCACTATCCACCCAGCCAACATCCATCTGAGCATCCGTCCATCCACCATTCAACCATGCATTCATACACCGACCTAGCCAGCTAACAAATCCAACATGCTTAGGTCCGTCTATCCATCCATCCAGTCAGTTCTCTCTGCCAGTCGACCAAGTTGCTAATCGTTTCATGTTCCTATGTGTCGTCCTGTCTTCTACCTGCTTGCTCTCTCTCACTCTTTCTTTGGATCACGTAGCCCTCTATCTATTCTGTCTATTTACGGTCTACCTGACTGTCTCTCCCTTTGCCTGTCCCTGTATCCTTTTAATCCTTGTCCCTCCAGCTCTCTCTCTCTCTCTGGGGCATTGCTCTATATTGATTTATCTCTTCATTTCTCCATGGACAAGTTGTTGAAGATGAATCCTGCTGACCAGGGTTCTAATCCCAGCTTCAACACTTGACGTAAAATCTTGTGATTCTAGACAAACTACTTTAAACCTGCATGCCTCCAATGATACATAACATTTCCGTGAAAAGCTGCAGAGTTTGTCCGAATTATGTCTGGTTTCCACTAGGCCCACACCCAGCACCGCTCTGTGCAGAGACCCTCATGCTCTCTGTACAGCGCCCTGATGCCCCTCGAAGCTTGTCTCACGCTATATTGAACACCTACAAATATATATGAATACATGCATCACCTGCCTGTCAGCCCATCTGTCTGCATCACCTGCCTGTCAGCACCTCTGTCTGCACGTCTCACTCTCTGGGGCATATTATCACGGACTTATCGCCGGGAGGGTAGAAGGGACTTTTCTGCCGCTAATGGCCTTATCGCTAGATTCCGGCAGCTATCGCCGGATTCCCTATCGCCATCGCTAAGAAGTTAGCGGGAGTTTTCTACGCCTTTCCTTGGCACTATCGCCTGTTACCGACGTGTTGATAATACGTCGATAACAAGGCGATAATTATCAGGGAAAGAAGGCGATAAAAAAACTCCCGCTAAATGGCGCTGGCGATAGTTATCGCCAGGACTTGATAATATGCCCCTATATTTGTAATGAAATATAACTCAAAAATATTTTCCATGACTCCTCTATTTGTTGGTCAGAGCACTCCTTTGACCACTGCCTTAGGAATTTCCTTTTCTCTGCCAATGCATGTTGCAGTAGGTGTGTCTAGAGATGTAGTTATGCTGCCCAGTATCCATGGCATTGTTCGTTGACTTGGGTATACATCAACTGGAAGTAAGAATGAGAATTTATCAAATTTTTATTATGTTCTGCACTCTGCATTGGGTATGTCCACCACATCCTGTAGTTCCCTATGCAAGTTTCACCTTCCTGTGAGCAGCAGCAGTTCCAGGACATTGATGTAGTAATGGTTGTCTAAACTCTCCATGCCTAAGCATGTTGGTATGCATGTATGTACGTAGTATTTGTATAGCGGAAACCTTGCCATATGGCAGTGAAGCACTGTACAGGGTCAAAGGCAAGAATACAGAGTGGAGGGGAATCTGGGTTCAATGGTACCTTATCATGAAGTAGTGTTTTTAATGCCATCAGCTTTTTCCTAAAAGATGCCTACAGCTCTTTCCTAAATTTGAATGGGGTTTGGGCAGTCTTTATGGATACAGTGATGTCATTTCCTTAACCTTGCTGCATACATGGAGAAGGCATGTTACTCATCTTTTTATTTTTTTGCTTTTTGTCTCCAATCTGAAAGTGTTCTTGATGCAGGTGTGCCGAGAGCCAACAGAGACCATGAGCTTGTTAGACAGGTGGTTGCTCTTGCTTTCATAGACAGGTTATGATCCATCATAGGCTTCTCCAATGAGTACCTTGTAAGCTATGATAGTTCTCCAGCTACCTGTGAGTAGCTCTCCTGTGTGCCGCCCAGCCTACTAAATTAGAGGCTTTTGCTTGGCTTACTTAATATATGTGTACCAAAACTGAAAAACATGTATTCTCGATGGAAATGTGTGTATTTTCAGAACTATTTTGAGAAACTTATGTTTGGAAAAAAATGGTTGAATTTGCAAAATATATTAAAGCTGATATTTGAGTGATAAATCATATAGCAGGGGGAAACGTATTGCTCATGGTATTACCAAGAGCATTGCAGCAATGGCAGTTATATATTATCCACGTCGAGGCATTCCAAATTGATAAAGCCTTGTTCACATTACTGCTAGCAGCCCAGCCTGATGAAATGAGGTGATCACTACTGACAATTCTGTATGGGTTGACCTCTAGTGTAATTGGGACAGATATGGTCACTATTACAACATTATTAATATTAGTAGCTCGGGATGATTTTTATTTAGCATAAGTTGCTCTTTACACACAAAAGATTGGAGACCCCTGATCCAACTCAATGCCCTGGTTTTTGGCCTTATGCGGAGGACTGGATAGTCCCTTTGCATCTTAGGGCAGATTCCTTTATGTCAGATGGAAGGAAGCGTACAAACCAAGATGATTTCCTTTTTCACTGGGATTAATTTGTAAATGGCTGGCACACATCCTTCTGCGATTCCCAGGAAGCAGCAGTAAAAAGGCACTTCTGTCTTCTGAAGTGGATGGATTTATGTTCACAATTACCTGGTTATCAGCACAATTGTAAAATACAGGGGCATATTAGCAAGACCCACGTTAAAATTATCGCCGTTTTAGCGGCAGGAAACTGCCGCTAGAACGGCGATAATGGGCTTGCTAATATGCGTTATGGAATTCCAATAGAAGCCCAGGTTAGATGTCCTGCACATCTTACCTGGGCTTCTATTGGAATTCTATAACGCATATTAGCAAGCCCATTATCGCCGTTCTAGCGGCAGTTTCCTGCCGCTAAAACGGCGATAATTGTATCGCCGGTCTTGCTAATATGCCCCACAGTGTTCCAACATTTAAGTAGAGTCATTAGGGGTGTACATGTGAGTTTGAGATTTTAGCATTAAAATCTCCAGCTAACAATACTTTGGTTGCTTTTTCCCTGCCAATTATACCACCAATAAGATTGAATAAGCAAGTAAACTGGAAATTAAACTTCTCTGCTGGCCGAATTTAGATGCTAAAAAGTGGAAAGAATATTTCTCTGGTCGTCTTTACGTTTTGAAAGATGTATCTCAAGGCACTGTGCTGTTTTTCTAGGAAGAAAAATATAATCAACATTCAAATCATAGTCGGTTGATAACTTTGGATGCCCTCTTAATGAGAGACTCACAGGACAAGAGAATATGCAAACATGATCTGTTGAAAAATCCTTAGTTGCCCATGTTTCCTGGAGGCACACTACGGAGTCTTTCAGCTTCTCCAAATGCCTAATTTTCCCTTTGTCAAGCCCTGCCACATTCCAAGAACAGAGAAGAATTTTCCCGCTAAACCAGCCGCTGCCTCCCACTTTCAAGGTTCTTCCTTTTTAAAGTACTTGCCAACGGTGACCATGAATAATTTAATTAAAGTGTGATTCTCACGAGGGTAGGTTATATACTTATGGGCTTATTTACAAGCCCCTTGTGCCACAGGGACGTCACATTTAATATGGGGAAAAGTGATGTACCAGCGGCTCATGGGGCTTGTAAATAAGCCCCTTAGAGGCAGATTTACAAGGAACTGACGCATCTGCATAGATGCGTCAGTTTCCTTGCGTCAGCGCCAAATGTCCTTGTGCCACTATGGATGCGCTGTATTTACAATACAGTGCTCCATGTGCAAGGATTAACAGATGCGTCAGAAATTCTGACGCATCTGATGGCGCAAAAGTGACGCATTGCTGGAGTTGCTCATGAAAGTGACGCAACTCCAGCAATGCGCCACAATAGATGGGTGAGTCCCATTCAAAAAGCCCTGCGCCATTCCTTATGCCTGGTCTGAGCAGGCGTCAGGATTTTGACGCAGTGAAGGCGTAGAGTGACACAGTGAATTCTTGTAGATTTCACTGCATCAGTTCTACATGGCTTTTTGCATGGGAACGCCCTCCCTGAATACATTATACCTGACACAGGTATAATGTGACGCAGGGCTTTACAACATGACGCATCTACGTAGATGCGTCACGTTGTAAATGGGCTGCAACATTTATGCCGCGACTGCGTCATAAAAGTGACGCAACGGTGGTGCAAAAGTCACGCAAGGGGCTTGTAAATCTGCCCCTTAGTGTTTATATTTCTGCCCTCCACACTGATATGAACCATCACAGTAACTTCAAGGGAGTGATAACTAACATTTTCTAATTCTGGAACTGATGTTTCTAGGTTAAATGGATATGTCTCATCATAGGCAGCTGGATTATCTGAAGAAAAGCTCAATAAAGAATCAAAAGAAAATGCATTCAACCTTTTTGTCCTGAAAAAATGTTCACTACACAGAATTATACCCGATACTAGACTGGACTAAAATTTGACTCGAACTATCAATAGGTCACTTTTATCATAAAATGCCACCCTTTTTAGTTCAGCAGATGTCATAGATTGTAACAGAAAAACATGCAGCAAATCCAATAGTTTTGAGGCATCTCTTACTAATATTGAAGATTTTTTAATTGTACTTGATGGAAAATTTGTTTGAAATGAGTGTGCTAACGGATTTGAATTTGTCCCCAATGTGTAGGGAGGAGGGTAAATTTCTGGTCTTATATTGTCCACATTTGATCATTAACTATCAAAACTACAGTTTTTCAGTGAACTTCACTGGATTTTTCCCATTTTCGAGGTTCACTGGTTCCACTTCTGATTTTTTAAAATCTTATCTGTCTCCCTTTTTTCTTTATAATTCTATTATTTTTTGCCTTGCCCTTATTTATGCTTAAATTCCTTGACTTTGATCTTGGAGCCTGCTCCGTCAACCCTATGGGGTCTCCTTCCAACATTTCACATTGAAAATCAGCTGAGGAAGCTTTTAATTTGTTATAGAAAAGCAGGTAATATTGGATCTGCTCCTTATTTTTTAATTCCCAGAAGATAATAGAGTGTTTGTTGCCAAAGAGTTTTATTCAGCCCATGAAGGAAGAACTCATCAACATCATTCTTTTTTAACTCCCTTATTTACGAATGGTCTTCCAGCTTGACTGGCCACATTTTTTCCCTTTATTGGTTCTTTTTAGACAACTCTTATCTTGTTTTACAATGCATAAATTGGACTTACTATCTGTTTCCTTAAATGGGGTATCTCCACTGGCTTGTGTAAGAGGAAAATCAAAATTGAAGATAAAGGGGGTGATTAGGATGGCGGGCGGACTAAAGTCCGCCCGCCACCCTAGCGGAGCTGGGACCGGCCACCAGACGTTCGGCGGTCCCGCACTGCTAATTAGGATGCGACCGCCACCCTAGCGGTCGCATTTCGCAATTTTGACATTGCGGTGGGTGCTGCTGTAAGCAGCACCCGCCGCAATGCCAAAGCGCCATGTTGTGCATTGCCATGCACAACGTGGCAGGCACCACGTGGTGCCTGCCACCTTGTGCATGGCAATGTAGGGGGGTACCATGGGTACCCCCCCCAAGTGCAGCACCCCACCCCTCCCCCCCCCGGGGGGCCCGCAACGGGCCCCCAAAGCACATCCCCACCAGCCCTTCCATGGCGGCCTTGCCGCCATGGAAAGGCCTTTGAAACCCTGCATCACAATATGGATGGCGGTGCCTGCTAGGTACCGCCACCATATTGTGCCCCAGTTCCGCCTGGCCGGCAATCGGAATGATTGCCGACCGGCGGAAGCGGCGGACGCACTTTGCGTCCGCCGCGATACCCCCCGCCATCATAATATGGCGGGGGGTAATTGGGTTGGGATGGCGGGTGGATCGCCACCGCCGGTCCGGCGGGGGCAATCCGCCCGCCATCCTAATCACCCCCAAAGTTTTCAACATATGGTCAGAGTTCAAAACTGATTTCTCCAAATGTTTTAAAATATAGTTCAAGATGCCCTGTAACATGTTGAGGCCCTCTGCTACATGAACATATTCCCCTTTTAAATTAACACTGGAATTTAATGGAAATTCTGGAGTATGTGAAAGACAAATATTTGAATTGGCCTGTCCCTTTGTGGATGAGACTATATCCAACAAGCACTCAGTTCTCATTTCCTTTGACCTTCAGGGAGAGAACTTGGGTTACTGGATCAGTGTCCGGCAGAGTAAAATCCATATTGGTCAACACAATCTTTCACCTTGCCTCTGCTCTAGCATCTTTTGCCGTTTTTGTTGAAACCAAATCTTGACTGCATGATGATAAAGAGGAAGATCCTAAAACATTTTCAGTGGGTGCAAAATTCTCACTCAACAGAGGCTCTTGAGAAACAAAAAAGCATTTCTTTTCTCTTAGTGTACCAGCTGGTAATACATGTTCAAGAGATTTTTTTTCACCTCCATTTTTTTAAAGAAAGTAGGAATTTGCACCAAGGCAGCCAAGGATCCAGTGTGAGCGTAATATAAACTAACAGGATGGTGGAAGTAGATTAAGTAGGAAGGAAAATCAGATAGAACAAGGACCTAGCACCAGGACACTGGGAATGCTGGGGAAGGGGGATATGGGCAATGATAGAGAAGTCTGAGACAAGGGAATAGGAGAAAGAAGTAACTTGTGGCTATACTTTGAACCATCACTGTATAGGAAAGGTGGGAGAAAAATGAGAAATCTGCGCCCATTAAATCGGTCCCAACTATTATTTTCCTTCTCCGAATGTGCTAGCCTAAAAGAAATAGGGACAAAAAATCGCAGACAAGTAAGATTTATGCAGAATAAAAAGGGAAATGAGGTCACAAAAGTTCTGATGTATTGAGGATTGGTAAAATCAACATTAATAAGAGAGTTGTCTAAGGAGGTAATCAGGTTAGTCCCAGAATTATAAATGACTGTAGTGGGCAATCATGGAAATTCATTCCTGAGCCAACACGCGGGATTAGGGCAAAGGCCATTAAGACTAATTGATCAGGGATTGAATAAAAAGGATGATATCGAAATTACGGTGCCGGGTGCTGGGTCCGCAAAAGGCTGGAGAGATGTGAGCGATGATAATAGATATATGAACCCTTTGATACCAGCCCAAGAAAAAGAGGGGTGGTTAAGTGAAATAGATTAGGATGCTGGGTCATCGCACAGCCTTGGGTCCTATCTTGGAATATTAATGGGTTTAGTAGAATATCAAAATTAAAAAATTAAAAAAAATGAATAAATATTCATGAGATTGTGTGCCTTCAAGAAACGTGGCTGTGCGATGAAACCCGCAAGATCTAAGGTTATGTGCAGGTAAAAATGTCTGCTATGAAGAATCGACAAGGACCCTTTGCAGGAGGATGATTACCTTGATATCCAGCAGAATAGCTAGGAAGTGACACCTTTAGTAGTAAGATGCAAATGGCTGGTGGCTTGTAAGGTGGCTCTTTGCTACCCATATCCCAAGAATGAAAACATGATAATAATAAATGCATATATACGTGGGGCCGAGGAGCATAGGTCTGAAATGCAAAACTCACAACAAAGATATTTTGATACTGAAAGGGGATCTGAACCATAAGTTAAAGCCAAATATAATGGACCCATGGTTGAAAGAAATATTAAGTTGATATAATATAAAGGTGGCAAGCTTCCCCAAAACTAAAGGGTCTAAAAGAGATTTGGAACTGGAAAAGTACCTTGCTTCAAGAGGCTTGTTTTGTCTGAATGGTAGATCAGAGAATGCTAGCCCAGCAAGTCAGACATTCAAGGTTGGCCAGCAATTATGCCCAATTGATTATATATTTATGCACACCTGTAATTTTTACAACATAAGGGACTTCCAAGTGGGGTCTGAAGAGGTAAGTGATCACCATCCCCTAAAATTAAAACTTATTGGAGGTAAAAGGATACAGAGAGAAATGGTGATTCCCTCTACAGATGTATTATCCAAAGTGGCTTTCAACTAGACTAACAGATGAATATAGGAATGTGGTACAGTGCCTCAAGGTAGATCTAAAGGGAAAGGGAACAGGGATTGAGAAGGTTTTACTGAGGAATGTAATTATTTAAAAGCACAGATAAGGAAAGGGGAAAGAAACCTCAAAGTAAGACATGAGAAAAAAGTTATAATGCCCTGATGAAGCTAAAGAGAATGTATAAAATCCTAATTAGGGGCCGGAAAAGAGCTCATAGAGAGCAGTATTGGGGACAATTACTAGAAGCAAAAGAAACCAAAAATATAAAACGTTTTTGGAAATTAGTACAAGAAGGGTCAGGAAAAATGCAGGGCACGATTAACTGTGTGGTGGAAGAAGAGGCTTGGGACAAATGTTTGGAGGAGATATGGTAAAAAAGAGGAGTCAGTAAGAAGAAGATCAATTCCTGGGGAGAGAGTGGATGAGGACTTGAGGTCCCAATTCTCATTATGTGATATTAGAAGAATTATTGAAAGTTTAACCCTGACTCGCTCAGCCGGTACTGATAACCTCCCTGCAATATTTATACAAATCCGCCCGCAGTGGTGGGCAGAACTTCTGTATAAAATATTTTCTGAGATTTTAGATATGGAGAAGATCCCCGAAAATTGGAGAGGCACAATTATTAGACCCATTCATAAAGAGGGAGATACAAAAACTCCAAACAATTATAGGTTGATCAATCTTCTTGACGTGGCAGAAAAGGTATTTGCAAAAATTATCTTGGGTATGTTGAAAGATTGGGTCGACTTGGCCCAGACCACCCAGACCAAGGGGGTTTCAAAGAATGTCATTCTACAATTGACCATTGCTTTGCGCTCTGGACTATAGCGTGGAAGTCTATCGAGCAGAGGAGGAATTTATTCTGCTGCTTCATAGACCTCCGCGTAGCCTTTGATTTGGTAGACAGGGAGCATTTGTGAGAAGTATTGATAAAATATGATATCCCAAAAGACCTCTTAGGGCTAATTCAGGAGCTACACAAGAGCAATTGGGCTCAGGTCATAGAAACAGAGGGTACCTTGACACAAAAAATACAAATTAATAATGGGCTGAGGCAGGGATGCGTATTAGCCCCCTTACTCTTCTCTTTATTTGTAGCGGATCTGCCCACTGTACTATCGAATGCTAAAGGGTTTAGCTCCAGAGTAAAGGGCAAACACGTGGCATGCCTCCTGTATGCTGACAATCTTGTCATTCTAGATCAAACTTAAATAGGTCTGCAAAGGAAATTGGACGTGTTTAGGGAATACTGTAGCTATAAAATGTTTGTGGTAAATATGGACAAAACCAGGGTGCTCTGCTTTGGGAAGAAAGAAAGTAAATTTTTATGGTATTCACGCCCTGCTAAGCTAGAATCAGTGAATGAATATAAGTATCTTGGGGTTTGGTTTGAGAGGTCTCTAAAATGGAAGACAAATATGGAAGCCCAGAAGGTCAGGGCTGTGGCCTCAGTGAGTGGTCTGAAAAAATTCAATAAGGACTTTGTAGAAATGTCATATAGACTTGCATAAAAAGCCTATGCAGCAATGATATACCTGCAACTGCAATGTGGAGCCGAACTGCTATATATTAGTGGCAAAAGTAGGTGGGATGCTCAGGAGGAGAAATGTTTAAAGAGATTACTGTCCCTTTCCAGCTCGTAAATGATTGAAGCGGTAAGAATGGAAACCAGCATGAGATCATGGAATATACTGTCATAAATGGTGCTAATAAGATTCCAGAAAAGATTAAGCATGGGGGAGGAACAGAAAGTCTCTCAGTGGTGTCAAAAAACAAAATTCTGCAGAGTGAATTGAAATGGGCAAAACGTCTCAGAAAGAATGTGGGGGTAGTCCGCAAGGATATGAAGGTGAAGTTGAGCCAACGAAACCCACAAATTGAAATTTCAAAGAGTGAGTTAAGGACATTAGGTAAAGATTTGTCCAATAAATATGACTATCAGTATTTAAGCGGGAAAAAATCGGTACAATTTATGTTAAAATCTTGGCAGAATAAAGAGAGATTTCCGTATGTGGATATTTTACCTAATCATCTGTTAAGAAGTGAATTATTGAGAATGAGGATTGGAATCAATCCCTGTCAAGTAAACGACATGGTAAAACTCAAAATGATCCAACCAGAAGGTAACTGTACCTTTACTTTGAATACCAAATGCAATACTTTGCACACTTTACTAGACTGTTTAAAGGTTATGCAGCAGCGGAGACAGTTTTTGCGCCCTATATTTTTAATATATGGAATTTGGAACCGTGACCAAGCTGTAGAACTTGTAACTGATATGCGATTTCTTGAAATGGCATGTACCATAGGGAGGTTCATGATGACAGTTAAAAATGTTTTTTTTAAATTAAAATAGGAGTGGTGTTTTAAGCAATTTATAGGATTATATAAAAAGGTTAGGGATTATAATTAAAAGTATATTTTAATGAATGGATTTTACTAAGATTTTATTATATGAAATTTAATGATGGGTATTTATGTCTGATAAAATGAAAGGAATATATATTAAGTGATTATGGTTGTAAATTGGAGCATCGTTGAAAGACCTATGGTCTAAATAAACATGACTGACTGACCAGCATCCCAAATCTCGGTATGATCTCCTGATATAACAGTTTAGCTACAGTGAGACTGTAATTTTTCCTTGTTGGGTAGGCTTCCGCCCATCTTGAGAATACACAAATGATCACCAGGATATATCTCAACCCATTGTACAAAGGCATCTTGATAAAATCCATCTGTAGCCTGTTAAAACGACCATTTGATCTCCCTGTGTGTGTGCTTCTAACATGTGTTTTCTTCCCTACATTTAGTTGTTGACATGTGACACATCTTCTGCACTTTTCACCTGCATTCATTTGAAACCTAGGGTTAAACCAGCTTTATCAGAAAGGTCTCACCATGGCATCTCTCCCTAAATGTCTGTACCTGTGGTAATATCTGGTCATTGGAAACAACAAGCTATCATACAATACTGGCCTTCCATCAGCTGTCATCAAAATGTCATTTGCATTCTTTACACAGACTAACGTGACCCACCCATTTTGTTCTGCTTCAGATACATTTTCATTTACCCTTTTTAGTTCTTCCCAAGCATCACTTATCTCCATCATCATTGTAATAGCACTTTCATCCATAGATTTGCATGTGAAACCTCCATTAAATGTGCATGCTAGCAATGCACAGTACCTGGTTGCGAAGTTAGAGTATCTGTTGCCCATGGCAGCATACCCGCTGTATGTTTATTGTCCTGGACATTCCACAACAGCAATTTTTCTAGGTAACTGTATAGCCCCTTACATGCTGTCCATTTCAAATGGGTGTTCCTGTGGAGGTAAGAAACCCGACCATAATTGCCCAAGGTCATGGACTATGCCAAAACCATACTGGCTATCGGTAAAGATGGTGACTCTCAATTGTGCAGTCAAACTGCAAGCTTGTGTAAGGGCAATTAACTCAGCAACTTGTGCGGTGAAAACAGACTGAAGCCAGGAAGCATCGATCGCATCATTTATGTAGAACACAGCATATGCTGCTCTTAGCGTGCCTTCATTTCCTCTCAGGCATGAACCATCAACAATTAGGACATGATTAACCCCTTCGATGCTCATGACGAGCTCAGCTCGTCATGCTGCGCAGTCGCGCTGTGCGCATGACGAGCTGAGCTCGTCACGACCGCACCCGCGATCGGAATGTCCAGCACCTGGGCGGAATTCCGATCGCGGCGAAGCGGTTAAGCTCGTTTAGTGGTTCATCCTTAATGCCAGGTCTTGGCTTTGAGCATCGTTCTGTGACACGTAGGCAATCTTGATCGAACTCTTCACATATGTCATTTGGTTCAGTTACAGGCATCAAAGTAGAAACATTCAATACTATACAATATTTGATTGTAACATTATCGGAGGAGAGCAAACTTTGCTCATATCTGGTAACTCTCTGGTGGGTTGAATATGGTGTTTTGGTTTTTGTCAGCAGTAATTCCACTGGGTGTGGGACCATGACAATTAAAGGGTGTCCCATCACTATATTCTCACTCTTTTCCAAACTAGCACTCACTGAGGCAACTGGCTTTAACCACCCGGGGAGTCCTGCTGCTACAGGGTTAAGTGTGGTAGAAAAATAGGCCACAGGTCTTCTGGCCCCTCCATGTGTCTGTGTCAAAATTGAGGGTGCACATCCATCTCTTTCACTGCAAAACAAGATAAACTCTGTTGCAGAGTCGGGAAATCCCAAAGCTGGAGTACGACACAATTTGTCTTTTAATTCTAGGAAAGTTTTAATGCAATCTTTGTCCCAGGGGAGCGAATCAGTTACATCTCGTTGTGTCAGCCTCAGTAGGGGCATTGCCATCAAAGAAAAGTTCAGGGACTCTAGATTTGTTTTTAAAGATCTGATTAAAAATTGAGATGCTATCTGTATACCATTGAGGAAGGTAACACCACATGATTGTCTTTTTCTGGAAGACGAAACAAAATTGATACTGGCTATCTAAGTGCAAGGGCACTGAAAAGAAAGCCTGGCACAAATCAATGACTGTAAACAATTCTGCAGTACAGGAAATTTGGAAAAATACAGTAGTAGGATTTGGCACTATGGGACAACAAGGCACCACTATTTCATTGATCTGCTCAGGTCCTGTACAATTCTATACGTGCCATTAGGCTTTTGCAAACCCATTATAGGTGAATTACATGGGCTTCCAATCAACCCTCTTAATATGCCTTTCTGAAGCATGTCTTTAAGCACTGGCTGTATTCCTGCAATGGACTCTGCGGAAAAAGGATAAAATGGTTTTCGGTTTTAATTTGATGTGGACTGGTTCTACACCTTTTATGAGTCCAATGTCTTTCACTGTGAAATCCCAAACTTCTGCTTTTACAGTATCTTTGAGATCTTCTGGAAATTCAGAAATAGTCAGTTATAGGGACCATTCCTACTTCAGCATTTTGTCTTAACATTTTAAATTCAACATCTTCATCATGGGTCTGGAAAGTGACACTGTCACATGTGCAATATATTGTGCAATTTAACTTGCACAACAAACCTGTTTCTAACAGATTTACTGGGCTAGTATCACAAACCGCAAATTGGTGCTTTTCTTCAAAGATTCCTATTTTCACTGGAACTTTTGTTTATTTGAAACTTCAACTACTTGGATCATTTTACTTGAGAGAGGTAAGTCTGGTACTTCCACTGTTCTAACTGTGGAATGGGTAGCTCCTGTGTCAATCACAAAAGACACAACATGATCATAGACGTTTGTGTCTACATATGGGTCACTTTGATCTACGTCTCAGACTGCGCCAAGTACACTATCTTCTTCCTCTCTCAGGCACCATCAATGAGAACTATCCGAACCAAACTCATCTGTCTCAAACAAGGGATATAGTCCTACAATGTCCTGATTATGCTTCTGGAATTGTTGCATTGCATTCTGATAATGATTTGCATTTAACATTGGCATCTGATTTAAATTAAATTTGGTATTTACCATTTGCTTAGGAGCAATGTTGGGCTTGATTTTGCATGGGAGTCTTAATTTGCTGTTCAGGCATCTTCTGACCTACCATACCTTGTGAATTCTGCACTAATCCTCCAGCATTATCAGGATTAAATCGACATTCCTGTTTCCAAAGCCCCACAAGTTTACAAAGTGACAAGCAGTAACCTTTTTGATAGCAGCAATGTCTGTTTCGGAGACCACACCCGCAGGAACACCTCTACCTCTGGCGTGGGGCATTCGCGTTCCATTCTGATTTCCTGCAAATATAGCCTGCAGAGCAACCACTCCCTGCATCATTCCTTGATTTCCTAAAAAAAGAAGGATTCTGGAAGCCTTTCTGATCTAGTCAGAACCAACATGAATGTATCCTTTATTTTCCTCTGCTTCATGACCAACTCATCACTGCAATACTTTGCATAACGCAAGATCTCACCTAGTGTTTTTGTCTGCCAGCAGATAACACTTTGCATAATGTGAGCACTAATTTGAGGTTTCAATCATAGAACAAACTGAGACACCAACATCCCCATATCTTTTTCTTCAGGATATGCACAGCCACTGTGCTACTTAAACACCTGCAACAACCTTTCATAGTGTTCATGAACTATCTCCTTTGGCGCTTGTGTGGTTCTTTTAATTTTCAACCAATCTGTATCCCTGGGAGGTATCTTCCCTTTCAAAAAATGTCATAACTGCATCATATTTTTCTATCACCAATGGTGAAGGTGCACCAGTTTCTCTCTCTCTCTCACTCTCTGTGGTTCTGCTTTTGGCCACTGCACTGATACCTTACATTCTGCCCACAAATCAGCTGGTACCACAATGTTGAGAAATGTATCCAGGTCTCTCCACAAGACCTTCAAAATCTTTATAAACCTTTCCACTTGTGCATACTACTGCACTGGTTTGTCTCTCAATTTTGGGAAATTGTTTGTGAATGCTGGCAAATCACCTCTATTCCATGGAACATGTACATAAGTACCTCCAACTACCTCCCTCAATGGATTTGTTGCTGTCTCATCCAACTCACCCTGTTTTCCCCTCTGTCTCTCTCTTTTTCTTTTCATATTTTGTTGCCCATTTGAGTTCTACTTTTTCCACATCCTTCCATCTGCGTATGAATTTAACTATTTCGGTAATGTGCAAATGCATTACTGCGATCCTCATGTTTTCAATTGCTTGATCATCCAATTCAACTCTATAGCTACGATGCAGGTTCACATTATTGTAAAGATCCACATCGTACTTTTTCGCTACCCTGCCAACCTGTCATGTATCATAGCAGCCCTTCGAGTAATCTCCTTACACAAGTAAGTTAACTCATGTCTCTTGTACTGATCTAGGTGATCAACCTCCAGGCACCCCTTGATCAATTCTTCCATTTCTATTTTAAATGTAGGAATATCCAATGGTTTCTCTTTTTCTTTGTCTCCAACTCTTTTCGGGGCTCTGTGGCTTCTACCCTTCTCTCCTGTGTACGTTCTTCAAACCATGCTGGTAAATCTCCATCTTCATTGCCAGTCAATTCATTTGAAGCTAGAGGAGTCGTAAAGACTAGGGTTCCTCCTCCATCTATTAGAGCCTGTACATTTTGTGGGAGTGTCTCCACAGAACTAACTGTGTATTTTGTGTTGTCAGTACATTTCCAACAACTGGTATCGTTAAGACCTCTGTCTTCTCTCAATTTGGGGTGGTGCAGTAGGAACCACTCATGATGCAACTGGATCAGTATCAATGGGGACCACAGCTATTGGTCATCTCACAACAGGTGGAGCAATTTGTAAAACCTGTAAAGGCTGTTCAATAGGAGGTGGATCTAAATCCACTGGAGCAGTAGCTATGGTCTGACTAGCACTTACACTTATCTCTCCTGGATCAGTATATTTTACAGGAAGTGGTGGTCAGGAAGACAACAGCTGTTCTAATATCTCATCTCCTGAATCAGTAGAGTCATCCCCTTCATGCTTAGCAGCGTCCTTACTCTTTCTTGTAATTTCTGATGTAAGAACCAGATATCAACTAGTTCTTTGAATAATTGCCTTCCTCCAGCTACGCTGTTCTTCATCCCATAAGGCATTTGCATATTTTTCTTCGCTCTCCCTGCCCTCCTCTGATACTTCTCCTTCTCTTTTTCACTAGCAACATTTTCCCAAACATTAAAAGCCTCATATTGCATGGGTCGAGGTGGTGGCTTCATCTTGTACAATTTTCCCTTCAAATGATCTAGGATTCTGGTGTTAAATGTCCCATACCTCTGAAATCTTAAAGCAGCCTCATTTTCCGTAATTCTTCCCCATTGTTTTAGCCATATGCATGAATTTAACCCATGTCCGGTAGGCATAATGTATGAGGGAGCACCCTCAGGAGATGCCTCCTCACCTTTTTGTACAGGAATAGTGACATCACCCCTGACAAATTTCTTAAAATCCTTAAAATATTTCATAATGACAATTGAATTTTCCGAATTTTTCACGTAAACCCAAATATTTTGATTCTGATCGGTATACATCAAATTTCATTCACCAATTAAATGACAGCGTAAAATTCACATGATTCTTTACCAAATCCAAAAGAAGAACTCAAATCAACAATGTACAATCCCAACATGGCACAGGAAACCTTCTAACCAATGACAGCGCGAAAGTACACCAACCATCCAATCCAAGTGCGAAACACTATGACATATGACTCACTCCTCGCAGCAGCTCACCCTCCTTCACAATCTTATTAGCTTTCACACACTTTCAGATAACCTGTTAAATAACTTCTTGTTTGCTCATCTAAAGAAATTAAGTATCTCAATCACTCAAGAATATTCTACGCTCGCAAGTGACTTCTTGGCCAGCAATAATTCACACAAATGAATG
The DNA here is from genome assembly GCA_963921515.1 of Calotriton arnoldi. Lineage (NCBI taxonomy): Eukaryota > Metazoa > Chordata > Amphibia > Caudata > Salamandridae > Calotriton > Calotriton arnoldi. The sequence continues at coordinate 363,823 of CAWUFW010003779.1, forward strand.
CAGCTTCACTCGTTTGCGCAATTAGGCTCCACTAACATTAACAGAGATTAATCAAAAGCAACAGCTTGTTCATAATGTTATTGATGGAAGTGATGGTACCTCACACTCCACAGCAACTTCTCTTGCAAACAAGTTTATAACATGTGTTATTATCCTGGGATCTTTCAACTTCAATGAGCCTGAAATCAACTTCTCCTCTTCAACAACTCTTCGATATTTCTCATTATTCACTCATGCACCCTGCAAAGGAAAACACATACAACTACTACACTCATAACCACAACATATTCACCCTATTAATGCTCACACCTTCAAACCCGCAACTGCAACCGCTTTTGGACACTGCTTCGACAAGCCGTCTGGATCTTGACACTGGAATAGGGGATTACTTTAAATATAGCTTAGGTACTATTCTTAATGCTCCATTTAGGGTAGTAACCATTTCCTCTGTTGCCAAAAACTGCAGGAGCCGGCGGATTACCCAAGAATAGTATTTAAATCTAAACACCCAACTTAAAGATTTCGTCCCTTGGGAAATCCTGATGACTCTTGAAATGGTCGATGGACCTTTGCCACTGAGTTAGAACGGAGCTAGAACAAAGACATAAACTGTGCATGCATCATCAATGGTCCGATTAATGTTCAGTCAATGATGAGAGGTTGGTGAAGCTTCAACACCTTTATCTATCTTAAAGGATTATCATTATTTTTGTCCTCTTTATTCAGATTAGTTGTTTTACAGAAATATCAACAAAAAGGTTGATTAGTGATAGCATAAATCAATACGAAGTGTTCCATAAAGGAAATTGTCACTAAAGTTGCTAAGGAGCCTAATATACCCTAATAGAACCCATGAAGAGTTCTTATCAGAAAAGAGAAAGATTTAGAATATGAGAAGAACTACCCATAAAGAGTCATTCTGGAAACTCAGCTGAGTTCCTTAAAGCTGCAGTAGCAACTGTTTTGATAGGATGATCTTTGCAGTACATTGATCAAGGAACAGTCTCTCAATAAAGAAAGAATACAGTCACCTTAACAGCAGCTGTCAGTAACAGAAGTAATGTATCCACTCTCCAGTAGTAAAGTGGCAAAGACAGGATAAAGAGATCTGGGTCAGAGCCTTCTTCACTTCCAATTCTGCAATTCTCTACTCTAACTAGCTAGGAACACTCATTAGTATAAAATCACACAATATTGTATCGCTAATTGTGAGGCGTTAGCTCCTCTCGTCCAATGGAAAAGCCTCATCCGATGGTGTTGTCAACTTCCGATGTTTCTTTTCCCGATTCCCACAGTAAACATTCTCCTCGATATAGTCTAAAACATTGTTTCAAGACTTTGTTACATGGAGGAAAGTTCTCATGAGAACCTTCTTACCTAAGCTAAAAAATGTGCTCTGGGTCCATTGTGAATACAAAACAAGTCAGATATAATGAGGTAAACTAGCAATAATATTCTGTATTGCATTCATAAAATATATCTAAATCATTATTTATTCAAGTAGTCACAGCAGTTCATTGTAGTAGAAAAGTGACCTAACATGGTTTGAGGAAGCTAAAGAAAGATGGATTTGGTGTCAACACATTCTTAAGCAAGTTGCTGGTGCTAGGCAACATGTTCTAAATAAACGTCTATTAAGCTATGAGAAAGACTCAGAAGAAAAAGCTTTTAGGCCCAACTAAAGAGGCACATTTAAGAACGATAGCCTGATACAAAAAAAGTCTTCTTTATTATTTTGCATACGTTTAAGTACTACACATATTCCCTACATATGATAATTCTAAGAATTATTTACTAAATTAATAATACATTTGAATATGATTCTTTCATGTTATAAAACAGATACTGATACTTTTTTCTGTGTGTTATTTTCTATGTCAAAACATTTCTGCAGCAGTTTAAACGCATTCTAAAGTGCAATTCTAACATGGCCTGTGAGTCGAACTTTCATTTTTAAAATAATTTCCTTCACTATTTCCAATAAGCACTCAGTTCTCATTTCCTTTGACCTTCAGAGAAAGAACTCGGGTTACTGGATCACTGCCTGGCAAAGTAAAATCCATATTGGTTAACAGAATCTTTCACCTTGCCTCTGCTCTAGCATCTCTTGATGTTTTTGTTGAAACCAAAGCTTGACGACATGATGATAAAGAGGGAGATCCTAAAACATTTTCAGTGGGTGCAAGATTGTTACTCAACAGAAGCTCTTGAGAAACAAGAAAGGCTTTAATTTTTCTTAATGTACCTGCCGGGAATACTTTTCAAGAGATTGTTCTCACCTCAATTTTTGGAAACAAAGTGGGAATTTGCACCAAGGTAGCCAAGGATCCAGGCCTACAAAGCTGTCCACAACCCCAGACCTGCATACCTCCACCACCGCCTCTCTTTCTACACTCCCACCAGACATCTACGATTCGCCGAACTGGCCCTGGCCACCATCTCATGGATCCGCAAGACCACGGCGGGAGGAAGATCCTTCTCGTATCTCGCTGTGAAGACCTGAGACTCCCTGCCTCTGCACCTCAGAATATCACCATCACTGCCGCAATTCAGGAAGGACCTCAAGACCTGGCTCTTTGACTGAACCGCACCCCCCTCCCCACCCACTCAGTGCCTTGCGACCCACACAGGTGAGTAGTCGCGCAGTATAAGACTACTGATTGATTGGTGAAGTGTGAGCTGCTTTGCAGATTGCCCCCTTAAATTTCTCAGACCTTTCAGGGGCAAAAGTGGCTTTATAAACATATGGTGGTTTCTCAGCTGCTTTATTGTCATGTTTTTATTTATTCCAGTGGTTCCTTGTAACTTGTGACATTCCCAATGAATGCAATATAATCAAAATCTTTGACTAGTAGCCTCAAAAGCAATACAGGAACTCAATTTGCCAGATGCCTGAGTCTGAATCCATATGAAAGTTACTGAAGGAATTTCAGGACACTTTTCAAATGCTGCAAGCCACACTGGTGTAATAGTAGCTCGTGCCTTTTAGAATGTTATTCTACTTGTTCTGTAACTATGGGTGCACTCGTTCATGTTCTGTAACTAAGGGTGCACTCGCTCTGTATTCTTGTATCTGTATGCTGTTCTTGTATTACTTTGAATCTTACCTTTTGTTCTACGTTCTGAAGAGCGGTTCTGGTTCAGTTACACTGCTGCTCTTCAGAAGGTGGATGCTCTAATAAACGTCTCTTCAACTTACCTGCAGTCTCCGAGGATTTCTTTATTATTACATATTGGCGACGAGGATGGGATTGTATTCATCTCATCAAGATATTGGAGCATCCAAAAAAAACACCATTTTGGCTCGTGATTATGATTGTTTTTCAGAAGCAATTGATAGACTCAAAAAGAGATTTATTGAGCAACCTCATATTGTGATGGAGAGATACAACTTTTATACTAGACACCAATTAATTAATGAATCTGTGGATGCTTATGTTGAATGTTTAAGGGTATTAGCGGCAGAATGTGATTTTGGGGCTCAAGTAGACAAATACATTAGGGATCAATTAATTATCCGCTGTTCTAATAAGAAGATCCAAGAGCAACTGTTGAGACAACGTAATCCATCTTTACAAGAAGCCATTGAAATTGCCAAAAGTGTTGAACGCTCTATAACTTCTTTTAATACCATTAATGTTGATAACATATCAACAGGTGTAGCTGCCATCAGTATGAAAGATACTAATTTTAGATCTTCTGATTTCAAAAGTAAATATAATAAAACTCCTGTTAGACAATTTTCTAATACCAGTAAGGTATTTTACACTCGTTGTGGCTCAAAATCTAATTCATATCAATATAAACATTGCCCAGCTAGAGGCAAGGAATGCTACAAATGTAAAAAATTAGGACATTTTGGTGCATTTTGTCAGTCTAATAGGAGAGTTGCCAGTCTTGCTGATGAGGAGATGGTAGAACAAGTGAATAGTGAACCAACTTTTGAAAATTCTATTATTTCTATAACAGAAGGTCATAAGTTAGGTCAAGTTTCTTATAATGTAAACAATGATGTTGATTCTGAACCTTATGTTCCTCCCATGTGTATGATTACTGTTGATGGCAAAAATGTAGAAGTTATGGCGGACTCAGGTTCCCCTTATACCATCATTTCGGATTCATTTTTTAATAAGTCTTGGAAAGATAAAACACTGGAACCTAATGACATTCGTGTTTATGGTTTTGGGGGCAAAGAAATTGAAATGTTAGGATATTTTGTGACTAATATTTCTTTCAAACAGAAAACTATAATTGGAAAAGTCTACGTAGCTGTTGATGGTTTACAAGTGTTGGGGTGGAAACACCAAGGAAAATTTATATCACATTATGTCCTAATGCTAAAATACAAGTATGTTTGGTTGAAGATTTACAAATGGCAAATTCTGATGTCCAGAACAATGAAGAAGCTGTTAAAGCTATTTTTGACAAACATAAAAATGTTTTTAGAACAGAGTTAGGAAAGTTTAAGGGTTTTTCTCACAAAATTGTGTTAAAAAAAATGCCACACCTTCGAGACATAAAGTAAGGAATGTTCCTTTATCTGTAAGAAATGAGTTGGCAGACATGATTAAAAAATTGTGTGCTGATGGAGTAATTGAGCCTGTCAATGCTTCAGAATGGATTTCTCCTATTGTTTTAGTTAAAAAACGGAATGGAGAACTTAGAATGTGTACTGATTTGAGATCAGTAAATAAACAAATCGTTATGGAATGTCACCCCTTACCTAAAGTACAAGATTTGTTAGCCAAATTAGATGGTGCAAAAGTTTTTACAACTATTGATCTCAAATCAGCGTATCATCAGATAGAGTTAACAGAAGATTCGAGAGACATCACTACATTCATCACACCTGAAGGAACATTTAGATACATTAGAATGCCTTTTGGTCTTTCTTCAGCTGCGTCTGTGTTTCGAAGATTAATGAATGGTTTATTTGGAAACACTGATGGAGTTGTTGCATTTCAGGATGATATCTTAATTTATTCTGATACTGTTAAAAAACATTATGAAACAGTTGATAAAGTCCTTTCTGTGTTGGATGACAGGGGTATGACTATCCGTATGGATAAATGCAAGTTTTTTCTTCTGATGTTGAATATTTGGGTCATCAAATTAATGCTAATGGTATCTTTCCGAAAAAGATCTTCTTTCTACTATTAAAAATATGGATAATCCTCAGGATAAGGATCAACTTAAATCTTTCTTATGTTTATGTGAATATTATTCAAGATTTGTTCAAAAGTTCTCTGATATAGTTCTTCCTTTAAGATTGTTGCTTAAAAAAGGTACTAAATTTCTATGGACAAATGATCATTCATGAGCGGTTGACGATATAAAATCTGCCATTATTGGTTGCAGCCCTTTGTCTCCCTTTTCATCATCTGCTACTAATGTAGTTACAGTTGATGCCAGTGCCATAGGCCTTGGAGCCGTCTTCAGTCAAATTAAAGCAAACAGGGAAGTTACCATTGCTTTTGCGTCAAGACCATTGTCTGATGCTGAATCAAAGTATTCTACAATTGAAAGCGAAGCTTTAGGGTGCTCTTGGGCAGTTGAACATTTTAAAACTTATTTATGGGGCAAATCCTTTAAACTTAAAACTGACCATAAGCCTTTAATTTCTCTTCTTACTAACAACGGTGTTGGGAAAGCATCGTCTAGTTTAGTTCGTATTTTAGCTAAATTATATGAGCATAATTTTGAGGTTATTTATATTCCTGGCTCTCAAAATCTAAGAGCTGACTGTTTTTCTAGGTTATTATCTAATTCTCATATGCCTAATCAAAATGAGACTTTGGAAGAATGTGTGGTTGCTTCCGTTGATGACATGGTTCTTTCAATGTCTCAACTGGTCTCAAAAGAAGAATGATCAAAAGCCATGGCATTGGATGAAGATTTAAAAAAAGTGCAAAAATATATTGTTGAAGGTTGGCCGTTAGAAAGAAGTTTATCCAAAGAGCTTGCTGTATTTTGGAAAGTCAAAGATGAACTTTCTATTAATGACTCTCTTATTTTAAAAGGTGATTCTTTTGTTCCTCCAAATGATATAAGGAAAAAACTAATGTCTTTTCCTCATTTAGGTCACTTAGGTCGATCTAGTACGATTAAAAAAATTAGAGATTTAATTTGGTGGCCTTATTTGGACAATTGTATTATTGAATTTGTAAAAAAACTGTCCTTTATGTGCTGATTCTGACAAAGTTTTGAAGCTACAACATTCTGATGTTGTACAAAGTCAAATTCCTGATAAGCCATGGGAAAAAATTGCAATTGATGTGCTTGGTCCCTATGAAGGAATATCAACAGAAAAATTATTTATTTTAGTGGTTATTGATTATTTCTCCAAGTGGGTCGAATTTAAATGGGTCAGTCAAACTGATTCATTAACAGTCATTAATTTTCTTAAAGAAATTTTTAAGAAAGAAGGTTTACCATCAACAATTGTTTCTGATAATGGATCTCAATTTACTTCACATGTATTTTCTACTTTTGTTAAGAATGCTAATATTTTACATGTTAAGACTGCTTTGTATTCTCCGAACATGAATGGTCTTGTGGAAAGATTTAATAAAACTCTAGTTGAGGGTATTCAACTTGCCATTAAAGCTTGTGTTGATGTTAAAGCTCATGTAGCAGAATTAGTTTGGTCATATTTATGTACTCCACATTGTTCTACTAAGTTTTCGCCTTTTGTTCTTTTAAAGGGTAGAAAACCTAGACAAGAATTATCTCTTGCATGGGCCAAATCTTTGGATACTAGTTTGGAAATGGATAAAATACACAAGTTAGTTAAACAAAATTGTAATAATGTGAAAAATGCAGTGTATTCAAATAGGTGACAAAGTTAAAATTAAATTACCTGTACATGTTAAAAAAGGCCAGTCAGAATTTTCTGATGTCTTTATTGTTCAGAAAATTGGTAAAATATCTGTTCTATTAGACACTCTTGGTGGAGTATTTCCAAAATTGCCAAAGTTCATGTAATTATTTCCAAAAGTGCTGTTTGTTCCTCTAGTCCAGATTTTGCCAGTGATTCGGTAATTTTGGAAAAGAGAAAAGAGTCGTCTACTCCTGTTTGTTTGGAAAATATTGAAAATATTGATAATTGTGCATCTTCCTCTAGTTCTTCCATGTCAACTGTTTGCAAAAAACAGAAGTTATTACCTAAGAAATTTAATGATTTTGTATTATATTAATCTCTCATATTTTCTTTCTTACTTCTTTTTGTTTTTAAGGAAGGAAGATATGTAATAGTAGCTCATGCCTTTGAGAATGTTATTCTACATATTCTGTAACTATGGGTGCACTTGTTCATGTTCTGTAACTAAGGGTGCACTCGCTCTGTATTCTTGTATCTGTATGCTGTTCTTGTATTACTTTGAATCTTACCTTTTGTTCTACGTTCTGAAGAGCGGTTCTGGTTCAGTTACACTGCTGCTCTTCAGAAGGTGGATGCTCTAATAAACGTCTCTTCAACTTACCTGCAGTCTCCGAGGATTTCTTTATTATTACAACTGGGCGCTGCCACCACCGCCGTCCTCTACCACACATACCATCTCACCATACTTGAGCTACAGTGCACCAGGCCAACAATCCACCTAATACCAACTGTTCCATGGCATTGGCCCCCCACAATCCTGACCCCCCTCACCCGCCCTGAAAACCAAGGATGCCTCACGCCACCCCACTACTCAAGTGGCATGTGCAAAACCTGAAAAGGTTCACTAACTTCATTGTCTGCATCTGCTGCTCGAAGAAAGGGAGGGCTAAACTCCAGGACTGGATGGCAGGGGTTGAGAGAAAAACTACCGGACAGGTCAGGATAAGGAGAGGAACAGGCAGCAGAGCCAGTAGACAGCACCCAGCGATGAGGTGAACACGGGCCTCTTCCTCAGCAGTAGTTTAGATGTCTCCCCTCCAATGTATTACAGGTGGAAGGCTCGGGCAAATCCTCACCAGCATCTAGTGCTCAGTAATCTTCTCCAGGTGCAAATATAATGGGTAGGACCTCAACCATCACATCCAGGCTTCAACAGTGTGGGAGTGGCACCAGGAAATTGCTCTAAATCAACCATGGGTCAGCAAAAACATATTTAAATATGAAGAATTTGTTAACAATTTCATCTAGCTCCAAACAACTAAAGATAGGTTCCAAGACAAACTACAGAATCCTACCATTGTCCTGGCCAGATCCCCAGAAATGGTTACAAACAGGCACTATCCAAGTAGAAACAGTAAGTCCAGTGTATCGTGCAAAAAGCATCATAATGGTGCTCTTGTGCACGTGCAGAATGGAAGGCATCAAATATGAAGTTGCAAAAGTGAGACAGACATCAAGGTGCATGGTGCACGTAAATAGTGAAAAGGATCAGTTAGATTTCTGCACCACGTGGGACGCACAAGTCAATGGGATCTACCTGGATGTATAATTTCCAATTGTGACTACTTGCACAAGTCCACAAAAGGAAAGATTCAAACCTGGAATATCTTTGACATTACAAATGGCTAGCCAATCATAAGGTTTTGAAGTTGATGGTATTGAAGGTATCATATAAATCAAAAAGGACCAGAGGGCCGCCATCAATTTCATGAGACTGCTCAGATCATCTCAGATGTCTCCTAAGAGGCACCCCCCGCACCTAGGGGCGGGGTGCCTTTAGTGGCATTTCGGGCGCAAGACAGAGGGTGTCCAGCGTAAGCGGAGTGGAGTGGGAGGGGTCGCCGCCGGGTAATGGGATATGCGGGGCAGGCACAGGGTGGCGTCACCGAGGGCGCAGGTGGCCCCCACTCCCCCAGGGGAAAAGTTGTAAAAACCCCTGGACACGAGGGAGGAGCCCTCTTTGTTCTCTCGCCTCGGGCGCCCAGCAGGTCGCAGCCTAAAAATAGTTGCGGCGGGCACCGGGGTGAGGGGGCCTCACAGCGTAGAACAGAGAAGAGCAGGCCGACGAGGTTAGTAGCTAAGGGCCTGTAGGTCGAGTTAGGGAATACAGAGCGGAATAGTGCAGTGGGTAGAGCGTTAGGCTGAAGACCGCGTGGTCCTGGGTTCGATTCCCGGTTGCGGCGGATAATTATGGGCCTTGGTAATGTAGGGAATACAATGTATCGGTGGAAGCGATAATGCAAGAGACATTCCACCTCATCTCGAGTGAATAGATGGGAGGCAAGGTCGCGGTGTTATTGGGTAGAATACAATGGATACAAGGTATCGGCTATGGTGGGTGCGGGTAGTGAAATGCCGCACCCACAGATACCGTTTGTTTGATCGGGGGAGTTCGGATATTAGGTGGAGACAATGTGTCGGGGATAGACGATTGATGCCGCTTGCTGGGGGAAATTGCGGCCAGGACAGCGAAAGCAAAGTCCCTTTGCGGGCGGCGGCCGCGAAGGAATGCAAGCGGAGGGGAGAAGAATTTGTGGAGGCTTTCTTCCAAATTTATCACGTGTACTGGGATAGGCGCATATCGGAGAGCCCCCTCATGCGAGTTTAATATTGACGGCCATTTGGGCGGCACAAGCAGTTGCGAAGCAACAACTGGGATCTGCTAAATTGTGGAGCTCGCATGCCCCGCGCTCCTCTGAAAAGGCAGTGCTCAGTGAGGGGAGAGGCCCTGCAGGGGTGCGTTGTGGGCGACCAGGGGCAACAAATTGTTGCGCGATTCGAAACGCGGGTGGCCCGCGAGGAATGCGAGTCTGATGAGGTGCTTGTGGGAAGCACTGTAGGGGCGGGGCAAGCATGGCGCGCAGCGGGCCTGTGTGAGTTCATAGGCATAACAATATTGTCTCCATAGGGCCATAGGAAGAGATCACAGACAGGCTTGCATGGCACAAAGGAGATGGATTTACGGCCACGACGATGGGGGAAGGTTGCATGCCAGCATGACACCTGGGAGTGGGCAGGGTGGCGCAACAAAGGGGTTGCTGATGGGGGCATGGCCGGGTTAGGGCGTAAGCATGGGGAAGTGCATGTCCTACCGGGACCTCAGCGAGCAAATGGGCTGAGTCTCCCGGGGGTGGTCGCGGGGAGGGCAATGGGGTCGTAAGTATCCCTATTGCCCTGCCAAGGTGGCGCAAGCAGGTGGGGTTTTTTTTATATGTAGGCATGACTATATGGGGCATGGAGCGTCGCAGAGAGGGCAATGGGGTGGTAAGTATTCCTATTGCCCTGCCAAGGTGGCGCACGCAAGCAGGGGTTTATGGGGCATGAGAGTGCCGCAAGGAGGGTGATGGGGTAGTAAGTATCCCCGCTGCCCTGCCAACGCGGCTCTCGTGCGCATGGGTATGCGATGCATGGAGTGTCAGGGGGAAGGCAATGGGGTGGTAAGTATCCCTATAGCCCGGCCTCAGTGGCAGACGCCAGCATGGAATGTGTGGGACGGGAAGCCCGCAGGCAAAAGAGGGCAAGGAAGATGGCAGGGGACAGCTTGTTAACTCACCTTTCTTTATTTCTGTAGACGGCAGGATGCCGCCAAAGAGAGCGCGGGGGGCAAGGAGGCGACGGCGGAGGAATTTCGATCGTTGTCAGAGCTGTGGGAGGTCGCAAAAAAAGGCGGCATCGATTGGGCGCTGAAGACGTTGGCGCAGGTACCAGGAGCAAGTTCGCAGCAGGAGGCTCCTCTAACTAAACGCACAAGGCGGACGCCCGAACGTTTTAAGGATGCACAGCAAGAGAAGAACAAACGGGCTGCGGTAGCGAAAGCGAACACTGCAGGTGAGGCAGTGGCACTGGCCCAGCCCCTGTTGTGTACAGACATTGGTCCAGTTGCTGGTGCAGCTGCCCAGAAGGGTCAAATGGGTGTAGAATTGATCACAGGGGGGGCTTTTCCCAGGTGGCAGCTCCCGCCGTGTTGCCAACGCTGGTTGCGACAGAGACACGGCAAACCACTGCAGCTCAGGGGGCGGGGGTGACAGCCACGCCCATCACAGTGCAAGCCCCTGCGCCAGTAGTAGCACATCAGGGTGGCGGGGTGGCACAGGTGTGGGTCCAGTCGGGAGGGGTGGCCCAATCTCCCATGGTGGTTGCTACCACGTCACAAGGTCCAATACGTAATACAGGTGCACCGGAGGTTGGGTCTACCTCTGCGGTGCCACCCGTACATCTGGGGGCGGGGCGGGGGCATTAGGGCAAGCCCCCCTGTCACAGAGCCCGGTAATATACGGTTCTGCGTCACTCGCGGTGGCCCCATCAGCGAGTATCACATGGCACGTGCCGGGGGAAACCAGAGAGAAGATTTTCAAGGGAGAGTATGTAGACGTATTTGATCTGATCAATGCGGGGTGGTGCCAGGGAAGAGCAGAACGAGCAAAGAAGGTGAATTTAAGCAAAAGAAAGTTTGGGTGGATTGGTCAATCAAGATTTGGGTTCCGGGTTTCGCTATCTACGCAGCCATTATGGTAGAGCGGTTCCCAGCGCTGGCAGCTCAGTTAATAAGCTACATGTCATTGATTCATGGGGCAGCCTCTGAATTCCAGGGCACAGCTTGGCTGCAATACGATACCAAATTCCGGCAGATGAAGGCTGTTAGGCCGGAAGTAGCTTGGGATCAGCGAGAAATCAATATATGGCATGCGGAATTCTATTCGGCAACGCCAGTTAGCAAGCCTACTCATTCCTTTCGGGGGGCAAGGGAGCTGGTGATAAGAAACAAGCGTGCTGGCAGTTCAATAGGAACGAATGTAGCAGGGGAGCAGCATGCAAGTTCCGGCATATATGTTCCTTCTGTGGGATGCAAGGTCACCCAGAGAGCAAATGTTATAAGAAAGAGGGGAAACCTAAGGAGCAGCGCACCCCCACCCCTGTCAGTGTCCAGAACAAAGGCCGTCCGGCCCAGTCATCATAACAGCCCGCCTACTCCCATACGCTTGCATGTTCTAGCCCGCTTTCTCAGCAGATACGAAAAGCGGCAAGAGGCTCATTTCTTGTTTCAAGGTTTTAAATTTGGCTTCCATATCCCGTCAACTGCCCCACCCTCCATAGTGCCACCACGCAATCAGCGCTCGGTCCTGCTGAATCCGGGGGTGGCCAGGGAGAAAATCATGAAAGAAGTTGTGCTGGGGAGGGTGGCTGGGCCTTTCCAGCAGTTACCAGGGCAGGACTTGGTGTGTTCACCTTTGGGCCTGGTGCCGAAGAAAGAGGCAGGGAAATATCGACTCATTCACAACCTTTCCAGTCCGCCTGGGCTGTCAGTCAATGATAGGTTGGATCCGGGGCTATGTGCAGTGCGGTACACCACCTTTGATACGGCTATTCAGAAACTGCAGAGATTAGGTCAGGGCGCCCTGATGGCAAAATCCGATATTGAGGCGGCCTTTCGACTCCTGCCGGTGCACCCAGATGATACTAGGTTGCTAGGTTTTACGTTTGAGGGGAATTTCTTTGTGGATCTGTGCATGCCAATGGGGTGTTCCATCTCCTGTGCAATATTTGAAACTTTCAGTCGCTTCTTGGAATGGGCAGTGAAAGATTTGGTGGCCACTCAAGATGTAGTACATTACTTGGATGATTTCCTGTTTATGGGTCCACCTAGCTCACCTGAGTGCGGGGAGGCCTTGCTGGGCTTCCAGCGGTTGGCAGAGGTTTTGGGGGTACCTCTGGCAGAGGATAAAACTGAGGGCCCCACCACGTGTTTAACTTTCCTGGGCGTTGAGATTGACACTGTTGGAGGAGTATGCAGACTCCCTGGGGGAAAGGTGAAGGCTTTCGAGGCAGCAATAGGTGAGTGTCTAGCGGCACGCAAGGTCACCCTGCACCAATTGCAAGTCTTGGTGGGGCAACTTAATTTTGCGCTTCGGGTGATACCCATGGGGAGGGCTTTTTCATGCAATATCGCCAGGGCTATGTCCGGGTTATGGGCGAAACATCATCACACTAGGCTATCGGCGGAAGTGAAGGAGGATTTGGGCACATGGAGGGAATTTTTGGGGAAGTTCAATGGATCAGTGATTTGGCAGGAGCCAGCGCAAACCAGCATAGAGCTGGAGCTGTACACGGATGCAGCTGGCAGTGTTGGCTTTGGGGCGGTGCTGGGCTCACGGTGGTGTATGAAGCATTGGCCAGCAGAATGGGTGAATACGGGGCTGACACGCAACATCACTTTTTTAGAACTATTCCCTATCATTGTGGCATTGCATTTATGGGGCACATTGCTAGAAAACAAGCGTATCGTGTTTTGGTCTGACAGTATGTCGGTGGTGATGGCAGTGAACAGTCAAAGGGCCAAATGTCCGTGGGTGCTGCGCCTGCTGAAAGAATTGGTGCGGGGATGCCTCAGTCTCAATGTGTTTTTTATTGCCAAACATGTCCCGGGAGTGGACAACACCGTAGCTGACGCTTTGTCTCGTTTTAAATTGACAGAATTCAAAGCGCGATGGCCCCAAGCGGACGATCAGATGACGTTCTTCCCGGAAAGCCTGTGGAAAATTGGTGCCCCATTGCTCCTTACCTGATAGCAGCTTCTTTTGCGCCCAAGACTGAGTGTATGTATGAGAGGACATGGCAGGTATATGTGGCAGTCTTAAGGGGTGCAGGGTGTGTGGACAGGTTTACACCGCAGGGGGTGCTTCTGTTCATAGTGCGCCAGAAAGAGAACGGAAGGTCACTGTCTCTGGTTAGGCGGCAATTGTCGGCCATTGCATTCTTTGCGGGATTGGAAGGGGTGCCGGACCCTACTAAGGATCCCAGAGTCAGACGTGCGGTGAAGGGTTGGGAACGCATGGCCCCGGGGGTAAACGACCACAGGAGACCCATAGACGCTAGTAGACTTGCAAGCATTTTGGGGGTGCTGCCGCAGGTCTGCATATCCCTTTATGAGGTGCAGCTGCTGAAGGTAGCGTATTCCTTGGCGTTTTTTGGGGCGTTCCGAATATCGGAACTGGTACCAGCATCGAAGGTGGATAAGGAAGGGGGAATCAGCTTTACGGATGTGTTATGGTCGAGCGAATTGCTCCAGGTCAGAGTGAAGAGGTCGAAGACAGACCCGTTAGGAAAAGGGGTTTGGGTTCACATGAGGGCAGTGAATGGGGCTTGCTACTGCCCGGTAGCTTTGATGGGGACGTTTCTGCAGATGCGGCCTATTAAGGGGGATGGTAGGCTGCTATTGCATGCAGACGGAACACCGCTGACAAGATTTCAGTTCACACGGTTATGCAAGCGTTCATTAGGGTTGCTGGGGGAGGAGACTGCACATTTCACGTCGCATTCATTTTGCATCGGGCGGCTACAACAGCAGCCACCCTGGGGCTATCATCGGAGGCCATTAAGAGGGTGGACAGATGGAGGTCGTCATGCTTTGAGCGCTACGTGAGACCGCAGCTTCTTTAAGCGACCGGCGAGGGTCAGAGGTGGCCTAACAGTGCCTGTGTTTTGTTTCTTTCTCTTTATTCTTTTGACTTTGATACAGTGGTGGCAAGACAGCGGATGCAGATATGCTGCTGTGGAGACTCATTTATACAGAGTGCAGGGCAATTTTTCGGCAAATGTGGGGAAGGAAGAGCGCAAAGGTGGAAGGGAATCGATCATCATTGGATAGGGGCCGAAGGGCAACGATTGGGGGATATTGCAAGTCAGTTGCAGGGAGCGCTTGATAAAGACATGCCAGTTCCCAATGTGCTGGTGATTCATTCAGGTGGTAATAACATGCTACCGGCAGGCAGGAGGGGGGTGAAGGAAGCCCTGTTTTCGGCTTTTTCAAGTTTAAGGAGGTCTCTGCCGGGCACCATCATATTTTGGTCAGAAGTGATCCCGCGTCAAGTTTGGGGGGACAATGCGGCAGTGGGTGTTCTGAACAGGTCGGTGAGAAAATTGAATCAGGAGGTGCGAAAGCTGTTCGCAGGTTGCCCAATCCGCGTTGTCAGGCATAACTTGATACAGGCCTCGAAGTCGGAATTGTATTTGGCAGACGGGGTGCGTTTGTCGAACACAGGGTTGGAATTGTTTGTACTAAACATATTGGGGGCCATAGCTGTAGAGCTGGAAGATGTAGCGGCAGGTGGGGGAGGGCGAGAGCGCCAGTAGGCTCCTCGTCCTGTGGCGGGGTCCCGGGTAAGAGGAATGCAGGGGACTCCTTTTTTGGGGGACTGCCGGATACTGGACCAAGGGGGGCAGTCAATGGGGCTCCGGGCTGGCGGGAGAGGGGGCCGTCCTGCTGGTGGTCCTGGACTCTCCGGCCCTACCCGAGATGCCGGTGCTTAGAGGAAGCAATTTGGGTGAGAGTTGGTGTGCGTGTAAGGCGCAAGGCAGTGCCCTGGGTGGCCAAGTCTAGGGGGTCGATGACGGTAGTTGCACCTCCAAATGGAAGCAGTAGAGATGGGTGTTGCTGCCTGCCGGCACAGCATGCATCAGGTGTGGTGCTGGAGATACAAAATTGTAAATACAATTGTAACCGGTGGGTGAAATGAATACTGTGTAACCCTATATATCAATTTGTATTGGAATTGTGTAATAAAGGTAATAAAGTTGGTCTAATGTTGAGAGTGCGTCAACAAATAAAGATGGCGTTAAGTGAGAAGTAATAAAGACTACACAGTGAAGACCAACCACTTGTATGGTACCTTTGTGGGAAAAAAGGGGGGCAACCGGGGGGTGTGGAGTGAGGCCAAGGTTGCAAGGGTGAGTAGCACGTATTTATGCCCACTATAAGAGGCACCCCCGCACCTAGGGGCGGGGTGCCTTTAGTGGCATTTCTGGCGCGAGACAGAGGGTGTCCAGCGTAAGCGGAGTGGAGTGGGAGGGGTCGCCGCCGGGTAATGGGATATGCGGGGCAGGCACAGGGTGACGTCACCGAGGGTGCAGGCGGACCCCACTCCCCCAGGGGAAAAGTTGTAACAACCCCTGGACATGAGGGAGGAGCCCTCTTTGTTCTCTTGCCTCAGGCGCCCAACAGGTCGCAGCCTAAAAATAGTTGCCCACCCACCCGTCCCTGAGTTTTAAAGTAGTCTGGAGAGGCGGGGTCCCGGGTAAGAGGAATGCAGGGGACTCCTTTTTTGGGGGACTGCCGGATACTGGACCAAGGGGGGCAGTCAATGGGGCTCCGGGCTGGCGGGAGAGGGGGCAGTCCTGCTGGTTGTCCTGGACTCTCCGGCCCTACCCGAGATGCCGGTGCTTGGAGGAAGCAATTTGGGTGAGAGTTGGTGCGCGTGTAAGGCGCAAGGCAGTGCCCTGGGTGGCCAAGTCTAGGGGGTCGATGACGGTAGTTGCACCTCCAAATGGAAGCAGTAGAGATGGGTGTTGCTGCCTTCTGGCACAGCATGCATCAGGTGTGGCGCTGGAGATACAAAATTGTAAATACAATTGTAACCGGTGGCTGAAATGAATACTGTGTAACCCTATATATCAATTTGTATTGGAATTGTGTAATAAAGGTAATAAAGTTGGTCTAATGTTGAGAGTGCGTCAACAAATAAAGATGGCGTTAAGTGAGAAGTAATAAAGACTAAGCAGTGAAGACCAACCACTTGTATGGTACCTTTGTGGGAAAAAAGGGGGGCAACCGGGGGGTGTGGAGTGAGGCCAAGGTTGCAAGGGCGAGTAGCACGTATTTATGCCCACTATTATAGCAGACTCTGGAATTGTGTTGTCATAGTTCAAAAATGTTGATCACATAAGGTAAATCGAAGATAGGCCTAACTTTAGAGAGATTGGCGGGATCGGACTCTTTAGCACAGGTGTGACAATAGCCTACATCAAATCAGAAAATATTCAAGTTTACAAAAGAATATTGATACAGTTGTCAGAACAGGAATAATGGCTCTGAAACGCCAAATCTCTTTAAAGATTTTTTTATGGATATCAATGAAAGAGGGTGCCCGATGCTCTACAATTGTAATTACCTTGATCATATCTGCGACAGAGATGCGAGAGAATATGAGAGGCAAGCATGGAAACCATCTCGGAAGAAACAGGTATATCTGAAGCTTAGCGGAACGATTTAAATCAAGTTTACAAAGTATTTTCACAATGGTGTGAATAAAATAATCGTCTGTTTCATTACACAGGCTTTTAGAGGCTGGAATAGAAAGCTTACTTGCGTCAGAAATGAAAAGTTCATTACAATTTCCAAATCATCCAAGGGCATAAGCTGATACTAGACAATTGTCATGTAAAGTTCTCTCCACCTCAAGAATTGCGTTTTTTAAAGGAGTCGGAGTCTTATTTTCATAGGAAATAAGACAAATAAAATTGTCATGGCACGAGTAAAGGTGCCTTGAAAGAAAAGCGCAAAGATTAACTCGTGCTCAAATGCAGGTCAATAAATCATATATATCTCCCAACGAGAAATTGGTTCAAAATTAGAAATCAAATAAATATCCTCAAAAGGAAAAATATAAAAATGACAAAAATGGTGTTACAGAATGTGCTTTCAAGGTTGTTTGTCTATGGTGCTCTAATTTGATCCCAGTGGCGTTCACAGCAAGCTTTTCTAAAAGCGATTGTTTCAACAACTCAAATTGCTTCCAGTGATTGTTATCTCACTAATTACGAGCATCAATACACTGAAAAATGAAAGAAACATGCTTATAATTGCATATGCTCTTCAGCATTCCCCCTGCATTGTATTCCATGCCCCCTAGGGAAGCACCAGCCACTTCAAGTGCACTTCATACATATTGTAGCATTCAACACTGAAAAAGAATTTAAAAACTAATGTAGCGCTGGGCATGACGACGACTGTAACATGGCAACAATTCACCCCAGTTGCATGGATCTTAGATTAGCTTGGCTAGTAACGTAATCACAGCATATGTAAGCTTTACAGAGTCTCGAGAGAGTTATAGGAGAGCAGATGCTTCATTGGCAGAGAGCTAGGTTATGCGTCTCACTATAAAGTAAATTGGCTCTGCGAAAAGGGTGTTTCACTACCTAGAAGTCGTTCCGTTGGTTTGCAAAGAGCCATGAAGCAAAGTAGAAGGTTGCTATTAAATATTTCATTCCAGCTGCACTTCTTTAACATTGAGGTGATGCATAATTAAAAATATCTGTTAGTGGGGTCTCCAGATAGCCCCTCACAGCCCTAAGCCTGCTACAACTGCACCTGCTGCACCACTGATAACTACGATCCTAGGTTCACCTTTACGATGGATGAAATGTCCCTTTTCTGTGCCCCCAGTTTCTGATCTTGGGAAAGCAAGTTTGACTCCCCCTGAGGGTTTCATTGATTTTCGCTTCCTAAGATAACTTTAGAAAATAGTTGCAAAACCATTATAATTTTCAGTACATTTTCCTTACACACTGTGTAAAAAGCTAGCACCAGCAGGGGCAGATTTACAAGCTCCCTGCGCCACCAGTACGTCACTTTTTGTGACGAACTGGTGGCGTATCTCTCTGCCCCATATTTACAAGGACAGGAAAAGCCACCCTGCGTGACTTTTCCTGTCCTTGTAAATATGGCCCCTTTACACGCAGCACTTTGCGTGAAAGGGGCGTTCCATGGGTGTTGCTGTGGGTGTTCCCACGCAATACCCATGGAACCAGACACATTTCCAGATTTACAAGGAATCGTAAATCTGGAAATGCGTTAGAATGCTACGCCTCCACAGGGGAGGCGTAGCGAGGCGCAACGAGGAGAAATGTTTTAATTTCTCCTCGTTTTTTCCTCTTTCAATGCGTGCTGCATTCTACAGCACGCATTGAAAGAGGAAAATGCCTGTAGTGATTGTTTTTGTGCAGGAAGGTGCCCCTTCCTGCACAAAAACAATCTCCTCATGACGCAGGCATCCTTGCACCATGGTGCAAGGGTGCCTGCGCCGGCGCATGGCAGCTGTTTGTGCGCCAGCGCAGGGGAGAGCAGAGGAATGCAACATATTATTGTAAATATGTCGCATTCCTGTGCTTTGGAAGTGCCGCAGCGTGGCGCAGCCAAAGGGCTTGCGTTGCCGCGCTGCGGCACTTCCTTGTAAATCTGCCCCGCAGTTTAAAAAAGCTATATACATGGCCTATACTTTTTCAAAATGAAATATTGCACCTCTTCTACAATCCACATCATTTTTTTTTTAAATAAGTCTTCATACAGCCATAGCTGGCAAGAAGACCTCATGTAATCAATTCTTCAACAAGTTCAATATGTTCAATATGAGGTACAGGGTAGGCATGGGCCTGTAAGCCATTGGCAACCATGAGTTTTTCATGTTATGTCATTCTTTAATGGACTATCCATCAAAGTCCTGGCATTTTGTGTCATATTATATTTTCCCATTTTGTAACCCATTGTATATGGGTGAAAGGGGTGTTAAGTAGTCCTTTTGTAAGATAGCAGATGCAACATGACACATAACTTGGAATTGAGAGCCAGTGCGTGTTCTTTGTGTTCAGGAAGTGGGTGCTGTTTGAATGCATTAGCCAGTCATTAAGATACAGTGTTATTCTCTAATTACCACTGCACATTCATTTGTTTTACTTTGTTATCATAATGGCATGTTGTTGGAGTGGTTGTATTTGTTCATAAACTAAAGACTTGTGCCCACATAGGTTTGCTTAAGGTGCATCAAAAAGTCTTGCTTTCTGTTTTTGTCACACTGCTATTTCTATTTGACAAAGTAAAGACGGGCACACTCAAATACGTTTTCTTAGAAATGCAACAAAAATTCTTGCCTCTTTTCTATGATTAACTGTTATTGCCAAAGTTCCATTAAACAACTCATGCAATTCTCTTACTAAATGCAATCACTGCGCCTTAAACAACTTGCTTGCAGATTTGCTACACACTTCCAATAACTAGGGGAAGAAGGTGGCCACAAGGACTGACACTGCCTAAGAACTGAACGTCTGCCCACACCACACCTTCTCCTCAATGCAATGCCTAAAAGGTATGCAGCTTGGTAAAGACACAACATCACTCCAAGACATCAATCACTAACAAATGGCAAAATACTGTAAGCTCTTATTTAGTTTCTTAGATGGGAACTCTTAGCTCTTATTTAGTTTAGTGTAATCAAGGTGTGAAGCTCGAGGCAGCCAGCTCGATATTCAGCATAGGCATGCTAGGGGCGGCAGCCTGTTGGCTTTGGTTGCTGGTCTTTGGAATGAGTCAGCTGTGCTGAGCCTGTTAACTCTGCACAGGGCTGATCCTGGATCACCCCTCACTTCTTCTGGGTACCAGCTTCTGAATGTCATGTAGTGACTTTGTTGAGGCTTCACTGCTGGGGATTTAACTGCAAATCAAGCCTTCACCTAGTCCCTGTACACAGCACTAGGGATGCCGCATGGTTCCCCTGATCATTCTGATGACTCTTTCATGCTGATCTTTCTTTTTGGTGAATCAGGTACTAGTCACCTCCCCTCCCTGTCAGGGCATTCAGTTCATTGCAGTCTTGTGCTTGACATGTTCTGGACCCCGCCCTTTGGAAAAGAAATACTCTGATCAGCGAAGCAAGCCTGGCACGTTTCACAATCCACAAGAAAGTGTCAAAACCCTGCAAGAACTGACCCACAACAACAGAAAGTTCAGCTGACAAACACCACAGTTTTCCCCCAAAAGCGAGATCCTACGCCTGTCTGCCTCTACCACACTGACATCCAGTGTAATTCGTTTGCTTTAAGAGAATGAGTACCTGACCTCTCAGGGTGCAACAGAAATGGAGCCAATGAATAGTAAAATCTTCTTTGTTTACCTCTTTGATCTCTGGTGCCCCTGTTGAAGTTACTTCGAAAGCTGTTGAATTATCAATCAACCATGACCAGCTGTCTGGTACTATCCAGTGCTTAATTTGAGCCGGTGGTCTCCGGTGCTCGGCACCAGCACTTAATAGGCAACATCGGCACTTATGAAAGTCTGCCACATGGTGGCACTGCTTGTCTGGTTTGGAGACTAGCACAACAACAGCTGTTTATTTATTCAGCAAACATTAAAAATGACTAATACCTGCACCAAAGCCATTTTTATAGATCTGGGGTCCTGGAATAGTCAGTCGTGTCACACTTGTAGGAGTGTGATGGCTAGTAGCTGTATTGATACTTCAATTGGCAGCGCTGAAAGAGGCAATGTGCAGTGCAAATGGAAATGGACTAGCAACAAGGGCCCTGGCATTTTTTTTTTTTTACAAATTAAGCACAGCTCACTCTGTTTTGGCTCCTGCAACCCGGCCCATCAATCCTTCTCCCATCTTGCTATGTGACTGTAAGATGTGGCTGTGGATCTTTAGTTTGCTTCCCTTCACAGGGATATTTCTGAGGGACGAGAAAGGAGCCAGGAATGCACCCACAGGAGCTGCCCCCACCTGAGCATACCTGTGGCTCTGGATGCTGTTAGTGCCCCTGCCAGTAACCTACAACATCACCTACTCCCTTTCAAAACCTCCATGGTGACCTTAATACGCCATGTTGACACAGTTCAACTGGAGACAGCCTTCCCTTTACTCGGGCAGGGGATTTAATGAAATCCCTCACTGTGTGATCTTTGTGACCGCGGGCGTTTTACGCATCATGGCGTCTTCCCAATAACCCCAAGCGAGTAGGTGATTCTCTTCCTTCCGCGTTGGGCCTGCCTGCTATATCATTCACAGCCTCCTTGTTGCGTCTTACTAAACAATAGAGCTGAAAATGTAAGCTTCCTGCGTTGAATTTTGTTTAAGTAAATGAAACAATTATTTCATCTGACCTTGGGATATGGAAATGTAGGACGGATGGGCAGGTGATGAGGGATCTTAATTTCAAATCCAGGCTCCAGAGGTAAATGCAGAATAGAGTGAAGGTAATTGCGCACAGTCGAGTCGGCAATAAGCATATTTGCATATTCTGCAGCCCACAATCACCCTCATATTGCACCACACACATAGGTAAGCGCCCACAAATATGTATATTCACATGCTCACTCCCATAAACACGGAGCACACAAGATCACCCATACATACAAAAACACACACGTGCCCACGTGTGTACCTATAGACACATTGTTCTGTTATGAGCCTGCTGCTCACTGAGGTTTCAGAACAATCAACAGCTGCACACGGCTGTTAATGTGCAGGCTGGAGCCCAGTATTCAGCCGGCACTGCCAAGGCCAAATGCGGGGGTTGGGTGAATGCATGTTGATATGTAGTGTCACGTGTCATGCTGTAATGCATTATAGGATATAAAATCTATGCTCAAAACGAAAAAAATAACCATACATTTTTAGACAATGGTAGGCCATCAGTGTAGATCTGAGGCAAGAGTCTGTGTGATGGGCACTGGGGCGGTCTGAGATGGCGCCTTCTACTCTCTCGATCTGACTGGCCCTGTCTTCTTTGGGTATTCCTTCGCTGCCTACTAGGTATGATGATGGCATTTAAAAGAGCTTACAACATCCCCCATGCAGCATTATTAGATCACCATTTCGAAAAGGCAAACAGAGATATTATGTGTGTGTCCACCACGGCCCACTTTCCACAAAGATCTGCAACATCATTACAAATATATGGGCATCGTTCTCTCCCAGGTTCTTAAGGTCATTTATTTCTGCTTGGGATCTCCAGGCTTCCCCTGGTGGTCCTGAATAGAAAACAAGTACATCAGACCCCGCTCTAAAGAGGGCAGATGGGCTGATGTCCTTACACCGATGGTTCCAAGCCCACCAGGCTGTCAGTGTGAGGGGTCTGCCGGCACAGCCACCGGCACCACCACCAATAGAGCAGGCGGCCTGTCACTTCGCCAGTCAGGATACCCCACCACGTTTATGGTGGAGGACCCTCTCATCCAAATTATAAATGAGGCCCCATATTTCTAATTACAAGTTATATATTGAGAATTCCGCTTTTTAGACCCTACAAACGCTTTCGTAGTTTCACTTTTTCTCAGAGCAACAGTTAACTTATGTTGGGCTACGTCACATAGCAATTTGGCGTGTGTTATCATATTTAGTACATTTGTGATGGGTTGCGAGCACGATGAACTCAAGAACCTGCTATGGGTGATGAACCTGGTATAAAACCACAGAACTGGTTTCAGGTTTTTAATTGGACCTTTATAGGTTTGGTGGATTTTATGCTGGTGTGGCATGTGTGCTGCCATGCATCAAACACTATGCTCCTTTTGTGTGCCTGTCAGGGGTCAATAGGAGGTATCCTCACTGGGCTGTGTTTGTCCAGTCCTGATGGAATTGCTGTAAGAAGTGGGCAATGAGATATGCCAGTTAGTGGCCTTGACTTGCTAAACATCTCCTTGACTGTTTGGGCATGTAGGATTTTTAATGCTATTTATACCACACGTGCTTATTCTGGTTTCTCTGAGGAGCATTTCAAAAATATTCATTAACAGGTGAAGGGGGCGAGGGTAGCGGGCCGACTCAGCCTGTGTGTTGGCCCACCTTTGCGCTTTACTTTTATTTACCTGCTAATTGGGGTTTTATAACATTATGCCACATTTTTTACCTACATTTTCAAATCTTATATCAGCGTCTATTAGCATGGTTAAACATTTTCTTGGAGTGCTGACTTTGCTTTACAAAGCATATGGCAGGTCAAAGAACACACACGGCTCCATTTCATTTTTAGCTATTAAAATGAGAATGCTTCGATGCCCTTTACAGTACGGGAAATTGGTCTACCATAAAAAGGAAAAAGCTTGTCTGAAAATGCGTTTATAGTGGTAAGGTCCCAGAGAGCAGAGTCTGAACTGGCTCCATATCTCCACAACTTACAGAGCTGCATTTCACCATTCATTAATTCATCCTGTCTCTCGGCAACATGATTTAATGCGGTGCAGTTTAAGTGACCATTTCAAGGAAAATATACTTCTAAAAGCATAAATTGAGCATTATGAGTCAGAATTAACTACAGATAACGGAATTGTACGTGCTGCTCTCCTTTATTGAGTTCGTGATGATAGACAATAAATAATAACAAATTGAAATAGGAATTACATGCATTTATTTCACATACCCTAGCAGTTTTGCAGGTCCTGGCAGAGTGGGATTTCCCCACAGAAGGGTCCTGCAAAGGTATGCTGGAGCTAGCCACCTTTAAGTATGAATAATGTAGTGGACAGGATACATTACACGATTATTGTGTCCAACGTGGGCCATAATCTGCAAAATTTCCAAGTATCCCATTACAAGAAAACTATATGGGATGTCAAAACCGTAGGAAATTGGGGTTTTGATTGAGAGGGGCGAGAACCCTTCTCAAGCAACCATCACAAACCCTGTCATGGTGAACCACAAAAGTCACTAACTTAACCTGTGGTTAACTCTCTGGTAGCTGGGCACAAAAGCAGTCAGATTTAACTTAGAACCACCGTGTTAAGTATTTCTGCAGCACACAAACAGTAATAAAGTGAAAACACAACACAAGAAAATCCAACCTAAATTTAGAAAAATAAAGAACATTTTAATAAACAAAATTGCACCAAAATGAATTAAATTCAATCAGTAGAACCGGAGTTATGAATTTTTAAATGAAAAATTGTGTCTAGAAGATCAAAGCGGCAACTGCAAGTATCTGGTCATGCAAGACCGGGGAAAAGTCAAAAGT
Organism: Calotriton arnoldi; assembly: GCA_963921515.1. Taxonomy (NCBI): domain Eukaryota; kingdom Metazoa; phylum Chordata; class Amphibia; order Caudata; family Salamandridae; genus Calotriton; species Calotriton arnoldi. Next base: position 388,259 of record CAWUFW010003779.1, read on the forward strand.
TAAGGCTGATCGCGATGGAGCATAGTTCGGCTACATAAGATGGATTGGGCCCAGACTTGGCCTACCTTTGGACTTAAAAGAAATTTTGAAGAAAAGTTTCTGAGAAGGTAAAGTTCAGTGGGTCAAGGCAGCTGGTGGTGTCTGAGGAGGACGTGTTGTCATTGGGGAGCTGCTGGACAAAGTCCCAGTAAAGATTTTTACGTTCAGACTTTGTCACTTTTTGGTAAATTGAAAATATTCAGCAGGACAAAGCTGGAGGCTGTACTTCACTTGGGATCCACAAGGCCAGATACCCTTTCCAAGAGGTCCAGCTGAACAGGTTTTGCCGCAGTGGAGAAGAACATAACGGGACCTACAGCAAAGTCAGGCTGACCAGCGATGCACCTCCGATGGATCGGTGAGCAGATAGGTCCCGGTCTCCTGTCTGTTCTCAGGCCACGTTTTGGTTGAAATTTTTTCTCTAGCTCCCAAGTTTCAGGTTTTTACTTGAGGACCACCTTTAGCTCCACTTCCAAGGTTCCAGGACTGGTTTGGCAAGGTCTTTGAGGGTTGCTATTCCCCGGTAATTCACAAAGGAGGCCAGGCAAATAGTCCTTTTTGTCACTCTGGTAGTTCCGGTATTGAGCATCAATTCAGGCCTCAAGCCATTGGCCAGTCCTCTCAGGGTACAAGGCAGGCTTCAAGCAACTGGGCAATCCTCTGGCTGTGTCAGGGTAGTCCTCTGAAGTACATGGCAGGACTCAAGCAGCAAGGCAGTCCTCTGACGTACAAGGCAGTGCTTCTGGGGGTTCTCTGCAAGTCCAGGAGTCCACTGAAGAGTTGATCTGAGGTTCCAATATTTATACATGGTGCGATTCTTTAGAGTGGAAGAAACTTCTACGCTATCCCCCCATCTGGTCCTGTAAATGTCCTTCTTTCCTCTGCCCAGGCTCCAAGTGGTCTAGGGTGACAAAAGGCTGGTGTCAAGTTCCTTTGTGAGTGCAATGGAGGAATCAATTTGAAATGTAAATGGGGCAGGGAACAGCTCCGTCCCACCCATCCACGCAGGATGGCCCACTCTGACAACACTTAGACCTACTTTGTATCACTGTCTGGAATGAATGCACAAAGGCCAACTGCCAAGTATTCACATTCATGTGACCTAGGACACAGGCTGCAGGCACCAAATGGTTAGGACAGGAAAATGGCAACTTTCTAAAAGGGGCACATTCAGAATTGTGACTTAAGATCCAACTTTACGCTTAAAGATGGTTTTACATTCCTATTCTTTTGAGACCAAAAATCACATTTCTACCTGTTTCCAATCAAAAGTTAGAACTTATTAAATGTACTAAGGTAACCCAATGTTATCCTATGGAAGAGGGAGGCCTCACAGTAGTGAAAAACGAATTTGGGAGTTTTGTTACTACCAAGACATGTAAAACTTAAAAACACATGTCCTACTTTTCAAATACAATGCATCCTGCTCTAGAGGCTGTTTAGGGCCTTCATTAGGAGCGAATTTATGTATTGAAAAGGGAGGGTTAGGCCTGGTAAATGTTTCTTTTGCCTTGTCGAATTGGCAATTTAATACTGCATACCAGCTGCAATGCCAGGCCTGAGATATGTTTTAAGGGGCTAATTTCATGGATGGCACAATAGGTGCTGCACGCCCACTAGTAGTATTTAGTTTGCAGGCCCTGTGCACATGTATTACCACTTTACTAGGGATCTTTAAGTACATTAAATGTGCCTATTCAGTGTAGGTCAATTCGACCATGTTTTGAGTGCAAGCACTTTTGCATTGGTTAGCAGTGGTAAGGAGCACAGAGTCCTAAAGCCAACAAAAAAGAATTTCAGCAAACAAGAGGGGAGAAGGCTAAATGTTTGGTGGAAGACCACACCAAATGCGCTCAGGTCTAACAAGGGCATTACATTTTGTTGGTGTGTATTTCATCAGTAAATAGACTCATATGGGCTCTTAATTTGAAATTTCTAATGATCAGATTACTTACCAGTATCACATTACTCCAGTTTTTACTTCCTCATTCCAGGCCTTTAGGAGGTTCTGCCTCCTTACTTTGGCGACGATTTGGACACTTATTCACGCACTACAAGTAGTCTCAAGGAAGATAAAGATGACATGCCAAAGATGTATTCAAACTACAAGCGCAGAGAGCACATGGAACAGGTTGTGGTTCACAAATGACCACACAGACAGCGCAAGTACATTTCCTGGAGGAAATGGTCAGAAAGAGACAACAGAAGAACTGTGGACACAGAAAGCAAAAGATCCTCAAGAAACAAATGAAATGGAGCATCAAGAAAAAAGAGAAACTGGAGCAACACGCCTCGCAGCCCCACCAGTGTCCCTTGCACCGGACAGCCCCAGCCCAAGCGTGCTCTGCTCACAAAGATTCATATCTGTAGGACTTTTTACATTCAAGTGTTGTGTGGGTACATCAAGCTTAACGAAATGCAGATTCCCTCAACAGTTTTTGCGTGATGGGTGTTCAAGTGTTAATGCTGTATTCTTGGACATATTATCTCAAACGTGGTTTCAATATGATCTACAACAGCAAGCTCTGTTTTAACACATGTTGGTTTTTATTCAAGTTACCGGAGGACAGAGCGAGAGAGACTTTGAAGGTGAGACATTTTGTTTTTGTCTTCTTAGGCTTATTTGTTTATGTGAGGCACCCTGGACTCTTGGCAGTTGAACCGCTGCGTTGCGGTTTAAAAATTGAGGCACGATCTCTCTCAAGCGCGCGCAGGCTTACCTGTCTTCCCGGATCGTGTGGATTATGAGGACATTGTTGCTAGGCAGAATTGCAAGCTGCCTTCTGACGCTATCCAGCACCAGCGTGCCTGGAACCATCCAGCGCTGCAAATTTGGCGTGCTGCCATCTTTGGGTTCGCAGCTTTATCCTTCAAGCTTGTTTTCATCAGGAGGACTCGGAAATCTGCAATCCTTTGGGGTGTTTATCAAACGCTTTTCAAGTTAAGCGCAACGTTTCAATCTGATTGTATTGGCTGTGCGCTAGTCTTTAGAGTTTGGCTGGTGAGTTCGAGTTTTCTTTTATAGCTGTTAAACTCACGGAGGACCCTGGATTTTGCTTACTGTTCGATTGCTGTCTTCTTTGGTGACTGGAACTCTGATTAACTTACAGTCATCATATTATTCAAAGATAGGGCACATTCAATAAACCAGCTGTGCTGCATGCATTTGGTACATTGTTCAAACCTAGATTGTGAGTATTCTGCAATGATTACAATGATGTAGCTGTGGAGGGGAGCCAGTATCCTGTGCAGCATTGTTCTTTTCTGACTTAAGATTTGAGGAGCTGCTGCTACCCAACGAAGTACTGTCTGGTTGCAAGGAACCCATTTTGTTGGGGTTTTTTTGCTGTCATCGCACATAGTGAAGGTTGTTTCAAACTTCGGCCTGGGTCACAACTTCGCGGTGACAGTCACACCATTGACATTATTGACATTGTTTTCTTGTTGTTGTTTTATAAAGCTAACAGTAATTCTGTCTTTCAGGTGCATGTTTATATCATATGGATTGTATGCTGTACTTAAAAGTGATATTTATTTGTTTAGACTGATATGTTTTGAGTGTATGCCAGCTTGTTGTTGCTTCTCACTTTTATCTCTTTTGCTTGGCTGGTATTGGATCTTTTGTCAGCCCTTTTCTATATGTTGGGTGTACTCATCCTTACAAGAGGGTGGTCGTCTGGTTCTACATTGATGGTTTTCGCTTGTTTTTTTCCAAGTATGGTATCCCTTTCTAAGGGATGGGAATGGGTTTTAGTCCCATGTCCTCACTTTAAGCCACTTTACCCTTACAGGAGGGTTGGCTTAAGGGGTTTGTTTCCCTTTTATGCTTGGAATGGGTCTTAGTCTCATTTCCACTCTGTAGTCACATGACTTCAACAGGAGGGGCGGTTTAAGAGGTATCTCTCCTTTCCTTTCTGTTAATGGGTTTTAGTCCCATTTAACGCTTTGTATTCTCATGTCACCATTATATGTAAGTCACCCTGTGCTTCATCTTCGCCATATTGCGTGTGTAAGTCACCTTGTGCTGCACTTTGGTCATGTTGTGTAGTCTTCTTGTGCTGCACTTGTTCTTATGGGTGTTAGTCCCATACAACGCAGGTTGTTTGGTATATTCTAAATGTGTTCTACCCTTACATGAGGGAGGTTTTATAGGTCATTCTACCCTGTCTAGAGGGATGACTTAATGGGTTTCAGTCCCATTTACACAGCTTACGTTATGGGTCCCGGTCCCATTTTCGCATGTGTCCCTTACATGAGGGGTGGTGTGTTGGGTTATAGTTCCTTCCCCACAGTTACTATTGTCTGGTTCCTTACATGAGGAGTACTTTCTTGGGTGCAGTCCACCCATAGTGTTAGAGTTCAGGGGTGCGTTATTCCCTTTACTCTTTTCACGTGTGTTCACATGTCTTTTCATGTGGTGTCTCTTTTTGTGTCTGTGAGCTGTACGTGCTCAACCTTACTTTTTGTTTCAATATTAAAGGAGGAGGATGGTAATGGTTCGTTTGTATCTTTTCATTCTTCTTTCCTCCTTTGTTTGGTCTGTGTTCCCTCTCGTGATGTGGTTTTACCATTCATCCCAGGGTTATGGACTATTGTCTTCATTTGTACATTGCTGTGTATAGTAGTTTTCATTTTAGTATGGTTTTATTAGTTTTCAATTTAAAAGGGAGAAGATAATGTAGTATCTTCATGTTATGTTTATAATGTTCCCTTTTACCTTGTTCCTAGCTGCTCAGCCAGTGTGAGTGTTCTGTGTGGAATGTTGGTGTGATGGACATGAGTGGAATGCTTGGGTGCCTGGTGTGAGTGTTCCCAGTTGGAAGATGGGCTGAGCAGCTAGCAGGCTGCTCCTGGTGGGGCTGTTACCACAGATCTTATGGACTTAATAAATATCCTTCAAAGACACTACTTGGCTACGTCTACGATGTCACCTCTATGCATGGGACAATACCACTACACCTCCTTTTGAAAAATGTTTAAGGTCCTGTTTTTCCCATTAAGGGTGCACTACCCGTAACTCCTCCTGTATAGAATTATCTAAGCCTCAGATGAAGCTGTTACCCAGAAGGTAGGGTGGGTGGTGCATTAGAACTGGGACAAGGAAGTAACAAATAAGAGTAATGTGATTACCAGTAGGTAGTTTGGTCATTACCTTGTCATATTCCTTCTTGTCACCGGCTATAAACTTGAGGACATACCCAAAGTCCTTGATGAGATTTAGAGCTTGCACTCTCAGAAAAAGAACACAGACACCAATCACAGAATGCAACACCCAATGCACTTTTATTAAAACAGCTCAATCTGCAACATATCTTGAAATAGCATAGAAAACTCCAGAAAAAGAAGAATTTAACTAGTAACCATTATCCTACCAATAGTCCATCACAAAAGTAGAGGGGGTTTTTCAAGTGGCTGCCAAGCAAATATCATAAAGGGATACCTCTTGGATCTCTACCCTGGAAGCCATCATGTCTTTAGTAGCCCTGTCACGAAGTAAGGCAGGCTGACGCTTGACTTAAACCGACTAGATCAAAGAGATCGTGGACTTTATCCACCTACTATAGATAATATCAGAGGGTCTCATTGCCTGGTGATATGTACCAAAAGTAAGGAATAAATTATCATAGTGACAAATAGCAGCTGCAAGTTTCAGATAGACAAAGACAGAACAGTATACCTCTAAGGAGTACAAGTCCATATCTACAAGAGAGACTGGGTAAGGTAGATAACCAGGTAGAACTTGGCATCCATGTGAACCTTTTTAGTCACTTTAGGAAGAAAACCCAGGCATGTCCCAAGATTTTTTTCAGTTAGGAAATATGTGAAAATACAGTGCTTAACACACTAAAGACACAGGGCCACATGTACAAAACTTTTGCGACTCGCAAAACAGTCACAAAGGGGTTTGCAAACGCAAAAATAGGTGTTTGCGATGTACAAAAGCCATTCACAAACTACAAATTGTGATGTGACTGTTGTGCGAATCAGTAAATTTAGCAAATGTAAATACCGAATCGCAAATAGGAAATCCCTATTTGCGATTCACAAAATGTAAGTTAAGGGCATTTGCAAATAGTGACTACTCACAAAAAGGCCTGTTTACACATGATATTTACCACCAAATCTGAATAGGTGGTAAATAGGTGCAACGTATATAAACTGGTCCAGAATGCATCAGGGTTTCCCACAATGGCTGCTCTGTACCTGATTGCAAGAAGGATGAGAATACTGGCTGCTCAGCGGAGGAGGGGGCAGAGACAAAGGAGAATTTACAGACTAAAGCTGACCATTTTTCAACAAACTGAGGAAGAAATATATGACTAATACAGTCTAAGTAACAATGTCATATTGGAGATAATTTCCCTCTTACAGCCGCATTTTGAAAGCAGGACTTTTCACAGCAATTCTATCCCTACTCATGTTCAGGTGTTGTGCTTGTTACACCTATTGGTCTCTGGTGTGATTGCTGTAGCAGGAGGGGTGTCATAAAGTGCACTTTCATGTTTCTTCCGTGCATTCCTAGATGCCATGCTGATCTACATGCACCAACACATATACCTGCCCAGGAAATGCATGGTCCCAGATTACAATGTAGCATTATTACACATTTTCCCCTATGTCATAGGGTGTATAGATGGGACACATGTGCCCATATGTCCCCCCATCCCATCTGGAACATATATGCAGAAACTGGAAAAATACACATTCCCTCAACATTCAGGTGGTAGGCAATGCCCACAAAAGCATAACTGATATTGTGTAGCAATATACAGGAAGCACCCATGACTCCTTCATGTTGAGACACAGCGGAATATACAGATGGCTGGAAAGAGGGAATTATGGATATCTATTAGGTACAGAATTGCAATTTACAAACAGATATGTGTTTGTTGTCACCTGTTCATTCTGTCATGTAGCCTTACAACTTTGTCTGTTTTGCAGGTGACAGTGCATATGCCATATGTCCATGGATTCTCACACCATACCTTTCTCCCACCTCCCAAAGTGAGCACCAATATACCAGTGCACATTGTTGCACCAGAAGTGTGATTGAGCAGAAATTTGGCCTCCTGAAAACATGTTTACGGTGCCTGCACAAGAGTGAGGTTGCATTATAATATGCACCCGAAATAGCTTGCAAGATAGTAGTGTGTGCCATCCTACGCAACATTGCTGCCATGAGAAGTCCACACATTGGTGTGTCATCATCGGATTCAGAGGATGAAGATCCTGTGCCACCAGTCCACCAGCCGATAGATGGGGGCAGAGCAGTGGAGGGAAGAAGGTGCAGGGACCACATTACCACACACTAATTTGGGCTGTAAGTATACAATAAAAATGTGTTGTGTATGTTAAAGGAACACAAGACCATGCTGATGAATATTAACAAAATATCCTTTAATGTCAGGTATGTAGCCTGGAGTGAAAGAAAACAAACAGTTGTAAAAGAAAATATCACTCTGCTGGTTTTGTCACCAGATACAAGTGAACTGAGGAATCAAAAGCAAATCATCAAAGTCAGCTCAATGTATCTTGCCCTTACGGGCAGACGGGCTACTTCCATGTTGTGTCGCACCATGTTCTTGGCTGCTGTTGTTTCTCAATGTCCTGGCATCTGTGGTGAACACACTGCTGATGCTTGATCGGTCCTCACTATCTGGACCTTCTCTGCCTGTGACACCTGCAATGCGGTCAGTCTGCATAGCCTCAACAGCAGATGTGATTTGTAGCAGGCCCCTTGATACATCGCCACTAAAGTGGCCTATTTCAACCTGTAGATTTACAGTCCTTCTGCACAGGTTTGCTGTAGTATGTGCCAGTCACCCGATAGACCGGCTTAGAGTGTCCAGCCTTACTGCACTGTGTCTATCCCTCCTTGTTTGACCAGAGTCAGTGTCTGCAAATTGGAAGCAGAAACATCTCAAGAGCCGCTGTCATGCTGTCCATCTTGTGGTCCATTTGCGTTCAGTTGTCTGCTATTTGTTATGTTATGTTATGTTATCACAACTTCTATAGCGCACTACTACCCTTAGGTGTCTAGGCGCTTACGGACAGCATACTGTACAGGGAACTTAGTTTTTGAAAAGCCAGGTTTTAAGATTTTTCCTGAACTCAATTTGTTTGGCAACATTTTTGAATCCCAATGCCATACTGTCATGCATGCTCTGCAACCTCCGATTTATGATCTTCATTTGTTTATGTAGCAGGCATTAAATGCGTATTATGGACTTTTCCAGCCCTCCAAACACTTGTGTCCCCTGTGATGATTATGGTATTGGCAGAAGTGTTTGTGGCACAGGACGTGTCCTATGTCTCAGTTGACCATATCCCAACAGACGCGGCTGGCATGGTCTCACTATGGGAGTTATTGCAGGACGTAGTAGTGGGTGGCCCTCATCCTCCTCCTGTTACGCACATTGTGGTGAAATAACTGCACTGGTGGTGTGGCTCTGCAATGTAAAGGCTCCACTATAGGTGTGAATTTGGTCTTCCTCCTCATCCTTGTGAGTTGCCTCACCTACCTCGAACTCCGTCCCTTCTGTGTGCTGTGCAGATACACCTGTGGTGCAGAAAAAAAAAATTACTTCGTTTGTCTATGTGTGTGAGCCACTTAACATACCTTTGTGGTTTACTTACAATAAACTTGAAAAACTGCACTATGTTTCATGTACTACATGTCCCATGATGCACAGGTAAGGCTGCAGTAAGTGTTACCTTAACATGGGTCTGTGGATATACAATTTTATTTAAACAGTACAATGTACATGCTGTACTTACTTGGATTGGGTCCTGGAGTCAAGGTGTCCAATTGTCGAAATCCAACAACTGCCTTGGGATCAAGGGTGCCTTCCACCAGTGATTCTATGGCTGTAGGTGGGAGTACTGTGGAGGGTCCACCCCTTGTCACACAGCTCTCGGCCAGGCATGTGGCCACCTTTTTCTTGGTCCTCGACCTGAGGTCGTACTACCTTTTATGTATTTCCCCCACAGAGTGCTGAAGGACCCCAACAGAATTGATTTTGGCCTGAATGTCATTCCATATCTTTTTTTTTGGGCCCCAGGGACAGTCATAGAGGCCTTACCAAACAGCATGTCATGGATGAAGCCACATTCATCCATGAGTATTTCTATCTCCTTTTCAGTAAATTTTAATTTTCTTTTCCTCTCCCCCTGCCTTGTTTTTTCCTTCCTGGCTTGCCATGTTGGTTGAGGTGGGGGGGGTCTGATTTCTTAAAGGCAACAGGGTATCTCGAAACAGAGGCACCCTGCTACACCTTCTCTCTGTCTCTCTCCTTCACTGGCAGCCACCGAGAAGCTCTTCCTTGTTCAGGAGTTTGGGTCTCAGGGTGTGGCATGTGTACCAGAAAGTGTTTCTCCTATTTTTTGAATTGCATTCGCAATTTGCGAATGCATTTGCTAAATAAGGATCACAAATTGCGATTCCAAAAATTGTGATTGGCATGCGTTGCGAGTAGCAAAAACTTTTGGCAAACCAACATACATACCTAATTGTGATTACCTATTTGCGATTCGCAAAAGTTCGCTAATAGGCAATCGCAATTTCTCCTGTACGTACATGTGGCCCCAAATCTCACCAGGTCTTCTAGCGGAGGTGATGGTTACTAGAACAAATATCTTAGAGGAACAAAGAAAGTCAAAGGCACCACCCTAAAGCTTAAATTGATCAGATTGTAAAGCTGAGAGCACTAAGGACAGAGCCCTAGAAGGTAGCCCCCACACTGAAGAATATGCCAAGAGAAAGCCACTGAGAGTTGAGAGACAACGGACTTAATAACCTGTATACCTCCCCTTTAAGCTTAAACTGTAGCCCACTGAATCCTCAGAATTTCTGGGAACAATCCATAAAAAAACCATGCTGAAGAAATTGCCAAATCAAAACGGGATCACATTTGCACAGCAAAAAATCATTTTTTACACACCTTTATGGACTGATGCCCAGTGGTGGTCATATCCCTTACTAGTGAAAGAGCACCTAGATGCTTGAACTGCCATTTATACGCCCCTCTTTGTAAGCCTATCTGGAAGCTCTTAGTTAACCAAATCCAGGTGTTCAACCTCTGCAGCTCTGTTTCTTCAGAGACAATATGAGAAATGAGGAAATCAGAAAGGAGAAGGGAAAAGAGACTGAATCCACACCACAGCGATAGCCGTCTGTGGAGAACTGCAAACTAAGATCTCAGGGCCAAAAGGGAACCACCATGATCATTACTGGAGAAAGGCAAAGAGCTTACGAGCCACTGGGAATAGGGCAAAGCCAAAGAGCCGACCCCCTCTACCCGACTAAAGGTAAGTGACAGCATCCATTGCAGAATATGAGCCAATTATCCTGAGAGATATCAAAGTTCCGGGCAGACAGGACTACTCAGCTTAAGAAAACCATTTTAGAATTGTCCACCATCTTATGTGAACCACTCATAATGTCAGAGGGTGTTTTCCTGCCATCAGACCAATCAGATAGACTACCTTTGTCAATTCCTTACAACTATTGCCACCCTGATAATTCACACAAGCCCTGGTCATGATATTGTTTGTCATCAGCAGAACAGCAGTGCTCTGTATCCACTCTGCAAAGGCTTTCTGGGGTAGAAGGGTAGTTGAAAGTTTCTTCCAGTTAGAAAATGTTCATATCACTCTTTTCCCACTGCCCTTGACCTGTCTGTGACCCAATATTTCTCTTCAGCTATCACCTCAAGTGTTTGTCGGTAGGATACTGAATCTGCAGCCAGGAGAGGTAACCCTTTGTTTACCTAAGCTGGCTCCAGCCACCAGTCCAAGTATTAGGCAATCTCCTCTAAGAGTAGAATCCTAGAGTCATACTGCTTTAAAACATATTTCCATCAAAGAAGGATGTGACAAGAAACTGGACTCACATGAACAAGAGGCCATAGTACAACAAACACTGTGGAAGCCTGTGGAAGAGAAAGAGGTAAAGGTACATTAGGTACACATCTCTCCCTAATTGAGAAATGTTCATGTTTCAGTGCAGAAAGCAGATTCCCCAGAGCACTCGGTGCCTGCATCTATCTCCTTGATTGTAGTGAAAGAATAGATTCATATGCAACTGAATGCGGATAGCATGACCCACAAGTCATGATACCATATTAGTTGCACTCTGGACTAAGTTGAGTTGATCAACATTCTCAGTGAAGTCTGAAATTGACATAGTACTTTTACTTCTTTCACAAACTTGTCACAGAATGGAGAGTAAATTGACCAGTCATCTTGATAAGGTAGAATGGCAATCCTTTTTTTGTGTGAAAACAGCCTACTACTATAACAAGCACCTTAGAGAAGACTTTTAGGGGAACATTAGAGTCTGAATGGAAGAGCAACAAACTAGTAATGAGAGGACAAGCTTACAGATTCGAGCAATCATAGGTGAAGATACCAAATTGGAATGTGGAGATAGGCATCCTTAAGGTCCACGGCTACCAAGAAGCCCCCCATTGTAATCAGGGGAATGATGGTCTGAAGGATGTCCATCTTGAAATGGATTGGCTGGGCAAACTGTTTCACTCCTTTCAAGTTGAGGATTAGCCTGAATTCTACATTGATCTTTGGCACCAGAAATAAATGAGAGTAAATTCCTATGCACCATACTTCCTGGGGAGCAGGGTAGATTGCTTGTTCAATAACGACTGCCTGGAGAGCCTCCTGTCTGCCATTGGACTGAGGCCATGAACATGAATACAAAATTTGGTGGCAAAATGGCAAATTCTATTATGAAACTCTCTTAAACAATCCTAAACATATGTTATGTAATCTTATTTTTATATAACACATCCACACATCTCTACAAACATCCACACATCTGTAATAAAGCCTTACTAGTGACTGAAAAATTTATGGCTGCAACCTCCCAATGGATCTGGTTTGAAATGCTCAAAATAGTAGCGAGTTAATTAAAGGGTTTAGAGGGAGGATCAGCAGAAACCTTGAGTGCCTGCCCACAGTTCTTACCTTTAAAATCATTAGCTCTACCATGATCTTGAAGAGCCACATGGCAATGATGACGTCTAAAGTGAGCTCTCTCAGAGGATATGATTGATCCCTACCCTTCAAACCCTTGGTAAAAGGAGGGACATGCTTCAAGCTTTTTCATTTATTCGTGCAGAAGGTCATCCAACTGTAGACCAAATTGAATCTGTCCTACAAAAGGAAGTCAAAGAACCACATTTTTTTGAAGACTCTCTATTTTCTATTCCCATGCCCTCACCTGGTGGCAACCAGCAACAAGAGCTCCAGAGGTAATGGCGATAGATGTCTCAGTCAGAAACCGTGCTTGAGTGATGAGTTAGCATAATTAGTGCCCCGGGGAGGTGGTGGTCCCCGGGGCAGCGTGGGGGGGGGGCAGGAGCCACTTACTTTTAATTTATGTTGCCCCGGGGAGGTGATGTCATCAGTGATATCATTTGAGATGTCATCAGTGATGTCATCAGTGATGTCACTGACCATGTCATGAATGATGTAATATGTGACATCATCAGCAGTGCATTGCGGGGGCGCAAGTTATAGTTAGCTCAACTGACTATAACGGCTGAATTTCTCTGGTTTTGTACGAGTGAAATGTCCAACTAACTATAACGTCCCTAAAACCTGTGGTTTTTTCAGTGAATTTCTAAGGTTTTTTAAATGCTAATTTCTAACTATAACGTCCCTGAAACCTATGGTTTTTTTCAGTGAATTTCAAAGTTTTTTTAACCCCTTCCATGCTCATGACGAGCTCAGCTCGTCATGCTGCGCAGTGCTCGTGTGCGCATGACGAGCTGAGCTCGTCATGAACCCGTCCGCTTAATGAAACGCCTCGCACAGGGCGAAAATCGGCCGCGCATGGAAGGGGTTAAATGCTAATTTCTAACTATAACGTCCCTGAAACCTATGGGTTTTTCATTGAATTTCAAAGGTTTTTTAAATGCTAAATTCTAACTATAACGTCCCTGAAACCTATGGTTTTTCAGTGAATTTCTAAGGTTTTTTAAATGAAAATTTCTAACTATGCCTACAAAGGTAGGACATGTGCAGAAAGAGGAAGAAAGGTGCAGAAAGAAGCAAGAGAAATGCAGAAAGAGGCAACAGAAGTCCAGAAAGAGGAAGAAAGGTGCAGAAAGAAGGAAGAGATATGCAGAAAGAACCAACAGAGGTGCAGAAAGAGGCAAAAGAGGTGCAGAAAGAGGGAAGAAGGGTGCAGAAAGAAGGAACAGGCGTGCAGAAAGAGGCAAGAGAGGTGCAGAAAGAGGGAAGAAGGGTGCAGAAAGAAGGAATAGGGGTGCAGAAAGAAGCAAGAGGGGTGCAGAAAGAGGGGTGCAGAAAGAGGGAAGAGGGGTGCAGAAAGAAGCACGAGTGGTGCAGAAAGAAGCAAGAGAGGTGCAGAAAGAAGCAAGAGGGGTGCACAAAGAGGGAAGAGGGGTGCAGAAAGAAATAAAAAAAAGTGCAGAAAGAAGGAACAGAAGAGCAGAAAGAGGGAAGAGGGGTGCAGAAAGAGGCAACAGAGGTGCAGAAAGAGGCAAGAGGGGTGCACAAAGAAGCAAGTGAGGTCCAGAAAGAGGCATCAGAGGTGCAGAAAGAGGTAAAAGAGGTGCAGAAAGTAGATATGATTTGCAGAAAGAGGCAAGAGAAGTGCAGAAAAAGAAAGAAAGGTGCAGAGAGAAGGAACAGAAATGCAGAAAGAGGCAAGAGAGGTGCAGAAAGAAGCAAGAGTAGTGCAGAAAGAAGCAACAGAGGTGCAGAAAGAGGCAAGAGGGGTGCAAAAAGAGAGAAGAGGGGTGCAGAAAGAAACAAAAGAAGTGCAGAAAGAAGGAACAGAGGAGCATAAAGAGGGAAGAGGGGTGCACAAAGAGGCAAGAGAAGTGCAGAAAGAGGCAAGATGGGTGCACAAAGAAGCAAGTGAGGTGCAGAAAGAGGCAACAGAGGTGCAGAAAGTAGATATGATTTGCAGAAAGAGGCAAGAGAAGTGCAGAAAAAGAAAGAAAGGTGCAGAAAGAAGCAACAGAAATACAGAAAGAGGCAAGAGAGGCGCAGAAAGAAGCAAGAGTGGCTTGCACACCATTAGTACTAATTTAAAACGCACATTTAGCAATAAGTAACAGGTGACCATTCTAGGTTTGCAAAGGACCTTCCACCATGCTGTAACACTTGCCGCTGCATTTTTAGTAACGTTTGAGCCAGAAACAAGGCTTTTTTTGTTAAAATCTGCAGATTAGGCAGCAGATGATGAATTGTGTGGCTAATGCGGAAAATGTATAATTGTGCGAAAGTCGGTGCAGCCAAACAGTTGCATAATTCCAGTGGCCCTGCTCATACCTCTGACTAGGTCCAGAAGTGCTCCTCAGTGATTCCTTCTTTTTTTGTCTTATTGAGTTCATAATTTAGCTTCTATGGAAACGAGAAAGACTAAACCTGAGGTTACCACTCCACAACACAGACTACCATACCACATAATTACTCTCACATAACACATAATCCCACTCTACATAATTCCTATACACTAAATACCACATACTGTCTATCCACATAATTTCACTGCACAACATACCACATAATTCCACTACACACAAAGTACATCCACTCCACTCCAAAAACATTAGTAAAAACTTTTAGATTTACAACGCCAATAGCTCTAACTCTTGCAAATGCGAGACCTATTACATTACAAATGCTTCTTTAACTGGTAGTCGCGTTTGCAGAGTGCTGGAGAAAGGGGGCTGGGCCTCCAACCAGCGCTCAGGAATTCCGCTATGTAGGACTTACAGGAGGTACCAGGAGGGTTTCTTGGCCCCCAAAGTCCATCAGGAGTAAAGTGGACTTCATCCCCCAAACAGTACTGTGCCAGCAGGAGCGTTTGCAGAGTGGTGGAGAAAGGGGGGGCGTGGCCTCCGAAGACCTCTTAGCAATCCCACTGTGTGGGACTAAGTGGCGGTAATAGGAGGGGTAGTTGGCCCCCAAGGACAACCTTGGGGGCCAACTACCCCTCCTATTACCTCCAGTAAGTCCCACACAGCAGCATTGCTAAGTTCTCATAGCAGCCATGCCCCCTTTCCCCACCACTCTGCAAACGCGCTTCCTGGGGCGCCCTTGCATGGGGATTAAAGTCCACTTCGCTGCTGGGGGTCCTTAGGGGCCAACTAGCCTACCTGATACCTCCAGTATGCCCCAGATAGTGGCATTGCTGATAGGTGGGCACAGGCCATGCCCCCTTTTTCCACCACTCTGCAAACGCACCTCCTGGCATGCTCTTGGTTGGGGGATGAAGTCCCCTTGCCTCCTGAGGGTCCCTAGGGGCCAACTAGCCCATCAGGTACCTCCAAGTAAGCCCCACGCAGCTGGATTGCTGAGAGTGGTCTGAGGCCACACCCCCTTTTTACACCACTCTGCAAACGTGCCTCCTGGCGCACTGCTGCTCGGGGGATGAAGTCCACTTGTATCCTGAGGTCCTCAGGACACAAGAGGACCTCATTGCCCCACCAGCAGTGCGCCAAGAGGCGCGTTTGGAGAGTGGTGTAAAAAGGGTCGTGGCCTCAGACCACCTCACAGCAATCCCACTGTGTTGGACTTACTGGAGGTTCCTGGTTGCCTAGTTGGCCCCCAGCGACCCTTGCTAGCAACGGGGACTTAATCCCCCAATGCAGAGCGCGCCAGGAGGTGAGTTTGCAGAGTCATGCAAGGAGGGGGCGGAGCCTCGGGCGAGTTGCCGGTTTCTTTTTTATTTTTTCAATTTTTGTTATTTTATGGGAGGGGGGCCACGTGGCCCCCCTTCCCTGGGCCACTTTTGGCCCCGGGGGATGGCAGCCTTATTGTTTTGTTTTTTTAATTTGGGGAGGGGGGCCTCGTGGCCCCCCTCCAGAGGCCAATTATGGCCCCGGGGAACCCCATCCCCCGGGGCCTGGCCAGCCTTCTTTTTTTATTATTTTTTTTTGGAGAGGGGCCGCGTGGCCCCCCTCCTCAGGCCAATTATGGCCCCGGGGACCCCATCCCCCGGGGCTGGCCTTCCATTTTTTCTTTTTTTAATATTTTAATTAAAGGGGAGGGGGGCCAAGTGGCCCCCCTCCTGGGCCACTTCTGGCCCCGGGGACCCCATCCCCTGGGGCCAGCCCTCAGCATTGGGGACCGTGGGGGGAGCCCCAATGACCCCACGGTCCCAGCCGGCTCCCCACCTCCTGCGGGAGCCGGCATTGCTTTTGGGCAAGGGGAGCTGCTAAGATGCAGCTCCCCTTGATCTGTCTCAAATGACATCACTGATGACATCATCCACGTGATAATCTCATGCACCTCCTCACACCCTAATATAACCTTTGATACACCCACTCTAAATTACAGACTGCCATTCGCAAAACCATAGACACTCCAACACCAATAACTACATACCCACTCACTGATTCTTAGGTCTACGCACACATCCACTCACTCACCCGTACAGTCACTCATACTTACGGTCACTCAGTACAGGACTATCATATGCACTCATACTCCTTTATAGACACTCAAACACCGCCACTCATCCATAGAGGTACTCACACACCTAGTCAGTCATGCAAATAATTAAACACACTACCATTTACTCACCTATACAGTTATACACACACCAGCTCACTTACTCATACAAATACTAGCACATTCTTACGCTCTTATACAATCACTGATACAAGCACACACTCATCCATACAGCCACTATCACAATCACTCACTCTCGCTTATAGCTATTTATATACTCCAACACACATATATACTGCCTTTCACATATGTAGTTACTCACACATGTACCACTGGGACATACATTCACTCACTAACACACTCTTACACACACTTACCCACCCATACAGTCTATCACAGATGCACTCTTGAAACCATCCACCCAGTGAATCACCCACTCACACATCTATGCACAGAGTCGCACACACCCCTCCCACACAAACACTCAGGCACCCAGATACTCAGACAAGCATTCAATAACTCATATAGACACTCATGTAGCTATTAACAAACACATGCAGCCACTTACACAGCAACAGACAGACGGATACAGACATTCACCCAGTTTAGTCACTAACCCATGCATTCAGTAAGATACGTTAAATCACTCACTTATACAGTCAGTCACGCACCTACTAAATCATCCATACAGACACTTACACACATACTCATTCTTCAATACGTCTTTTCCTATATATATTAAAAATATTTAAACTTTACAGAAACACACAGTCACTGGATGATGTCATCAGTGATGTCATCAGTGATGTCATTTGAGATGTCATCAGTGATGTCATCAGTGATGTCACTGACCATGTCATGAGTGATGTAATATGTGACGTCATCAGCAGTGCATTGCGGGGCGCGAGTTATAGTTAGCTGGACTAACTATAACGGGGGAATTTCACGGGTTTTGTACGAGTGCAATGTCCAACTAACTATAACTGTCCCTAAAACCTATGGTTTTTTCAGTGAATATATATATATATCCGGTTCAAAGAGCGCACCTTTTCACTTCCATTCTGGTGAGGAAAGAAAGAGAGTAAGAACTCCTCTTATGATAGTGCGATTATCTTTATTTTGCTCACAGATTCCTCATATCATGACGCGTTTCGGTCACCGAGTGGCCTTGATCACATTATATATTGAAAAGAGTGCATACGAAATGTTCATGAAGTAGTATAAAACAAAAATGAGTACTAAGCTATCATTCTTAAATGTGCACATTTAGTTTATGCCTCAAAACCTTTTTCTATCAACTCTTGCTCACTGTTTAGACTTGTATTGGAATCTTTTCCCTAGCACCAGCAACCTGCTTAGAATGTGCTGACTTCAGACCTATGTTCCATTTTGTTCCCTCACCCCATGTTAGGTCATTGACTATAACACAATGAGACATTGCTGTGTTTGTTATAATAAATAATGATTTAGACATTTATGAATGCTTCATCAGAATAGTATTGCTAGTTTGCCTCTGCATCTCTGAAAACTCTTTGCCTTCTATTGAAACTCATAGCACATCTTCTAGCTTAGGTAAGAAGGTTCTCATGAGAACTTTCCTCCATGTAACATTTGAAACAGTGTTATACAAATGTACCCGCGTGAATGTTTACTGTGGGAATCAAGTGAAGAGACATCGGAAGCTGACAACCCCATCGTTTGAGCGGATCCCATTAGTTGGATGAGCTGACACCTAAAAGAGTATTGATACAATATTCTAATGAAGTTTTAATAATGAGTGTTCCTAGAGAGACAGTAGGAATTGCACTTGGAGTTCGACCGAAAGGGAGACTCCAGACCAAGAGCCATTATTCCCACCTTGCGACTCTTCCCCTAGAGAGTTGATCTTTTTGCTTTGTTACCAATTGCGACTGTTAAAGGTGACTTTATCCTAATGACTTAACCCTGACCGGTGCTACTGCAGAGATCATTCTATTATTGATGGTTGACACTGCAGCTGTCGGGAACTCGGCTGAGTTTCCAGAATAACTCTTTTTGGGAAGTTCGTCTTTTATTCTCACTCTTGCTCTTTCTTTAAAAGGAATCTTTATGGGTTCTACTTAGAATAGGTCAATTAGCTAGTTTAGGGACACTTTCCTTCATGGAACACTGTGTATTGATGTATGCTGTAGCTAATCAATCGATATACCAAGGACAAAGTCTATAAGTTGTGTGTTTTAACTTGAAACCATACTTGGCTCATCCTCAGGCTCCAGCAAGGGGCATGAGGTGTGTCAAACAATGAGGTTGTCGGCCACGTTGTGTTGAGCAGAAATGCTATATATGTGTACATATATATATATATATATTCACTGAAAAAACCATAGGTTTCAGGCACGTTATAGTTAGAAATTAGCATTTAAAAAACCTTAGAAATTCACTGAAAAACCCATAGGTTTTAGGGACAGTTATAGTTAGTTGGACATTTCACTCGTACAAAACCAGAGAAATTCCCCCGTTATAGTTAGTTCAGCTAACTATAACTCGCGCCCCCGCAATGCACTGCTGATGACGTCACATATTACATCACTCATGACATGGTCAGTGACATCACTGATGGCATCTCAAATGACATCACTGATGACATCATCCAGTGACTGTGTGTTTCTGTAAAGTTTAAATATGTTTAATATATATAGGGAAAGGAGTATTGAAGAATGAGTGGGTGTATAAGTGTCTGAATGGATGATTTAGTAGGTGCGTGACTGACTCTATAAGTGAGTGATTAAACGTATCTTACTGAATGCATGGGTTAGTGACTAAACTGTGTGAATGTCTGTATCCATCTGTCTGTTGGTGTGTAAGCGGCTGCATGGGTTTGCGAATAGCTACATGAGTGTCTATATGGGTTATTGATTGGTTGTCTGAGTATCTGTATGGGTGCCTGAGTGTTTGTGTGGGTGGGGTGTGTGTGACTCTGTGCATAGATGTGTGAGTGGGTGATTCACTGGGTGCATGGTTTCAAGAGTGCATCTGTGATGGACTGTATGGGTGGGTGAGTGTGTGTATGGGTGTGTTAGTGAGTGAATGTATATCTCAGTGGTACATGTGTGAGTAACTACATATGTGAAAGGCAGTATATATGTTTGTTGGAGTATATAAATGGCTATAAGTGAGAGTGTGTGATTGTAAGAGTGGCTGTATGGATGAGTGTGTGCTTGTATCAGTGATTGTATAAGAGCGTAAGAATGTGCTAGTATTTGTATGAGTAATTGAGCTGGTGTGTGTATAACTGTATAGGTGAGTAAATGGCAGTGTGATTAATTATTTGCATGACTGACTAGGTGTGTGAGTACCTCTATCGATGAGTGACGGTGTGCGAGTGTCTATATAGGTGTATGAGTGCATATGATAGTCCTGTACTGAGTGACCATAAGTATGAGTTACTGTACGGGTGAGTGAGTGGATGTGTGTGTAAACCTAAGAATCAGTGAGTGGGTATGTACTTATTGGTGTTGGAGTGTCTATGGTTTTGAGAATGGCAGTCTGTAATTTAGAGTGGGTGTATCAAAGGTTATATTAGGGTGTGAGAAGATGCATCAAATTATCACATGGATGATGTCATCAGTGATGTCATCAGTGATGTCATTTGAGATGTCATGAGTGATGTCACTGACCATGTCATGAGTGATGTAATATGTGACGTCATCAGCAGTGCATTGCGGGGGCGCAAGTTATAGTTAGCTGAACTAACTATAACGGGGGAATTTCTCTGGTTTTGTATGAGTGAAATGTCCAACAAACTATAACTGCCCCTAAAACCTATGGGTTTTTCAGTGAATTTCTAAGGTTTTTTAAATGCTAATTTCTCACTATAACGTGCCTGAAACCTATGGTTTTTTCAGTGAATTTCAAAGGTTTTTTAAATGCTAATTTCTAACTATGCCTACAGAGGTAGGACATGTGAAGAAAGAAGAAAAAACGCACAGAAAGAAGCAAAAGAAATGCAGAAAGAAGCAACAGAAATCCACAAAGACGAAGAAAAGTGCAGGAAGAAGCAAGACATGTGCAGAAAGAACCAACAGAGGAGCAGAAAGAGGCCTTGTTGCAAAATCATCCTGTGCCCACAACTTTTTCAGACGGGTACTGGTGGTAACTGACTCTGAGTAACTAGGCCTAGAGCCAGTGCTATGCTAAAAGACACTTAGAATACAGTGAAAACACCTACATACACTAGGGAACACTATGCGTTGGGGTACCCCTGTGATTAGCATGACCTCCTCTGTAAGGCCCTAGTACATAATAGGGCAGGGGGATTAAAACTACCTCTTAAAACGCGCCACGGGCGCGTTTGCACAGTGGTGAAGGGAGGGGGGGCCTGAGGTGACATGTGTGCAAACATGCCCTGTGGCCGTTTTAAGTTGGGAGATTAAGTCCCCTTGAATCCTGAGGGTCCCTGGGGTCCAACTAGCCCACTAGGTACCTCCAGTAAGCGCCACAGAGCTGCGTTGCAGAGAGGTGTAAAAGGGGCATGGCCTGGACCACCTCTCTGCAACGCAGGCCTGTGGTGCTTACTGGAGGTACCTGGTGGCCTAGTTGGCCCCAGGGG
This sequence comes from Calotriton arnoldi, assembly GCA_963921515.1. Lineage (NCBI taxonomy): Eukaryota > Metazoa > Chordata > Amphibia > Caudata > Salamandridae > Calotriton > Calotriton arnoldi. The sequence continues at coordinate 409,335 of CAWUFW010003779.1, forward strand.
CCCTCAGGATTGAAGGAGTATTAATTCCCCAACTTAAAACGCGCCACAGGGCGTGTTTGCACACATGTCACCTCAGGCCCCGCCCCCTCCCTTCACCACTGTGCAAACGCACCCCGTGGCGCGTTTTAAGTTGGGGGATAAAGTCCCCTTGAATCCTGAGGGTCCCTGGGGTCCAACTAGCCCACGAGGTACCTCTAGTAAGCGCCACAGAGCTGCGTTGCAGAGTGGTGTAAAAAGGGGCGTGGCCTGGACCACCTCTCTGCAACGCAGGCCTGTGGCGCTTATTGGAGATACCTGGTGGGCTAGTAGGCCCCCAGGGACCCTCAGGATTGAAGGGAACTTAATTCCCCAACTTAAAACGCGCCACAGGGCGTGTTTGCACAAGTCACCTCAGGCCACGCCCCCTCCCTTCACCACTGTGCAAACGAGACCCGTGGCGCGTTTTAAGTTGGGGGATAAAGTCCCCTTGAATCCTGAGGGTCCCTGGGGTCCAACTAGCCCACTAGGTACCTCCAGTAAGCGCCACAGAGCTGCGTTGCAGAGAGGTGTAAAAAGGGGCGTGGCCTGGACCACCTCTCTGCAACGCAGCCCTGTGGCGCTTACTGGAGGTACCTGGTGGGCTAGTTGGCCCCCAGGGACCCCCAGTATTGAAGGGGAATTAATTCCCCAACTTAAATCGCGCCACAGGGTGCGTTTGCAAAGTGTTGCTGGGAGGGGGCGGGGCCTCCGGCACGATCGCGCCTTTTATTTTTTTTAAGAAGGGGGGCTGTGTGGCCCCCTTTCTTTCCTATTTTATGGGCCCTGGGGACCCCATCCCCCAGGGCCTGACCCCTATTTTTTTTTTTTAAATGGAAGGGGCCCGCGTGGCCCCCCTCCCAAGGCCATATTCGGCCCCGGGGACCCCATCCCCCGGGGCATGGCCAGTGTTTTGTTTTTTTTTATTTGGAGGGGGGCTGCGTGGCCCCCCTCCTCAGGCCATTTATGGCCCCGGGGACCCCATCCCCCAGGGACTGGCCTCTCATTGGGGAGCGTCGGGGGAGCCCCAATGCCCCCACGGTCCCTGCCGGCTCCCCGCGTCCTGCGGGAGCCGGCATTGCTTTTCCACATGGGGAGCTGCTGACATGCAGCTCCCCGTGTGGAAAAGCAATCTGGTTTGAATTTTGGAAGAGAGAGCAGGTTTCCTGCTCTCTCTTCCAAAATCCAAACCAGTGTTTGCTATGACAGGGTGGGAGCCGCGAGGCTCCCGCCCTGTCATAGCAAACAGCAGTGTCCCGGGGGTGGGCACCCCAGGACACTGCAGGAGCCGGCCCTGGGGGGTGGCGGTCCCCAGGGCCATCACAGGCTCCAGGAGGGGGTGGCGGCCCCCCTCCCATCACATGCACAGCCCCGGGGAGGTGGTGGTCCCCTGGGCTCGGGGGTCCGTAACGGACCCCCAAATTAGCATTTTAGTGCCCCGGGGAGGTGGCGGTCCCCGGGGCATGTGGGGGGGCTCTAGCCCCCCCACGCAGGTATATTTGTTTTTAAAAAAGAAGCCCCGGGGGGTGGCGGTCCCCGGGGCTGTGGGGGGGCAGTGTGCCCCCCGCAAATAATTAATGAAAGCCCCGGGGGTGGCGGTCCCCAGAGCTTGGGGGGGCCTTGGAGGCCCCCCAAACCTTTAAAAAACAAGCCCCGGGGGGTGGCGGTCCCTGGGGCTGCGGGGGGACTGTGTGCCCCCGCAAATATTTTATCAAAGCCCCGGGGGTGGTGGTCCCCAGGGCTGCGAGGGTCCCCCTGGGCCCCTGCAATTTTATTTCTGCATGCCCCCGGGACCTGGCCCACCCGGGGGCTTAATTAAACGAAGCAAGGGAGCCCGCGCTTCGTTTTTTTTAATTTTTGGCCGGATTCGCGCACCCAGCGCGAATTCAGCCAATTTGTTTTTTAAAAAAATGCTTTTTTGGGCCCCGGGGGTCCTTGTGGGACGCCCTGAGCAGGCCTAGGGGTTCAGGGTGTTTCTACCCTGCCCCCTTTTCTTGTTTTTTGCGTTTGTTTCCCTGTTTTCTTGTGCCTCGGTTTCCGAGGCACAAGATGGCTGCCAACACTTCCTGGTTTGGAGTGTTGACAGCCAATTAGAATAAAGCTCGTGATCGGGAGGGTGCGCGGATCCTCCGTGCCTCTAAATATCGAAAAAAAAAAATAATAAATTCTCAGCAACTACTGAATGGATTTACACCATTTAAGAAAAAGAGTTCTTTCTGAAACAAGGGCTACCTTTCTGCCAAATTTGGTGTAATTCCGTTCAGCAGTTCCAGCTGTAGCCGTGTCTAAAGTTTCCTATGGGAAATGCATTTTTTGACCTCTTTTTTTTAATTTCTCAGGAACTACTGAACGGATTTACACCATTTAACAAAAAGAGTTCTTTCTGAAACAAGGGCTACCTTTTTGCCAAATTTGGTGCAATTCCGTTCAGCAGTTCGGGCTGTAGCCATGTCTAAAGTTTCCTATGGGAATTAACATGGAGAAAACACGTTTTGGGACCCCCCTTTTTTCTTGGCCCCAGCTTGCCGAATCACCCCGAAACTTTCAAAACAGGAGCTGACCAGAGCGCCCCACTAGTTTTGAAAATTTCGCAATGATTCGTCAACCGGCGCCAAAGTTATTGGGAAAAGAAAAAACGCTTTTTGAATAGAAACAAGGTCCTAACTATAACTACCTACTGGCGACCGCCAGTAGGTAATATATATATATATATATATATATATATATATATATATATATATATATATATTTTTTTTTTTTTTTTTTTTTTTAATACTCCTTCCTTGTATCCACAAAGAAAAACGGAACGGACTCCACTTGATGCGTGCTTTAGTATTTTATTTTGTGCTTCTTGCCGCATACATATATATATATATATATATATATATATATATATATATATCCAACAAACAAGTCCATGTCATGAAGGGCGCACTTTACAGCTGGTGCATGCAGCAAGGCTGGACTCCTCCTTAAAATATGTTTTTCACCAATATGAAAATATAACGCAGCTCTCTCCTTGGGGTTTAGTTCTTCTTTATTTTTCAAGCCATCTACTCCAACACCTACGTGTTTCAACCACACAGGTCTTGGTCACGGTGTATAGCGTTAGTCCCTCTACGCTTTCACCTATTTGTACCAAACTCCCACTCAACCAATTATGGGGCATTGTGGGATAGGTAGTCATTTATATTAAAATGCATGATTATAACATCATTTTTCGATTTTATGAGTGGAATTACCATTGTGTAAACATATCAACATTACATATAATCTTAAATGACCAAGTTAGGTATGTGTCCATAATGTTCTTATTACTTCCAAGGTAACGTGAATAACACAGTTAGCAAGGCATTGTGTCTTGGTGACACTTGTGGGTTTGTCCACATCCCTGCCTCCGCATGACGGCTCTATACCATATTGTCCTTTCTATTATGACTTAGTGTCTTTATCACGGTTGTTTATTTAGCGGCTGAGTGCCCCAATTGTATACATGGATTCATATCACATTGTATTATCTATACCCAAGGTCATTCTGATCCTTATATCTTGTTCAGGTTACATATGAGTCTCACATCTTACACCAATATAACCAGTCTGTCAATTCCTGAGTTAATTTCTTTGTTGAAAAATAGTTATACCATCCTACTAGAGAAAAAAGACACAAGAGATACAGAATGTATATAATAGCTTGTTTTTTGTTCAACAAAGAGACGATCGCAGGAATTGACAGACTGGTTATATTCGTGTAAGATGTGAGAGCACTCAGCCGCCAAATAAACAACTGTGATAAAGACACTAAGCGGGAGCGGGAGAATGCAGTTGAAAAAAGAAAATAGAGGCTGCTGACACAGGCCTCAGATGAGAATCAAAAGAGATTCGAAACGAGTAAGGCCAGGGACGTTTTCTGTGGGGATGCCAAGCTGGATGCCTCCTGAAATAAAGTATGTTACTTACCAGCTACGGAGTGCGGTCTTGAATCTGGACAATCCTGAGGTGTGAATATGACCGCAGCGGTTCCAGGCCGCATGAGACGACGCACCATCTTTAAACTGAGAACCCAAGGGGTGGAAGATTCCACTTCTGTGCGGGCGCAGTTGGTGATTTGAATATAGGCATCCAGAGTTCCATCCTGAAGCCCAATGGAGGGCTATAAACATTGTCCCATATTAAAGTGCAGCAATCAAACCCACTGGAGGGTCGTGAAAGAAATTAAATGAACTACATCTCCCAGAGTGCTTTGTAAATAAATGACGTTTTTTCCATCTTGGAGGCACACCTGAAGCCAAGCAATTTGAATAAAACTCGAGCGGGAGAATGCAGTTGAAAAAAGAAAATAGAGGCTGCTGACACGGGCCTCTGATGAGAATCAAAAGAGATTCGAAACGCGTAAGGCCAGGGACGTTTTCTGTGGGGATGCCAAGCTGGATGCCTCCTGAAATAAAGTATGTTACTTACCAGCTACGGAGTGCGGTCTTGAAACTGGGCAATCCCAATGTGTGAATATATATATATATATATTCCCAAAAAGTGTCCTGAGCTTCAAGGACGCCACTCCGCAACAGACCGATTGACCGCAATCTTTTATTTCAAACCAGCGCTGGTAATTCCAATTATTTCCTTTCCCGACGCGTTTCGGAGCGGCTGCTCCTTCTTCATGGGGGGGAACTGGCAAGAACGAGTTCACTCAACCTTCAATTTCCGCTTTTACATGCGCTCCCAGGTGAGCTGCATGCCGGTAGTTGTAGTGTTAATTTTTCCCCTCAGTGGGGCTCGTATTCTTGACAGCATATTTCACTATCCATGTTATTAAAGTTTTTATAAGTCCTCCAGGGAGCATCAGAATAGCAGCGATGGTTTCAATTTAAAGTCTTATGTGCTGCAAACAGGGTCAGATCAGGTTTCCAAACCCAACAGTGCTGCGTTGTTATCAGCAGGCGGTGCAATCCTTCAAGGACGGGCTTCCGTGTACATATGTTCCCAAAAAGTGCCCTGAGCTTCAAGGCCGCCACTCCACAACAGAGCGATTGACCGCAATCTTTTATTTCAAACCAGCGCTGGTAATTCCAATTATTTCCTTTCCCGACGCATTTCGGAGCGGCTGCTCCTTCTTCATGGGGGGGAACTGGCAAGAACGAGTTCACTCAACCTTCATTTTCCGCTTTTACATGCGCTCCCAGATGAGCTGCATGCCGGTAGTTGTAGTGTTAATTTTTCCCCTCAGTGGGGCTCGTATTCTTGACAGCATATTTCACTATCCATGTTATTAAAGTTTTTATAAGCCCTCCAGTGGGCCTCAGAATAGCAGCAATGGTTTCAATTTAAAGTCTTATGTGCTGCAAACAGACTCGGATCGGTTTCCAAACCCAACAGTCCTGCATCGTTATCAGCAGGCGGTGCAATCCTTCACGGACGGGCTTCCGTGTGCACATGTTCCCAAAAAGTGCACTGAGCTTCAAGGACGCCACTCCACAACAGACCAATTGACCGCAATCTTTTATTTCAAACCAGCGTTGGTAATTCAAAATATTTCCTACCCGACGCGTTTCGGAGCAGCTGCTCCTTCTTCATGGGGGGGAACTGGCAAGAACGAGTTCACTCAACCTTCAATTTCCGCTTTTACATGCGCTCCCAGGTGAGCTGCATGCCAGTAGTTGTAGTGTTAATTTTTCCCCTCAGTGGGGCTCGTATTCTTGACAGCATATTTCACAATCCATGTTATTAAAGTTTTTATCAGCCCTCCAGTGGGCCTCAGAATAGCAGCAATGGTTTCAATTTAAAGTCTTATGTGCTGCAAATAGGCTCGGATCGGTTTCCAAACCCAACAGTCCTGCATCGTTATCAGCAGGCGGTGCAATCCTTCACGGACGGGCTTCCGTGTGCACATGCTCCCAAAAAGTGCCCTGAGCTTCAAGGACGCCACTCCACAACAGACCGATTGACCGCAATCTTTTATTTCAAACCAGCGCTGGTAATTCCAATTATTTCCTTTCCCGACGCGTTTCGGAGCGGCTGCTCCTTCATGGGGGGAACTGGCAAGAACGAATTCACTCAACCTTCAATTTCCGCTTTTACATGCGCTCCCACGTGAGCTGCATGCCGGTAGTTGTAGTGTTAATTTTTCCCCTCAGTGGGGCTCATATTCTTGACAGCATATTTCACTATCCATGTTATTAAAGTTTTTATAAGACCTCCAGTGGGCCTCAGAATAGCAGCGATGGTTTCAATTTAAAGTCTTATGTGCTGCAAACAGGCTCGGATCGGTTTCCCAACATATTTAAACATATTTAAACTTTACAGAAATACACAGTCACTGGATGATGTCATCAGTGATGTCATCAGTGATGTCATTTGAGGTGTCATCAGTGATGTCATCAGTGATGTCATCAGTGATGTCACTGACCATGTCATGAGTGATGCAATATGTGACATCATCAGCAGTGCATTGCGGGGGCGCGAGTTATAGTTAGCTGAACTAACTATAACGTCCGAATTTCACTGGTTTTGTACCAGTGAAATGTCCAACTAACTATAACGTCCCTGAAACCTGTGGTTTTTTCAGTGAATTTCTAAGGTTTTTTAAATGCTAATTTCTAACTATAACGTCCCTGAAACCTGTGGTTTTTTCAGTGAATTTCTAAGGTTTTTAAATGCTAATTTCTAACTATAACGTCCCTGAAACCTGTGGTTTTTTCAGTGAATTTCAAAGGTTTTTAATATGCTAATTTCTAACTATGCCTACAGAGGTAGGACATGTGCAGAGAGAGGAAGAAAGGCGCAGAAAGAAGCAACAGAAATGCAGAAAGAGGCCACAGAAGTCCAGAAAGACAAAGAAAGGTGCAGAAAGAAGCAAGAGATGTGCACAAAGAACCGACAGAGGAGCAGAAAGAGGCCTTGTTGCAAAGTCATCCCGTGCCCCCAACTTTTTGCTGACGGGTACTGGTAGTAACTGACTCTGACTAACCAGGCCTAGATCCAGTGCTATGCTAAAAAACACTTCGAATACAGTGAAAACACCTACATATACTAGGGAACACTATGCGTTGGGGTACCCCTGTGATTGGCATGACCTCCTCTGTAAGGCCCTAGTAAATAATAGGGCAGGGGGATTAAAACTACCTCTAAGTCAGAGGTGCAGAAAGACGCTTCTTTAAGTAGTAGTCACATTTGCAGAGTGGTGGAGAAAGGGTGCTGGGCCTCCGACCAGCGCTCAGGAATTCCGCTGCATAGGACTTTGACAAGGTACCAAGAGGGCTTCTTGGCCCCCAAAGTCCCTCCGGAGTAAATTGGACTTCATCCCCCATCCCGTAGTTTGCCAGGAGGCGCGTTTGCAGAGTGTTGGAGAAAGGGGGGCATGTCCTCCTTAGACGTCTTAGCAATCCCACTGTGTGGGACTTACTGCAGGTAACAAGAGGGGTAGTTGGCCACCAACAACAATCTTGGGGGCCAACTACCCCTCCTATTACCTCCAGTAAGTCCCACACAGCAGGATTGCTAAGGTCTCATAGCAGGCCACGCCCCCTTTGCCCACCACTCTGCAAACGCGCTCCCTGGCGCGCTCTTGGATGGGGATTGAAGTCCCCTTCGCTGCTGGGGGTCCTTTAGGGGCCAACTAGCCTACGTCTTACCTCCAGTAAGCCCCACACAGTGGGATTGCTGAGAGGTGGACAAATGCCACGCCCCCTTTCCCCACCACTCTGCAAATGCGCCTCCTGGTGTGTTATAAGTTGGGGTATTAAGTCCCCTTCATTCCTTTGGGTCCCTGGGGGCCAACTAGCCCACCAGGTACCTCCAATATGCGCCACAGAGAGGCGCGTTTGCAGAGTGGTGTAAAAAGGGGCGTGGCCTCAGACCACCTCTCTGCAACGCAGCTCTGTGGCGCATACTGGAGGTACCTGGTGGGCTAGTTGGCCCCCAGGGACCCTCAGTAATGATGGGGACTTAATACCCCAACTTAGAACGTGCCAGGCGGTGCGTTTTTAGAGTGCTGCAGGGAGGGGACAGGACCTCCGGCGAGATGCCGGCTTTTTTTTATTTTATTTTTTTCGAAGGGGGGCTGTGTGGCCCCCCTTCTTTGTTGGGCCGTGGGGACCCCATCCCCCAGGGCCTGACCCGTTTTTATAGAATTTCTTTTTTTTTTAAATGGGAAGAGGGCCGCGTGGCCCCCCTCCCGAGGCCAATTTCGGGCCCGGGGACCCCATCTCCTGGGGCATGGCCACATATTTAATATTTTTTTTAAGGAGGGGGCTGCGTGGCCCCCCTCCTGAGGCCATTATTGGCCCCGGGGACCCCATCCCCCGGGGCTGTGCCTCTATATATTTTTTTTTATTTTTAATCAGGGAGGGGGGCCACGTGGCCCCCCTCCCTTGGGCCAGTTCTGGCCCCGGGGACCGCATCCCCCGGGGCATGCCCAATTATTTATTTATTAGAGGTAGGGGGCCGCGTGGCCCCCCTCCCCAGGCTGATTTTAGCCCTGGGGACCCCATCCCCCGGGGCCCGGCCATTCTTTTTTTGTAATTAAATAGGAGAGGGGCTACGTGTCCCCCCTCCAGGGCCACTCCTGGCCCCGGGGACGCCATCCCCCAGGGCCGGCCCTTTGCATTGGGGACCGTGGGGGGAGCCCCAATGCCCCCACTGTCCCACCGGCTCCCCGCCTCCTGCAGGAGCCGGCATTGCTTTTGAGCAAGCGGAGCTGCTGACATGCAGCTCCCCTTGCTCAAAAGCAATCTGCTTTGCTTCATTGAAGCGAGAGCAGGTTTCCCTGCTCTTGCTTCAATGAAGCAAAGCAGAGTTTGCTATGGCAGGGCAGGAGCTGTGCTCCCGCCCTGCCATAGCAAACAGCAAACAGGAAGGACCTCAAGACCTTGCTCTTCAACTGAGCCGGAGCTGCCCACCCCCCTCCCCCAGCGCCTTGAGACCCTCACGGGTGAGTAGCGCGCTTTATAAACCCCTGATTGATTGATTTGATTGATTGAATGTCCCGGGGGTGGGCACCCCGGGACATTGCAGGACCCGGCCCTGGGGGGTGGCTGTCTCCAGGGCCATGGAGGGCTCCATGAGGGGGGCCACGCGGCCCCCCTCCCTTCAGTTTCAAAGCCCCAGGGAGGTGGTGGTCCCCGGGGCTTGGGGGGCCTGCGAGGCCCCCCTCATTATTTAAAGAAGTTCCGGGGAGGTGGTGGTCCCCGGGGCTTGGGGGGCCCACGAGGCCCCCCTCATTATTTTTAAGAAGCCCTGGGGAGGTGGCGTTCCCCGGGGCTTGAGGGCGGGTTGGGACCCCCCACGCCTTTATAAACAAACCCCTGAGGAGGTGGTGGTCCCCGGGGCTGCGGGGGAGCCACGTGCCCCCGCATTCAAATTAATAAGCCCCCGGGAGGTGGCAGTCCCCAGGGCTGCGGGGGCCCCCACGGGCCCCCGCAAATTAATCACCGATTGCCCCAGGACCTCGCCCACCCGGGGGCTTTTTGAAAACAAAGTGCGGGAGTCCACGCTTCGTTTTTCTTATTTTCACAACAGGATTCGCGACCTCAACGCGAATTCTGCCATTTAAAAAAAAAAAATGCTTTTTGTGGCCCTGGGGGTCCTTGTGGGACCCCCTGAGCAGGCCTAGGGGTTCAGGGTGTTTCTACCCTGCCCTCTTTTTCTTGTTTTTCAACCTTTTTTCCACTCTTTTCTTGTGACTCGGTTACCGAGTCACAAGATGGCTGCCAACACTTTCTGGTTTGGAGTGTTGGCAGCCAATCAGAGTGAAGCTCGTACCCGGGAGGGTTCGCGAACCCTTCCCGGTGCTCAGATATCGATATTTTTCTTTTTTTAATTTCTCAGGAACTACTGAACGGATTTACACCATTTCAAAAAAAGGTCTCTTTCTGAACCAAGGGCTACCTTTTTGCCAAATTTGGTGTAATTCCGTTCATCAGTTCGGGCTGTAACCTGTTTCAAAATTCCTATGGAAATTAACATGGGGAAAACGCGTTTTGGGACCACCCTTTTTTCTCGGCCCCCGCTTCATGAATCACCCCGAAACTTTCAAGACAGGAGCTGACCGGAGCGGGCCATTAGTTTTGAAACTTTTGCGAAGATTCGTTAAACTGCGCCAAAGATATTGGCAAAAGAAAAACACTATTTGAATAGAAACAAGGTCCTAACTATAACTACCGCCAGTAGGTAATAAATATATATATATTTTTTTTTTTAATATATATATATATATATATACACAATAAAACCATAAAAAATATAAACAATTGAATAAGAAAATATAACAATTATTTTAGACAATAAATAAGATATTAACCATTTGAAAATCCAAACAACACATTTACAAAGAGAACTTACATTTAAAAATAAAAACAAATAATATAAAATATAATAAATAAACACTTAATGCTATAAAACCTATTCAACCAATATTATGAAAATTATTGGAGTCTAAGAATATTAAGTATACTATTCCCACTCTAGTTCATGCAACAGTACGAAAAAGTGTTGGACTTTGTAGGTGTTAGATTTTATATTCCTACTCCAGTCATCACAATATTAGGGAAAGTGTAGGACTTCGGAGGAGTTACATTTACTATTCCTACTTTGGAGGGGTGAATGTACTATTACCACTCCAGTCTAAGCAACAGTATGGAAAGCATTGGATTTCGGAGGGGTGAAACTTACTATTCCCACTCCAGTCTACACAACAGTAGGGAAAGAGTTGGACTTTGGGAGGGTAAATTTACTATTCATGCTCCAAATAATGCAACAGTAGGGAAAGAGTTGGATTTCAAAAGGGTAGAATTTACTTTTCCCACTCCAAACAACGCAACTGTAGGGAAAGTGTTAGAATTCGGAAGGGTAAAATTTACTATTCCTACTTCAAACAGCGCAATAGTAGGGTAAGTGTTGAACTTTGGATGGATAAAAATTTCTATTTCCACTCCAGTGTGTACAACAGTAGCACAGTGCGGCTGGTGCTACCCACGTGTTCTTTGATTGTGACAGTTGGGGACTTTCTGGACTAATGCAATGTACAATGTACTGGAAACGGTTTCTGCTGTTGTAATACCTTTCCCATCAAAAAACACACAGGCCTTTCTACTTACAGAAAAGGTATCTACCAATGCGTATTGCTAAACTAGCCTCATGTTCCATATTGATGGTGTCTTTGAGCAAGCCTTGCTTTGCAATTTCAGCTGCTTACAGTATATTATGATTAGCCCATCAAGGATCGCGTCACCTCTGCACACGTTCCACAGGCCTTAGGTAGTTATTTAGTATCATAAGGCTGGGGAGCCCATCCATGTCAAAGAACAATTATAAAAATGGCTTCCACATTAATATATATATATATGTGTGTGAACAAGGGCTAGTGGTGCCCGAAACGCGTAGCAAGGGAACAGCAATAAAGATTTGATTTGCCTGCATTTTTGGTGGTTCGCGAGTACTTTGTGGCGGAAGGAGCGCTGGGAACGCTACGAGCAGACGAGGGACTTCTGGTGATTTGTATATATATATATATATATATTCAAACAAAATTGCCTGGATATTTCCTGCCGCAGCTCCAAACCAGAGAGCGCGTCGTCGTTCTGGACCCTCCAAGCTTGGTCCACACTAATATTTTCTTTTCACCTCACAGCAAAGATGACGACGCCATGTACAGGTGCATAAACATGGGTTTATTCACCGGCTCAAATTGGACGCGTTTCGCCTGTCCTGCAGGCTTGCTCACCTGCAGGACAGGCGAAACGTGTCCAATTTGAGCCGGTGAATAAACCCATTTTTATGCACCTGTACACGGCGTTGTCATCTTTGCTGTGAGGCGAAAAGAATAATATATATATATATATATATATATATATATATATATATATATATATATATATATATATATATATATATATATATATATATATTCACTGAAAAAACCATAGGTTTCAGGGACGTTATAGTTAGAAATTAGCATTTAAAAAACCTTAGAAATTCACTGAAAAAACCACAGGTTTCAGGAACGTTATTGTTAGTTGAACATTTCACTAGTACAAAAGTTAGCCGTTATAGTTAGTTGAGCTAACTATAACTCGCGTCCCCGCAATGCACTGCTGATGACATCACATTTTACATCACTCATGTCATGGTCAGTGACATCACTGATGACATCACTGATGACATCTCAAATGACATCACTGATGACATCACTGAGGGAAAAGGAGGAAAAGTGTTGGATTTCGGGGGATGAAATTTATTATCCCCATTCCAAACAGCGCAATAGTAGGAAAAGTGTTGGACTTTAGAAGGGTAAAATTTACTATTCCCACTCCAGTCTGTGCAACAGTAGGGAACGTGTTGGATTTCAGAGGGGTGACATTTACTATTCTCGCTCCAGTCAGCGTAGCAGTAGACACAGTGTTGGACTTTGGAGGGGTAAAATTTACTATTCCCACTCCAGTCTCTGCAACAGTAGGGAAAGCGTTGGATTTCGGAGGGGTGACATTTACTATTCTCGCTCCAGTCAGCGCAGCAGTAGACACAGTGTTGGACTTTGGAGGGGTAAAATTTACTATTCCCACTCCAGTGTCTCTAACAGTAGGGAAAACTTTAGATTTTGGAGGGGTGAAATGTATTATTCCCACTCCAAACAGCGCAACAGTAGCAACAGTAGGGAAAGTGTTGAACTGTGAAGATGTTAATTTTACTATTCCTACTGTGGTCTAAGAAAGAGTAGGTAAAATACTTCAGTTCAAACACATTACATATATAAGTAACTCCAATTAATGTAGAAAAAATACTCTAAATAAAACAATAGTAAATATATAGGCAAAAGAGGGAGAACACAACAATAGTTACAACATCCATCACTATGTGCTGAGAGAAGCCTGGGCAAAGATGGAGCAAGAGCAGCCAGAGATGTGACAACTACTCACGGCCGGTGGAAGTATTCAGCCCCAGAACTGAGGGGGAGAGAGAGATGTCAAAGACAGGGACGTGTTGTGGTCAGAAGTTAGCAATGCCAGAGCGGCAGTCGTCCACCAAATGTAGAAATCTACATGAAATAAATACAAACTCTGTCAGCACATATGATAAGAGAGAATTTATTAAGTGTGGCACAGGAACAGACAGCTGGCAGCCGAATGTCCAGCAAGGGGAAGTCTCACATTCCCTTTTATTCTTGTAAACCACAAAGAAAGGGCATTTATGATTTATGCAATACATGTCCAGTAAAAGTACAAGATTTACGTCAGTTTCTCAGAAATAATGGACAGGGACATCTCCTGCCCATCATCAGACTTGACAGGTTACACAATTATAGAACAATAGGCCAATCAGAAGAGGCCAGTACTGTGTAATACCTGCATGGTGTGAGGTGGTGCGGCTGGTGCTACCCATGTGTTCTTTGATTGTGACATTTGGGGACTTTCTGGACTAATGCAATGTACAATGTATTGGAAACGGTTTCTGCTGTTGTAATACCTTTCCCATCAAAAAACACGCAGGCCTTTCTACTTACAGAAAAGGTATGTGCCAATGTGTATTGCTAAACTAGCCTCATGTTCCATATTGATGGTGTCTTTGAGCAAGCCGTGCTTTGCAATTTCAGCTGCTTACAGTATATTATGATTAGCCCATCCAGGATCACGTCTCCTCTGCACACGTTCCACAGGCCTTTGGTAGTTATTTAGGGGCTGATTACGATGGCGGGCGGAAAAGCACCCGGACCGCCATGGTAGCGGGAATCAACCGTCCGCATGTACCGCGGGAAAACCGGAGGTCCGATTAGGATCAACCGCCAGAAAAATCCGACCGCGGCAGAACGATGCCAGGAAAGACCGGCGGTAGCGTGCGGAGCAGGTGAAAATCCATCCGCAGCGGTTGGATTCGCAGCGGAAAAAGCCCAAACCGCCGCACGGCCAGCAGATTGACCGCACGTGGAATTAGGATACCATTGAGGTGACAGCGGAACCATCCACTGTTTCTGACCGCCGCGATCGCAACCAGTGATGAATGGGAGAGCCGGCGGAAGGGCAGCCGTATAGCCACCGCCGCGGCCGTTCCAGAAAATCCATAGCGGTTGAACAAAAAAAACACACAACATGCCCACCAAGTGTACCCAGCAACTTGCAGCAGCCCCAAAAAAAACCTAATACACCCCAATCACACATCCCCATAGCAAGTTAAAATACCACAAATCCCAGGTCAACCCACACAACACACCTGACATCAATACACCATTTGGACACACCCACATAGCTGAGTATAAAACCAGCCCCTTCCCTGACCACAATCCTTTGCAATACTCCACCACTGAAGGAACCAAGCCTACAGCACAAAGGAGAGGCAAACCACCACACAACTCACCAGCACAACAACACACACACACACCACTTACATCACCACCACCACTCTCACACCTGCACTTTTAACCCCTTTGCACACCACACACCATGGCACAGAAGAAAATGCCCAAATTCACTGACAATGAGTTGTCAGTCATGGTAGACGAGGTAATCAGAGTAGAACCACAATTGTCTGGAAGCATGGTCCAACAGACACCATTAGCCACCAAAACACTAATGTGGGAAAGGATAGTCCGCAAGGTCAATGCAGTAGGGACTGTCCCACGCACCAAGAATGAGATCGTGAAGCGGTGGCATGACCTCAAGAAAAAGGTGAAAGAGAGGAACAACAAGAACTGTGAGCTGGCTCAGAGGAATGGTGGTGGCCCTCCCATTCCACCAAGAACATTCACCGCATGGGAGGAGAAGGTGCTTGCCATACTGCATCCAGAGAGTCTCACAGGAATACCCGGGGGAGTGGAGGCTGGTAAGTAACAACAAATGTCCACCATCACACTGCTATGTACTGTCTTGCACAACCACAAAGCTATACCTCCTAGGCCCAAATGCATCCATGTGCACCACACACTCCCCAACACATGTCTCACAGATCTAACATTCACTCCCTCTTAATCACCCCAAAGGTAGCTAGCAACGTTCCCAGGGTTGCATGTGTACAGGCAGCCAGCACTACAACTCCCACCAGGCCCCCTTGTCCCAAAGCACACCAGGATGGAGCACTCAACCCCACCCCACCCAGAAGCAAGTGGCAGACATTGCATTCCCCTCATCAAACTAACAGGTAGGTATCCATCTTAACAGGGAGGGGGTGGTTGTGTTTGTGAAGCCTGCACTACAACTCCCACCAGGCCCCCTTGTCCCAAAGCACACCAGGATGGAGCACTCCCCCCACCCCACCCAGAAGCAAGTGGCAGACATTGCATTCCCCTCATCAAACTAACAGGTAGGTAGCCATCTTAACAGGGAGGGGGTGGTTGTGGTTGTGGTTGTGAAGCCTGCACTACAGCTCCCACCAGGCCCCCTGTCCCAAAGCACACCAGGATGGAGCACTCCCCCCACCCCACCCAGAAGCAAGTGGCAGACATTGCATTCTCCTCATCAAACTAACAGGTAGGTAGCCATCTTAACAGGGAGGGGGTGGTTGTGTTTGTGAAGCCTGCACTACAGCTCCCACCAGGCCCCCTTGCCCCAAAGCACACCAGGATGGAGCACCCACCCCACCCCACCCCACCCAGAAGCAAGTGGCAGACATTGCATTGATCACCTCCACCTAACAGGTAGATAGCCATCTTAACAGGGAGGGGTGTTTGTGGATGGAAAGCCAGCACTACAACTCCCACCAGGACCCCTTGTCCCACAGCTCAGCAAGATGGAGCACTCCCCCAAACCCAGAAACATGTGTCAGCAATACCCCTCAACTGTGTCACAGAACAGGTAGGTAGACAGTGCATGCACCCTGCCATTCCTCTCAAAAAGCATGGAGCCATATGACCACACCAGCCCTCACATCCCACCCAACTTGGCATAGATCCAATAGCCACTTCCAGTGTGCAGACAGCTTAGCGTATGTAACTGTCACAGAAATTAAAGTTTGACTCACCAAATCACATGTTGAAGTAACTCAGGGCACAATCATGCACAGCAGTGAATGCTATGTGTAAGTGCCATGGTGGCAGAGCATCAAGGCCCATATGAAAACAAAACAAGCATGCTCATTTTCAAAAATAAAGCAAAGAACATGATATGACAGAGGGATGCATGAGACAACAATGGCTAGTACATGCCCAGAATGAAGGTCTCCCATCCAGAGCAAACAACAAAGATGCCTCACAAAAAGTTGTTGTGCTGCTAGTCGTTAGATGACGACATGTCCTTGTAATCACACAATCTGTACGTGGAGCATGGTATCTATTGACATGTCACACCATGGACAAGTAATGTAGGTACCTACACATCATGTCATGATGCTCAGTACCGTGCAGCCATACAAAGTGTTCTCAATGTAAACTGTGTGGTGTATAACATGTAACATCCAAACATCTAACACCAAGCTTGTGGGGTACACTTCAATGACCATTTCTTCTCTGTTCTACAGGTCACCAAGAATTGACTGCTGCAGATGACAACACCAACCTGCAGAGCCAGTCTCCCCCCTGGAACATGGAGGCCTGGATGCAGACTCCCTAAATTCCTTGGATGCGGACACAGAAGCTGGCCCATCTGGCGTGCCAGGGTGCAGCAGGTCCCAGGCCCCCACTGTCCTCACCACCACCACCTCAGCAACAACAACTGCGCTGACCACTGCTATAACGACTTGTGCGGCCTCCACCACCACCACCAGTTCTGCCTGCAACACTGTCCCTACCTCAGAGGATACCCACCCCACCCCACAATCTGAGGAGGGCAGGGAGAGTCAGCGGGTGCGTCGAGTGGTGATGCCACAGGTCCACGACAGCAGGGCAGGTGGGAGGGCAACTGGGCGACAAAATCAACAGGACACTGAGACCGAAGCCCTGGCCAACATCGCCAGAGTCCTTGGGGCATACAAACAAGCCCAGGGCCAGGCTCTGGAAGAATCGTGTGAGCTCTGCCTGCTGCTGAGGTCCATAGACACGCGCATGAGCCAAATCGTGGACCTCTTGGGCCAGCTTGTGGGTGTCCTGAGGGACCGGCCTGCGGCCCAAAGGACAGCTCAACCTCCCTCCTGTGGCCCGCAGGATGACAGTCCCACCTCCTCACCTGCGGCCACAGAGATGTGTGAGCTGGAACAGGATGTGTCCTCAGACACCTCTGATCCTGCAGCAGAGGCCCCCCCTGCCAAACGCTCAAGGGGCCGTCCGAGGAAAAACAAGGGAGGATCACGTGGCAAAGCACCAGCCAAACGCCAGTCAAAGAGCCAGCCATGATGGCACCTCTCTTCACCTTCCCATTGACTTTGTTGACTATCCTTACCCACACTGCCATGTTGATGGCAGGCATCTGTTGGACTGTGTCACCACATCAATGTGGTGACTGCTATATTGTCTCGTCTACCATCACTGACAACTCATTGATTCACTTACCACCTATTTGCAAATAATCACTTCCCTGTCACATGTACTTATTGTAAATAAACACTCTTTGCACACCTAAGTTTTCGTGTCAGTTCCATGTTTATCACAGGATGTACAATCTTGACTCAGATTACAATGTACCAGGTGCACTGATTGTTGCGAGGCATTGAGAGACTGAAGGGACCTAGGAAAACACAAGAGAACAACATTCACCTGGCAGTTGATGGCATCACACCCATTACACAACACTTGTCATCAAGGTACTCAAACCTGCACACATTTCAATGAGCAACGATATCGACATAGACATCATGTAGCTGTGCATAACTACCCTGTCCCAGAAACATCAGCCCTCAGCACAGAGCCAACAACAGGCAGCTGTCACATAGCTCCCCTAGGCATTACCTACAACTACAAAAACACCATACAATGGCACCGTTGTACAATGTCACTCACCTTCAAGGGAAGTAGCGGTCGATGAGCTGGTGACGCAAGTCGACACCTTCCTCCTCTCCACTATCCTCGTCACTGGACATGTGTGGGTTTGCAGGCGGGGGCATCTGCTGCTCATCATCATCCAGGATCAGGGGGATCTCTTTGCGCAGGGCAAGGTTGTGGAGCATGCAGCATGCTACCACGATCTGACACACCTTTTGGGGAGAGTACATCAGTGTACCTCCGGTCCTGTCCAGGCACCGAAATCGAGACTTGAGAAGCCCAAAAGTCCGCTCCACCACACGACATGTCCTCCCATGGGCCTCATTGTAGCGGACTTCACCCGTGGTCCTGGGATTCCGCATTGGGCTCAGCAACCAGGGCCGGTTGGGATATGCAGAGTCACCTAGGTGCCAGACACACAGAACAATTTAGTAAAATGACTGTAGCTGCGGACAGCATGTCATACATACAGCACAATACTTGACTCAGCTAACTCACCTACAAGCCACGCACGGTCAGGATGCAGATTTGCCAACATCTGTGGTACGATGCTGTTACACAGGATGTAGGAGTCGTGGGCTGAGCCAGGGAATCTGGCACAGACATGTGAGATGATCCTATCTGCCTGGCATACAACCTTCACATTAATGGAATGGGTATGCTTCCCATTCCTGTAGATGTGCTCCCGTGCCTGTGGCGGAACCAGTCCAACATGGGTGCAGTCAATGGCACCAACTACATTAGGGATGTGAGCAACGTCATAGAAATCAGCCTTCACAGCTGGCAATTCCTGTCTCCGTGGAAAATGGATGTAAGTGGCTTTGTATACCATCATAGTGGACAGGACATCCTGTAGCACCATGCTGAACATTGCCTGCGACATCCCACCTGCGCTGGCCACCCTGTACTGGAACAAACCAGTTGCGAAGAAATACAGGGCCACCATCACCTTACATGTTGGTGACACAGCAGTTGGATATGTCCTGCGAGGCCTCAGATGGGGCTCCAACTGAGCACATAGGTCTTGGAGGTTTTGCCGATCCAACCTGAACTTACGGATGATGTCCACATCCTCCATGTCCTACAGCAAGGTGAATGGCCGGTGCACATTTGGTCGCCTCCTACATGAGATAAAACGGGACACTTGTCAATTCAATTCACCCATGAGATGTGAGCAACATCTGACATTTTGACTGACACAGCGCCAACGATGACTGGCCTGACACACCAGCTTACAGCACAAGTCACATGCAGAGACAACTTGACCCCAAGTAGTTGTACATGTGATCAGTATGTACGAACTGAGTGCACCCGAGACAGATTCAGACTATGTGAATGTGAAATGGGACATTCCGACATCTTGTGTCACCAGCCCTGAGAGTACTTGACACAGCACATGTCTGAAACACCAACAGCGCTGTCTCCTACGTAGCTGCTGTACCTGCCACACCTTCTTGCGTGAGTCGGACAGGGCACACATTAACGACACAATGAGTACAGTGTGTACATGAAGATCAAGTATCAACATGAGTTCAGCAATCTACACAGTGAAGTAGGCACATTGAGTAGTGAGTCCATCATCACTGTGTGTTGCTTAGCCATTTCACACATTGACATGTCCCCATATTTGGGAGTCCATCACACAACAGATCTGTGTACATGCACAACAACATCATCAGTGACATGTGAGGGACTACATGCCAATGCATGTACTCCAGTGCACTGACATGGCATGTGTAGACATCAGTGAGTAGAATGTCACACTAGCATTCAATTTAACAATCTGGTGCCATGACTCATTGTAAGTGTGGAGTGTTCAATAATGAGAACTGCCCATTGCCATTGCTACAGCATGATGTGTCCATAGGTGCCCTAAGCGTGCACCGCCACCGCAATCACGGTCATTGGCACCAATGTAAAGATGCCAAATCGCGGTAACGACCGCCTGGGCTCCACGGTGTGACACCGCCATTGCCCATGCCCATTCAGCCAATGGGAACCGCAATCGCACTAGTGGAACGCACTTTTGAAACTCATGGTAGGCGTGCTCTGCTACCGCGGGGCCGGGCATTGGATACAATTGTAAGATGCACGATTGCGGTAGCGACTGCCTGGGCCCCGCAGTGTGACACCGCTATTGCCCTGGCCCATTCAGCCAATGGGAACCGCAATCGCACTAGTGGAATGCACTTTTGAAACTCGTGGTAGGTGTGCTCTGCTACCGCGGGGCCGGGCATTGGATACAATTGTAAGATGCACGGTTGCGGTAGCGACCGCCTGGGCCCCTCGGTGTGACACCGCCATTGCCCATGCCCATTCAGCCAATGGGAACCGCAATCGTGCTAGTGGAATGCACTTTTGAAACTCGCAGTAGGTGTGCTCCGCTACCGCGGGGCCGGTCATTGGATACAACTGTAAGATGCACGATTGTGGTAGCGACCGCCTGGGCCCTGCGGTGTGACACCGCCCTTGCCCATTCCCATTCAGCCAATGGGAACCGCAATCGCGCTAGTGGAATGCACTTTTGAAAATCGCGGTAGGTGTGCTCCACTACCGCGGGCCGGTTATTGGTTGCATTTGAAAAATAGCTGACCTGGACCACCAATTGCAGCAGCTGAGTACCATTGAAACAACCCCAGGGGGGCTATATATGTGTGTGAGAGAGCCACACATTTCCACTGCATCCAGACACTGCTGCCTGCCATTCTTCATCCCCAACTGCTGCTGTTCCTGTCTCCTGGACCCAATGATGGCAAGAACTGGGAACATCAGGGCCCGTCCCTTCACCACAGAGGAGCTGGAGGTCCTGGTGGACGAGGTGCTTACACACTACGGGAGGCTATATGGTGCTCCTGATGTAATGGTAAGTGTCTCAGAGTGAAATTTGGAGAGTACAAAGAGTGCTCACATGATGTTGCTCTGCAGTAGTATGTGCCTGTGAGTGCAAGTTTGTGTGATGCACTGCCTGGCATGCTGACTTCATGGCAATGGGGTGTGTAGCCTTATTACCACAGATCCATGGCTGCATTGAAAGATGGGAGGGACGTGCAGTGTCTTTGCAGCCATACAGTGACACTGCTGGTTTGGAAAGTGGAAGTCAGAACAAACATTGCCTGTGGTAATGGATGTCAGAGTCCATTCGCTCTTCACAAGCTCATTTGGGACATCACAAATGTGTTTCGTCCAGAGGGTACTGAAGGATGTGTGTACACTTTTCATGTCGTCATCATGGATATGTGAGCATTATGCACAAGATTGAAATGCCTGAGGGGGACACTCTTGGTGGAAAATCGCATATGACACATCAGAGTGATGTACTTCTGAAACATCCTCCTTCCATTGATTTAATAATATGTACTGACTTGCATGTGTAGGCACTGTTTGACCTCTCATATTGTACATGCATGTGATTGTTCAGATGGGCCAGGTTTAACCTCAGTGTGAGTCCCCCTGGCCTGCACAGATACTGCCCAATTTGACACGGACCCATCAGTAAATGGACAGTGTGAGATATATGTGTTGTCTGCCACCCTGTTTCTCAGGGAGCTATCTTAGGCCTGATGATTGCACAAGACAGACCTTGTGAGAAGCATGATGTGTCCATAGGTGCCCTAAGCGTGCACCGCCACCGCAATCACGGTCATTGGCACCAATGTAAAGATGCCAAATCGCGGTAACGACCGCCTGGGCTCCACGGTGTGACACCGCCATTGCCCATGCCCATTCAGCCAATGGGAACCGCAATCGCACTAGTGGAACGCACTTTTGAAACTCGCAGTAGGCGTGCTCTGCTACCGCGGGGCCGGGCATTGGATACAATTGTAAGATGCACGATTGCGGTAGCGACTGCCTGGGCCCCGCAGTGTGACACCGCTATTGCCCTGGCCCATTCAGCCAATGGGAACCGCAATCGCACTAGTGGAATGCACTTTTGAAACTCGTGGTAGGTGTGCTCTGCTACCGCGGGGCCGGGCATTGGATACAATTGTAAGATGCACGGTTGCGGTAGCGACCGCCTGGGCCCCTCGGTGTGACACCGCCATTGCCCATGCCCATTCAGCCAATGGGAACCGCAATCGTGCTAGTGGAATGCACTTTTGAAACTCGCAGTAGGTGTGCTCCGCTACCGCGGGCCGGTCATTGGATACAACTGTAAGATGCACGATTGTGGTAGCGACCGCCTGGGCCCTGCGGTGTGACACCGCCATTGCCCATTCCCATTCAGCCAATGGGAACCGCAATCGCGCTAGTGGAATGCACTTTTGAAAATCGCGGTAGGTGTGCTCCACTACCGCGGGGCCGGTTATTGGTTGCATTTGAAAAATAGCTGACCTGGACCACCAATTGCAGCAGCTGAGTACCATTGAAACAACCCCAGGGGGGCTATATATGTGTGTGAGAGAGCCACACATTTCCACTGCATCCAGACACTGCTGCCTGCCATTCTTCATCCCCAACTGCTGCTGTTCCTGTCTCCTGGACCCAATGATGGCAAGAACTGAGAACATCAGGGCCCGTCCCTTCACCACAGAGGAGCTGGAGGTCCTGGTGGACGAGGTGCTTACACACTACGGGAGGCTATATGGTGCTCCTGATGTAATGGTAAGTGTCTCAGAGTGAAATTTGGAGAGTACAAAGAGTGCTCACATGATGTTGCTCTGCAGTAGTATGTGCCTGTGAGTGCAAGTTTGTGTGATGCACTGCCTGGCATGCTGACTTCATGGCAATGGGGTGTGTAGCCTTATTACCACAGATCCATGGCTGCATTGAAAGATGGGAGGGACGTGCAGTGTCTTTGCAGCCATACAGTGACACTGCTGGTTTGGAAAGTGGAAGTCAGAACAAACATTGCCTGTGGTAATGGATGTCAGAGTCCATTCGCTCTTCACAAGCTCATTTGGGACATCACAAATGTGTTTCGTCCAGAGGGTACTGAAGGATGTGTGTACACTTTTCATGTCGTCATCATGGATATGTGAGCATTATGCACAAGATTGAAATGCCTGAGGGGGACACTCTTGGTGGAAAATCGCATATGACACATCAGAGTGATGTACTTCTGAAACATCCTCCTTCCATTGATTTAATAATGTGTACTGACTTGCATGTGTAGGCACTGTTTGACCTCTCATATTGTACATGCATGTGATTGTTCAGATGGGCCAGGTTTAACCTCAGTGTGAGTCCCCCTGGCCTGCACAGATACTGCCCAATTTGACACGGACCCATCAGTAAATGGACAGTGTGAGATATATGTGTTGTCTGCCACCCTGTTTCTCAGGGAGCTATCTTAGGCCTGATGATTGCACAAGACAGACCTTGTGAGAAGGGTGTGAGAATGTAAGATCATGTCCCTAGATGTGCCATCCACAACACAGTGAGCCACTCACAGGCCAAGGACATTGAGGGGTGTGTAGTGTTGGACACAGTGAGTTTTCCCCAAAACATCATTTGCAACATGATGTATGTCTTGCTCCCTCACATGCTGCATCACAGATGAGGGCCTTCTTCACATTGCTTTGTGTGCTGCCATTCTGCATGTGTGTGAGATGGCCAGGTCCTGTGTCCATCCTCATACTAAATGCATTTCAATCCGATTATCTGATGCAAATGTACTACGTGTCATGTTGTATGGCCTCTGATCAAGCTTTCTGTACAGCTGTGCTAAGTGTTTGCATGCACCTGTCCTGAGACACAGTGGAACATGGCCCAGTGTCCCTGAAACTGCCTCTTGTTGTCTCCCATGCCTGCAGCTCAAAGTCCGCCAGCGTAAGGCCTTATGGAGGGCCATTGCACGCAAGGTGCGGGCTCTGGGTGTCTGCAACTGACAACACACACACTGTCACAAGAGGTGGGATGACATCTGACGGATGAGCAAAAACATGGCAGAGATGACGCTGGGGCTACTCCCACGGACTGGAAGGTTGTCGCGCAGGAGCATGACACCACTAATGGCCCGCATCTTGGCTGTGACACAGCCAGAGCTGGATGGATGTTTGAGGGCCCATCAGCAGCAAGTTGGGGGTGAGTATTCTGCGAAGGGTGACTTTGGATGTGAGTGACTGCATGTATCCCAACCCTGCGCCAGTGTTGAGCTCTGTGATGTTTCCAGAGTGATGCAATGGCTTGTAAGTGGCCTCTGTGTTAAGTGCAGCTGACATGCATTTTTGCTACATGTACTTTCTCATGTGTTCAAAATAATGGCCCGTGACATTGCAAGATAATATGTGGCCTCATGCCATCTGCTGCATTATGGGTGTCATAGACATCACCGGGGAGTGAACAGCTGTGTTCCTCATCTGAGTGTGCTTACTTCGATGTGTGCAGTGTCTGACTTTGGAATTGTGAGAACTACACATCTGCCGACAGCAAGGGTCGTTGCGCTTCAAAGCACAACATGGTGGACATTAGTAGCTCATGGCCATGGTATGAGGACATCCTGGAGTCAGTATCTGTGTTGTCCCCTTAAAGTGACTCCATATGTGACTGTGACAACATGTTGAGATGTACATCTATCTCACCTACAGGCACGTAGGTATGCTTACAGGAATCAGGATGTCAGGTAACTGGGAGGCACGGGCCAGCTATTTGGCAGTGTGAACGTCACATGGGTTATTGATGCCAACTATGCTTGTTTCCATGCATCTTCTGACTTTTGCATGAGGCTTGTACATGCAGACCGCACAGGGTGGTGTGCTACATCGGGGTATCATGTTCGAGTTGTTTGCTTTGGTTGCATATGATGTTTGTGAGTATGGCACTAAACTGAACCTACGTCTCTGTCTCTTGCAGCATCTACAGAGGGCACAGAAGGACAGGGTACGGACACCGGGGATGAGGCATCTTGCTCAACGGCAACACATGGGCTCACTGACACTGATGTGACCAGCGCCTCTGAGGGGGACCGGAGTGCCCTTGATGAATCACGCCCGGTAACACCAACCTCAACATCATCTGACGCCAGCGGTGACTCATCGATGTTGGCAGACACAGGGAGTGGGAAATCTGCCTCTTCTTCCACCACACATCGTCCAGTGCCCACCCTCCTGGCTAGTTCCACGAGTGCTGCCCATGCCCGCAGCAGTCAGAAGGATAGAGTGTCCTTCCCCCAGGCACCGCTGCCCCTGCCCCTGTCTCCCCTGCTGCCCTCAGTGTAAATGTAAATCCGTATTTGTAAAGCACGAACTACTCACCCTTACCAGTCTCAAGGCGCTGGGGGCCGTCGTGGAAATTAAGTGAGCTATTGCCCAGAGTCACAAGGTGCTGAGCTGAGCTACCGCCGGGGATCGAACCGTGAGCCCTGTGCTCCAAAGTCAGCTGCCCTGGCCGCTGCACCACACCTCTCCACCAGTGTTGAGGCGGTGGAGCTTTTGCGCCAGCTGTGTGTGGGTCAGACTACTTTACTGAATGCCTTCCTTGATCATGACAAGAAGTTGGCACAGGTAGTTGCCTTCATGGAGGGCATTCATTCTGACGTGGGTGGGCTACACAGGACTGTCCAGTCTTTGTCCTCCACAGTGACGGCAGCCATTCATCTGGCACAGGCTCAGGGTCCAGCTCCTGTCCCTTCGGCAACCACCCTGCCAGTGGCCACATCTGACGAGAGTGGCCACACACCACAGCCCTCAGGCTCAAAGTACTCGACACGAAGCACAACACAGCAGCACTCCAAGCGGGCCAGGATGCAGACACCATCCCCCCAAAAAAAAGAAGTGACACAGGAACGCAAAGCCAAAAGCCCTTCGGGTGGTACTCAGGGGCATCAAGCCAAGTAGCAGGCCTCAGGCTCACATGCATCCAAATCAGTCCAATCCAAGGACACTTCCATCCCAAAACCTGCTCCCACAGACAGGCAAAAAGTTGCCGTGCCTGCTGTGAAGCTGGTGCCTGCAAAGAGTTCGCAGAAACGGATCTCTGAGGCAGGTTCACCCACAACCTCAACTCCCACCCACACCGCTGTGAAGTTGGGACAGGAGGGCACTGTGGGGGGTTCACCTGGTCAACAGGTGATGGAAGGGAAAAGGCAAGGCCAGGCCAAGCGTACCACCATACCCAGCAGTTCACCACAGGTAGGGCCAACACCTGCACCTGAAGCACCTTTGGTGGGGAGTGAGGCTGTTGTGCCCACCCCACTTCACACTCCTACCAAGACAATTTATCAGTATCGAATCCCCAAGAAGTGGAAAGGCAGCCCTCCACATTCTCCCTCACACACTGTGTCTCACAGCAGCATTTCTCTGCCTCCCCGTGCCACGCTGCCACCCGGTCCAAGCAGCCCTCCGGCTCACAAAGCCACTGATGCCTCTACCTCAGCTGCTCCTCCCTCTCCCAGGTCTGGTCCGCCAACGGTCCCCGACAATCAGCCACCTCCCAGTTCTACTGACAACCAAGTCTGAGGCAAAGTCCCCCTCAAAAAGCCGTCTCTCCCACAGCGGTCCCTGGACTGCCCATCTGTATCCTCAGAGCTGTGGTGATTCCCATGCCAGTGTACGGTGTCACACATTCCCTGTGCAGGTTCTCATGCACACTTGTCCCTCCTTTGCACTATGGACTGGCCACTGGCCTTGCTGTTTGTAACTTTGGATGCCCATTCCCTGTGCAGGT
The DNA here is from genome assembly GCA_963921515.1 of Calotriton arnoldi. Lineage (NCBI taxonomy): Eukaryota > Metazoa > Chordata > Amphibia > Caudata > Salamandridae > Calotriton > Calotriton arnoldi. Next base: position 435,784 of record CAWUFW010003779.1, read on the forward strand.
TCTCATGTTCACATGTCCCTCCTTTGAACTATGGACTGGCCACTGGCTTTGCTGTTTGTAACTTTGGATGCCCATTCCCTGTGCAGGCTCTCATGTTCACCTGTCCCTCCTTTGAACTATGGACTGGCCACTGGCCTTGCTGTTTGTAACTTTGGATGCCCATTCCCTGTGCTGGTTCTCATGTTCACATGTCCCTCCTTTGAACTATGGACTGGCCACTGGCCTTGCTGTTGTCTACTTTTGATGCCTATCTTGGTGATATGTAATAAAGACAGTTACTCCTGTTGTCTGCTTTGTCAGTGTCCTTGCTAAATGTAAGTGTTTTGGGTATGTGCATGGTTGCATGTGACAAATGCTCTGTATGCCACCTTCACATTGCCAATTGCTTCTTTTACTTTTTCTGGGTTTGGCAGTGGTGAGGGGCACTTTAGTTCTTCTTTCTTCTGAGGTTTGTGGGTGCAATGATGGGTGTTTGTGATGATCTACGATTATCATACTCATCATATGGTCAGGTTTGCTAAATTGTCCACATGTCATGTTATGATGCAATTCCAGAACAGAGGTGTATTCTATCTACAGGATTACATGTGGGCTGGCCAGGGTCCTTCATATCTGTGTGATCTTTCTTGATGTGTGAGCAGCAGTGTTGATGTATGGTCATCTTGTGATGGCCTGTCTTCCTAGTCACATGGGTACATTTGGATGTGTGCACTTGTGTGGTCTTGAAGTGTGTAGGGGTGGTTTGGTTGTCAGTGTTGATGTGTGTGTGCCCCTGCAATACCAACTGCACACATGTATGACACAGAAGCTGAGTGTCTGTTTGTTTCAATAGTCTGCCATGTGTTTCAGATTGTGGGCACATGTGGGAGTTGTAGGTTGGGCAGTGTGCAGTGTGTTGTTGTGTCCTTGCACTCCTGGGGGACACCTACTTGTTGTTGCTGCCAGTTGTGAGTATGCAGAGTATGTGACAGGCAAGTCTGTGTTGTGTTTTGTTGATCAGCCATGTGTCTTGCTACTGTTTGTGCACACTGTACGGAACTGCTCAGCCACACTGACAATATTTGTGAGTTTTCTCATGCATTGCTATCACTTGACCCATTTTTGGCTCCAGTATGGTATGTGGTATGTGGAGTCATGCCATCCCCCATATCTGCTTCTGATGCCTACACATTGTGAGTGACTCCTCTATGTGTTTGTGTACTGTACACTGCTCACTTGTCCACTACTGCAGTACACAACACTTCAGTCTCATGTCTTCCACCCCATGGCTTGCCAGTGTGTGAGCCTCCCCACCACTTCATAGTGTGACACTATACTGTGTGAGGCTGATCTGTGTCCAGGACCAATGTGCTACTCAGGACAGTTTTCAAATTAGTTATGTGTTATTTCCTTGTACTTGTTTGCTGTCATGGTTGCTCATATGCAGTGCAGATGTTTGGGCAGCACAGTCCTCTCGTCATGTTGTTTGCACCTGGATGTCCCTGAGTTGTGCATCTGTGGGTGATGGCTAAGCTGTATGTGTGTTTGTTGAGGTAGTGCTACACTTCCTGAGTGTGATGTTATGTTTGTGCTGTGGGAGTTCATGGTGTGGCACTCAGATGTGTGTGCTACTGTTTTGGTTGTTGTGCACACACTGCTTGGTGTGCATGCAGTGTTGTCAGTGTATGTTGCCTTGTACTTGCTTGTTGTGCATCCCCCTGATGTGCAGCTGAGTTTGCATTGTGATGGATTGGTCTGTGCATCTGTTGTGATTTTGTTGTGGGTGTATGCAGTCTTTGGCCTGTGTTGGCTCTTTGTACTGACTGATGCTATGTGTGTGTGATGTTCTATTTGCATGACGTTGTGTGTGAATGGTTGTTTTAGCTGTGTGATACATTCAGATGTGTGTTGCAGGTGTGGTGTGCATTACTTGTGTGTCTGTCACATGCAGCAAGGGGATTCTTGTTGCTGGGCTTGTTTTCAGTGCACATTGGAAGTTAGTCCTCCTATTTTTGACCTGTCACTTTTCAGGGTTGTGCATGTGCATGCTTCTGGTACAATATGGCACCTTGTACACTTCATGGGTGGTGAGGTGTCTGTGTCTGTGTTAGCTGATTGTCCCATTGATCCCAGTTGGTGTTCATGGGAGATTTTTGATGATACACCTCTTGTTTGTGTTGAGGTATGGTGTCTGTGCATTGGTCCTGAGTGACAATGTTGTGTATTCCTGTTCTGTCTAGGGTCACATTGCCTTTCCACTGTTTTCCTGCACGTGTGGGCTTGTTGTACCTCTGTGTATGTTGTTTGTGAGCTTTGTGTTTGGCTATTGTTTTGGTGTCTGCATTGGTTCAGGCATCCCTGTGTGTTAGTGTGATGTTTGTGGGTGCACCACAGGGAGTGTGTTTGGCTGTCATTGCACTCACAGGACACCATTTTGGCCTTTATGTGTGCTTCTCACAGGTGTTGAGTGCTGCAGGTATGAGGTGGGTAGAGAATGGGTATGTGTGAAGGTCCTAGTTGTGTTTGACAGTCAAGGAGTGTGACAATGGGCCATGTGTGTTGTAATGATGATGTGTGTGAGAAGTTGGCCTGGTATATGCTGTCCACTAATTATAGTGGGCACCTTGCACCAGTCCAAACAACCCCTTATTGGAGATAGGTTAAAGACAACCTTTATTGAAAGCTATCCTAATGGTAGCTATGGAGAGCAGCCTTCAGGCTAAGTCTTGAAGGAATGTAAAGCAGCTTGTTTTACCAGTCTATAATCTCTTGAGTGACCAAATGAAAGAGGACCACACCAGGTATATATTCAAAATATATGTATTTATTGCTAAACACACCCCTCTAGTCTCTTTATGAGGCTAGAGTTCGAAGTACATAAGTTATAAGTCAGTTATCAACAGTAATAGCACAAATACACGTTTGAGCCCTAGGGGCGTACCAAACCATATACCAATAAAGTGGTATAAGAACCACGACTGAGCTAGACACAAGGCCTAGAGCCTATAGAAGTGCTTGGACCACAAGAAACCACCCAAGGTAGTGACACAGGGGACCCACGGGGGACGCGTGCAGTGTGAGAACACAGCCGCGAATCGCCATTGACTTCTATGGGGAAAGTCGCGGTTGGAATTTTAAAGAAAAGGGACACTTAGAGGAGGACTTGGAGCGAAATCCTTTAGAACTGGGTTGTTCTAGAGTTTATACCCATGGGAGCACCGGAGTACTCGAGTTACCTCACCCAGGGAAGCCGGGTGCATAGGTGTCTTTCGGGGTCGGGTTTCGTCGTCGGTTTCAATGGCGATCTGCTGCAAAGTGCTGCTGGCGGCCAAGTCGAAAGTGTTCGGATGGATCCAAAGGTGGATCGAAGATCTGAAGAACCTGAAAGCAGAGGGGACAGAGTCTGGGTCACTAGCCAGTGACCAGGAAGGCGATGAGCGGATGCCCACCGATGTCGGGTGCTTCAGGTAGGTTGACGGTCATCTTGACTCTTCAGCCACGAGGTCCAGGAGGTGTCGACGACAACCAGGAGCTGGATTCGTGCTGTCCCACGACGTTTATCAATTGCTGAGGTGTCAGCGACCAGATTGGACCCAACAAGCCTTGGCAACGGCAAGTCTCATGGAAATAGAAGAAGGACGGTGGTGCAGACCAGCAAGGTCTGAGGGACTCACCCAGAGAAGGTAAGTTAGGGCACACCTGGAGCAATCAGGGAAGTCTAAGCAGAAGAAGATTGGCCTTCGGGAGGGCCCACTAGCCAACGGACTAGCGACCGCAAAGGAGCCTCGAGTGGACACACTTAGAGCTGGCTCACAGGACACTCGTGGAGTGGAGGCCAGTGAACTTCAGTGCAGTCGGTGTTGGAGGCGGGGGTTACTCGGAGCCAAAAGCACAACTTCGTGGGAGACCAGGAAGAGGATGCACTTGCAAATGCACTCGGTGTCCAGGGGTCATGGTTCCACGTTACCCACGACAGCTACGGGCCTCAGCTTTGCTGGGGACTCAGGGCAGCCTCGGGGAAGTCTGGAAATCCACCTCTGGTGATGCAAAGACCTCGGCGTCCGGTGGGAGCTTCAGCGATGCAGACCGGACAATTGCTTCATTGGTGCCTGCCAAGCAGGGGAGTCACTCCTTGACCCCAAGGGAGATTCTTCAGTCCTCTAATCTTAAAGTAGAGCGTCGAAGGTCCAGGATTCTGTATCAGAGTTTCGTCCAGGTAAATCTAAAGTCCTAAGGACTGGGGTCCCATACTTATACCAAGTTAGGGGTTGGACATACTCTGGGGACCCACCTATGGGAGGGTCAGGGCAGAGGGTGGTTACACCCCTTTCCCTTTGTCCAGTTTTGCGCCAGAGCAGGGGCTGGAAGCCCCTGAGCCAGTTTGAACTGGGGTATGCACAGGGACACCAAATGTGCCCCCAGTGCTGGACTTCAAAGCACTTTGAGAGTGCACCCACCCAGCCCCAATACACATCAGCCTGTCTGGGAGGTGGTTACACCTCCCTGCAACAGGAAACCTATTGTCCAGGCCTCCCCTGCTGGAGTTTCGGTCAGCAGCAGGAGGCCAGACCCGTGTCTGTGGCTGCAGCATCCATTTTGTGATGCCAGGGCTCTGTAAAGTTAATACCGGGCATGCCGGTTGGCACATGTCTCTCCCTCTAGAAGGGGGAATGCTACCCCCGCCGCCAGAACTGGCGGGGGTAGTATTCCAAGATGTTTGACACCAAACACGACATGTTTCCGTGCAGCCATCCCAAAGTTAGCATTTAACGCGAGGTTATAATGCACTGAAGAGTATATGGTCAGGCTGCACTGCAAACAGCATCAGAGGAGGTACTCCGAATGCTGCAGAGGGGCTCTGCTCATGCAGGGGCACCCTCTCACATGAAAACCAAGCACTCTGCCTTCAGGATTGTCAAGGCCTGCCATAGGAGTGACTTATAGGTTTATACCACTGTAAGGGGTGCAGGCACCACCTTACTCAGGCTGCAGTAGCAGACCTGTGGTGTCATTTTGGCTGGCCTTCCAGGGGTGGCATAATACATGCTTCAGCCCCTGGCAGGCCTCTGAGGTACCTATGCCCTGGGTACATAGTATACCATATACTAGGGACTTACAAGGGCACTCCAGATTCCAATCAGAGATGTGCCTAAGGCACATGGAAACAATTTTAGAGAGGAAGCAGCTAGGCTGGGGTTCTGATTAGCAGGGCCCCAGCCAGACTAAAGTCGAAAAACAGTGAAGCATCAGCAAAAAGTGGGGTTACCCATGTGAAGCAGATCCTACTCTCCTACACAACCCCCCCCAAACATAGGGACATTAAACTAACCTTGTCCAGTTAAGTCTTCATGTTCTAAGTGGAAGTACCTAGAGAGTCCATCTGCATTGGCATGGTTACTCCCAGGTCTATGTTCCACTGTGAAGTACATCCCCTGTAGGGAAATGGACCACCTAAGCAGTTTGGGGTTTTCACCCTTCATTTGTTTTAGCCATAAGAGGGGCTTATGGTCTGTTTGAACAAGGAAGTGAGTACCAAACAAGTATGGCCTCAACTTCTTCAGAGCCCAGACCACAGCAAAGGCCTCCCTCTCAATGGCTGACCAACGTTTCTCTCTAGGGGTCAGCCTTCTGCTAATAAAAGCTACTGGCTGATCCTGACCTTCATCATTCAATTGTGACAGTACAGCCCCTACCCCCAATTCAGATGCATCTGTTTGAACAATGAACTTCTTGGAGTAATCAGGACTCTGTAGAATGGGAGCAGTGCACATGGCCTGCTTTAGGTCATCAAATGCCTTTTGATAGCTAACTGTCCACTGAACCTTTTTGGGCATTTTCTTGGAAGTTAAGTCATTCAGGGGTGTCACTATTGATCCATACCCCTTGACAAATCTCCTATAGTACCCAGTCAGGCCTAAAAAGGCTCTCACCTGAGTCTGGGTAGTTGGAGCAGTCCAGTCCATGATGGTCTGGATCTTGCTCTGCAGTGGTTGAACCTGGCCTCCACCCACAAGGTGGCCCAGGTACACAACCTGACTCTGCCCTATCTGGCACTTTGTGGCCTTGATAGTCAGGCCTGCTTTCTGCAGGGCCTGCAAAACATTTCTGAGGTGGACCAGGTGATCCTCCCAGGTGGAGCTAAAGACAGCAATATCATCTAGATATGCTGCACTATAGGCTTCCAGACCTGTAAGGACTGTATTCACCAACCTCTGAAAAGTGGCAGGTGCATTCTTCAGACCAAAGGGCATTACCACAAATTGATAATGCCCACTAGGGGTTGAGAATGCTGTCTTTGGCTTTGCATCATCAGCTAGTCTGATCTGCCAGTAGCCAGCTGTCAGGTCAAATGTGCTTAGATACTTGGCTGAGGCCAAAGTGTCTATTAGCTCATCTGCCCTAGGTATTGGATGGGCATCAGTCCTAGTGACTGCATTGAGACCCCTGTAGTCCACACAAAACCTCATCTCTCTTTTCCCACCACTGGTGTGAGGTTTTGGCACAAGGACAACTGCACTAGCCCAAGGGCTATCTGAGGGTTCAATAACTCCCAAATCCAACATTTTCTGGACTTCTGTCCTGATACAGTCCCTGACATGGTCAGGTTGCCTATAAATCTTATTTTTAATAGGCAGACTGTCCCCAGTGTCCACTTCATGAGTGCACCAGGTGGTCTGACTTGGAGTCAAAGAGAACATATGTCTGTACTGATTGAGCTCTTGTCTACAATCAGTTTGCTGCTGAGTGGTGAGGCTGCCTGCCAAGGCTACACCATCCACTGACCCATCATCAGGGTTCTGTGAGAGCAGGTCAGGGAGTGGGTCACTCTCTTCCTCCTGTCCCTCATCAGTAGCCATGAGCAAGCCCATGTCTGCCCTGTCCACATATGGTTTCAATCTGTTGACATGGAGAACCCTGTGGGGACTCCTGGGTGTTCCTAGGTCTACTAAGTAGGTAACCTCACCCTTCTGTTCAACAATGGTATGGGGTCCACTCCATTTGTCTTGGAGAGCTGCTGGGGCCACTGGCTCCAACACCCACAACTTCTGTCCTGGCTGGTAAACAGTCAGTACAGCCTTTTGGTCATGCCAGGCTTTTTGAAGTTCCTGGCTAGCCTCAAGGTTTTTAGTTGCCTTTTTCATATACTCAGCCATCCGGGAGCGGAGACCAAGTACATAGTCCACTATGTCATGCTTTGGGGGCTTGAGAGGTAACTCCCATCCTTCCTTCACCAAGCACAATGGACCCCTGACAGGGTGACCAAACAAAAGTTCAAAAGGGCAGTAGCCAACCCCCTTTTGAGGCACCTCCCTGTACGCAAATAAAAGGCAGGGCAAGAGTATGTCCCATCTTCGCCTAAGCTTTTCTGGGAGCCCTTTAATCATGCCCTTCAAGGTTTTGTTGAATCTCTCAACTAAACCATTGCATTGTGGGTGATAGGGTGTGGTGAACTTGTAAGTCACTCCACACTCCTTCCACATTGCTTTTAAGTATCCAGACATAAAGTTTGCACCCCTGTCTGATACAACCTCCTTAGGGAAGCCCACTCTTGAGAAAATTCCCAGGAGGGCCCTTGCCACCACAGGTGCTGTAGTGGTCCTAAGGGGAATAGCCTCTGGGTACCTGGTGGCATGATCCACTACCACCAGGATAAACCTGTGCCCAGATGCTGTTTGGGGATCCATGGGACCAACAATGTCAATCCCCACCCTTTCAAAGGGAACCCCCACCACAGGTAGTGGTATCAGGGGGCCTTTGTAGTGCCACCTGCCTTGCCACTGGCCTGGCAGGTTACACAGGAGCGACAAAACTCCTTGGTGTCTTCAGACATGTGGGGCCAGTGAAAGTGAGGGACAATTCTGTCCCAAGTCTTGTTCTGGCCCAGGTGACCTGCTAAGGGAATGTCATGGGCTAGGGTCAATAGGAAGCCCCTGAACTTCAGAGGTATAACCAACCTCCTGGTGGCACCAGGCTTGGGGTCTCTACACTCTGAGTACAAGAGTCCATCATCCCAATACACTGTATGGGGACCACTAGCTTTCCCATCAGCCTCAGCAGCAGCTTGCTGTCTGAGGGGTTCAAGAGAGGGGCAGTTCTGCTGCTCCTGGCTCAGATCTGCCCTGGAAGGGCCCCCTGTCCCCAAGAACTAGACCTGATCAGGTTCAAGCTCCTCTGGGACAGTTCCTTCCTCAGGACTGAGATCATCTCCCTGAAGAGACTGATCTTCCTTCTGAGCCAAGGGGGAAGGCACTGCCTTTACCCTACTACTCCTCTTCTTGGAGGGCACTTGGTCCATTATTCCAGAATCCAAGGCCTTTTCAGTGTTAGACATTTTGGCCTGTGACCTGGTCACAGCAAACACATCTGCAGGGATGCCCAGCATTTCTGCATGGTTCCTGAGCTCCACTTCTGCCCAAGCTGAAGTTTCCAGATCATTGCCAAGCAAGCATTCAACTGGTAGGTCTGCACTTACCACAACCTTCTTAAGGCCAGTTACCCCTCCCCAGGAGAAGTTAACAACTGCCAGAGTATGGTCTGTTCTGACATTGCTAGCATTGGTCACTTGGTACATTTCACCAAGTATAATCTGCCCAGGATCCACAAGGTCTTGCCCCTGTGTCCCTAAATGCCAAAGCCTCTTTTCCATTTATTAAGGGCTGTTGTCTGTACTTGCCCAGATTACTGGGACTCACAGAGGAGGTCACATCCATGCCTCCATCACAGACTAGGACAGCCTGAGTGAGTTCTCTGACTAGGTCAGAGCTCATCTCCTTACCCAGGGTCAACCCTACTAACCCCTTGGCCTGTGTATTCCCACCACCAACTGTAACTGCACTAGGGGGAGCAGGTGCCTTGGGGGCATTGGTGGGGGCTGGAGTAGAGTCTTTGGACTTGGTGCAATCACTGGTCCAGTGGGTCTTTTGCTTACAGACCTTGCACCATGGTTTCTTTTGGCCTTTCCCTTTGTTAGACTGTGAATCCCCACCTGAAGAAGATTTTTGGGGGTCTTGTGAAGACTTCTGGTCTTTACCCTTCTCCCCACTCTTATCAGAGTTCTTAGAATCTTGCTTCTTTGGGTCACCACCTTGGTTCTGTACCTTCTGCCTCACCCTGGTTCTGACCCATTTGTCTGCCTTCTTTCCCAATTCTTGGGGAGAGGTCAGATCAGAGTCCACCAGGTACTGATGCAACAGCTGATTTTGACAGTTATTAAGAATCTGCTCCCTCATGATAAGATTGTACAACCCTGTGAAGTCACATACCTTACTGCCCATCAACCAACCTTCCAGAGCCTTAGCAGAACAATCCACATAGTCTACCCAGTCTTGAGTCTGTGCTTTTTGGGTATCTCTGAACTTTAACCTGTATTGTTCAGTTGTTAGGCCAAACCCATCAATCAGAGCACTCTTCAAGACTTTGTAATTGTCAGCATCCTCTTCTCTTACAGTGAGGAGCTTGTCTCTACCTTTGTCTGCAAAGGAGAGCCACAAGATTGCTGCCCACTGCTCCTGAGGGACCCTCTGTACTTTACAGGCCCTCTCCAGTGCAGTTATCCATTTGTGGATGTCATCCCCACTCTGGTAGGGAGGGACAATCTTGCTGAGGTTTCTATGGTCATAAGACCATTCCCTATCTCTGGGGAAATTGCTGCCACCATGGGACTCTAGTCCCATCTTTTTCTTTGCTTTTCAAGCTTTAGGGACTCCCTGTCTATAGCCAACTGCTCTCTTCTGAGCTTCAACTAAGCTTCTCCATATCTGAGCAGTCTCTCTTTCCTTTCATGAGAGGATTCCCTCCTATGAGAGGAAACAGAGGTCCCTATTGAGGTGTCAGAGTGGTTAGACTCCTGAGAAGGAGATCTAGGCCTTCTGGGCACACTCACAATTCTTCCTGGGGGGACAAAGCCGAGGTCATTCTGATCCTCCTCCTCCTCCACAGGAGGAATTGGGTTCTCCAGGTCAAGGTCATTTTCACCTTCCTGGCCAGTTTCAGAGGAGGGGCCCTGGATTTCTTCACCCCTGACCCCTTCCTCATCTTCTGCCCCACCCTCTCTGCCTACCCCTTCAGACCCTAGGGGTCTGCTGAGATCATCTGACAGTAGCACCTCCCTGAGGTGTTGGGTGCTGGCACTTTTGCCTGCCTTCAGCTTCCTAGTATTGCACAATGCTCTCAATTCCAAGAATGGGAGATTATCATACTTGGAGGGAAGAAGCCCACTGGCTTCTGGCAAGGACTCACTGGGTCCTGGCCTTGAAGACATTACTAGTGAGGTGTGGTGTATGCACTACCTACTCTAGTGTGGCCTACTAAACTCTCTTGAGTTGTAGAAAGGGTGTGCTATCCCTTAACACACAACTCTAAGTTCAGTAGAACTTACTGTATCCTAAGCTTGATTTATATGTACCTAAGGTACCCTTAGTGGTTTTCAGTTGATCAATTCAATTGAGATTATCTGGTAAAACAATAGCAAGCTGGAATCCCACACGCTGCACACCAATGTGAGAAGTTGGCCTGGTATATGCTGTCCACTAATTATAGTGGGCACCTTGCACCAGTCCATACAACCCCTTATTGGAGATAGGTTAAAGACAACCTTTATTGAAAGCTATCCTAGTGGTAGCTATGGAGAGCAGCCTTCAGGCTAAGTCTTGAAGGAATGTAAAGCAGCTTGTTTTACCAGTCTATAATCTCTTGAGTGACCAAATGAAAGAGGACCACACCAGGTATATATTCAAAATATATGTATTTATTGCTAAACACACCCCTCTAGTCTCTTTATGAGGCTAGAGTTCGAAGTACATAAGTTATATATCAACAGTAATAGCACAAATACACGTTTGAGCGCTAGGGGCGTTCCAAACCATATACCAATAAAGTGGTATAAGAACCACGACTGAGCTAGACACAAGGCCTAGAGCCTATAGAAGTGCTTGGACCACAAGGAACCACCCAAGGTAGTGACACAGGGGACCCACGGGGGACACGTGCAGTGTGAGAACACAGCCGCGAATCGCCGTTGACTTCTATGGGGAAAGTCGCAGTTGGAATTTTAAAGAAAAGGGACACTTAGAGGAGGACTTGGAGCAAACCCCTTTAGAACTGGGTTGTTCTAGAGTCTATACCCACGGGAGCACCGGAGTACTCGAGTTACCTCACCCAGGGAAGCCGGGTGCATAGGTGTCTTTCGGGGTCGGGTTTCGTCGTCGGTTTCAATGGCGATCTGCTGCAAAGTGCTGCTGGCGGCCAAGTCGAAAGTGTTCGGGTGGATCCAAAGGTGGATCGAAGATCTGAAGAACCTGAAAGCAGAGGGGACAGAGTCTGGGTCACTAGCCAGTGACCAGGAAGGCGATGAGCGGATGCCCACCGATGTCGGGTGCTTCAGGTAGGTTGACGGTCATCTTGACTCTTCAGCCATGAGGTCCAGGAGGCGTCGACGATGACCAGGAGCTGGATTCGAGCTGTTCCATGATGTTTGTCGATTGCTGAGGTATCGGCAACCGGATTGGACCCAACAAGCCTTGGCAACGGCAAGTCTTGTGGAAATAGAAGAAGGACAGTGGTGCAGACCAGAAAGGTCTGAGGGACTCACCCAGTGAAGGTAAGTCAGGGCACGCCTGGAGCAACCAGGGAAGCCCAAGCAGAAGACGATTGGCCTTCGGGAGGGCCCACTAGCCAATGGACTAGCAACCGCAAAGGAGCCTTGAGTGGACACACTTAGAGCTGGCTCACGGGACACTCGTGGAGTGGAGGCCAGTGATCTTCGGTGCAGTCGGTGTTAGAGGCAGGGGCTACTCGGAGCCCAAAGCACAACTTCGTGGGAGACCAGGAAGAGGATGCACTTGCAAATGCGCTCGGTGTCCAGGGGTCACAGTTCCACGTTACCCACAACAGCTACGGGCCTCAGCTTTGCTGGGGACTCAGGGCAGCTTTGGGGAAGTCTGGAAATCTACCTCTGGTGATGCAAAGACCTCGGCGTCCAGCGGGAGCTTCAGCGATGCAGACCGGACAATTGCTTTGTTGGTGCCTGCCAAGCAGGGGAGTCACTCCTTGACCCCAAGGGAGATTCTTCAGTCCTCTAATCTTAAAGTAGAGCATCAAAGGTCCAGGATTCTGTATCAGAGTTTCGTCCAGGTAAATCTAAAGTCCTAAGGACTGGGGTCCCATACTTATACCAAGTTAGGGGGTTGGACATACTCTGGGGACCCACCTATGGGAGGGTCAGGGCAGAGGGGTGGTTACACCCCTTTCCCTTTGTCCAGTTTTGTGCCAGAGCAGGGGCTGGAAGCCCCTGAGCCGGTTTGAACTGGGGTATGCACAGGGACACCAAATGTGCCCCCAGTGCTGGACTTCAAAGCACTTTGAGAGTGCACCCACCCAGCCCCAATACACATCAGCCTGTCTGGGAGGTGGTTACACCTCCCTGCAACAGGAAACCTATTGTCCAGGCCTCCCCTGCTGGAGTTTCGGTCAGCAGCAGGAGGCCAGACCCGTGTCTGTGGCTGCAGCATCCATTTTGTGATGCCAGGGCTCTGTAAAGTTAATACCGGGCATGCCGGTTGGCACATGTCTCTCCCTCTAGAAGGGGGGAATGCTACCCCCACTGCCAGAACTGGCGGGGGGTAGTATTCCAAGATGTTTGACACCAAACATGACATGTTTCCGTGCAGCCATCCCAAAGTTAGCATTTAACGCGAGGTTATAATGCACTGAAGAGTATATGGTCAGGCTGCACTGCAAACAGCATCAGAGGAGGTACTCCGAATGATGCAGAGGGGCTCTGCTCATGCAGGGGCACCCTCTCACATGAAAACCAAGCACTCTGTCTTCAGGATTGTCAAGGCCTGCCATAGGAGTGACTTATAGGTTTAAATGTGTGTGCAATGGTAGTGATATAGGTAGCCTATACCACTGTAAGGGGTGCAGGCACCACCTTACTCAGGCTGCAGTAGCAGACCTGTGGTGTCATTTTGGCTGGCCTTCCAGGGGTGGCATAATACATGCTTCAGCCCCTGGCAGGCCTCTGAGGTACCTATGCCCTGGGTACATAGTATACCATATACTAGGGACTTACAAGGGCACTCAGATTCCAATCAGAGATGTGCCTAAGGCACATGGAAACCATTTTAGAGAGGAAGCAGCTAGGCTGGGGTTCTGATTAGCAGGGCCCCAGCCAGACTAAAGTCGAAAAACAGTGAAGCATCAGCAAAAAGTGGGGGTACCCATGTGAAGCAGATCCTACTCTCCTACAATGTGCACGTCAAGTCAGTTGAGACAGATGTGTGGCTGCTCACTGTATGACTTTAGACACTTCCTATCATTCCTGTGACTATGCATGGCTTGCCTTGATGTGTCCCTGAGTTGTTGCACAGAGGTCAGTTTGGTTTAATTTCTCTCACTGTGCCACCCATGTCTGATTTGATGACCTAAGGGTGTTGTGATATGTTCCTTCTCTTGCATGTGATGTACAGATGCTATGTGTCTTGCTCCATGGTTTTCCAGCACTGTCCACTTCACTTTTGGCTGGCCCATTGATTGTCCTACATTGCTGCTGGCCTATGGTGTGTGTCTGTGGCTGTGTGTCAGTGTGGGGTGTTTGTGAGTGACTTGACAGGCAGTGTGGACAGTTCAGTGGATGTTCTTATGCAGTGTGAGGCTTCATTTTATAGTTAGGCTCAGTTTGCTTCACATGAGTGGGAGATAGGTGTGAGGAGGAGGGTTGTCCAGCCCCTGAGCTTCTGTGCAGGGCGTTCCTCTTCACCCCCACCTTCCAAGACAGGCGCCCTGGTCCTTTGGTGTGTGAGGTGCAAGGTCTGGCTACACCTGGGAGATGAATTGTGCAGGGGGGCACAGGAGGAGCACACAGCATGTGCCCCAAATGGGTGTGGGAAGCATAATGTGGGAAGGGTGGAGGTGGAGCCCTGTGAATCTTTGTGGACTGCCCATGCCTGGCGCCGGCCCTGCCTACTACATTTTGGGCATGTTTCCCGCGTCTTCACCGCTGCGGTGATGTGACTGGGACTTTGCAGTGATTTCACAGTTGATTGGTGACCCGGATGCGGAGGGGTGATTTCTTGACAGGTGGGACATGTGTGGGTACACTTGGGGAGGTGTTCCTGTCCCCACCGGAGTGTCTGATGTGGACAGGGACCGTATATCAGCACAGGAGTTGTGTGTTGTGGTTGTGTGCGGAGTTGTGTCATTGCGTAGCTGCGGCGTTGTCCGCGACGGTCCATTATTTGCTGGTATTGGAGGAGGTACAGCACCGGAATGGCTTGAAGGGCTGGATCCACTGCGATCCGGACAGGGTAGAGGGGACCGTGAGTATGGTTTCACTCTCCGCTGACGTGTTTCCGCCGTCTCTGGGTTGGTGGATTCTCCGCTGCGGTGTGATGGGCTGTTTGCGGCATCGTGATTTATACGGCGGATGGAACATCATTCCGCACGGCGGTGAGTCCCTATTGGCTCACTCCCCCGCTGTGGCAGGCGCAAAAATCTGGCGGTTCTCCTGGCTACGCAGCGGACGGGAAATGGGCTATGTTTGCCCATCGTAATATGGCAGGCGGAAGGACCGCTGCAGGAGTGTGGAAAAGGGCATTTTCCGCACCCGCCAGCACCGCGGATGTGCTTCCGTCCGCCATCCTAATGACTCCTTAGTATCATAAGGCTGGGGAGCTCATCCATGTTAAAGAACAATTATAAAAATGGCTTCACATTATATATATATATATATATATATATATATATATATATATATATATATATATATATATATATTCACTGAAAAAACCATAGGTTTTAGGGACAGTTATAGTTAGTTGGACATTGCACTCGTACAAAACCCGTGAAATTCCCCTGTTATAGTTAGTTCAGCTAACTATAACTCGCGCCCCGCAATGCACTGCTGATGACGTCACATATTACATCACTCATGACATGGTCAGTGACATCACTGATGACATCACTGATGACATCTCAAATGACATCACTGATGACATCACTGATGACATCATCCAGTGACTGTGTGTTTCTGTAAAGATTAAATATGTTTAATATATATAGGGAAAGGGGTATTGAAGAATGAGTGGGTGTATAAGTGTCTGAATGGATGATTTAGTACGTGAGTGACTGACTCTACAAGTGAGTGATTAAACGTATCTTACTGAATGCATGGGTTAGTGACTAAACTGTGTGAATGTCTGTATCCGTCTGCTTGTTGGTGTGTAAGTGGATGCATGGATTTGCGAATAGCTACATGAGTGTCTATATGGGTTATTGATTGGTTCTCTGAGTATCTGTATGGCTGCCTGAGTGTTTGTGTGGGTGGGGTGTGTGTGACTCTATACATAGATGTGTGAGTGGGTGATTCACTGGGTGCATGATTTCAAGAGTGCATCTGTGATGGACTGCTTGGGTGGGTGAGTGTGTGTATGGGTGTGTTAGTGAGTGAATGTATATCTCAGTGGTACATGTGCGAGTAACTACATATGTAAAAGGCAGTATATATGTGTGTTAGAGTATTTAAATGGCTATAAGTGAGAGTGTGTTATTGTGAGAGTGGCTGTATGGATGCGTGTGTGCTTGTATCAGTTATTGTATAAGAGCATAAGAATGTGCTAGTATTTGTATGAGTAAGTGAGCTGGTGTGTGTATAACTGTATAGGTGAGTAAATGGGTGTGTGATTAATTTTTTGCATGACTGACTAGGTGTGTGAGTACCTCTATGGATGAGTGGCGGTGTGTGAGTGTCTATATAGGTGTATGAGTGCATATGATAGTCCTGTACTGAGTGACCATAAGTATGAGTGACTGTACGGGTGAGTGAGTGGATGTGTGTGTAAACCTAAGAATCAGTGAGTGGGTATGTAGTTATTGGTGATGGAGTGTCTATGGTTTTGAGAATGGCAGTCTGTAATTTAGAGTGGGTGTATCAAAAGTTATATTAGGGTGTGAGAAGATGCATGAAATTATCACATGGATGATGTCATCAGTGATGTCATTTGAGATGTCATCAGTGATGTCATCAGTGATGTCACTGACCATGTCATGAGTGATGTAATATGTGACGTCATCAGCAGTGCATTGCGGGGCGCGAGTTATAGTTAGCTGAACTAACTATAACAGGGGAATTTCACGGGTTTTGTACGAGTGCAATGTCCAACTAACTATAACTGTCCCTAAAACCTATGGTTTTTTCAGTGAATTTCAAAGGTTTTTTAAATGCTAATTTCTAACTATAACGTGTCTGAAACCTATGGTTTTTTCAGTGAATTTCAAAGGTTTTTTAAATGCTAATTTCTAACTATAACGTGCCTGAAACCTATGGTTTTTTCAGTGAATTTCAAAGGTTTTTTAAATGCTAATTTCTAACTATAACGTGCCTGAAAACTATGATTTTTTAAGTGAATTTCAAAGGTTTTTTAAATGCTAGTTTCTAACTATGCCAACAGAGGTAGGACATGTGAAGAAAGAAGAAAAAACGCACAGAAAGAAGCAAAAGATGTGCAGAAAGAACCAACAGAGGAGCAGAAAGAGGCCTTGTTGCAAAATCATCCTGTGCCCACAACTTTTTCAGACGGGTACTGGTGGTAACTGACTCTGACTAACCAGAGCCAGTGCACGTTTGCACAGTGGTGAAGGGAGGGGGCCTGAGGTGACATGTGTGCAAACGCGCCCCGTGGCGCGTTTTAAGTTGCGGGATTAAGTCCCCTTGAATCCTGAGGGTCCCTGGGGTCCAACTAGCCCCCAGGTACCTACAGTTAGGACCACAGAGCTGAGTTGCAGAGAGGCGTTCCGAGGCCACGCACCTTTTTTCACCTCTCTGCAACGCACCTCTGTTGTGCTTACTGAAGGTACCTGGTGGGCTAGTTGGCCCCCAGGATTCAAAGGGAATTAACTCCCCAACTTAAACCGCACCACAGGGCGTGTTTGCGCACATGTCACCTGAGGCCCCGCCCCTCCCTTCACTGTGCATACGCGCCCCGTGGCGCATTTTAAGTTGGGGGATTAGGTCACCTTGAATCCTGAGAGTCCCTGGGGCCCAACCAGCCCACCAGGTACTTCCAGTAAGCACCACAGGCCTGCGTTGCAACGCCTGTAACAAATTGTGCAGTTGTGTTTAGGTAGTGAAGAGGGTCGTGCTGGGGGTAGTGTTTTAGGGTTTAGGGTAGTGCAGTGGTGTTTGTGTAGTGTAGGGGGTCATGCTGGGGGTAGGTTTAGGGTAGTGCAGTGGTGTTTGGGTAGTGTAGGGAGTCGTGCTGGGGGAGTGTTTTAGGGTTTAGGGTAGTACAGTGGTGTTTGGGTAGTGTAGGGGGTCGTGCTGGGGTTAGTGTTTTAGGGTTTAGGGTAGTGCAGTGGTGTTTGGGTAGTGTAGGGGATACTGCTGGGGGTAGTGTTTTAGGGTTTAGGGTAGTGCAATGGTGTTTGGGTAGTGTAGGGGGTACTGCTGGGGGTAGTGTTTTAGGGTTTAGGGTAGTGCAGTGGTGTTTGGGTAGCGTAGGGGGTACTGCTGGGGGTAGTGTTTTATGGTTTAGGGTAGTGCAGTGGTGTTTGGGTAGTGTAGGGGTTCGTGCTGGGGGTAGTTTTTTAGGGTTTAGGGTAGTGCAGTGGTGTTTGTGTAGTGTAGGAGGTCGTATTTTAGGGTTTAGGGTAGTGCAGTGGTCTTTGGGTAGTGTAGGGAGTCGTGCGGGGGTATTGTTTTAGAGTTTAGGGTAGTGCAGTGGTCTTTGGGTAGTGTAGGGGGTTGTGCGGGGGTAGTGTTTTAGGGATTAGGGTAGTGCATTGGTATTTGGGTAGTGTAGGGGGTCATGCGGGGGGTAGTGTTTTAGGGTTTAGGGCAGTGCAGTGGTGTTTAGGTAGTGTAGGGGGTCGTGCTGGGGGAGTGTTTTAGGGTTTAGGGCAGTGCAGTGGTGTTCGGGTAGTGTAGGGGGTCGTGCTGGGGGAGTGTTTTAGGGTTTAGGGCAGTGCAGTCGTGTTCGGGTAGTGTAGGGGGTCGTGCTGGGGGGAGTATTTTAGGGTTTAGGGTAGTGCAGTGGTGTTCGGGTAGTGTAGGGGGTCATGCTGGGGGTAGTGTTCTAGGGTTTAGGGCAGTGCAGTGGTGTTCGGGCAGTGTAGGGGGTCTTGCTGGGGGTGGTGTTTCAGGATTTAGGGCAGTGCAGTGGTGTTCGGGCAGTGTAGGGGGTCGTGCAGGGGGTGGTGTTTCAGGGTTTAGGGCAGTGCAGTGGTGTTCGGGCAGTGTAGGGGGTCGTGCAGGGGTGGTGTTTCAGGGTTTAGGGCAGTGGTGTTCGGGCAGTGTAGGGGGTCATTCTGGGGGTGGTGTTTCAGGGTTTGGGGCAGTGCAGTGGTGTTCGAGCAGTAAAGGGGGTCATGCTGGGGGTGGTGTTTCAGGGTTTAGGGCAGTGCAGTGGTGTTCGGGCAGTGTAGGGGGCGGTGCAGGGGGTGGTGTTTCAGGGTTTAGGGCAGTGCAGTGGTGTTCGGGCAGTGTAGGGGTTGGTGCAGGGGGTGGTGTTTCAGGGTTTAGGGCAGTGCAGTGGTGTTCGGGCAGTGTAGGGGGTCGTGCAGGGGGTGGTGTTTCAGGGTTTAGGGCAGTGCAGTGGTGTTCGGGCAGTGTAGGGGGTGGTGCTGGGGCTGGTGTTTCAGGGTTTAGGGCAGTGCAGTGGTGTTCGGGCAGTGTAGGGGGTCGTGCTGGGGCTGGTGTTTCAGGGTTTAGGGCAGTGCAGTGGTGTTCGGGCAGTGTAGGGGGTCGTGCTGGGGCTGGTGTTTCAGGGTTTAGGGCAGTGCAGTGGTGTTCGGGCAGTGTAGGGGGTCATGCTGGGGCTGGTGTTTCAGGGTTTAGGGCAGTGCAGTGGTGTTCGGGCAGTGTAAGGGGTCTTGCTGGGGCTGGTGTTTCAGAGTCTAGGGCAATGCAGTGGTGTTCGGGCAGTGTAGGTGGTCTTGCTGGGGCTGGTGTTTCAGGGTTTAGGGCAGTGCAGTGGTGTTCGGGCAGTGTAGGGGGTCGTGCTGGGGGTGGTGTTTCAGGGTTTAGGGCAGTGCAGTGGTGTTCGGGCAGTGTAGGGGGTCGTGCTGGGGCTAGTGTTTCAGGGTTTAGGGCAGAGCAATGGTGCTCAGGCAGTGTAGGGGGTTGTGCTGGGGGTGATGTTTCAGGGTTTAGGGCAGTGCAGTGGTGTTCGTGCGTTATAGGGGGTCGTGCTGGGGGTGGTGTTTCAGGGTTTAGGGCAGTGCAGTGGTGTTCGGGCAGTGTAGGGGGTTGTGCTGGGGGTGATGTTTCAGGGTTTAGGGCAGTGCAGTGGTGTTCGTGCAGTATAGGGGGTCGTGCTGGGGGTGGTGTTTCAGGGTTTAGGGCAGTGCAGTGGTGTTCGGGCAGTGTAGGGGGTCATGCAGGGGCTGGTGTTTTAGGGTTTAGGGCAGTGCAGTGGTGTTCGGGCAGTGTAGGGGGTCGTGCAGGGGGTGGTGTTTCAGGGTTTAGTGCAGTGGTGTTCGGGCAGTGTAGGGGGTCATGCTGGGGTGGTGTTTCAGGGTTTAGGGCAGTGCAGTGGTGTTTGGGCAGTGTAGGGGGTCGTGCAGGGGGTGGTGTTTCAGGGTTTAGGGCAGTGCAGTGGTGTTCGGCCAGTGTAGGTAGTCTTGCTGGGGGTGGTGTTTCAGGGTTTAGGGCAGTGCAGTAGTTTTCGGGCAGTGTAGGCGGTCGTGCTGGGGCTGGTGTTTCAGGGTTTAGGGCAGTGCAGTGGTGTTCGGGCAGTGTACGGGGTTGTGCTGGGGCTGGTGTTTCAGGGTTTAGGGCAGTGCAGTGGTGTGCGGGCAGTGTACGGGGTCGTGCTGGGGCTGGTGTTTCAGGGTTTAGGGCAGTGCAGTGGTGTTCGGGCAGTGTAGGGGGTCATGCTGAGGGTGGTGTTTCAGGGTTTAGGGCAGTGCAGTGGTGTTCGGGCAGTGTAGGGGGTCGTGCTGGGGCTGGTGTTTCAGGGTTTAGGGCAGTGCAGTGGTGTTCGGGCAGTGTAGGGGGTCGTGCTGGGGCTGGTGTTTCAGGGTTTTGGGCAGAGCAGTGGTGTTCGGGCAGTGTAGGGGGTCGTGCTGGGGGTGGTGTTTCAGGGTTTAGGGCAGTGCAGTGGTGTTCGGGCAGTGTAGGGGGTCTTGCTGGGGGTGGTGTTTCAGGGTTTAGGGCAGTGCAGTGGTGTTCGGGCAGTGTAGGGGGTCTTGCTGGGGGTGGTGTTTCAGGGTTTAGGGCAGTGGTGTTCGGGCAGTGTAGGGGGTCTTGCTGGGGGTGATGTTTCAGGGTTTAGGGCAGTGCAGTGGTGTTCGGGCAGTGTAGGGGGTCTTGCTGGGGGTAGTGTGTCAGGGTTTAGGGCGGTGCAGTGGTGTTCGTGCAGTGTAGGGGGTCGTGCTGGGGGTGGTGTTTCAGGGTTTAGGGCAGTGCAGTAGTGTTCGGGCAGTGTAGGGGGTCATGCAGGGGGTGGTGTTTCAGGGTTTAGGGCAGTGCAGTGGTGTTCTGGCAGTGTAGGGGGTCATGCTGGGGGTGGGGTTTCAGGGTTTAGGGCATACAGTGGTGTTCGGGCAGTGTAGGGGGTCGTGCAGGGGGTGGTGTTTCAGGGTTTAGGGCAGTGCAGTGGTGTTCGGGCAGTGTAGGGGGTCGTGCTGGGGCTGGTGTTTCAGGGTTTAGGGCAGTGGTGTTCGGGCAGTGTAGGGGGTCTTGCTGGGGGTGGTGTTTCAGGGTTTAGGGCAGTGGTGTTCGGGCAGTGTAGGGGGCCTTGCTGGGGGTGATGTTTCAGGGTTTAGGGCAGTGCAGTGGTGTTCGGGCAGTGTAGGGGGTCTTGCTGGGGGTAGTGTTTCAGGGTTTAGGGCAGTGCAGTGGTGTTCGTGCAGTATAGGGGGTCGTGCTGGGGATGGTGTTTCTGGGTTTAGGGCAGTGCAGTAGTGTTCGAGCAGTGTAGGGGGTTGTGCAGGGGGTGGTGTTTCAGGGTTTAGTGCAGTGGTGTTCGGGCAGTGTAGGGGGTCGCGCTGGGGGTGGTGTTTCAGGGTTTTGGGCAGTGCAGTGGTGTTCGGGCAGTGTAGGGGGTCATGCACGGGGTGGTGTTTCAGGGTTTAGGGCAGTGCAGTGGTGTTCGGGCAGTGTAGGGTGTTGTGCTGGGGCTGGTGTTTCAGGGTTCAGGGCAGTGCAGTGGTGTTCAGGCAGTGTAGGGGGTCGTGCTGAGGCTGGTGTTTCACGGTTTAGGGCAGTGCAGTGGTGTTCGGGCAGTGTAGGGGGTCGTGCTGGGGCTGGTGTTTCAGGGTTTAGGGCAGTGCAGTGGTGTTCGGGCAGTGTAGGCGGTCGTGCTGGGGCTGGTGTTTCAGGGTTTAGGGCAGTGCAGTGGTGTTCGGGCAGTGTAGGGGGTCATGCTGGGGCTGGTGTTTCAGGGTTTAGGGCAGTGCAGTGGTGCTCGGGCAGTGTAGGGGGTCGTGCTGGGGGTGATGTTTCAGGGTTTAGGGTAGTGCAGTGGTGTTCGGGCAGTGTAGGGGGTCGTGCAGGGGCTGGTGTTTCAAGGTTTAGGGCAGTGCAGTGGTGTTCGGGCAGTGTAGGGGGTCGTGCTGGGGCTGGTGTTTCAGGGTTTTGGGCAGAGCAGTGGTGTTCGGGCAGTGTAGGGGGTCATGCTGGGGGTAGTGTTTCAGGGTTTAGGGCAGTGCAGTGGTGTTCGGGCAGTGTAGGGGGTCGTGCTGGGGGTGGTGTTTCAGGGTTTAGGTCAGTGGTGTTCGGGCAGTGTAGGGGGTCTTGCTGGGGGTGATGTTTCAGGGTTTAGGGCAGTGCAGTGGTGTTCGGGCAGTGTAGGGGGTCTTGCTGGGGGTAGTGTTTCAGGGTTTAGGGCAGTGCAGTGGTGTTCGGGCAGTGTAGGGGGTCATGCTGGGGGTGGTGTTTCAGGGTTTAGGGCAGTGCAGTGGTGTTCGGGCAGTGTAGGGGGTCGTGAAGGGGGTGGTGTTTCAGGGTTTAGGGCAGTGCAGTGGTGTTTGGGCAGTGTAGGGGGTCGTGCTAGGGGTGGTGTTTCAGGGTTTAGGGCAGTGCAGTGGTGTTCGGGCAGTGTAGGGGGTCATGCAGGGGCTGGTGTTTCAGGGTTTAGGGCAGTGCAGTGGTGTTCGGGCAGTGTAGGGGGTCGTGCTGGGGGTAGTGTTTTAGGGTTTAGGGTAGTGCAGTGGTGCTTGTGTAGTGTATGGGGTCGTGCTGGGGGTAGTGTTTTAGGGTTTAGGGTAGTGCAGTGGTGTTTGTGTAGTGTAGGGGGTCATGTTTTAGGGTAGTGCAGTGGTGTTTGGGTAGTGTAGGGGGTCGTGCTGGGGGTAGTGTTTTAGGATTTAGGTTAGTGCAGTGGTGTTTGGGTAGTGTAGGGGGTCGTGCTGGGGGTAGTGTTTTAGGGTTTAGGGCAGTGCAGTGGTGTTTGTGTAGTGTAGGGGGTCGTGCTGGGGGTCGTGTTTTAGGGTTTAGGGTAGTGCAGTGGTGCTTGTGTAGTGTAGGAGGTCGTGCTGGGGGTAGTGTTTTAGGGTTTAGGGTAGTGCAGTGGTGTTTGTGTAGTGTAGGGGGTCATGTTTTAGGGTAGTGCAGTGGTGTTTGGGTAGTGTAGGTGGTCGTGCTGGTGGTAGTGTTTTAGGATTTAGGTTAGTGCAGTGGTGTTTGGGTAGTGTAGGGGGTCGTGCTGGGGGTAGTGTTTTAGGGTTTAGGATAGTGCAGTGGTGCTTGTGTAGTGTAGGGGGTCGTGCTGGGGGTAGTGTTTTAGGGTTTAAGGTAGTGCAGTGGTGTTTTTGTAGTGTAGGGGGGTCATGTTTTAAGATGCGATGCTCCAATACCTGACCAGTCTGCACTACATAAAACTGCAAAAAACTAAAAATAAAAAGTGTTTTGCACACTTTTGTCATTGGGCTATATGTGGGCTACATCTGGGTAATATTTGTGCTACATTTGGGCTCTTTTTTCACTGGTGGCCATCTTGGAAGACTTCTTTGTTATGAAGTTTCCTAATTTCTTCATTTACTGCAGTCTCCTCAGTAGGAAATGCTTTCAGTTTTTTACTTTGATTCCATCAAGAAGGCATTCAGATGTCTCACATCTGCCATAAATTCAGAATGTTAGCACTTTAGTTGCTCATTAGATCACTGGAGTAAAGCTACTGCTCACCAGGGAGTTAACTGGTAGTCTGCTGCTGGTATTGAAAGTGATTGTTTCAGTCTGCATGTCAGAATTTTCTAATGAAATAGAAGAGGATTTGAGATCTCACTTAAAACATGCCCTAATTTTTCTTTCTGCAGCACTAACCATAATTTCTATTTCAAAAAGAACCCCTCATTTTGTTCCTTTTTAAATTAAATGTTTTAAGTGTTACTGGTTTATTCCAATCAAGATGGCTTCAGGTGTGCCATACTTTTGTCATAAGTAAGGCTGTTAGCGCTCTAGTTGTTCTTTAGAACACTCTGGGAAGCTGCAGTAGAACACAAAGGCATCAACTGGCAGGCTGCTCCTGTTGAAATATAACAGGAAGATATTTGAGATCACACTTGAAATATGTCCTAATTTTTCTTTCTACAGCACTAACCATAATTTCTATGACAAAATGAACCCCATCATTTTGTTCCTTTTTAAATTAAATGTTTTAAGTGTTACCAGTTTATTCCAATCAAGATGGCTTCAGGTGTGCCATACTTTTGTCATAAGTAAGGCTGTTAGCGCTCTAGTTGTTCTTTAGAACACTCTGGGAAGCTGCAGTAGAACACAAAGGCATCAACTGGCAGGCTGCTCCTGTTGAAATATAACAGGAAGATATTTGAGATCACACTTGAAACATGTCCTAATTTTTCTTTCTACAGCACTAACCATAATTTCTATGACAAAATGAACCCCATCATTTTGTTCCTTTTTAAATTAAATTGTTTAAGTGTTACCAGTTTATTCCAATCAAGATGGCTTCAGGTGTGCCATACTTTTGTCATAAGTAAGGCTGTTAGCACTCTAGTTGTTCTTTAGAACACTCTGGGAAGCTGCAGTAGAACACAAAGGAATCAACTGACAGTCTCTGCCCTTGTTGGATGTACATGTTTTACTGAGAATGTCAGACTTCATTCTCACATGAGTGAGAAAGATAATGTGAATTTACAGAAAATATGCTCTCATTTTAGCTTCTGGAGCACCTTCCAAACCTCCATGGGACAAGCATGAGAAAATAGTGTTCTCTCAAACATGATTCATGATATCCCAGCAGAAGGTTTTTCACATGGTAAAATCACCTTAGAATACACCACAATTCCTAAAATTAGTATGGTACCATCAACAAATAAATTCTAATGTAACTAAAGCCTGTTATCACCCTTTATAGTTCTCCTTTTGGTGACCCTCAAAATCTTCTATTCACTACAATGCATTTCAATGAGGTACTATCATTTATATTGGTCCCAAGATGGCTGCCAGCAATTCCAGGATGAAGTGCTGACAGCCAATCAGATCTCACGATGACATGTGTGGTTAGGCTCCGCCCAGATATATATGTGACTTTACTTTTGATTTTCTCAGGAACTACTGAACGGATTTACACCATTTAAGCAAAAGGCACGACACTGAACCAAGGGCTACCTCTTTGCCAAATTTGGTGTAATTCCGTTCAGCAGTTCGGGCTGTAGCTGCGACTAAAGGTTCCTATGGAAAAATGAATGGGGAAAACGTGTTTTGGGACCCCCCTTTTTCTCGGCCCCCGCTTGACGTATCACCCCGAGACTTTCAGGATAGGAGCGGACCGGAGCGCCCCAACAAGTTGGAAACTTTCGCGAAGATTCGTCAACCGGCGCCAACGTTATTTCAAATAGAATGTCGCGGATTTCCTATGGATAATAGGTTGTAACTATAACTATCTACTGGCGACCGCCAGTAGATATATATATATATATATATATATATATATATATATATACATCCATCCAACAAAAGCACCCGTTTGAGGAGCCTCAGCTGAAAGTAACCGCCTTTATTCAGGGAAAGGAGCAGCACAGCAAACAACAGGATGTTTCCTTTCAAATAAAGTCCCAACGCGTTTCGAACAACGAAGTGTTCTTGCTCACGGGTCCCAGGAAGCTAAACATGGCAGTCATTAATGAGGAACACCTTGGTAAGTATTCAAGGCTCCGCCTCCGTATATGAGTGCACCTATGCATGCTGGAGCCTGTGGTTCCCCATTGTATATCCCATGTGGGTGCCACCATGATCAGACCAATAATTCACATAAAAAGCCCCAGTGGGCAAAGGCTGCATCCATGTGTGCGCAAAACTGCATATTGAACCTCTCCCAAATGGCCTCTCAGCTCCTTTAGCGCTCGAGATTTACCAAGCGCTGGATCCGCCTCAGGTCAGCAGCGGGCTTCCTCGCGACTGGACACAGCCACATACATCCATCCAACAAAAGCGCCCGTTTGTGGAGCCTCAGCTTAAAGTAACCGCCTTTATTCAGGGAAAGGAGCAGCACAGCAAACAACAGGATGTTTCCTTTCAAATAAAGTCCCAACGCGTTTCGAACAACGAAGTGTTGTTGCTCACCGGTCCAAGGAAGCTAAAAATGGCAGTCATTAATGAGGAACACCTTGGTAAGTATTCAAGGCTCCGCCTCCGTATATGAGTGCACCTATGCATGCTGGAGCCTGTGGTTCCCCATTGTATATCCCATGTGGGTGCCACCATGATCAGACCAATAATCCACATAAAAAGCCCCAGTGGGCAAAGGCTGCATCCATGTGTGGTGCGCAAAACTGCATATTGAACCTCTCCCAAATGGCCTCTCAGCTCCTTTAGCGCTCGGGATTTACCAAGCGCTGGATCCGCCTCAGGTCAGCAGCGGGCTTCCTCGCGACTGGACACAGCCGCATACATCCATCCAACAAAAGCGCCCGTTTGAGGAGCCTCCGCTGAAAGTAACCGCCTTTATTCAGGGAAAGGAGCAGCACTGCAAACAACAGGATGTTTCCTTTCAAATAAAGTCCCAACGCGTTTCGAACAACGAAGTGTTCTTGCTCACGGGTCCCAGGAAGCTAAAAATGGCAGTCATTAATGAGGAACACCTTGGTAAGTATTCAAGGCTCCGCCTCCATATATGAGTGCACCTATGCATGCTGGAGCCTGTGGTTCCCCATTGTATATCCCATGTGGGTACCACCATGATCAGACCAATAATCCACATAAAAAGCCCCAGTGGGCAAAGGCTGCATCCATGTGTGCGCAAAACTGCATATTGAACCTCTCCCAAATGGCCTCTCAGCTCCTTTGGGGCTCGGGATTTACCATGACTGCCATTTTTAGCTTCCTGGGACCCGTGAGCAAGAACACTTCGTTGTTTGAAACACGTTGGGACTTTATTTGAAAGGAAACATCCTGTTGTTTGCTGTGCTGCTCCTTTCCGTGAATAAAGGCGGTTACTTTCAGCTGAGGCTCCTCAAACGGGCGCTTTTGTTGGATGGATGTATGCGGCTGTGTCCAGTCGCGAGGAAGCCCGCTGCTGACCTGAGGCGGATCCAGCGCTTGGTAAATCCCGAGCGCTAAAGGAGCTGAGAGGCCATTTGGGAGAGGTTCAATATGCAGTTTTGCGCACCACACATGGATGCAGCCTTTGCCCACTGGTTCTTTTTATGTGGATTATTGGTCTGATCATGGTGGCACCCACATGGGATATACAATGGGGAACCACAGGCTCCAGCATGCATAGGTGCACTCATATACGGAGGCGGAGCCTTGAATAATTACCAAGGTGTTCCTCATTAATGACTGCCATTTTTAGGTTCCTGGGACCCGTGAGCAAGAACACTTCGTTGTTCGAAACGCGTTGGGACTTTATTTGAAAGGAAACATCCTGTTGTTTGCTGTGCTGCTCCTTTCCCTGAATAAAGGCGGTTACTTTCAGCTGAGGCTCCTCAAACGGGCGCTTTTGTTGGATGGATATATATATATACATATATATATATATTCACTGAATAAAACATAGGTTTCAGGGACGTTATAGTTAGAAATTAGATTTAAAAACCTTAGAAATTCACAGAAAAAAACACAGGTTTCAGGGACGTTATTGTTAGTTGGACATTTCACTCGTACAAAACCAGAGAAATTCGGACGTTATAGTTAGTTGAGCTAACTATAACTCGCGCCCCCGCATTGCACTGCTGATGACGTCACATATTACATCACTCATGTCATGGTCAGTGACATCACTGATGACATCACTGATGACTTCTCAAATGACAACACTGATGACATCATCCAGAGACTGGGTGATTTTTAAAAGTTTAAGAATGTTAATTATAGATACGCAAAGGTGTATTGAAGAATGAGTGGGTGTATGAGTGTTTGAATGGATGATTTAGTGGGTGCGTGACTGACAGTTTAAGTGAGAGAATAAATGTGTCTTAGTGAATGCATGGGTGAAAGACTAATCTGTGTGAATGTCTGTATCAGTCTGTCAGTTGGTGTGTAAGTGGCTGCATCGGTTGGTGAGCAGCTACATGAGTGTCTATATGGGTTAATGATTGGTTGTCTGATTACCTGTATGGGTGCCTGAGTGTCTGTGTGTTGTGTGACACCCTCCATGGATGTGTGAGTGGATGATTCAGTGGGTGTATGGGTTCATGAGTGCGTCTGCGAGGGGCTGTATGGGTGAGTGAGTGTGCGTATGGCTTTGTTGGTGAGTGAATGAATGTCTCAGTGGTATATGTGTGAGTAACTACATGTGTGAAAGGCAGTATATATGAATGTTGAAGTATATAAGTGAGAGTGAGTGAGTGTAAGAGTGGCTGTATGGATGAGTGTGTGCTTGTGTCAGTGATTGTATAAGAGAGTAAGTATGTGTTAGTATCTGTATGAATAAGTGAGGTGGTGTGTGTAACTGTATTGGTGAGTAAATGGCAGTGTGATTGAGTCTTTGGGTGACTGACTAGGTGTGTGAGTATCTCTGTGGATGAGTGGCGGTATGTGAGTGTCTGTATGGGTGGATAAGTGCATATATCAGAGGCTGTATTGATGAGTGACTATGTGTATGAGTGACTATCGGTGAGTGAGTGGATGTGTGTAGACCTATGAATCAGTGAGTGGCTATGTATTAACTGGTATTGGTGTGTCTATGGTTTCGAGAATGGTAGTCTGTATTTTAGAGTGGGTGTATGAAAGGTTATATTAGGGTGTGAGGAGGTGCATCAGATATTAAGTGGATGATGTCATCAGTGATGTCATTTGAGATGTCATCAGTGATGTCACTGATCATGTCATGAGTGATGTAATATGTGACATCATCAGCAGTGCATTGCGGGGGCGCGAGTTATAGTTAGCTCAACTAACTATAACGGCTGAATTTCTCTGGTTTTGTACGAATGAAATGTCCAACTAACAATAACGTCCCTGAAACTTGTGTTTTTTCAGTGAATTTCTAAGGTTTTTTAAATGCTAATTCCTAACTATAATGTCCCTGAAACCTGTGGTTTTTTCAGTGAATTTCTAAGGTTTTTATAATGCTAATTTCTAAATATGCCTACATAGGTAGGACATGTGCATAAAGATGAAGAAAGGCGCAGAAAGAAGCAAGAGAAGTGCAGAAAGAGGCAACAGAAGTCCAGAAAGAGGAAGAAAGGTACAGAAAGAAGCAAGAGAAGTGCAGAAAGAACCAACAGAGGTGCAGAAAGAGGACTACTTTGACTGTACCTTACAACAGACTCATACAAAGTAGCCTAATCACTAATCCTTCTCCCAATATGTCTTAAACCTCACTTTTCTCTTGAAGGTTCACTATTAATTGACTGCTCAGAATGTTAGGCCTACCTACCAAATATAAAACAGCAATCCTAAGCATATCATTGTTGTAAGTCTGACCAAGTTTGTGAAGGTATGCATGCGTGTCTCTGCTTTTACCTAGTGACATGTTACATAAAAATAAACATAGAAATACTTGAATACCTGTGTTTCAAACAGCATACTCTGTAAATATGTGTACACAATGGTGTTTGTATTTCTTTCTGCTCATAATACAGGGCACATGGGTATTCAAAAGTATATTTGAGGGGCTCTATAATGCCTATATACATAAGATATGTCTGCCTGTGCAACTGAATGACAGAGCAGAACTGAGAACATTTAACCACCTAGAGAAGAAGCTACCCACTTTTTAAGCTACCATCTTCAGATGCATAACACATGTGAGAATACATATACAAGTAGACATATACCTCAGTCACAAGAGCACGCAGACCTTTAAACTTGACAGCTTGCACTTACCATTTGAGTACAGAAAGAGGCGAGAAAAGTACAGAAAGAAGCAAGAGATGTGCAGAAAGAAACAAAAGAAGTGCAGAAAGAAGGAACAGAGGTGCAGAAAGAGGAAACAGGGGTGCAGAAAGAGGGAAGAGTGGTGAAGAAAGAGGCAAGGGGCTACAGAAAGAAGCAAGAGAGCTGCAGAAAGAAACAAAAGAAGTGCAGAAAGAAGGAACAGTGGTGCAGAAAGAGGCAAGAGGGGTGCAGAAAGAGGGAAGGGGTGCAGAAAGAGGCACAAGCGGTGCAGAAAGAAGGAAGAGAAGTGCAGAAATAAGCAAGAGAAGTACAGAAAGAAGCAACAGGGGTGCAGAAAGACGGATGAGGGGAGGAGGAAGAGGCAAGCGAAGTGCAGAAAGAAGCAACAGAGATGAAAAAAGGGGGAAGAGGGCTGGAGAAAAAGGCAAGAGGGGTGCAGAAAGAAGCAAGAGAGGTGCAGAAAGAAACAAAAGAAGTGCAGAAAGAGGCAACAGAGGTGCAGAAACAGGCAAGATGAGTGCAGAAAGAGGGAAGAGGGGTGCAGAAAGAATAACGAGGGGTGCAGAAAGAAGCAAGAGAGGTGCAGAAAGAAGCAAGAGAACTGCACAAAGAAGCAACAGAGAAGCAGAAAGGGGGAAGTGGGGTGGAGAAAGAGGCAAGAGGGATACAGAAAGAAGCAAGAGAGTTGCAGAAAGAAACAAAAGAAGTGCGGAAAGAAGGAACAGAGGTGCAGAAAGAGGCTAGAAAGGAGCAGAAAGAGGGAATAGGGGTACAGAAAGAGGCACAAGGGTTGCAGAAAGAAGGGACAGAGGTGCAGAAAGACGCAAGAGAAGTGCAGAAAGAAGCAACAGAGGTACAGAAAGAGAGATGAGGAGGGGAGAAAGAGGCAAGAGAAGTGCAGAAAGAAGCAACAGAGATGGAAAAAGTGAGAAAAGGGGCGGAGAAAGTGGCAGGGGGGTGCAGAAAGAAGCAAGAGAGGTGCCGAAAGAAACAAAAGAAGTGCAGAAAGAAGGAACAGAGGCACAGAAAGAGTCAAGAGGGGTGCAGAAAGAGGGAAGAGGGGTGCAGAAAGAAGGCAGAGATGTGCTGAAAGAAACAAATGAAGTGCAGAAAGAAGGAGCAGAGGTGCAGAAAGAGGCAACAGGGGTGAAGAAAGAGGGAAGAGGGGGGCAGAAAGAGGCACGAGGGGTACAGAAAGAAGCAAGAGACATGCAGAAAGAAACAAAAGAAGTGCAGAAAGAAGGAAAAGAGGTGCAGAAAGGGGCAACAGGGGTGCAGAAAGAGGGAAGAGGGGTGCAGAAAGAAGCACAAGTGGTGCAGAAAGAAGCAAGACAGGTGCAGAAAGAAGCAAGATTAGTGCAGAAAGATGCAACAGAGATGCAGAAAGGGGGAAGTAGGGTGGAAGAAGAGGCAAGAGGGATACAGAAAGAAACAAGAGAGGATGCAGAAAGAAACAAAAGAAGTGCAGAAAGAAGGAACCAAGGTGCAGAAAGAGGCAAGAGGGGTGCAGAAAGATGGAAGAGGGGTGTGAAAGAGGCACGAGGGGTACAGAAAGAAGCAAGAGGGGTGCAGAAAGAAGCAAGAGAGTTGCAGAAAGAAACAAAAGAAGTGGATAAAGAAGGAACAGAGGTGCAGAAAGAGGCAAGAGGGGTGCAGAAAGATGGAAGAGGGGTGCATAAAGAGGCACAAGGGTTGCAGAAAGAAGGGACAGAGGTACAGAAAGAAGCAAGAGAAGTGCAGAAAGAAGCAAAAGAGGTGCAGAAAGAGGGATGAGGGGGGCAAAGAGGCAAGAGAAGTGCAGAAAGAAGCAACAGAGATGCAAAAAGGGGGAACAGGGGTAGAGAAAGTGGCAAGAGGGGTGCAGAAGGAAGCAAGAGAGGCGCAGAAAGAAACAAAAGAAGTGCAGAAAGAAGGAACAGAGGTGCAGAAGGAGGTAAGAGGGGTGCAGAAAGAGGGAAGAGGGGTGCAGAAAGAAGCACAAGTGGTGCAGAAAGAAGCAAGAGAGGAGTAAAAAGAAGCAGGAGGAGTGCAAAAAGAAGCAACAGATGTGCAGAAAGAGGCAAGAAGGGTGCAAAAAGAGGGAAGAGGGGTGCAGAAAGAAGCAAGAGATGTGCAGAAAGAAACAAAAGAAGTGCAGCAAGAAGGAACAGAGGCGCAGAAAGAGGCAACAGGGGTGCAGAAAGAGGGAAGAGGAGTGGAGAAAGAGGCAAGGGGTGCAGAAAGAAGCATGAGAGCTGCAGAAAGAAACAAAAGGAGTGCAGAAAGAAGGAACAGAGGAGCAGAAAGAGGCAAGAGGGGTGCAGAAAGAGGCAAAAGGGATGCAGAAAGAAGCGAGAGGTGCAGAAAGAAACAGAAGAAGTGCAGAAAGAAGGAACAGAGTTGCAGAAAGAGGGAAGAGGGGTGCACAAAGAGGGGAGAGGGGTATGAAAGAAGCACGAGGAGTACAGAAATAAGCAAGAGGAGTGCAGAAAGAAGCAACAGAGGTGCAGAAAGAGGCAAGAGGGGTGCAGAAAGAGGGAAGAGGGGTGCAGAAAGAGGCATGTGGTGTGCAGAAAGAAGCAAGAGATGTGCAGAAAGAAACAAAAGAAGTGCAGAAAGAAAGAACAGAGGTGCAGAAAGAGGCAACAGGGGTGCAAAAGAGGGTGGATGGGAGGAGAAAGAGGCAAGTGTGTGCAGAAAGAAGCAAGAGAGCTGCAGAAAGAAACAGAAGAAGTGCAGAAAGAAGGAACAGAGGTGCAGAAAGAGGCAACAGGAGTGCAGAAAGAGGGAAGAGGGGTCCAGAAAGAGGCACGAGGGGTGCAGAAAGAAGCAAGAGAAATGCAGAAAGAAGCAAGAGAAATGCAGAAAGAAGCAACAGAGATGCAGAAAGGGGGAAGTGGGGTGGAGAAAGAGGGATACAGAAAAAAACAAGAGAGGTGCAGAAAGAAACAAAAGAAGTGCAGATAGAAGGGACAGAGGTGCAGAAAGAGGCAAGAGGTGTACAGAAAGAGGGGTGCAGAAAGAAGCACGAGTGGTACAGAAAGAAGCAAGAGAGGTGTAGAAAGAAGCAAGAGTAGTGCAGAAAGAAGCAACAGAGGTGTAGAAAGAGGCAAGAGGGGTGCAAAAAGAGGGAAGAGGGGTGCAGAAAGAGGCACGAGTGGTGTAGAAAGAAGCAACAGAGGTGCAGAAAGAAACAAAAGAAGTGCAGAAAGAAAGAACAGAGGTGCAGAAAGAGGCAACAGGGGTGCAAAAAGAGGGTGGATGGGTGGAGAAAGAGGCAAGTGTGTGCAGAAAGAAGCAAGAGAGCTGCAGAAAGAAACAGAAGAAGTGCAGAAAGAAGGAACAGAGGTGCAGAAAGAGGTAACAGGAGTGCAGAAAGAGGGAAGAGGGGTGTGAAATAGGCACGAGGTGTGCAGAAAAAAGCAAGAGAAGTGCAGAAAGAAGCAAGAGAAGTGCAGAAAGAAGCAACAGAGATGCAGAAAGAGGGAAGAGGGGTAGAGAAAGAGGGATACAGAAAGAAGCAAGAGAGGTGCAGAAAGAAACAAAAGAAGTGCAGATAGAAGGAACAGAGGTGCAGAAAGAGGCAAGAGGTGTACAGAAAGAGGGGTGCAGAAAGAAGCATGAGTGGTACAGAAAGAAGCAAGAGAGGTGTAGAAAGAAGCAAGAGTAGTGCAGAAAGAAGCAACAGAGGTGCAGAAAGAGGCAAGAGGGGTGCAAAAAGAGGGAAGAGGGGTGCAGAAAAAGGCACGAGTGGTGAAGAAAGAAGCAAGAGAGGTGCATAAAGAAGCAACAGAGGTGCAGAAAGAAGGAACAGAGGTGCAGAAAGAGGCAACAGGGATGAAGAAAGAGGGAAGAGGGGTGGAGAAAGAGGCAAGGGGATGCAGAAAGAAGCAAGAGAGGTACAGAAAGAAACAAAAGAAGTGCAGACAGAAGGAACCAAGGTGCAGAAAGAGGCAAGAGGGGGGCAGAAAGAGGGAAGAGTGCTGTAGAAAGAGGCACACGGGTTGCAGAAAGAAGGGACAGAGGTGCAGAAAGAAGCAACAGAGGTGCAGAAAGAGGGATGAGGGGGGCAAAGAGGCAAGAGAAGTGCAGAAAGAAGCAACAAAGATGCAAAAAGGGGGAACAGGGGTAGAGAGAGTGGCAAGAGGGGTACAGAAGGAAGCAAGAGAGGCGCAGAAAGAAACAAAAGAAGTGCAGAAAGAAGGAACAGAGGTGCAGAAGGAGGTAAGAGGGGTGCAGAAAGAGGGAAGAGGGGTGCAGAAAGAAGCACGAGTGGTGCAGAAAGAAGCAAGAGAGGAGTAGAAAGAAGCAGGAGGAGTGCAAAAAGAAGCAACAGATGTGCAGAAAGAGGCAAGAAGGGTGCAAAAAGAGGGAAGAGGGGTGCAGAAAGAAGCAAGAGATGTGTAGAAAGAAACAAAAGAAGTGCAGAAAGAAGGAACAGAGGCGCAGAAAGGGGCAACAGGGGTGCAGAAAGAGGGAAGAGGAGTGGAGAAAGAGGCAAGGGGGTGCAGAAAGAAGCATGAGAGCTACAGAAAGAAACAAAAGGAGTGCAGAAAGAAGGAACAGAGGAGCAGAAAGAGGCAAGAGGGGTGCAGAAAGAGGCAAAAGGGATGCAGAAAGAAGCGAGAGGTGCAGAAAGAAACAGAAGAAGTGCAGAAAGAAGGAACAGAGGTGCAGAAAGAGGCAACAGGAGTGCAGAAAGAGGGAAGAGGGGTCCAGAAAGAGGCACGAGGGGTGCAGAAAGAAGCAAGAGAAATGCAGAAAGAAGCAAGAGAAATGCATAAAGAAGCAACAGAGATGCAGAAAGGGGGAAGTGGGGTGGAGAAAGAGGGATACAGAAAAAAACAAGAGAGGTGCAGAAAGAAACAAAAGAAGTGCAGATAGAAGGGACAGAGGTGCAGAAAGAGGCAAGAGGTGTACAGAAAGAGGGGTGCAGAAAGAAGCACGGGTGGTACAGAAAGAAGCAAGAGAGGTGTAGAAAGAAGCAAGAGTAGTGCAGAAAGAAGCAACAGAGGTGCAGAAAGAGGCAAGAGGGGTGCAAAAAGAGGGTGGATGGGTGGAGAAAGAGGCAAGTGTGTGCAGAAAGAAGCAAGAGAGCTGCAGAAAGAAACAGAAGAAGTGCAGAAAGAAGGAACAGAGGTGCAGAAAGAGGCAACAGGAGTGCAGAAAGAGGGAAGAGGGGTCCAGAAAGAGGCATGAGGGGTGCAGAAAGAAGCAAAAGAAATGCAGAAAGAAGCAAGAGAAATGCAGAAAGAAGCAACAGAGATGCAGAAAGGGGGAAGTGGGGTAGAGAAAGAGGGATACAGAAAAAAACAAGAGAGGTGCAGAAAGAAACAAAAGAAGTGCAGATAGAAGGAACAGAGGTGCAGAAAGAGGCAAGAGGTGTACAGAAAGAGGGGTGCAGAAAGAAGCACGAGTGGTACAGAAAGAAGCAAGAGAGGTGTAGAAAGAAACAAGAGTAGTGCAGAAAGAAGCAACAGAGGTGCAGAAAGAGGCAAGAGGGGTGCAAAAAGAGGGAAGAGGGGTGCAGAAAAAGGTACGAGTGGTGTAGAAAGAAGCAAGAGAGGTACATAAAGAAGCAACAGAGGTGCAGAAAGAAGGAACAGAGGTGCAGAAAGAGGCAACAGGGATGAAGAAAGAGGGAAGAGGGGTGGAGAAAGAGGCAAGGGGATGCAGAAAGAAGCAGGAGAGGTACAGAAAGAAACAAAAGAAGTGCAGACAGAAGGAACCAAGGTGCAGAAAGAGGCAAGAGGGGGGCAGAAAGAGGGAAGAGTGCTGTAGAAAGAGGCACAAGGGTTGCAGAAAGAAGGGACAGAGGTGCAGAAAGAAGCAACAGAGGTGCAGAAAGAGGGATGAGGGGGCAAAGAGGCAAGAGAAGTGCAGAAAGAAGCAACAAAGATGCAAAAAGGGGGAACAGGGGTAGAGAAAGTGGCAAGAGGGGTACAGAAGGAAGCAAGAGAGGCACAGAAAGAAACAAAAGAAGTGCAGAAAGAAGGAACAGAGGTGCAGAAGGAGGTAAGAGGGGTGCAGAAAGAGGGAAGAGGGGTGCAGAAAGAAGCACGAGTGGTGCAGAAAAAAGCAAGAGAGTAGTAGAAAGAAGCAGGAGGAGTGCAAAAAGAAGCAACAGATGTGCAGAAAGAGGCAAGAAGGGTGCAGAAAGAGGGAAGAGGGGTGCAGAAAGAAGCAAGAGATGTGTAGAAAGAAACAAAAGAAGTGCAGAAAGAAGGAACAGAGGCGCAGAAAGGGGCAACAGGGGTGCAGAAAGAGGGAAGAGGAGTGGAGAAAGAGGCAAGGGGGTGCAGAAAGAAGCATGAGAGCTGCAGAAAGAAACAAAAGGAGTGCAGAAAGAAGGAACAGAGGAGCAGAAAGAGGCAAGAGGGGTGCAGAAAGAGGCAAAAGGGATGCAGAAAGAAGCGAGAGGTGCAGAAAGAAACAGAAGAAGTGCAGAAAGAAGGAACAGAGTTGCAGAAAGAGGCAAGAGGGGTGCACAAAGAGGGGAGAGGGGTATGAAAGAAGCACGAGCAGTACAGAAATAAGCAAGAGGAGTGCAGAAAGAAGCAACAGAGGTGCAGAAAGAGGCAAGAGGGGTGCAGAAAGAGGCAAGAGGGGTACAAAAAGAGGGAAGAAGGGTGCAAAAAGAGGCATGTGGTGTGCAGAAAGAAGCAAGAGATGTGCAGAAAGAAACAAAAGAAGTGCAGAAAGAAAGAACAGAGGTGCAGAAAGAGGCAACAGGGGTGCAAAAAGAGGGTGGATGGGTGGAGAAAGAGGCAAGTGTGTGCAGAAAGAAGCAAGAGAGCTGCAGAAAGAAACAGAAGAAGTGCAGAAAGACGCAACAGGGGTGAAGAAAGAGGGAAGAGGGGTGGAGAAAGAGGCAAGGGGGTGCAGAAATAAGCAAGAAAGGTGCAGAAAGAAACAAAAGAAGTGCAGAAAGAAGGAACCAAGGTGCAGAAAGAGGCAAGAGGGGGGCAGAAAGAGGGAAGAGGGCTGTAGAAAGAGGCACAAGGGTTGCAGAAAGAAGGGACAGAGGTGCAGAAGGAAGCAAGAGAAGTGCAGAAAGAAGCAACAGAGGTGCAGAAAGAGAGATGAGGAGGGGCAAAGAGGCAAGAGAAGTGCAGAAAGAAGCAACAGAGATGCAAAAAGGGGGAACAGGAGTAGAGAAAGTGGCAAGAGGGGTGCATAAGGAAGCAAGAGAGGCGCAGAAAGAAACAAAAGAAGTGCAGAAAAAAGGAACAGAGGTGCAGAAAGAGGTAAGAGGGGTGCAGAAAGAGGGAAGGGGGTGCAGAAAGAAGCACGAGTGGTGCAGAAAGAAGCAAGAGAGGAGTAGAAAGAAGCAAGAGGAGTGCAAAAAGAAGCAACAGATGTGCAGAAAGAGGCAAGAAGGGTGCAAAAAGAGGGAAGAGGGGTGCAGAAAGAGGGAAGAGGGGTGCAGAAAAAGGCACGAGTGGTGCAGAAAGAAGCAAGAGAGGTGCATAAAGAAGCAACAGATGTGCAGAAAGAAGGAACAGAGTTGCAGAAAGAGGCAACAGGGATGAAGAAAGAGGGAAGAGGGGTGGAGAAAGAGGCAAGGGGGTGCAGAAAGAAGCAGGAGAGGTGCAGAAAGAAACAAAAGAAGTGCAGAAAGAAGGAACCAAGGTGCAGAAAGAGGCAAGAGGGGGGCAGAAAGAGGGAAGAGGGCTGTAGAAAGAGGCACAAGGGTTGCAGAAAGAAGGGACAGAGGAGCAGAAAGAAGCAAGAGAAGTACAGAAAGAAGCAACAGAGGTGCAGAAAGAGGGATGAGGGGGGCAAAGAGGCAAGAGAAGTGCAGAAAGAAGCAACAGAGATGCAAAAAGGGGGAACAGGGGTATAGAAAGTTGCAAGAGGGGTGCAGAAGGAAGCAAGAGAGGCGCAGAAAGAAACAAAAGAAGTGCAGAAAGAAGGAACAGAGGTGCAGAAGGAGGTAAGAGGGGTGCAGAAAGAGGGAAGAGGGGTGCAGAAAGAAGCACGAGTGGTGCAGAAAGAAGCAAGAGATGAGTAGAAAGAAGCAGGAGGAGTGCAAAAAGAAGCAACAGATGTGCAGAAAGAGGCAAGAAGGGTGCAAAAAGAGGGAAGAGGGGTGCAGAAAGAAACAAGAGATGTGCAGAAAGAAACAAAAGAAGTGCAGAAAGAAGGAACAGAGGTGCAGAAAGGGGCAACATGGGTGCAGAAAGAGAGAAGAGGAGTGGAGAAAGAGGCAAGGGGGTGCAGAAAGAAGCATGAGAGCTGCAGAAAGAAACAAAAGGAGTGCAGAAAGAAGGAACAGAGGAGCAGAAAGAGGCAAGAGGGGTGCCGAAAGAGGCAAAAGGGATGCAGAAAGAAGCAAGAGGTGCAGAAAGAAACAGAAGAAGTGCAGAAAGAAGGAAAAGAGGTACAGAAAGAGGCAATAGGGGTGCACAAAGAGGGGAGAGGGGTATGAAAGAAGCACGAGGAGTACAGAAATAAGCAAGAGGAGTGCAGAAAGAAGCAACAGAGGTGCAGAAAGAGGCAAGAGGGGTGCAAAAAGAGGGAAGAGGGGTGCAGAAAGAGGCATGTGGTGTGCAGAAAGAAGCAAGAGATGTGCAGAAAGAAACAAAAGAAGTGCAGAAAGAAAGAACAGAGGTGCAGAAAGAGGCAACAGGTGTGCAAAAAGAGGGTGGATGGGGGGAGAAAGAGGCAAGTGTGTGCAGAAAGAAGCAAGAGAGCTGCAGAAAGAAACAGAAGAAGTGCAGAAAGAAGGAACAGAGGTGCAGAAAGACGCAACAGGGGTGAAGAAAGAGGGAAGAGGGGTGGAGAAAGAGGCAAGGGGTGCAGAAATAAGCAGGAGAGGTGCATAAAGAAACAAAAGAAGTGCAGAAAGAAGGAACCAAGGTGCAGAAAGAGGCAAGAGGGGGCAGAAAGAGGGAAGAGGGCTGTAGAAAGAGGCACAAGGGTTGCAGAAAGAAGGGACAGAGGTGCAGAAGGAAGCTACAGAAGTGCAGAAAGAAGCAACAGAGGTGCAGAAAGAGGGATGAGGGGGGCAAAGACGCAAGAGAAGTGCAGAAAGAAGCAACAGAGATGCAAAAAGGGGGAACAGGAGTAGAGAAAGTGGCAAGAGGGGTGCAGAAGGAAGCAAGAGAGGCGCAGAAAGAAACAAAAGAAGTACAGAAAGAAGGAACAGAGGTGCAGAAAGAGGTAAGAGGGGTGCAGAAAGAGGGAAGAGGGGTGCAGAAAGAAGCACGAGTAGTGCAGAAAGAAGCAAGAGAGGAGTAGAAAGAAGCAAGAGGTGTGCAAAAAGAAGCAACAGATGTGCAGAAAGAGGCAAGAAGGGTGCAAAAAGAGGGAAGAGGGGTGCAGAAAGAAGCAAGAGATGTGCAGAAAGAAACAAAAGAAGTGCAGAAAGAAGGAACAGAGGTGCAGAAAGGGGCAACAGGGGTACAGAAAGAGGGAAGAGGAGTGGAGAAAGAGGCAAGGGGGTACAGAAAGAAGCATGAGAGCTGCAGAAAGAAACAAAAGGAGTGCAGAAAGAAGGAACAGAGGAGCAGAAAGAGGCAAGAGGGGTGCAGAAAGAGGCAAAAGGGATGCAGAAAGAAATGAGAGGTGCAAAAAGAAACAGAAGAAGTGCAGAAAGAAGGAACAGAGTTGCAGAAAGAGGCAAGAGGGGTGCACAAAGAGGGGAGAGGGGTATGAAAGAAGCATGAGGAGTACAGAAATAAGCAAGTGGAGCAGAAAGAAGCAACAGAGGTGCAGAAAGAGGCAAGAGGGGTGCAAAAAGAGGGAAGAGGGGTGCAGAAAGAGGCATGTGGTGTGCAGAAAGAAGCAAGAGATGTGCAGAAAGAAACAAAAGAAGTGCAGAAAGAAAGAACAGAGGTGCAGAAAGAGGCAACAGGGGTGCAAAAAGAGGGTGGATGGGTGGAGAAAGAGGCAAGTATGTGCAGAAAGAAGCAAGAGAGCTGCAGAAAGAAACAGAAGAAGTGCAGAAAGACGCAACAGGGGTGAAGAAAGAGGGAAGAGGGGTGGAGAAAGAGACAAGGGGGTGCAGAAATAAGCAGGAGAGGTGCAGAAAGAAACAAAAGAAGTGCAGAAAGAAGGAACCAAGGTGCAGAAAGAGGCAAGAGGGGGGCAGAAAGAGGGAAGAGGGCTGTAGAAAGAGGCACAAGGGTTGCAGAAAGAAGGGACAGAGGTGCAGAAGGAAGCAAGAGAAGTGCAGAAAGAAGCAACAGAGGTGCAGAAAGAGGGAAGAGGGGGGGCAAAGAGGCAAGAGAAGTACAGAAAGAAGCAACAGAGATGCAAAAAGGGGGAACAGGAGTAGAGAAAGTGGCAAGAGGGGTGCATAAGGAAGCAAGAGAGGCGCAGAAAGAAACAAAAGAAGTGCAGAAAGAAGGAACAGAGGTGCAGAAAGAGGTAAGAGGGGTGCAGAAAGAGGGAAGAGGGATGCAGAAAGAAGCACAAGTGGTGCAGAAAGAAGCAAGAGAGGAGTAGAAAGAAGCAAGAGGAGTGCAAAAAGTAGCAACAGATGTGCAGAAAGAGGCAAGAAGGGTGAAAAAAGAGGGAAGAGGGGTGCAGAAAGAAGCAAGAGATGTGCAGAAAGAAACAAAAGAAGTGCAGAAAGAAGGAACAAAGGTGCAGAAAGCGGCAACAGGGGTACATAAAGAGGGAAGAGGGAAGAGGAGTGGATAAAGAGGCAAGGGGGTGCAGAAAGAAGCATGAGAGCTGCAGAAAGAAACAAAAGGAGTGCAGAAAGAAGGAACAGAGGAGCAGAAAGAAGCAAGAGGGGTGCAGAAAGAGGCAAAAGGAATGCAGAAAGAAGCGAGAGGTGCAGAAAGAAACAAAAGAAATGCAGAAAGAAGGAAGAGAGGTGCAGAAAGAGGCAAGAGGGGTGCACAAAGAGGGGAGAGGGGTATGAAAGAAGCACGAGGAGTACAGAAAGAAGCAAGAGGAGTGCAGAAAGAAGCAACAGAGGTGCAGAAAGAGGCAAGAGGGGTGCAAAAAGAGGGAAGAGGGGTGGAGAAAGAGGCAAGTGTGTGCAGAAAGAAGCAAGAGAGCTGCAGAAAGAAACAGAAGAAGTGCAGAAAGAAGGAACAGAGGTGCAGAAAGAGGCAACAAGGGTGAAGAAAGAGGGAAGAGGGGTGGAGAAAGAGGCAAGGGGGTGCAGAAAGAAGCAGGAGAGGTGCAGAAAGAAACAAAAGAAGTGCAGAAAGAAGGAACCAAGGTGCAGAAAGAGGTAAGAGGGGTGCAGAAAGAGGGAAGAGGGGTGCAGAAAGAAGCACAAGTGGTGCAGAAAGAAGCAAGAGAGGAGTAGAAAGAAGCAAGAGGAGTGCAAAAAGAAGCAACAGATGTGCAGAAAGAGGCAAGAAGGGTGCAAAAAGAGGGAAGAGGAGTGGAGAAAGAGGCAAGGGGGTACAGGAAGAAGCATGAGAGCTGCAGAAAGAAACAAAAGGAGTGCAGAAAGAAGGAACAGAGGAGCAGAAAGAGGCAAGAGGGGTGCAGAAAGAGGCAAAAGGGATGCAGAAAGAAGCGAGAGGTGCAGCAAGAAACAAAAGAAGTGCAGAAAGAAGGAACAGAGGTGCAGAAAGAGGCAAGAGGGGTGCAGAAAGAGGGGAGAGGGGTGGAGAAAGAGGCAAGTGTGTGCAGAAAGAAGCAAGAGAGCTGCAGAAAGAAACAGAAGTACAGAAAGAAGGAACAGAGGTGTAGAAAGAGGCAAGAGTCGGTGCAGAAAGAGGGAAGAGGGGTGCATAAAGAGGCAAAAGGGGTGCAAAAAGAAGTGAGAGGTGCAGAAAGAAACAAAAAAAGTGCAGAAAGGAGGAACAGAGGTGGAGAAAAATGCAAGAGGGGTGTCGGAAGAGGGGTGTGAATGAGGCATGAGGGGTGCAGAAAGAAGCAAGAGAGATGCAGAAAGAAGCAACAGAGGTGCAGAAATAGGTAAGAGGGGTGGAGAAAGAGGCACAACAAGTGCAGGAAGAAGCAACAGTAATGCAGAAAGGGGGAAGAGGGGTGGAGAAAGATGCAAGAGGGGTACAGGAAGAAGCAAGAGAGGTGCAGAAAGAAACAAAAGAAGTGCAGAAAGAAGGAACACAGGTTCAGAAAGAGGCAGGAGGGGTGCAGAAAGAGGGAAGAGGGGTGCAGAAAGAGGCAAGAGAAGTACAGATAGAGGCAAGAGGGGTGCACAATTAAGCAAGTGAGGTGCAGAAAGAGGCAACAGAGGTGCAGAAAGAGGCAAAAGAGGTGCTGAAAGTAGAAGATATGTGCAGAAAGAGGCAAGAGAAGTACAGAAAAAGAAAGAAAGGTGCAGAAAGAAGCAACAGAAATGCAGAAAGAGGCAAGAGAGGCGCAGAAAGAAGCAAGAGTGGCTTGTACACCATTAGTACCAATTTAACACCCATATTTAGCAAGAAGTAACAGGTGACCATTCTAGGCTTGCAAAGGGCTTTCCACCACGCTGTAACACTTGTCGCTGCATTTTTGGTAACGTTTGAGCCGTTTGAGCTAGAAACAAGGCTTTTTTTGTTCAAATCTGCAGATTAGGCAGCAGATGATGGATTATGTGGCTAATGCAGAAAATGTATAATTGTGCGAATGTCGGTGCAGCCAAACAGTGGCATAATTCCAGTGGCCCTGCTCATACCTCTGACTAGGTTCAGAAGTGCTCCTCAGTGATTCCTTCTTTTTTTGTCTCATTGAGTTCATAGTTTAGCTTCTATGGAAACGAGGAAGACTAAACCTGAGGTTACCACTCCATAACACATAATCCCACTCTACATAATTCCTATACACTAAATACCACATACTTTCTATCCACATAATTTCACTGCACAACATACCACATAATTCCACTACACACAACGTACATCCACTCCACTCCAAAAAACATTAGTAAAAAACTTTTTACATTTGCAATGCCAATAGCTCTAACTCTGGCAAATGTGAAAACCTATTACATTGCAAATGCTTCTTTAACTAGTAGTCGCGTTTGCAGGGTGGTGGAGAAATGGTGCTGGGCCTCCGACCAGCGCTCAGGAATTCCGCTGCGTAGGACTTACAGGCGGTACCAGGAGGGCTTCTTGTCCCCCAAAGTCTCTCAGGAGTAAAGTGGACTTCATCCCCCAACCCGTAGTGTGCAAGGAGGCACGTTTGCAGAGTGGTGGAGAAAGGGGGGCATGGCCTCCAAAGACCTCTTAGCAATCCCAATGTGTGGGACTTACTGGAGATAACAGGAGGTGTAGTCGGCCCCCAAGGACATCTTTGGGGGCCAACTACCCCTCCTATTACCTACAGTAAGTCCCACACAGCAGGATTGCTAAGTTCTCATAGCAGGTCACGCCCCCTTTGCCCACCACTCTGCAAACGCGCCTCCTGGCGCTTTCTTGGATGGGGATTGAAGTCCCCTTTGCTTGTGGGGGTCCTTGTGGGCCAACTAGCCTACCTGATACCGCCAGGAAGCCCCAGATATTGGGATTGCTGAGAGGTGGACACAGGCCATGCCCTCTTTCTCCACCACTCTGCAAACGTGCCTCCTGGAGCGCTCTTGGTTGGGGGATGAAGTCCTCTTGCCTCCTGAGGGTCCCTGGGGGACAACTAGCCCTCCTGTTATCTCTAGTAAGCCCAACACAGCTGGATTGCTGAGAGTGGTCCGAGGCCATGCACCCTTTTTACATCACTCTGCAAACGCACCTCCTGGCGCACTGGTGATCAGGGGATGAAGTCCACTTTAATCCTGAGGTCCTCAGGACACAAGAGGACCTCATTGCCCCACCAGCAATGCGCCAAGAGGCGCGTTTGCAGAGTGGTGTAAAAAGAGGCGTGGCCTCGGATCACCTCTCAGCAATCCCACTGTGTGGGGCTTACTGGAGGTACCTGGTGGGCTAGTTGGCCCCTAAGGACCCTTAGGATTCAAGGGGACATAATCTCCGAATACAGAACGCGCCAGGAGGCGCGTTTGCACAGTGGTGCAGTGAGGGGGCAGGGCCTCCGGCGAGATGCAGGCTTCTGCTTTTTTAAAAATTATTGTTAGAAGGGGAGCTGTGTGGCCCCCCTTCTCTTAATATTTTGTGGGCCCTGGGGGATGTGACCCATTTTTAAAAAAAATAATTAAAAAAAACAGGAAGGGGCTGCGCGGCCTCCCTCCCGAGGCCGATTTCGTCCCCGGGGACCCCATCACCTGGGGCATGGCCAATTTTTAAATAAATAAATAACATTTAAAGGAGGGGGCGGCGCGGCCCCCCTCCTGAGGCCATTTTTGGCCCCGGGGACCCCATCCCCGGGGCTTTGCCTCTTTTTATTTTATTTTTATTTTACAGGAGGGGGGCCGCGTGGCCCCCCTTCCCTGGGCCACTTTTGGCACCCATCCCCTGGGGCCTGACCTCATGTTGGGGCCCGCGGTGGAGCCCCAATGCCCCTGCAGTCCCAGCCGGCTCCCCGCCTCCTGCGGGAGCCGGCATTGTTTTTGGACAAGTGGAGCTGCTGACATGCAGCTCCCCTTGTCCAAAAGCAATTCTGCTTTGCTTCATGGAAGCGAGAGCAGGTTCCATGAAGCAAAGCAGAAGTTTGCAATGGCATGGCGGGAGCAGTGCTGCCGCCCTGCCATTGCAAACTGCAATGTCCCGGGCTGGGCACCCCAGGACATAGCTGGAGGCAGCCCTGGAGGGTGGCGGTCCCCAGGGCCATGAAGGGCTCCAGGAGGGGGGCCGCGCAGCCCCCTCCCAACATGTATGTAGCCCCGGGTAGGTGGTGGTCCCCGGGCTGGGGGTCCCAACGGACCCCCGTATTTCAATAATTAGTGCCCGGGGGCAGTGTGGAGAGAGGCAGGAGCCCCCCCACACTTCTGTAATTGTATTGAAGCCCCTGGGAGGTGGCGGTCCCTGGGGCTTGGGGGGCCCACAAGACCCCCCGCCCTTAATTTCAGTGTGCCCCAGGGAGGTGGTGGTCCCGGGGGCAGTGTGCCGGGGGCAGGAGCCCCCCACACTAATTTACATTATTGAAGCCCCGGGGAGGTTGTGGTCCCCGGGGCTTGGGAGGCCCACTAGTCCCCCCACCCTATTTAATTTGAAGCCCCAGGGAGGTGGTGGTCCCCGGAGCTGTGTGGGGGAGGGAAGGAGCCCCCTCCATGCATTTCAATAAGAAGGCCCCGGGGAGGTGGCGGTCCCTGGGGCTGTGGGCCCCCCGCGGGCCCCTGCACCATAATAAAACATTGCCCCCGGGACCTGGCCCACCCGGGGGCTTTAAGAAATAAAGCCCGCGCTTCGTTTAAAAAAAA
The DNA here is from genome assembly GCA_963921515.1 of Calotriton arnoldi. Lineage (NCBI taxonomy): Eukaryota > Metazoa > Chordata > Amphibia > Caudata > Salamandridae > Calotriton > Calotriton arnoldi. Next base: position 480,207 of record CAWUFW010003779.1, read on the forward strand.
AACAATTTGTCCGGATTTGCGAACCCAGCGCGAATCCCGCTGAAAATATTTTAAAAAAATGCTTTTTCTGGCCCTGGGGGTCCCTGTGGGACTCCCTGAGCAGGCCTAGGGGGTCAGGGTGTTTCTACCCTGCCCCCTTTTCTTCAGTTTTTACCTTTTTGCTTGTGACTCATTCTACCGAGTCACAAGATGGCTGCCAACTATTTCTGTTTTGAAGTGTTGGCAGCCAATCAGACTCAAGCTCGTGCTCGGGAGGGTTCGCGGATCCACCGCGGTCACCAGATATCAATATTTTTTATTTTTGAATTTACACCATTTGACAAAAAGGTCGCTTTCTGAACCAAGAGCTACCTTTTTGCCAAATTTGGTGTAATTCCGTTCAGAAGTTCGGCCTGTAGCTTTGTCTAAATTTTTCTATGAAAATGAACATGGAGAAAACGTGTTTTGGGACCCCCCCTTTTTTCTCTGCCCCCGCTTGACGAATCACCCTGAAATTTTCAAGACAGGAGCTGATAGGAACGCCCCATTAGTTTTGAAAATTTCAAGAAGATTCTTTCAATGGCGCCAAAGATATTGGCAAAAGAAAAAACGCTTTTTGAATAGAAACGAGGTACTAACTATAACTACCTACTGGCAACCGCCAGTAGGTAATGTATGTGTGCATATATATATATATACATATATATATGTATGTGTGTGTGTATATATATATACATATATATATATATATATATCCATTTGAAAAACTAAAACCAATTAATCAATTTACACAATTACTATTAAAAAAAGAATGATACATTAATACATTATTGTTATTCAATTATTAATTAATTAATTTCCCACCCTGTGCACCTAAAATATATTTAAAAATGGTGTCTCCCGATATTTGTAACTTGATATTTTGTCCAAACACCGGATGAGGAAGTCACTTGAGGAGGCAATTATATTCATTTTGGAGAAGATGGGTAATCATGTTGCTGGGTACTGTTTTATTACATAATCATACTGCTATGAAAACGGAAAAAAATGGGAATGCTTAATGAAGTATGTGGGTGAAACAGTCTTGTTATCAATATACTTGGTTATTAATCATTAATGCTTCACTTACACAACAGGTAAAGTAAAATCGCCACATTAATTCAATTATAGCATGTTTTTGTTTTTAAGATTTGTATTATTGTTTGCAGTTTTCATAAGCAAACCTGCATGTCCGACTATCGGAATTTAAGGTGTCTGTTGAAGACTATCGATACGGGCCAACCCATTGACTGTTGCTGCCCCCTCACTGCTATGCATGCATATCAGTACTGCTGAAACCCTTGTTTTCTCTTGACTATAAAAACAATGGGAGAGCCAGGGGATTACCCTCAGAAAGACAGTTGTAATATTCTCTGGCCAAACAGCACATGGCCATTTTAGGGTAGGAAGTCCTGCTGTCTCTTTCATGGCAGACGTTGCAGATGTATCACGGGGAGAGACCTAAAGAAGCAGACCAGGGCTTTTCCTACCAACTCTAAGCTGATGTTGCACATTGCCACACCTGAACCCCCCTTTATGGTTGCTATGGTCAGAAGAGGGCAGTGAGTGATGAGTTTTTCGGGTTCCCTGTATTCAACTCACTCCTAAATCAAGCACCCCAGAAGTAGTTGTAAGAGTTTGACAGAAGAAGCCATGTTGAAAATCGAGAACAAAGCAAAATATCTATCAATTGGCTCAGACCGAATCTCAGGTAAGTGGCTATTTCTAAGATGAATGGTTAAAGCTTATGTCAGAAATAATCATTGATGCATGTAGTGTTGGGATTAGCACCACCAAGATGCAGTACAGTGTGGTAGGTTAGTGTCCATAGTATATTGTGAAGTGGGTTATTGTTGGAATGCAGCACAAGTTAATTTGTGTCCTTAGGATGCAGTGTACTGTGGTGGATTAGTTTACTAAGAATGTGGTGCACTATGATTGCTTAGAGATATTATGGTTCTAGTTCTGTGTACTGTATTCATGACCATATGATTCAAGGTACAGATATCTCAGGGTGAAGTGCAGTAGGTTTGTGTCCTAAGGAAGCAGTGCTGTGTTAACATCCATAGTTTTCAGTTTAGTGGAGTGGCTAGAGTACCTAGAACTTAGACATCAAACAGGGGTGCTCTACACCCAACATTGTAACAAAAACGCTCAAGGTACAGAGTGTTGCACCAATGAGCATGAATATTCATCAATCATTGTAACTATGTTGTTTGCTACTGAAGAACGAAATCCAATTAAAATACCAGAACAAATCTCTCTTTCTATTGCATTATGCTTTTGAGAAGACTCCTCTTTGTGCATTACACAAGCATCCAGAGCCAAAAATAAACAGATCTAAAAAGGATTTACTGGACATGAAACAATTATTATAATTGCCATTCTTACCTAATCCTTTTGGCCTATTTTCTTTGTATGGTGTCTGAGGTTTAGCCTCTCCCTTAAAATAAATGGGGCCATGTCCTTAACTGAATCATCCTCTAGAATTAGAGACTTTAATTCACTTGAATTCATTTCAATTTGCACCATTCTCTGGTCTTGTTTTATTTATTTTTTATTTTATATAGAGCAAACCTAGCCTCAAGAGAGCAGGGCACTGTTCAGGGTGGAAGGCAAAGACACAGTCAGTAAGTGAATGGAGTGGTAGCTGGTTTATAAGTATGAAAGTTGACTTTTACTATAGATTTATAAGTACGTTTGTCATATGCTTTCTTCTGTTATTAACTGCCCCATAAATGCTGTTTTATGTACTTGAAGATGAAGAAGAACTGGAGCAATAAAAAGAGAAGAACTTCAATATTCGATTTTTGAGGTGATAATCATTCTTGCACAGACGTCTTACAATAAAAAAGAAAGGCATACATTTTTTAAAGTAAACATTTGAGACCATGGCTATGAGTTGATCTGTTAATTTTCCAGTTTGGATGTATCCACAATTGGACCATTGTATTGGTTTAAGTAAGCCTAATTTGTCATAAGTAAATCATGACAATTTAAGGATCACAAAGTTAACATTGCCAGTATGAAGTGAAGTTGATGGTGCACATTCCAAATATCATCAGCGAAGAATCTGAATCAAAATCACTAAGACACAGTCTTGCTCATCGACTTCACAAAAATTAGCTAAAACATTCTATAAGAAAATTGGTTTCTATTTGAGAAGGATACACATCCTCCCAAGTAATTATCCCCAAATCCTGTCAGATCCAAAGCAAATGTTAAATAAATAAACTTGGGCTCAACCCCTGGTAGCTATGGCACAGAGCAAACAGGCGCACCAATTAGAAATTCAAATCACACCACAATAAACAAATCCCACAACCAATCTCTAAACAAGTAGGGAAAAAATGTATTAGACACACAAAAAAATGATGGGAGGAATGCTTGCAATTTGTCTAGCCTCTGCCAATCGCTCAGGGTAGCATTCCACCCATTGTTCTTTTGCCCACCATATCATCTCACTTTGGACCCAGCCATATCAAATTAGTTTTAATCCTGCTCCAATAGGGGCAGTCCAGTCCAAACTGCCAGGCCAGGTCCTTTTCGAACTGGAACACAAGCAACCCTAGACAGATTTTGCTTTGATTGGGACTCTTATGTTAGGTATAGCTTGGTAGCAGTGGCACAGTGAGCATGGGGCCCATGTGTTGGCATACCAGTGCCACTAAGGGTGGCACATCAAACACACAAAAGGTTGCAGAAGGAATGCTTGCAATTTGTCTAAAACCCAACTGAAAAGCCCCAATCTGGGCTAAACCGAAGTTACTTGTGTTCGGTTCAGTGAGGACCTTGCCTAACAGTTCGGGCTGGACTGTTCGTATTGGAGCAGAATTAAGACTGATTTGCATATGGCTGGGTCCAAACTGAGGTGACATCCTGGGCAAAAGAATGATGGGTTGGAATGCCCACCTAGTGATTGCCAGTGGTTAGATAACTTTCAAGCATTCCTCCCATCACCCTCTTTGCATTTAAAATATTATTTAGAACAAAAACACAAAAATAATTAAAAAACAATAAGTGGAATGGGAAATGTGCATTTTTAACATTTTAGGGAACATAGTGCCAAGAAAAAGTAAAGCACCAACTAGAAGTCACTGATTATGGGTGACCAGGACCTAGGTACCATTTCAGGTGAACGTCAACAAAGCAGATGTCATCTACAGCGAGCTGGTCATCTTGTTCAAAGACTTTACCTTCTAACTTAATATCTGAAATGGAGATCAAAATCCTGTACTGAAGCAAGGTTGCAGGCTGTGACCAGCAAAGTCCTATTGAAGTTGGGTAGCTGTTTGATAAGGTTCTGCTCAAGACTTTGGTTTTGGCAGGGCAAGCTCCAAGCTAGAAAATTCAGATTTTTTGCCTGCCACACTCTTCTCATCAATCAGCACCTTTGCCTGATCAATCTTCCTACATTTTGTCTCTTTCTTGGAGCTCTCAATCCTCCAGTGGAGAAACCCTGGAACCTGTACCTGAGGAAGTCATCTCAAAATCAGAAAACTATGCTGTAAGATACTGCTGAGGCTCCAGAGGTCTTTGAACTCCAAAAATGCTCTAAGTCCCAACTTTTCAAGCTTTCTAGAGCAGTTTCTCTTGATCTCTTCTGAGACTCCAAGGACCTCAGAGACAGCATTTAGGGGCCAGGACTCACTCCACCATAAGCCTCCAACAGGGTACAGGCCTGGTCCACTTGCTACTGATCAGCTGTTTACTCCAGGAAGAGAGTCCTTGGCAGCTTGTTGTGTTCCTGTGGTCGAACTGCTTATACTTTCTCAGTAAAACTGTGCGTTTTTTCAACAGAATAAACTTTAAAACTATGCAAGACTAATTCTACGCACATCATCAGGATATGTTGGCCTTAGTCCTGCTAGCTCACAGTGCACCAACTGTACCCCTAACCAGGTAAGCTGACAGGTGAAATGTGCAACCTCAGAACATGACAACCCTTTTTTTTTAATTGGAAAAGTTAATCTATACACATAATTCATTGACATATAACAAACAAAATCAGAAAGAATTTTGCACAATTTTATCACTGCCAGCCCTTTTTAAAATTCAGAACATACTGACAGATTATGATCAGTTTGATCAATCAGATAGTTACCTTTCAAACTTTTAAATTCCTTATATTTATCTATACAATACAACATAAAACCCCACCTTAGCCAAATATTTGCCACAATTTAAGAAATGTCCTATATGGCCCAGATCTTACTTTAATGCATATCTTTTTTCCATCTCCTTAATCCTATTAATTTTGGACCTTAAGGGGCTCACTACGATGGCGAAGGGCCTGCCACCGCCAGCCGGTCGGTGGCGGGCCCTCTGCCATCATACTGCTGTTTTCCCCCCGCCATATTATGATGGCGGGGGAATTGTTGGTTAAGCGTGGCGGCCGTAAAGACTGCCCGCCACGGTTCTGACAGGCGGTCATTTTCTGACTGCCTGTCGGAACAAAAACATTGACTAACATTGCGGCGGTGCCTTGCAGGCACCGCCGTAGGGATTATGATATCTCTTTCCTCTGTTCGTTTTGCGGCAGACAACCCGCCGCAAAACGAATTGCGAAAACTGATTTAGGGGCCTGTAGCGGGCCCCCCTCAATCACAGGTGCAGAGACATGTACCCTGGGGGCACCTATGGTGCCCCCCTACATATCCCTGCCCCATGTGGCAGGCTCCGCAGGGGGCCTGCCACATAGTGCAGGGATGTGTCTGCACCCTCTATTGTGCATTGTGGCGGGGGCAGCTGACCGCATCTCCGCCACAATGCAAAATATAGGTGATGTGACCGCCGTGGTGGCGGTTGCATCGTGATTAGGATTGTGTGGAGGCTGCCTCATAGGCGGCCGGTCCCAAATCCGTATTGATGGCAGACGGACTAAAGTCCGTCCACCATCCTAATGAGGCCCTAAATGTTGAAATGTAGGAACTTCCTCAGACCGCCATCTTTGGAGAATTATGGATCTGGCTATTAGAGTCACAATGTAAAGTTGTTTTTTTTGCAGTGAGTCGGCTTTTAAGTCAGATGAATATCCAAAAACAGCTGTCTGGATATCTAGTGGGTGCTGCATTTGCAATGTGTAACTACAAAACTGGCTAATCTCATCCCAAAATGTACCCAACATTGGACAGGTCCATACAATATGTGTCCAACTGCCCCATTCCTCTGTATCGCATCAAAAGCAATTTGACGGAATCTGCGGATTGATCTTATGGAGGAGGGCAGAGGTTCTATTAAACTATTAATTTTAATTTATTTTATAATTTTAAAATTATATAAAAATTTACAAATATATATATCTATACATATATATATATATATATATATATATATATATATATATATATGTACAAACAAAGTTCCCCTTGCGGTGGAGGCACACTCAGGATCGTCGCTCAGGTCTCATGTGCATAGCCCCTTAGAATTTGCTGCCAACGCATTTCAAGCATTCCGCCCTTCCTCATGGGCAGCCTGTGAAGCAAAAGAATGGCGGTCAACAAACCAGCGTTTTCTCTCATTAGTTTTTATTACTCCTTGATTCAATAATTATGGTGCATTCTGGGGCTGGTAGTTGCAATAGAATACCGCCAAACCATTTCAAGCTTTTAAAACAATCAATAAATCGGGAAACAAATGTCTCATGAGAAATGCAATTGCAATACCAGGCATCTCCCGCTTCGCCTCGCCGCTCGAGCTCCAGCGGCAGCGAACCCACAGAGTTCATGTGGTGGTGCCATCCGTGACCCGGGGCGGTCACTCAAATGTACAAACAAAGTTCCCCTTGCGGTGGAGGCACACTCAGGATCGTCGCTCAGGTCTCATGTGCATAGCCCCTTAGAATTTGCTGCCAACGCATTTCAAGCATTCCGCCCTTCCTCATGGGCAGCCTGTGAAGCAAAAGAATGGCGGTCAACAAACCAGCGTTTTCTCTCATTAGTTTTTATTACTCCTTGATTCAATAATTATGGTGCATTCTGGGGCTGGTAGTTGCAATAGAATACCGCCAAACCATTTCAAGCTTTTAAAACAATCAATAAATCGGGAAACAAATGTCTCATGAGAAATGCAATTGCAATACCAGGCATCTCCCGCTTCGCCTCGCCGCTCGAGCTCCAGCGGCAGCGAACCCACAGAGTTCATGTGGTGGTGCCATCCGTGACCCGGGGCGGTCACTCAAATGTACAAACAAAGTTCCCCTTGCGGTGGAGGCACACTCAGGATCGTCGCTCAGGTCTCATGTGCATAGCCCCTTAGAATTGCTGCCAATCCGTTTCAAGCATTATGCCCTTCCTCATGGGCAGCCTGTGAAGCAAAAGAATGGCGGTCAACAAACCAGCGTTTTCCCTCATTAGTTTTTATTACTCCTTGATTCAATAATTATGGTGCATTCTGGGGCTGGTAGTTGCAATAGAATACCGCCAAACCATTTCAAGCTTTTAAAACAATCAATAAATCGGGGAAACAAATGTCTCATGAGAAATGCAATTGCAATACCAGGCATCTCCCGCTTCGCCTCGCTGCTCGAGCTCCAGCGGCAGCGAACCCACAGAGTTCATGTGAGACCTGAGCGACGATCCTGAGTGTGCCTCCACCGCAAGGGGAACTTTGTTTGTACATTTGAGTGACCGCCCCGGGTCACGGATGGCACCACCACATGAGCTCTGTGGGTTCGCTGCCGCTCGAGCTCGAGCGGCGAGGCAAAGCGGGAGATGCCTGGTATTGCAATTGCATTTCTCATGAGACATTGAAACAATTAACATCATGTGAAGTGCTTCTTTAGTGCACAAGGATTGAAGAGCTCATATCTTGTTTTTTATCACAAACAGAGAAGAATAACATCTTGATCCTGACGGACACCACCATCATGACTTCAACCTAAAGGACGACATCCATCACACGATGACAACCAGGACGCTAGGCTCATTCCTGTTGATTCGCAGGTAGGACGTTTGCACCACTCATTTCTCAGATGTAAAGGATAGGGAGTGTAGACTAAATAGCGTTTGTCATAAAACTTTACGTCCCTAAACAAAGACTTCTTGTTGCCTCGCAGGTCGACAACAGGAATTCATCAGCGTCCGAGCCCGGCCCTCCTCCCTAGTTTCTATTTTGTAGCCATAGTGTAATTACATAATCACAGGTTATACTCTAGGGGTTCTGGGAGGTTGGCTCATAGCATCTCTGCGAAACACAGCCAAGCACCTTACAGGTAAGGGAACAACATCTTGCAGGTAAGAGTGTGTTGGTAACCTGACAGAAGGCTAAGCCCACGAATAAAGTTTCGCCCAGACGCTATGGACCAATCACCACAGATCTCGTTGCAGCAAATCGCTGCTCTTTTAGCAGATATCAAGGCAGAGAATGCTGAATTACGTAAAGATATTTCAGTTCTGCAAGCTAATATGTCAGTGTCTGATACAGCTAGGGCACAACCTTGGAGCTTCCCGTCTGCATCTAAACCAATACTAAAACCACCTAGTTTTCAACCTCATATGCAGACATTGCAGAGCAGTGGCACCAATGCCCTGCCTACGCAAATTCAAGTAGTGACTCCAGTCTCAGTCCCGTTAGCACCCCCGAGAGATTTTATGGAGACAACAGTAAATTTACCATATTCTTGAATCAATGCCATCTTCATTTTGTAGCTAAACCTACCGCTTTTCCGGACGATTCATCCAAGGTAGCTTTTATCCTGTCCTATTTAGGTGGGGATGTGGCCTTATGGTCAGTGCCGATAGTCGAACGGGATGACCCGATTCTTTATGACCTCAGGCGTTTCAAAAACACAATGAAAAAGTTATTTGCTAAACATGTCTTCGTGCAGTCAGCAGATCATGAGTTATTGAATCTCAAGCAAGGTTCTTCTGATCTATTACATTATATTTCAGTATTTAACAGACTTGTGATTGAGGCTGAATGGCCAGAAGAGAAACGTGTCTCTTTATTTTATCGGGGCCTTAAGGATGATCTAAAAGATATGGTCACCCAAATCTTGGACCCTCCAACAGATTGTGGGGAATTCATAGATCTAGTAGTGAAATTAAATCATCGTTTATCTGAACGCAGAGGTGAGAAAGGGAAAACCGATCATAAAGTATTTCAATATAAAGAGAGATTCAGTAGTAAACCAGATTCAGCTAACAAACCAGACCTGGGGGAACCCATGCAGATTGGAACCATTAGAGGTCCTCTCACCAAGGAAGAGAAAGATAAACGCAGGAAGTTAAACCAATGTTTATATTGTGGGAAGGCTGGGCATTTCGTTAAAGAATGTCCCAGTCGACCTACAAAACCAAGAGTTAAGGTAAATGAAGTGGCTATTTCACAGCAATCGGAAAACTAGATTGCTCGACAAACGACGAGGTCAGTTTCTCGAGTAAACAGTCTAGCTCGGCTTCCACTACTCCTACACTACCTCAATGTCATATCAGTATTCGAGTATTATTACAATCACATGAGGACAAAACCAGATCTTCGTCCATAGATGCTTTAATTGATTCAGGAGCCACGGGCAATTTTATCGATGCACAATTAATGCACGAGTTAGGATGGAAAAGCGTCCCAAAAAAAACCCCGGAAATAGTAAGAACCGTAGATGGGAAAGAACTAACCTCCGGTCCCATAAAATATCACACCGAGACCCTTACCATGACATGTTCCACAAAACATAGTGAAAACATATTTTTTGACATAATTGATGCCCCTCAATTTTGCTTGATACTAGGTATCCCTTGGCTAGTTTTACATAATCCTCTTATCGACTGGTCACAAAAAACTGTTTTATTTAAATCAGAGTATTGTAGTTCTGAATGTCTGCAACACCGAGTACTGGAACATTTAGTCCAAGGTTATGACTTTCCCATGGAGTCTAAGAATGTGTTTGTTTTGGAGGGGGTTCCCCGAGAGTATGACGATCTCAAAGACGTTTTTGACAAGAAAAAAGCAAACACCCTACCACCACATAGGGATTACGACTGTCGCATTGATTTGACTCCGGGCGCCACATTGCCTTGCAGTCGTATTTATGCTTTGACAGAATCTGAGAATGAGCACTTGCGTAATTATTTAGATGAATATCTTGCCAACGGATTCATCAAACACTCCAAGTCACCGGTTTCATCGCCTCTTTTTTTCATACCGAAGAAGGTGGTGGACTTGCGCGCGTGTATCGATTACCGCGCACTCAACAACGTGACCATAAAAAACCGGTATCCCTTACCACTAATACCAACGTTATTAGACCAAATAAAAGATGCGACCATTTATACCAAACTGGATTTGCGCGGAGCTTACCATCTAGTACGAGTCCGTGAGGGCGATGAATGGAAGACGGCCTTTTGTACAAAATTCGGCCTTTACGAATATCAAGTGATGCCCTTCGGACTCTGCAACGCTCCGGCAGCATTCCAGTTTTTTATAAATGAAGTTCTAAGGGATTTTCTGGACATATGTTGCGTGGTATACATTGATGATATACTAATATATTCAAAATCTACAGAAGAACATGTAAAACAAGTAAGAGCCATTCTTCAACAGCTTTTAAAAAATTCATTATATGTAAAGTTGGAGAAGAGTATGTTTCATGTCACCATAGTCGATTTTTTGGGCTATATTATTAGTCCAACTGGAATTGAAATGGACCCAAAGAAAATTCAAGCTATTTGTACTTGGCCCAGTCCTTCATCAGTAAAGCAAATCCAAAGTTTTTGGGGTTTTGCTAATTTCTATAGACGCTTTATTCTTAATTTTTCACAGCCTATCACTCCAATTACACGGCTGTTACGAAAAAATATAAAATTTGAATGGAATGAGGAAGCAGAGCAGGCCTTTCAAACTTTAAAAGAAAAATGTACTTCAGCTCCCATTCTTATGCATCCGGACCCCTCCCAACCGTTTATAATTGAAGCAGATGCTTCGCAAGTTGCCATTGGAGGCATCTTGTCCCAAAGACACAAAAATACTGGTCAAATGCATCCTATAGCATATTATTTTAGAAAATTGTCTCCTGCCGAGCAAAATTATGCAATCTCAGATAGAGAATTACTAGCCATAAAAGCTGTCTTTGAAGAATGGCGACATTATTTGTTAGGTGCTCGACACCCCATTACTATCTACACAGATCACCGAAATTTGCAAACATTGCGTTCAGCCAAGGCCCTTTCTGCCCGCCATTTACGTTGGACTTTGTTCTTCCATGATTATAATTTTATCATCACTTATAGGCCAGGGAAAGATAACAATAAAGCAGATGCCCTATCACGCATTGGAGTAACTGATGAGGCAAAGGTAATTCCAGAAACACCACAGCTCATTTTGCTGTCACAATGTTTCCAGGTGGGTGTTATCGACTCTGATGTACTCACGGACATTAAAAAAGAAATAAAGACAAAACAGAAACAGGAATGGCAAAAAAGTACCCTTTATTGCAATGGAGAAACGATCTTTTATTCATGAATGAACAAACCTTTGTACCAACATCCCAGCTACAACATCGGGTTATGCAAGCCCATCATGACACACCTTTGTCTGTACACCCTGGGGTTACTAAAATGTACCAATTAATTAAACAAATGTTCTGGTGGCCTTCCATGTTCAATGATATCCAACAATTTGTAGAAACATGTACCATATGCATACAAAATAAACCAACACATCATGCCCCAAGTGGTTTATTACAATTGTTACCTTTACCCCCACAACCGTGGCATACTGTGTCTCTTGACTTCATCGTAGAATTACCACGTACTAAGACTGGTTTCACCACAATATTGACTGTCGTAGATCATTTCACAAGAATGGCTCACTTCATACCTTTACGAAAGTTACCTACTGCTTTTGAAATGACTCAAATCTTTATGAAGGAAATAATTAGACTACACGGAATTCCCTCTGTCGTGCTTTCCGATAGAGGTGCGCAATTCATTTCTCGTTTTTGGCACCATCTTGGAAAATCATTAAACATGGAAGTACGCACCTCATCCAGTTACCATCCTCAAACAGATGGTTTAACGGAACGCACGAATCAGACCATAGAGCAATATTTACGTTGCATGTTAACTACTTGTGAAAAAGAATGGTCAGATATATTATGGGCTATGGAATTCACCTATAACAACATGGACCACTCCTCTTTAGGCATGTCCCCTTTTTTTGTGCTCATGGGTTTCATCCTAAAGTCATTTTTGGGCAAGATAATTCTCCTTTGACAAGTCCATCAGTAAATGACTATGTACATAAACTGGTAACCATTCAGCACCAGCCACAATATCATTTGGCACAAGCAAAAGAAGCCCAAAAAAGAACTACAGATAGACATCGCACCATGCAACCATCATATTCCATAGGAGACAAGGTATGGTTATCTACCAAGAACTTACACATCAAGAGTTGTAAAATGTTTTGTCCACGATTTATTGGACCCTTTGTTATTGAAAAGGTGCTTAACCCCATTTGTGTGAAGTTAACACTCCCATCCAGGTACCGTTTTCATCCAGTGTTCCATGTCTCCTTAGTAAAACCTTTCATCCACTAACACGAATTAACATACCTCCCTCTGCCATAGATGTTGATGGAGTTCCAGAATTCGAAGTAAGAGCAGTACTTGATTCAAAATGAGTTCGGGGTAAGTTATACTTTCTGGTGGACTGGTAAGGTTATGGTCCTGAGGAACGCTCATGGGAACCACTTGCTAATTTACAACATGCCACACGAGTAGTCAAAGCTTTTCATCTCCGGTACCCTGATAAACCCAAACCTATACCAGCGGTCTTAGGGGGGATTTTGCGAGGGGGGTACTGTCATGATTCCATGCCCGAAATGATTCCATGCCGGAAATGTATCATGGCCCTTACAGCACAGACGTAGAGTCTGCGTTTTCCCAGATAAAAACCCACCCCTGTCCCGTGCATCCAGCACTCCATGTTATGTAAGCCTAGGTGTTGTGAAACTATATACTACATTTAGTGAAATCTCTGTTTGGGTATCAAGTGTTTATCATATGTCACATTACACTGGTTTGGCCAATGCTTGTTTTACTGTATGCCACTGGTTTACTAATGTTTGTTTGATCGGAACCTCAACGTTTCATTTGCTAGATTGAGCTTGTTTGTACAGGCTTCTGTGAAGGCCTTCAAAGGACAGAAGACTCAGACAACGCTTTGCGCTACACACGCGTACAGACAGCATCAAGGAAAGGCTGCATTCGCTGCACGTTGCCTCACGTCTGAACGCGCGCAACGTAGCAGCCGTTCTAGGGTGCGGCTCGGGTGTGGCATGGCTATAAAATGCCACACCCAAGTTCCAGAAGGCGCTTAGCCTTCGGTCTGCGGTTGTGATGACATCGTCTCTGCTTACCTGAGCGTTTTCCGGGTTATCTTGGACTTCAGCTTCTGCAGCATCCACAGTTCCTGAAAGGACAAGGAGAAGAAAAGAAAGCTAAGTAATTTCTTGATTCTTGTGCACTGAAGGCGCACATCGCAAGACAGCAGAAACTAACAGCGCGCATAAAGAAAGGACAATTTTTGGAACTTCCTTTTGAAATTACAGAAGGACATTTCGTAAAGCACAATTGTATAAAGATTTTAGAATATTAAGAACGTTAGTACTATTATAGGAGTATGTTTCTATGTTTGGTGCATATCATTTATTTCGCAATACAGAACCGAGTGATGGAGTAAAGAAGGAAGCATAATATTGAAGTAAGTGTTTAGGAATAAGAATTAAAAGTGAAACAATTAACATCATGCGAAGTGCTTCTTTAGTGCACAAGGCTTGAAGAGCTCATATCTTGTTTTTTATCACAAACAGAGAAGAATAACATCTTGATCCTGACGGACACCACCATCATGACTTCAACCTAAAGGACGACATCCATCACACGATGACAACCAGGACGCTAGGCTCATTCCTGTTGATTCGCAGGTAGGACGTTTGCACCACTCATTTCCCAGATGTAAAGGATAGGGAGTGTAGACTAAATAGCGTTTGTCATAAAACTTTACGTCCCTAAACAAAGACTTCTTGTTGCCTCGCAGGTCGACAACGGGAATTCATCAGCGTCCGAGCCCGGCCCTCCTCCCTAGTTTCTATTTTGTAGCCATAGTGTAATTACATAATCACAGGTTATACTCTAGGGGTTCTGGGAGGTTGGCTCATAGCGTCTCTGCGAAACACAGCCAAGCACCTTACAGGTAAGGGAACAACATCTTGCAGGTAAGAGTGTGTTGGTAACCTGACACAAATAAATATGTTTAATTAAAATGTATTTAGAAACAAAAACTCTAATTATTACATAAATTTACTTTTTTTATTTCCTACCCTATAACACCACACAATTCACAACCCACATCTACATTTTTTTTTAAATGTACTTCCTCAACTAACATAATTAATTACCAATTAAAGAAATATTATTAGTTAAAAAACAAATTAAAACTCATAGAAATTATTGAACTTCCCACACTTTATCCCTATAATCCCCACAACCCACAGCTAAAATTAATTACACAAATTCCATATTTAATTTTCAATTAATTAATTAATATTAATTAACAACGAATTATTAATTAATTAAACATAAATGGCTTCCCACCCTTTACCCCATAAACCCCACACCTAAAAAAATCACACAATTACCATAATTATTTATCAAATAATTAGTTAATATAAATTAAAAACGAATTATTTATTAATTAAACATAAATTACTTCCCACCCTTTACCTCTATAAACCCCACAAGCTTCACCTAAAATTAATTACACAATTTCCGTAATTAATTTTCTATCAATTAAATAATATTAAGAACTAATTATTAATTAATTAAAAACAAATTACTTCCCACCCCTTACCCCATAAACCCCACAACCCACACCTAAAAAAACCACACAATTACCATAATTAATTATCAATTAATTAGTTAATATAAATTAACAACGAATTATTAATTAAATAAACATAAATAACTTCCCACCCTTTACCCCTATAAACCCCACAACCCCACCTAAAAAAATTACACACTTACCATAATTATCAATTAATTAATTAATATTAATTAACAACCAATAATAATTAATTACAAATAAATTACTTCCCACAATTAACGCTATAAAATCTAAATTAAATAAATAAAAATAATCATTAATTTATTATAATTAAATTACTTCACACCCTATTCCTCTATAAACCCACAACCCGCTACGGAACTAAAAAATGCAAAATTTAATTAAAATAATTTTCATAACTACTGAAAATTTAACACATATATTAAAAACATAAACAATACTTATACAAAAACATACATCACATATATTTAAAATATAAACTAAAATACATAACACTAATTAAAAACTCGATATTTTAAACATCTATATTTTTGCAAACAATATTAATGACTTCTATATTTTTTAAAACAATATTTCTTACCTTAAATTCGATATTCTTGAGCACGATATTCTTGCTGTCGATATTTCTGAATCACGATATTTCCAACTCGATATTTGTGTAAGTCGACATTTCCAACTCGATATTCTGTCTCAGCACCCAAAACAATTGCTGCCTGCTTTTTATGTGCCACTGTAAAATCTTATACCTGACTTTTTGGGGGGTTTTCGTTAATCGCATAAAATCAGTAGCATTATATTCTTGAAAAATTAAATCTAAAAAGAAATTGTCGTACCTATTACTATTTAAAGTTTTATCTGATCTGCACGGGGTATGTGCAAAATTAGCAAAATAGTATTCTTTCAAATCCGGGAGAGCCAAACCGCCTTCACTCAATGATCTATATAATGTATCTATAGCTAATCTAGGTGCTTTGTTGCCCATAGGAACGTTGTAAACATACCCTGCACTTCCTTAAAAAATGTAATCTGTATTGCATTTGGGATAGCCGAAAATAAAAAATTACATAGGGGTAAAATTGACATGCGAATCAATGCAGCTTGGCCTAGTATTGACAGCAGTAAGTTATTCCATTTTAGGAACAAGCTTTTAATTTTATTCAATAAAGGAACAAAATGTAAAGTGTATAAATCATTAAATCTTCTTAGACATATATTCCTAGATATCTCTTTGGTCTGCTATTAACAACGGAACGAAGTTCTATCATTAAAGTGTCAAGTGCAGTATTACATAGCAAGAGCTCTGTTTTTGATTTATTTATCTTATACCCTCCCAACAGTTGGTACTCCTGAAATATTTCAAATATACTCTTTTGAATCCCAAAATCAGGTTTAAGAAACAGAGCTATATCATCAGCAAACAGCTTTATGTTTGTCATCCCAGGGAGTGAAGCAGTTAAATTGCTGTGGGAGCGAACTGCAAAGAGTATTGGTGACAGAGGGTAGCCTTGTCTTGTTCCTCTGCGGATGCGGCACTTACCAATATTATTCGAATAATGAGTATTTGCGCTGTGGAAATCATGCTGATAAATTTGGCGGGGAATCCGTATTCAGGCAGAATGCAAAAAAGGCTTTCCCAGCAAAATGTAAAGCCTACTCGGTGTCTAGCAGCATAATGTGGGCCGGTATTTTATTTTGGTTAATATAATCTAAGGCCAAGCTAAAAAAGTAGGTGTTAAAAGATAACTGCCTCCCTGGCACCCCCCTGCAAAATATAGTTGGCTAATGTCACAAATTCAGGATTCAATACTGCAGAAAACGTTTTATATAATTCAGCTGGCAGGCCATCTTCTCCACTTGCTTTGCCATTAGCCAATGATTACACTACTTCCTCTATTTTTCTAAGTGTAATATCAGCCTGCTAATTCCTTACCTGATCTGCCTGTAATTTGGGGACTGCAAGCTTGCTGAGAAACTCCTGAAGTTTTGAAACATTAATCTCCTATGCAGTAGAATAGATGGCCTTATAATGATTTAGAAAGTACTCATAAAGTTGTGTTTCTTCTGTGATGCGAATTACTGAATTTTTTTCTACCAAAGAAATTATCCTATTGGATGCTTGTCACTCTCTTATTTGCCAACCAAAAAATTCCCGGAAAATTCGCTCTCTTCATGTACTTTTTGGAGGTATGCAGAATTGGCTGAATAGCCTCTGGTATAATAATATTCTTGCATCCTTTTTAGTGCCTGCTTAAGGGCCAACTTATTTTTAATATTTTTGTTTCTTATGTTGGCCTGTTAAACTGGTAATTCTAATTGTGACCTCTCTTTCTTTTGGGATTGCTTTATTGCAATATCTTTAGAGGTTATATATCCACAAACAGTTGCCTTAAAGACCTCCCAGACACTTTCTACCTTAGCTGTGGCTCTGTTTACTTGGAAAAAGCATCTTATTTCATCATGAACCTCAGTGCACCAATCTTCATCCTCAAGATGCACTTTATTAAAGACCCATCTTGAAGGCAGTTTACGCCTGCCAAACCCTGACATCTTCATTGTTATCAGAGCAATGTGGGCGAAGCAATTTTGAATATGCAAATAGTTAATTAATCTAAGATTGCGAGAAGTAAGAAAATAATCCAATCGGGCCGCAGTGCTGGACGTAGCGGAAAAGCACAAATATTCTCTCTTTTTGGGAAACCTTGCCCGCCAGATGTCAATCAGATCAAGCTTATGCATACACTCCGCTAATGCCCTGGCCATTCGTGCATTAGTCGGTTTACGTGCCTCAGAGGAAGAATCCATTTCTGGGCTTTGCAAAAACTTAAAATCACCACCCATTATCACCACCTCCAGAATATGTATAAATGTTATGTTATGTTATCTGGTATTTATAGAGCGCACGGCTACCCCCAAGAGTGTCCCGGCACTAATAGAAAAAAGACCACATAACAGCATACAGAAACAACACCCCACAGCAGAAACGGGGAGTCCTAAAGCTGGAAAAGCCATGTTTTCAGGTTCCTCCTGAAAGTGAGGAGGTCCGTTATCTGTCTCAGAGGGAGAGGTAGGCCATTCCATAGCCGAGATGCAACCACTTGAACAGATCTACCCCCTACCCGGGAGAGCAAGACCTTCGGAGTCGAGATCAAGCGCAGAGCGGAGGACCTTAAGGTGCGCTGCGGTGTATAAGGATGAAATCTCTCCCTTAGGTAGGGGGCTCCAATCTTATGAAAAGCTTTGAAAACCAAGACTAGAGCTTTAAAATGAATTCGTTTCCGCGCCGGAAGCCAGTGAAGGGAAGACAGAAGATGAGACGTGCGAGTCCTAGGTCCTGTCAAAAAGATGGCTCTGGCCGCCACGTTCTGAATCATCTGTAGTCGGCCGAGTAAGTCCCAAATACAGGGAGTTAACGTAGTCCAGTCTCGACACCACGAGGGCCTGGACTACTGTTTTCCTGTGGGAGACTGGAAGCAGGGGGAGAAAATTCCTCAGCATTTTCAACACCCCAAAACAGGCCCCAGCCACCGATTGGACTTGCGCCTTCATGGAAAGGGCGGCATCCAATTTAACCCCCAGATTTTTCACGACAGTGACAGCAGACGACGGGGGGGACATGTCCTGCGGCCACCAGGTATGCCATGCTTCATATGGACGCGAACCGAAGAAAATAATCTCTGACTTTTCAGAGTTACACTTCAATTGATTTCGGCTGAGCCAGGAGAAAACCTCAGAGAGGCAGGTATTAATCCTAGCACCATTGAATTCAGTACCTTTCTCGCACGTGAACAGCAGTTGAGTGTCGTAGAGATCAAATAATGGCGCTGGGTTGTCTTCTATTGGTGCATATATAGTGGCTATAGTTAATCTGCTCCTATTAATCAATCCACTGATCAAGCCCCATCTCCCTTCTCTATCTGTTCTGGGATGAGGTGATTTGAAAATGGAACGATTTATTAATAAATATTGCAATCCCCCTATGGGCAGCATTGGCTGATGAAAAATATTGACCGCCAGCCCAGTGTCATACATACTATATGTGGGTTCCTTTTTTCCCATATCTCCTGAATTAATACAATATCCGGAGTATGTCCTCTCACCCATTCATCAATAGCTCGGGCCTTGGTCTTATTATTGAGGCCAATTGCATTAAAAGAGACAATGCAAATAGAATCTTTATACATTTCTATAGTAGGGATTGCTGCGAGACATCATATACTTTAGCACACTATTTAAGGTGAATTGCTTATACCTAATAAAATGCCCATGGCAAATTAACCTTAAATGTGATCCTTCTCATTTCCATTTCCCGTTAGCCATTCCCTAAAGCACACCTCAGGCCCAAACCTGTTAAAGTGCACATAATAAATACCCTTCATCAACATTTTTATCACATGTAAATTTCTGCTTTCACCAAAATAAGCTGTGACATAATAGCCTAAAAAAACCTAAAAAATCTAATACAATATTAATTCCACCAAACCTAAAATGCATATTTACTTTTGCCTTTTTTCCCCTCCCCCATAATTTTTTTTAAAACGCCAATATAGGGTAAAGTGCACAGTGCAGGATATAAAGTGCATAAACAGTATTGCACATTCCAATGGAGAATATAACATGCATATTGCATTTTAAACAAGGGCTAATACAGGGAGTTAGCAGATCAAAACCATACTTAATACATATAACTGGAGCTGAATTGATAATATCGCCACCTCCGCTGAATGATACCCCTTTCCGTATGCCTCTACCATCAACCCTGCAAATACAGCGATGTAATGGTTACCTAAAGTGCCTATGCAGATTAAAGCCCATAATGCATAAACACCTATTACTATAGATAAATATTTAAGAAAAGTGGACTTACCTGACGTTTCAGTAGGCATTTTTACCCGCATCTCACAAGCCTAAATAACTTTCTCAAAAACAAAAGATGAACTCTCCATTTTTGCCCCTTATAAACACCCAGTGCCCCTAGCTTACGCCTACCCTCCTCACCCGCCCAGTCTCCTCCCCACGTGCCCCTTAGGAGAATAGCCCACACCTTCTCCCAAACCCCACTGAAAGTTCTAGGTGCCATGACTTTGCACCTATTGTTGTGCACCCCTGACTACCGAAGATACACTCAGTCCTTCGACCCCTGACCACCCACCCCGTGTTGGTCTCAGCAAAAGAGAAATAAAAAAAAAACACCAAAAACCTCTGCAGATCGCCACCATAGCTGGTCAACGTCAATGCTTTACACAGGCCACATGGTGTTTTTTACGATGAGCTAGATATCTGCTGCAGTAGCCTTGCACTTTCCCTGCATCATCAAATATATGGAATTTGCCATCCACAAGAACTTTTAGCTTAGATTGCTGCACAATGGTTGCTTGCCCACTCCTTGCTTTGAAAGAATCAATCATTCGCACAAAATCACTTTTCCTTTTTGCGGCTAATGCGGTCATATCTGAAAAGATCTTAAATTGGAAGACTGATTGGGTCATAAAAAACTTTTTTTCAATAGTTTAGTCAATATGTTCTCTCTTACTTGAAAGTCGGCAAAATTAACCAAGATTGTTCAAGGATATTTTGCATTAATTGGACGTTGAGAGGGTACTCTATGTGCCCCTGTAATAGTCAAATCTCCTGTTAACTCTGGGATGGCTTCTTTCAATAGGGATTCTACTCAACTTCGTACTTGGGATCCTTCAAGCGAGTCCGGAATCCCCACTAAGCGTAAATTTGAGCGTCTGTTATAGTTTTCCAAATCCTGAAGCTTGGACTCCAGAGCATCTTTACTTTGCTTTATCTGCATAACCAACTGTTGAAAAGACCCCACTTTATCCTCTAAGTTAGAGGCTCGTACCTCAGCCTCTGACATCTGCTCCGGGAGTTTGGATATTGTTTCCTCGATGTTTAACAGTCTTGCATGAAGCTCCTTAATCTCAGAGAAAATGAGCTTGAGCATACTTTTCACCGTCTGTCCGGGCACTGGATCATGCTGTATATCCTGAAAGGGAGCTTTTTCTCCTACTGATACAGATGCAGATGTTGAGATAGTATCAATTGCAAGTCCAATTCCTCAGTGCGGCTGTTGCTGGGCCGGGGTTGGCCCTGGCTGAAAAAGCGGCAGTGTTTGTGTTTGAGATATGTGAGATTTAGAAAAAAGAGGGTATTGCTTGCAGCAAGTGGGAGTTGAAAAAGGCTCTGCTGCAGTCGATGTTTGACAATTTTCCAATATGCTGCTGCTTTCTGTGTTTTCTGCATTCTCAACCCACATCACGCTAGAACTACATCCTTGAGTCTCACAATTATCTGCAATGTTATCCACCTCTGCCCCTCTTTCACTTTCCATCTGGGTAGTAGAGACCTCCAGGTGGCCAGCCTCCAAGATTAGTTGCACTTTTGTGTCCATTCTCTGCTGTGAGTGCCTCAGTGCTCGGAGCTTTGTAGGCGGTCTTTCTTGAGTACCTTTTTGGCGTTGCTTTTAGATGGGGGTGGACTGATTAAAGGGGGCTGCACTTACACCGGGAGGCTGGTGCTTAAATGTGCGCATTCTGTGATTATAATAGCCGCCAATGGCCAATAGCTGGTTACTGCCCTCTGCTTTTTCTCCCCCGCCACATCGCTTACCACACTTTTTAATATTTCCCCTCCCTTTTCCCTCCTTTTCTTCCTTTTCCCTTTCCTCCTCTTAACTTCGCTCTACGGGAGCAGGCAGCAAGTTTACATACAAGTCGATGTGTAGATTACATTTCAGCATTAGCCCAGCAGATGAAGGGTACTCTTGTTTACCCACCAATGCCCAGCGCTGTGCATGGATATAATTCCAATGCCAGGAGGGAGGGAGCAGGGGGACAGGCAGAGGGGCAGGCGTAGATCAGTAAATCAATAGGGCAGTAAATGTCAGCCTGTCCGCCACGCGTGCATGCGTGCATGAGCCTCTCATCTACATCTCCTGCAAAAAGGTGCAAGATTGAATAAACACCCCACGGGCGTGAGGCCTTTTTCTATGTCAGGATTCCAAACTGCCCACGCTGATATCCAGCTGCTCCGCGATCGAGCAGCAGCGTTTTCAATCCTTGTTCAACTAAGATGCTAGCACCGCCATCTCCGAGTCCTCGGGCGATCTGCTGCAGCCGCGAGCCTTTGCTTCCGTGGGTGTGGCCAGGGTGAGCGCACTAGCAGGGACGTGCATGGGAGACATCCGCCGTCATTCTCAGAACATGACAGCCCTGACTCCCCAAGGAAATCATGGTAACAGATCTAGATCCTTTTCATTTGGTAACTCATGCATGCCTGAAGAGACTCACAAGAATTAAACAACATGGCATTTTAATATTTATTGAATCATTATGATTCTAGTATAAAATACGTGTGCTGCAATAACCAATTGTCGTGTAGTTCCTAAAAAACACATACATCTGCGCGTTTAGACAATATAAACTAAGGGATTGGTGTCCAGACTGATTCCAGACACCCCCAAAGGATATGTTAGCCTTTAGACCGGCTAGCTCACAGTGCCACCATTAGCCCCCTAACCTTATCAAGGAGCGAATAGTTTCTAGCAACTATCGAACATGACAACCTTTGATCCTGCAGGGATCATGGAAATAGTGCAGTACTTTTGGCTTAGTCAATCATGCTCACTTAGTCTCAGAGAGATACACAGAATAAACAATGGGGACGTTTTCAATAAGCATTTATTGAACCAGCGTAATTCTAGTATAAAACATGTTTGCTGCGACAATCATTAGACAGAAGCAAATGTACAAGATTACAAGCACCAACAGAGTAAATGAAAGGTAGAATTCTACCATGGTGCTAAAACTGTGAATATATGCAGGCATATATATACATGACGGTAATCAAGCGTACTCCTATGATGCTGGCCCTACCTAAGTGTACTTTACAAGTCTGTGGGTGTAAAGCCAAGAATCCCCTAGGAAAGAGCCAACCCCATTACCTGATGGGAGAGAACGAAGGACCCCGTCTTGGTCTCGAGTTGGACATCCCCGCAAGGGATGTCAGACCACTGCATGCTGGAGCTTCTGCGTGCAGGGACATCAGCGTCTTGTGTAAACGTGAAAGCTTCTCCTCTGTCTATCTAGTGTTGGTATGGTTCTTTTATACCACAAAGATAGCCTCGGGGTTCCTAACACAATCGATATGTTGTGAGTACGATTATGTAATTGAGCCTAATCAATACTTGCAATTATGCAAAGTAGTTCTTTCGCCGTAGGATGAAGATGACCATGACTTTTATACAGACTATGTTAATCCTGTTATGTATGTCATATGCAGGGGCTTTTCTAAGAATCCTCATGCATAATAAATGAGGCTAGTTTCAAGGAAACCGATCGACATTTTTCAGCATATAACTGGGTAAAAGGCCAGTGCTAGAACCATTATGCAACGCAAGGTAGGACAAATGTAGGTAAAAGGTCGTGTAGCTACCTAGGCCTAGATTGGGGTACATAACACCCACTTCTCATCTGAAGGTCGATATGGTCAACTAATGCTAAAAAATGCCTGTTTAAAAACGCATAAAAGCATTGTCAAAAAACCAGTGTAAAAACATCTAACAACAAGGTGAATGTAAAAAATGATGCTATAAAAACAGTAAAAAAGCTCTATAGGTCCGCTAAATAGTCAATATACTGTTAGACCAACTGAGCACATCGAAAGCCATGGTGCTCAGTGAGAGCAGAAAAAAAAACAAAGCGATGTTTCGCATTCCAATTTGGCTTGTTTTGGAAAAATGGCTGAATTGTTCCCATCACACGGAGAGCCAAATGTTTATGTGTCCTCTGTGGGAGACGCAACATCACTCTTGCTCACATTCTCAGACAATGGCCCCTGTATCACCTCTTGTATCAGGTCAATGGAGCAAAGGTGATCATCTTCAGTTCTCACAGCAGCCACAGAGGGAACACTCAACGCCTGTGAACCTGTTTTAGAGGCGTTGTCCAATCCGGCAGGAGCTGAAGCATCTCGTGGGGGCTCTAAGATTGCTGTAATCAACATGAGAATATGCTGAGGACACTGTAACACGTAGGCGTTTAAGGGGTCCAGTAGTACATCTATGTCCGGTGGCGCAAACAATGGAGGAGTCAGACATATGTCTAACATGCATTCGTATCCACAGAATAGGCAAATGAGCACAGGTAAGATGCAGTCAACCCAGACTGGTCTGAACGATAGGAACCAATGTTCGCTTTGCTCCCGAAGCCAAGGTGTGCCCAGATTGAGTACCATGCGTTCACGGCAACATGGCACCAGGAGTGCTTTTTCCATCTCTTGAGGAACAGGGCTGTCTAATGTGTAGCAGGAAAATTAAAACCAGGATACCCACTACAAGTAGCAGGACCAGCGGAAGCCCGCCAAAAAACACTTCACAATACGGAGTGTATAAATGCTGGAATGACTCTAAAGATTGTCTGAAAGGTGCTCAATAGTCCAGAACCTATGCTTTTAAATAGGTGCATGATCCCCCACGTTTCAGACATGTTAAAGATACAATAAACCATTTCCCCAAAATGGAGCGGGAAGTTCGTACGGACTAGTGCCTGTATCTCAGATGAAGAACTTGAAACCTGGAGATCCAAAGTCTCTCGGGCTGAGGTTAAGGCCATATCTTTCTGTAAAAGCATGGCTTTTAGTCTGCTCAGAGAATCAAACCATATAAAGGAAATGTTAGACCTGGTACCATTGGCGTGGGTCTCCCTTCCATTTTTTGCGCTATGCCTCCTCTGTTACTGACCTGTTTTTGCTGGATTAGATGCCTTGGGCACTTTGCCACTGCTATTCAGTGCCAAAGTGCAAGTGCTCCCTATGATAAATTGATGTATGGATTAGTGACTCCATGTTTGGTCTATTTGATTCACTGTCAGACCCCAGTACAGTGCACTGGTTGTGCCCAGGGCTTGTGACTCAAATGCTGCTGGTGGGCTTGCAGCAGTGGTTGTGCCACCCACAGGAGCAGCTTGGAAAGTGTGTCTCAGGCCTGCCATTGCAGAGCCTGTGTGCAGTCTGGTACTGCCATGTCCACTTGGTAAGTGCACCCACTTACCAGTCCCCAAGCCTTCCCTTTCCTGCATATTAGTCACCCCTATGGTAGGCCCTAGGGCAGGGTGCATTGTATGTGTAAGGAAGGACATGCCCTGGTGTGTGTGGCATGTCCTGATAGTGAATTACAGCCAATATCGTTTTTCACTATTGCAAGGCTACCTGTCCCCATAGGCCAGAATGGGCAGTTTGATTATAACATCTTATAATCCTAACTGACCCAGGGAACATGGTAGAAAAACAAATTTAGTATGCCTGAACTCAGAATGATAAAATACATATTTTAGTGAAGTTGGTTTTAACATTCTGTGTTTGAAAATACCACTTTTAGAAAGTAGGTATTTTCTTGCCTAACCATCCAGCCTGCCTCTGCTAGTTTGTGTATTGTATGTCTGGGTTTGTGAGTGACAGGGGCTGGGGGACTCCAGGAGACAGGGTGAGTCAGCACAGGGCTGAATAGACCTATCTGCATGTAGAGTGGTGGGAGGGGTAGCACCTGGGCCTGAATAGGGCTGTGCCTGCCTTCCACAATGCTGGCTCCACCTCCTGGGGTGCGTCTGATGTCCCTGGCCCACACTGACAAAGGAAGAGGGTGTGCACTGGCAGAATGCACCCAGAACTGGTTTGGACTAGGTACAGGACCCTCTGCCTTCAGAGGACAAAGGATTTATGGGTATAAATACTGGGGCCCTGACCCCAAGACTTTAGATCACTTCTGGGAAACAAGAAGAACCTTTGCTGAGGAGAGGAACCAGAGAAACTGAAGGAGGAGACTATCCCTATGCTGTTTGCTGTTTGAGGGATTGGCCTGCAGTGGTTGCCTGATTGCCAAAGAAAGGAGAAAGGAACTTTGTGACTACTTTCATCATCTTGCAGAAAATCTCCAAGGGCTTGAAGATTGAGCTTGCCTCCTGCTGAAGTCTCAGGGATACAAGACTTCACCAACCAGCTCCCCTGAATTCCCTTGCTGGGAATTTCAAGTGCCTACTATTGTGTTGGGGCTTCTGAGAGACTGCGTGTCGCTGGGAGCTGGAAGCGCGACTCACGAGGAAGAAGCGTGTCGCCGCCGCAGCAGCTGTTGTCGCATCGCCGAGAAAGCGTGCCGCCGCTGTCGCCATCGCATCACCGAAGCGCCTCGCATCACCGGAGAAGAGTGTCGCCGTTGCAGCAGATGCCGTTGCATCATCGGAGAAACGTGTCGCAGGGCCTGTCGCGGCTCAGAAGATTCACCGAGTCGCCGCACGGCAGTCGGGCGTGCACGCATCGCCCTCTTCGTTGTCGCATCAAGAAGAAGACGCCATTTTGTTTCATTGCACCGGGTCGTCATCGCATCGAGGCACCGCTGGTCGCATCGCCACAGAAGCGCAGTGAGAAACCGACGCATCACCTCCCCACGCAGTGAAGAACCGACGCATCACCTCCTCTCCGGTAAGGAACAGACGCATCACCATCCCCTACGCAGCAGTAGGGAACCGACGCATCACCTCCCCCGGAGCAAGGAACCGACGCATCACCGTTCTTGCGTGTAAGGAACCGATGCATCACCTTCCCTGCAACTCTTTTGTTTGTATCGCGTTACGCATCCAAAGGTACATTGAACGTAGAGTGTCGCATTTATCACCTTTATTGAACTGAACTATTTTCTACCATTGACAGTCATATTTTCATAGTGTATTGTGGATTTTTGTCGTTAAGTCAATATAAAAATACCTATTTTTATACTACAACCTGTGTGGTGTCCATCTGTAGTGTTGTCACTGGGTTACTGTATGTGTTCACATATGCTTTACACACTGCCTCTGAGATAAGCCTGCCTGCTCGTGCCAAGCTACCAAGGGGGTGAGCAGGGGTTATTTTAGCAGTGTATCCCCATTATCCTGACTAGAAGCAAGGGTCCCTATTTGGACAAAGGTACTTACCTCTGCCAACTAGAGACCTCCAGTTCTAACATTGGTGGTCAGCGGTGAGGATTCTGGACTTGCATTTGTGACTCATATACAGTAATTGGTTGCACTACTAGTGAGTGCAGACCAAACGCAACCACTTACATTTTGGTAGATTGTTTTTTCCTGGGATTTCTATTTTTGCCAAGAACTGCCAAGTTTCACCATGAGCAAAACAGCGTCCATCGCATCTGTTGATTTTGATTTTGAGGAAGAGAAACTAGAAAGATACACTGTGAAACAGCTGAAGCACTTCTGCAGGAAATTTAAAGTTGCTATGACCGGTCTCTCCAAGAAGGATGAGTTCCAAAAGGCACTGAAGGCCTGGGTGGAAGCAAGAAGCACCCCTGAGCATGTGGAAGAGCATGAGGAGGGGGCTGAGAATGCAGAAGGGCAGCTAGATGGGCCACTGGGTCCAGGGGGGAGGAGAGCACCTTCTCCAGCAGGCAGCAGTGTTTCTTCCAAGGGCCTGTCCCCAGGAGAGCTGGAGGACAGGGAAAGAAGTAGGATGCATGAAATGGAGCTGACCAAGCTTAAGATGGGTGGACAGTTAGAATTGGAAATTAAGAAATTGGCCCTAGAGGAAAAGAGGATGCAAATGGAGCATGAGAGAAGTTTGAGGGAGTTGGAGTTGAAAGCTAGGAGCTTAGAGATTACTCCCTCTGGTGGCAGCACACCGTCCATGCCTGTTGAAGCCAGGGTGTATATACCTAAAGATGTGGTCAAAGAGTTTTATAAGAATGATGATATTGGTCAATGGTTCAAGGCCTATGAGGTAGCTATGTCCTCCCACCGAGTCCCTGAGAAGGATTGGGGAGTGGGGTTGTGGGGGCGGTTCCTTAGTGAGGGGCGGGATACCTTATTAGACTTGTCCTCTGAAGTGCACAATTCTTATAGCCATATGAAGGAAGCATTGATGTCTAGGTATGGGTTGACTCCTGAACTGTATAGGCAGAGGTTTAGAAATTGCAAAAAGTTGGAGTCCAGTACTTGGGTAGAATATGTGACTTTTTTTTGCAGAGCATTGGATGGTTGGGTGAAGGGTAGCAAAGTGAATGATTTTGAAGCGCTCTTTGATTTGATTGCATGGGAGCACTTGCCAGGAAATTGTTTTCCAGAGCTATGCCAGCACCTTATTCATAGTAGGCTGACTAACCCTAGGCAGCTTGCTGAGGAGGCGGACCGCTGGGTGAGCACCCGGGTCCACAAGGGTCACGTGGGAGACTCCGCCAAAGGTGGGCAGGGTCCCCAGCAGAGGAGTGGGGGGACAAGGGTAAACAGAGGGAGTTCCAGAAAGGGCCCCAAAGTAATCCTCAAGGGAACCAAGGGAAGGGTTCCCAGCCTCCCCCTGAAAAGAAGCCAGGGGCCCCGACAGATAAGCCTGTTCACAGGGGGCCCAAGACTTGCTTTAAGTGTGGTCAAGTGGGCCACTGCTCCTGGGAGACTAGATGTCCCTTGTATGGAAAATCAGCACCCACTGGTGCACCACCCCGGCAGGTAGGTAGTGTAGCCCTGGGGGAGGAGATGGGTGCCCAAGGTGGGTGGGGTCCCGTAGCAATGTCCTTGGTCTCTTTAGGAGACAGTGAGATGGTCCCCAGGGCCCAACTGCCTGATAACACTAAGAAATACAGGCAGTGGGTGACCATCAATGGCCAAAGGGTGGAGGCTCTGAGAGACACCGGAGCCAGTGTGACAGCTGTCAGTTGGTGTCTGAAGAGCAGGTGATCCCCAATGCATTCTGCCCAGTAGTTGCAGCGGACAACTCAGAGAGCCACTGCAGAGTGGCTCAGGTTCCCTTTGAGTGGGGGGGTATCAGGTACATTTCAAGTAGCTGTGAGGCCAGCCATGCGTGTAGACTGTCTGTTGGGCAACGATTTAGAAAGTTCACCTTGGAGAGAGGTGGAGAGAAGGTCTCATCTAGAGATGTTGGGTCTGCCTGAGTGGGCGTGCGCGACCACTCTGTCTATGGCAGCCAGTAGAGATGTTCAAAAGAACCTGGAGCCTGAGAGGGGGGCCCAGGTACCTGCCTTGCAGAGAAGAGGCAGGGGGCACGGGAAACCGGCCCCCGTTGTTCCCACGGTCCAGGAGGAAGCAGAACCTGAGGGGGATGCTCTGGAACCTACAGGGGAACAAGTGGCCGAACTGGGGGACCTGCCTGAGCTGACCCATTGGCAGCAGGAAGGAGGACCCTCCAGGGAGGAGTTCTGTGAGGAGCAGAACAAGTGCCCTTCTCTCGTGGGTTTGCGGCAACAGGCCACAGACCAGGCAGCAGGTGATCAGTCTGGATCACATTGGATCTACTGGGAGAATGGTCTCCTGTATAGCGAGCCTAAGGTTGCTGAGCCTGGGTCAGCCCATGTGCTGGTGGTACCCCAGCGCTTCAGAGCCTTCCTACTGGGTTTGGCTCATGATGTGAATTTAGCAGGACATCTGGGGCAGGGCAAGACCTTTGAAACGCTTGTCACCCACTTTTATTAGCCCCAGATGCGCAGGAGTTCAGACACTCACTGCAGGACATGTCAGACTTGCCAGGCAAGTGGCAAAAGTGGGAGGAAGCATAAGGCTCCCCTCCAGCCTTTCCCTGTGGTCAGCACCCCCTTTGAACGGGTGGGTATTGACATTGTGGGGCCACTGGACCCCAAGACAGCCATGGGCAACAGGTTCATCCTGGTCTTGGTGGACCATGCCACCCGGTACCCAGAAGCCATCCCTCTTCGGACAGTGACGGCCCGCGTGGTGGGACGTGCACTGATGGGGATTTTCTCCTGAGTGGGGTTCCCCAAGGAGGTGGTGAGTGACCGTGGTACAAACTTCATATCCAAGTATATGAAGTCCCTGTGGCAGGAGTGGGGTGTTACCTATAAGTTCACAGCTCCTTACCACCCCCAAGGAAATGGGCTGGTTGAGAGATTCAACCGGACCCTGAAGGGCATGATTATGGGTCTGGAAGAACCCATGAGGCGTAAGTGGGATGTCCTCTTGCCATACCTTCTCTTTGCTTACCGTGAGGTGCCACAGAAGTCCTTAGGGTTCAGTCCCTTTGAACTGCTCTATGGTCACCCGGTAAGAGGACCTCTGAGTTTGGTGAAAGAAGGCTGGGAGAAAGCTCCCAGTAAACCTCCCCAGGATGTATTTAGCTACATGCTGGCCTTTAGAAACCAAACTAGGCGATTCAGACAACTCGCTGAGACGAATCTGGAAGCCAGCCAGGAAGAGATGAAACGGTGGTATGATCAGAATGCCATTCTGATCGAGTTTCAGCCTGGGCAGAAAGTGTGGGTCATGGCCCCCGTGGAGCCTTGCGCACTCCAGGATAAGTGGACCGGACCATTTGAGGTGGTGGAGCGCAAGAGTAACGTCACCTACCTGGTGGACTTGCGATCTCCCAGGAACCCTTTGCGGGTCCTACATGTCAACCGCCTAAAGCCCCATTTTGAGAGGTCCGAAGTAGGCATGCTCCTAGCAACAGATGATGGAATGGAAGAGGAGACAGAACCTCTTCCTGACCTCCTGTCTGCAACAGAGCAAGATGGGTCAGTGGAGGGTGTGAACCTCTCTAACTCCCTGACACCTGAGCAGCAGGAAGACTGTCGCCAACTGTTGGGACAGTTTCCTGACCTGTTTTCCCTGACTCCTAGTGTCACTGATTGGTGCGTCCATGATGTGGACACTGGGGACAGTCCTCCTGTCAAGCACATGGCTTACACAGTGACTGACAGGGTGAGAGCTTGCATCAAGGAGGAGGTCTCCAAGATGTTTGCATTGGGGGTGATTAAGTCCTCTCACAGCCCTTGGGCCAGCCCAGTGGTCTTGGTCCCAAAGGCTGCCGCGCCTGGTGCCACACCAGAACTCCGGTTCTGTGTGGACTACCGAGGACTCAATTCAGTCACCAGGACTGACGCGCACCCCATCCCCAGAGCTGATGAGCTCATTGATCGGTTAGGGGCTGCCCGGTACCTCAGCACGTTTGACTTAACGTCTGGGTACTGGCAGATCGCCTTGACTGATGGGGCCAAAGAGAGGTCAGCATTCTCCACACCAGATGGGCACTACCAATTCCGGGCTATGCCCTTTGGGATGAAGAATGCCCCTGCCACCTTTCAGAGGTTGGTCAACCAGGTGCTGGTTGGACTGGAAGATTTCAGTGCCGCCTACCTGGATGACATCGCAGTGTTCAGCGCCAGTTGGAAAGAACATCTGCGCCACCTCTGGGAAGTGTTGATGGTGCTGCGGAGGGCAGGCCTCACGATCAAGGCGAGTAAGTGCCAGATCGGGCAGGGTTCCGTGGTGTACTTGGGACACCAGGTTGGGAGCGGCCAGGTGGCGCCCCTATAGCCCAAGATTGATACCATTCTGGCTTGGGAGCCCCCAAGACCCAGACAGAGGTGAGAGCCTTTTAGGACTCACCAGGTATTACAGGAGATTTGTCAAGGGGTATAGCAGCATCGTTGTAACCTTGACAGAGCTGACTTCCAGGAAGCAGCCCAAGAGAGTGATTTGGACTGACACCTGTCAAAGAGCTTTTGACGCCTTGAAGACTGCCATGTGCATGGCCCCCGTGCTTCAGGCGCCCAACTTCTCAAAAGAATTTGTTGTTCAAACAGACGCTTCAGAGCATGGTGTAGGGGCTGTTCTGGCACAGTTAAATGAGGAGGGCCTAGACCAACCTGTAGCCTTCATCAGTAGGAGGCTACTTCCACGGGAACAGAGGTGGAGTGCTATTGAGCGTGAGGCATTTGCTGTGGTCTGGGCACTGAAGAAGTTGAGGCCATACCTGTTTGGGACTCACTTCGGGGTTCAGACAGACCACAGGCCCCTCAGATGGTTGATTCAGATGAGGGGTGAGAATCCAAAGCTGTTGAGGTGGTCCATTTCCCTACAGGGGATGGACTTCACGGTGGAACAACGCCCTGTACAGAACACGCCAATGCTGATGGCCTGTCCAGATTTTTCCACCTTAGCAATGAGAACTCCCAAGGGAATGGGTAGTTCTCCCCACGTGTTAGACCTGGTACCATTGGCGTGGGTCTCCCTTCCTTTTTTTGCACTATGCCTCCTCTGTTACTGACCTGTTTTTGCTGGATTAGATGCTTTGGGCACTTTGCCACTGCTATTCAGTGCCAAAGTGCAAGTGCTCCCTATGATAAATTGATGTATGGATTAGTGACTCCATGTTTGGCCTATTTGATTCAATGTCAGACCCCAGTACAGTGCACTGGTTGTGCCCAGGGCTTGTGACTCAAATGCTGCTGGTGGGCTTGCAGCACTGGTTGTGCCACCCACAGGAGCAGCTTGTAAAGTGTGTCTCAGGCCTGCCATTGCAGAGACTGTGTGCAGTCTGGTACTGCCATGTCGACTTGGTAAGTGCACCCACTTACCAGTCCCCAAACCTTCCCTTTCCTGCATATGAGTCACCCCCAAGGTAGGCCCTAGGGCAGGGTGCATTGTATGTGTAAGGAAGGACATGCCCTGGTGTGTGTGGCATGTTCTGATAGTGAATTACAGCCAATTTCGTTTTTCACTATTGCAAGGCTACCTGTCACCATAGGCAAGAATGGGCAGTTTCATTATAACATCTTATAATCCTAA
Organism: Calotriton arnoldi; assembly: GCA_963921515.1. Classification (NCBI taxonomy): domain Eukaryota; kingdom Metazoa; phylum Chordata; class Amphibia; order Caudata; family Salamandridae; genus Calotriton; species Calotriton arnoldi. The sequence goes on from CAWUFW010003779.1 coordinate 512,650, forward strand.
CTGACCCAGGGAACATGGTAGAAAAACGAATTTAGTATGCCTGAACTCAGACTGATAAAATACATCTTTTAGTGAAGTTGGTTTTAACATTCTGTGTTTGAAAATACCACTTTTAGAAAGTAGGTATTTTCTTGCATAACCATCCAGCCTGCCTCTGCTAGCTTGTGTATTGTATGTCTGGGTTTGTGAGTGACAGGGGCTGGGGGACTCCAGGAGACAGGGTCAGTCAGCACAGGGCTGAATAGACCTATCTGCATGTAGAGTGGTGGGAGGGGTAGCACCTGGGCCTGAATAGGGCTGTGCCTGCCTTCCACAATGCTGGCTCCACCTCCTGGGGTGCGTTTGATGTCCCTGGCCCACACTGACAAAGGAAGAGGGTGTGCACTGGCAGAATGCACCCAGAACTGGTTTGGACTAGGTACAGGACCCTCTGCCTTCAGAGGACAAAGGATTTATGGGTATAAATACTGGGGCCCTGACCCCAAGACTTTAGATCACTTCTGGGAAACAAGAAGAACCTTTGCTGAGGAGAGGAACCAGAGAAACTGAAGGAGGAGACTATCCCTATGCTGTGTGCTGTTTGAGGGATTGGCCTGCAGTGGTTGCCTGATTGCCAAAGAAAGGAGAAAGGAACTTTGGGGCATATTATCAAGGGGCCGCGATAAAATTATCGCCGCTTTAGCGTCTGTTTTCGGGCGAAAAGCGGCGATAATTTTATCGCAATATCATCAAGGACACGCTAGCGCGTGTTTCCTTGACTTAGCGCTCGTTTCCAGCACGCCTAACTTCGCATCTCTAATAAGATGCAAAGTGGGCATCACTGGGTGTACCCCTGACGGACTACCTTGTAAAATATTGCGATATTAACAAGGAGTCCCACGCATTTTTGAAGACGTTAGTTTTTGGCGAAAAACGCGGTTTTTGCCAAAAACTAACGTCTGCAAAAATGCTGACTTAGCTATACCTAACAATGGGGGTGGATTGTGCTGATACGACCACAGGGTCGTATCAGCAAGGTTATCGCCGTTTTCCATGGAACATCGCTGGAAAACCAGCGATGTTCCATGGAAAACACCGCTTATCGCTGGGAAATTATCGCCATTGCGCTATGCGTTTTAATACAGCGATAGCATGGCAATAATTGCCAGCGATAGCCGGCGATAAAAAAAAACTCGCTAAGAGCGGGCAGCGATAATTATCGCTGCCGCTTGATAATATGCCCTGATGTGACTACTTTCATCATCTTGCAGAAAATCTCCAAGGGCTTGAAGATTGAGCTTGCCTCCTGCTGAAGTCTCAGGGATACAAGACTTCACCAACCAGCTCCCCTGAATTCCCTTGCTGGGAATTTGAAGTGCCTACTGTTGTGTTGGGCCTTGTGGGAGACTGTGTGTCGCTGGGAGCTGGAAGCGCGACTCACGAGGAAGAAGCGTGTCACCGCTGCAGCAGCTGTCGTCGCATCGCCGAGAAAGTGTGCCGCCGCTGTTGCCATCGCATCACCGAAGCACCTCGCATCACCGGAGAAGAGTGTCGCCGTCGCAGCAGATGCCGTCACATCATCGGAGAAACGTGTCGCAGGGCCTGTCGCGGCTCAGAAGATTCACCAAGTCGCTGCACGGCCGTCGGGCGTGCACGCATCGCCCTCTTCGTTGTCGCATCAAGAAAAAGACGCCATTTTGTTTCATTGCACCGGGTCGTCATCGCATCGAGGCGCTGCTGGTCGCATCACCACAGAAGCGCAGTAACAAACCGACGCATCACCTCCCCACGCATTGAAGAACCGACGCATCACCTCCTCTCCGGTAAGGAACCGATGCATCACTGTCCCCTACGCAGCAGCAGGGAACCAACGCATCACCTCCCCCGGAGCAAGGAACCGACGCATCACCGTTCTTGCGTGTAAGGAACCGAAGCATCACCTTCCCTGCTACTCTTTTGTTTGTATCGCGTTACGCATCCAAAGGTACATTGAACGTAGAGTGTTGCATTTATCACCTTTATTGAACTGAACTATTTTCTACCATTGACAGTCATATTTTTCATAGTGTATTGTGGATTTTTGTCGTTTTGGGTCTTGTGTTAAGTCAATATAAAAATACTTATTTTTATACTACAACCTGTGTGGTGTCCATCTGTAGTGTTGTCACTGGGTTACTGTATGTGTTCACAAATGCTTTACACACTGCCTCTGAGATAAGCCTGCCTGCTCGTGCCAAGCTACCAAGGGGTGAGCAGGGGTTATTTTAGTAGTGTATCCCCCTTACCCTGACTAGAAGCAAGGGTCCCTATTTGGACAAAGGTACTTACCTCTGCCAACTAGAGACCACCAGTTCTAACAGGAAACACTCAACGAAGGCCATAGCGTTGCCTCCCTAACTGTGTGAGTCAGTGGAAACAATACTTGCATACAACAAGAAACCCTGGAACTTACTGTAACTAGATATGTGATGCCTGGTACCATCCCACAACAGCCTTGATCATTCAGCATGAAATAGTTCCCATTCAAAAGCAACTCTAACACCGGATGAATCATGGCAGCTGGGAACCCTTCAAGTGACAGGATAAGTTAGCAACCGAAGCATTACAGGCTCCGTGAAGCAAACTATCCTTACAAACTAGAGACCCACTTAAAGAAGTTTCACAGTTTGAACCGCTCAGAAAAACTTCAGTGTCCCCATTGCTGCATCTAAATCTGTACAGTAATTCCCAGTACTCATGTATGTATCCATCTCCCAGTGCTTCATATCTGCCTACCTGGTGATACTTTAGACAGTATTGAAATTGGAAGTCGTGACCGGCAGTGTGATATAGCTATGGATTAACCATTCTGTGGAAGGTGACTCAGCCACGGTGAAAGGTAATTGGTTCAATTTTTCAATGTGCAGCATTGTATATTTTGCATCTCTTTGTGCCATTGACATCTGTCTTTCCATTAGATTGTATGCAGAAAACAGAGTTGTGCTGTTGATGTAGCGCTGAGGCACGTGCCCAGAATGCAATGATTGCAGCATCCAGCTTAATAATAGAATGGATCGCAATTGCGATTGTCCATGTGGAAGAATAGACAAATCCTGTTCCATTATATCTATAGCAGAAGACACAATGTTGCCCAGTGAATAAATTCTAGATGATAGTGTAGTCATACCATTGTCGACCACTGCCAAAGCCTTTTCTAGGTTAGCCCTATCAATCTCACACAATCTCTCAGCAGCCTCCTGCTAGGAGATTTTCCATACCTTGTTGTAAATAGCATACAAGAAGCGCTTTTGATGTGGCTTCTGGGGACCTAACAAAAAATCCCTAAGATCCATGTCATATGAAAGAAGGGACAAGTGTTATTTCATCTGGGATAGTGTTGAGATCTTTAGCCACTCTAGGCATAACTTCCCAACACAGTAAGATGTCACCACCCCCGAGTGTTCTGATTGTTCTTAGCGCTCATCAGGCCTATGGATACTAAACCCTTCGGTGGTACCCCTGAATCTTGATTGACATCTATTTGTATTGATAAGTCAAACCAACCATCTCTTCCAATTGGGGTCTGGCGAATTGTACGAACCATTGTGTAGCATGGCATCTAATGTATCCTCACCGTGTGTAATTTTGCCAACCCTCAAAGTGTGTAAGCGAGGGACTCCGAGGTGTGTTCAAGTCCTTGATCTTGGCTAACCCAAGACGGGAAGTCTGCTGCAGTATGTCGCTCAGGAAGATCATCTGATGTGGTATGAGGCATGCTCTAAATAAGGCCTCAGTTCCCTGAACTTGCCATTCTTTAGTCCCCCAAACATATTTTGTGTCTGTAGTGTCTTTCCAATAATCAAAACCATGTACAGACAGCTGGGCAATAAAGGAAGCAGAGTATATCAGCTTAGTGTTAGTGAGCATATTTTTCTTTGCAGGTGTAGGTGCAAGCTTATAGTAATAAGAGGTCGGGTCTGAAGTGTTAAAGCCCAAAAAATAAGCAAACCTTTCTTCAAATGTTGCTAAACTATCTTTCGGCGGTGTTGGGCAATGTTCCCATTGATGGTAAGTAAAAATGTTTCGTGGGATACTCGCCTCATGCAAGAAATGGTGTCCATAGTGTTGGTAACAAAACATGGTATTAAAATTAAATGTATCATCATGCAATTCATTATTTGAAAATCCAGCAGATTGTTCTAAATCAGACAGCATAGTATTTACAGTTTCAAAGTCCCAATCATCAGAGAAAGTACTAGAGGTGATGATATCACTAAGAGAAATTTTAAATAAGTGTGGTATTTTTTAAAGTTCAGTAGGACAATATATACATCATAGGAAACTCTGTCCCATACTGTTCCTTCAGGAACTGGAACTGCTGTAATGTTCACTAAGGACCGGCCCCCTCTGTTCACGGTTTGATGATGAATGTGGTTTCAGGACCAAGTTCACATGTTGTACAGCAGAGCATTCCGGGAGATACTGTCCATTCTGGAGCAAGAAAAAGACAGTCACTATACCAATACAAAGTACTAGGAACAGTAGACCAATTGCAATCCAGAGCTGTAGCCAGGGAAAAACAGAAAAAGGCTTTTTCAGCCAAAGGTAGAAATCACGAATTCGTTATTTGTGGGAAACAGTTGGTGGCGGTACCTCGGGTTCACTTGGATTCAATGAGAAAGCATAAAAATTGATGAAGTAGCCAGACGCAGTTCAATCTATCTTTGGTAGCTCAGCAGATTTTGTAGAACTAGGAGATGTCTCCTGTCAAGACATATACACATAGATGTCGGTTTTAGGCCGAATTGAGATCTGTGTTTAATTTCTAGTTTGTTGCTGTTCAATTTCAACATGTACATGTTCCATTCCATTGTTGGTAACTCCTTCACTTCATAGAGTAGAGTCTTCAAACATTATTAATCTTTCTGTCTGAACTTCCTGTATGGTAGCGAGAGGAGATCTGGTGCTACCCAGGAGCCCACGCGGATTACTATTGAGTATCGGCCACATAGTGTGGTTTGATCAGATCAATTGAGACAAATCTCTTTTCTTTCTAGCCGGCAAGGGGTGGAAGAAGTACTTTGACAGCCAGGACAGGTACAGGCGCTCTGTAAGATGGCCCAAATTCTTTTTTGTCGACAATCTTTTCTCTGACCAGGTCCCCAATCTTCGGGACCCAGGCAGGTCTTGCCGGTACACGCTTTCTCTTCTCCAGTGGTGGTGCGTTTTACTTGGACGTTGCTTTGTAATGCCCAGAATTCATTGAGTTCCTGTAAAACAGCCAAACGATCATTGATGTCAAATGGTTTTTCATCCGCCACTGTGCTACCACAGTCAAGATCAGGTACCCACATTCTAATCCTGAGCAAGTCTTCGTATGGAGTCGGCCAGTCAGGGAACTTCTTGGCATGTTGTTAAGTGCCCTCTGGACCCCATATAGGTGATTGACCCAACTGCCACCCCAGCCTAATACCCTAGCTGTTAAGGATTGCTTTAAGTCCCAGTTCTTCCTCTCAACAATCGAATTTCCATCTGGATGATATGGAGAGGAGTACCGCAAAGCTACACCCAAGCTTCCCATGGCTTCTTTGTAAGCCTGTGAGCTAAACGCAGGGCCACGTCCAGAATGTAATGTGACAATTGCGTATGTCCCTATGAAGACTCGCAAATCCTTTATAACAGTTCAGGCATCATCATCATCAGCTTAGCGCTGAGGCCAAACACACATGAATCTAGAGCATGAATCCACTGCCAACAGGATGTACATGTAAGCCCCGTCAGATTGTAAGGGACTGCAGTGGTCCAAATAGACACAGGCGAGAGGTCTTTCTGATATCAGTAATGGTGTTTGTGCTGGACATGCTACAGTGCAACCTTTCACCTGCCGACAAATGTCGCACTTAAGGACATAACCCTTGGTCTGTTTAGTAATACCTGGCCACCAATAACGCTGCTTCAGTAGTGAAACCATCGCAGCGATAACTGTGTGTGCTGAACCCAGACTCTTGTGTGCAGCTAGAATTAATCCTAATCTGCGATCCATGTTTGGTATTACTCTATTCCCCTCTCCCGGAATTTGAACATATGGAATGTTTTGCGCATCTAACTTGTAGGAGTACTTGAGTGGAAAACCTTTTGGCAAGGCTGAGCTGTTGTTGCCCCTAGCTTTTACAGCTATCATTATCTGTCTGTCTATCTTTGTGCTAGAACGAGTGTTTGCAGCAACAGCAGCGGTTTGTAATGTCGCCTTGGCGGCTTCATCAGCAAGTGAATTCCCTTCAACGAGCACACCAACATGCGGATGACTCAATGTGTGAATTACATGAGCCTGTGGCAAGCATTGTTTTAGCTCTGCCATCTGTTCCCACAGAACTTGTTCTTTATTGTGCAACCTTTGGAATCTCTAAACCCATTTTGTCCCCAATAGTAAAGATATTCCTTGTATGACTGGACACAGTAAAACGAATCACACACAATGAGTGTGGGGAATTCCTGATCCGTATTTTTTAGTGCTAATATCAGGCCTTTAGTTCTGCCAGCTGTGCCATGCAATCTCCTAGAGACTGCGTCTGTGTATTAATAGGATGGAACTTACCATCCCGCATACATTCCTTCACAGACGCACATGCTGCGATGTATTGCTGTTTACTTCCTACAGCAGGCTGGGCAGATCCGTCAGTGTAAATGATGTATTCATACTGATCTAGAGGCATTATTTCATTCGGGAGAGGATTTTCTTGTTCGTACTGCAGGAATGCTTGTGTTTTTAATGTAGAACCAAATTTATAGTCTACATCTGCTGCAGTGAGATAATTAGCCCATTGTATCCATCGCGGATGCTGTGCTTTTGCGTTTGGAATCCTTGCTTTGGCAACAGCCTCTAAGGTTGGTACTGGAGTCACGACAATTATGAGTTTCCCCTGTGCTAGTGCTCTTTCTCTCACTACAGCAGTCTGTACTGCTGAAGGTATCTTTTTTGTGGATGCAAAATGCATTTCAGCGTTTGTGTACAAATGTGATTTGTATGCAATGGGTACAGTTTCACCTTCATTGAAGGTAAGTTGAGTGTACCCTGATTGACCCGCAACTATATGGATCACCAAATTTATAGTATTTACACGTGTATAAGTGTTGGGAAGCTATCATGTCAGCTTGTACGGAACGGAGAGGTTCTGTGTGTTCCTGTGTCCAATGTTGAACTGGAAAATCAGGTCTGATTAGGTCGTAGTAAGGTTTTACCTTTTCTGCGTAATCCGAAATGTATGTGCTGCCAAAATTTAGGAATCCTAAAATGGATTGTAAACCTTTCAGAGTTTTCGGAGTACACATTTTCTAAAAAATAGTTGCCAGGCTTTTTCCTTCACTTGATAACTCATATCCCAAAAATAGGACATTGAGGTGCGCAATTTTTGATTTTTAAAGTTGAATTTGTAGTTCACAGTGGCAAACCCCAAAATTATGTTGTTCACCCTGTGCAAGTGATCCAATAACTCATCGTCTGTCAGATAAATATCATCTACATAGGACAATGCCTCCTCATCACAATTTTGAGGTAACTCTGTTACTCTTGTTGAGAACAACCCAGGGCTATTCTTATACCCTTGTGCCAGACTATAGAATTGGCGTTAAGAGCCAAGCGCTGAAAATGCTGTCAAATATCTTCTTTCAGACGCTCTATTTTGGCAAAAGAATCCATTTGAGATATCTAGTGTTGTTTTGTATTTTTTCCGCACAATGTTATTCATTAATGCTGCACTGTGTGCATTTTGTACTGCAAATGTTTGTGTGCATGTGTTCAAATCCCTGTAGTCTAAAACTAGACGTATGATTTGTCAGGTTTCATTACGGGAAACAAAGGATTATTCATTGAAGAGGTGCAATTTTCAATCACACCTTGGGATTCAAGTTGATCTAAGATCTCCCCGACTTGTTTCCTTGCATCATGTTTTATTGGGTACTGCCTCTGTGGAGTAGGAGGAGTTTTTAATGGAATTTCATGGTGAGGTGACTCAGCATCCCACCCTACAGAATTGCAGTAAAGTGTGGGAGCTAGCGTAAATGCCCACTCCGACGAGTATGAATGTTTGAGTGACTCAGGAACAAGGTCAGAGAAAGCCAGTAAAATTACATCTTCCCCCTGTGGGCACTCCATGATGAACTAAGACGGCCAATCTTTTTCAGCCAAAAGGATATCATACCCATATGTCAGGTTCTCCCAAAAGAGACCTTTTACTTTCCTGGCTTTGTCCCCCTCCATTTGGAGCGTAATTTCATATAAACGATGTGGGACACTTACCCTTGTGTTAGAAATGGGGGTCTCTAGTTGGCAGAGGTAGGTACCTTTGACCAAGTAGGGGCCCTTGCTTCTAGTCAGGGTAAGGGGGCTACTCTCCTAAAATAACCCCTGCTCACCCCCTTGGTAGCTTGGCACGAGCAGGCAGGCTTATCTCAGAGGCAGTGTGTAAAGCATTTGTGAACACATACAGTAATACAGTGAAAACACCACAAATGGACACCACACCAGTTTAGAAAAATAAGTCATCTTTATCTAGACTTAACACAAGACCAAACGACAAAAATCCACAATACAGTATTCAAAAATATGCAGCGCAGGGGAGGTGATGAGTCGGTTCCTTACCGAAGAGGAGGTGATGCGTCGGTTTCTTACTGTGATCCGGTGCGATGCGACAAGATGGCGCCTTGATGCGATGCGACAAAATGGCGACTTTGATGCGATGCAATAACGTGGATGCAAAGCGTGCACGCCCGGCGGCCATGCGGCGAAATCGATGAACTTTGGAGCCGCGACAGGCCCTGCGACACGCTTCTCCGGTGATGCGACGGTGACCTCTGCGGCGGAGACACGCTTCTCCGGTGATGCAACGCGCTTCGTCTGTGATGCGACAGCAAACTGCTGCGGCGGCGACACGCTTCTTCGGCAATGCGATGGCAACAGCTGCGGCGGCGACACGCTTCTTCCTCGTTGCGTCGCGCTTCCAGCTCCCAGCAACACGCAGTCTCCAGAGGGCCCAAAACAACAGCAGGCCCCTCTCCGCAGGTAGAATTCCCAGCAAGGAAATTCAGGGGAGCTGGTGGTGAAGTCTTTGTGTCCCTGAGACTTCAGAACTGGAGGCAAGCTCAGCTTCAAGCCCATGGAGATCTTCCTCAAGATAGTAAAAGTACACACAAAGTTCCTTTTCTCCTTTCCTTGGCAATGAGTAACCACTGCAGGCCAACCCCAAACAGCAAACAGCACAGGGGCAGTCTCCTCCTTCAGCTTCCTTGGTTTCTCTCCTTGGCAAAGGGTTCGTCTTGATTCCCAGAAGTGATCTAAAGTTCTGAGGTCTGGGCCCCAATATTTATACTACTAAATCCTTTGTTCTCTGAAGGCAGAGAGTGTCTGTACCTAGTCAAAACCAGTTCTGTCCTCCCTGGTGCAGTTTCCTGGCAGGAGGTGGAGACAGCATTGTTGAAAGCAGACCTGGCCCAGGTAGCTGAAAGGAAAACTCCTCCCCCTACTCTCTATTCTATGAAGGCTAAGGCAAGTGAAAGGAAATCTCCTCCCCCTACTCTCTATTCAATGTAGGTTCTATTCAGCCCACCCCTGACTCATCAGACTGCTGAAGCCAAGGCCCTCTCCAGCCCCCTGTCACTCACAAACCAGACATGGAATACACAAACCTAGCAGAGGCATACTGGATGGTTAGGCAAGAAAATACCTACTTTCTAAAAGTGGTATTTTCAAACACAGAATGTAAAAATCACCCACACTAAAAGATGAATTTTAACATTCTGAGTTCAGGCATACTAAACTTTATTTTCCTATCTTGTTCCCTGGGTCAGTTATAATTATAAGATGTTATAATCAAACTGCCCATTCTGGCCTATGGGAACAGATAGCCTTGCAATAGTGAAAAACGAAATTGGCTGTAATTCACTATCAGGACATGCCACACACATCAGGGCATGTCCTACCTTTCACATACAATGCACCCTGCCCATAGGGGTACCTTGGGCCTACCTTAGGGGTGACTAACATGTAGAAAAGGGAAGGTTTAGGGACTGGCAAGTGGGTGCACTTGCCAAGTCGACGTGGCAGTCCCAGACTGCACACAGGCTCTGCAATGGCAGGCCTGAGCCATATTTTACAAGCTGCGTCTGTGGGTGGCACAATCTGTGCTGCAAGCCCACCAGCAGCATTTGATTTACAGGCCCTGGGCACTCATGGTGCACTGTACTAGGGTCTGACAAGTAAATCAAATAAGCCAATCATGGAGTCACTAATCCATTACAACAATTTACAATAGAGAGCATATGCACTTTAGCACTGATCAGCAGTGAACAAGTGCCCAGAGTTATAAAACCACCAACAACGGGGGCGTGGCTTGGGTAGCAAGCATGGCGGACGCAGCCTGATCGGGCTCCGTCCACCCACGCACAAATCCACTGATAATCCTTCACAGATCCTGCCCTGAGGAGCTGTGACCTACCTTGACCGACGCCCCGATCAGCTGTGGCTGCGGTGGTGGATTCATATCCAGGATCGCGGCGTTACTGTGACGGTTTCTGGACGACGACGATCCAGAGGGGCGCGAGCTGGGCCCTTCCCCCAGCGGCCGGGCTGTGTCGCGGCGTGCGCCGCACGTCGGAGAGGCGCTGAGGGTGAGCGCCGGTTTCCACTGCGTTCCCGCATTGTGTAATGATCCTGGATTAAAGCGGGGACGCCGCGGCCCTTCTTTCCCCCGCTGCTCCGCCTGAAGCTCTTCCTGCCTGCTCGGAGGCGCGGCTGGGCCATCCTGAGACACACGCCGCGGCCTCCGATCTCACCAGCATTTCCTGCGGGGCTCCGGCCGGCGCCCTCTGGGATCTCGGCCAGGTCGGACCCGCCCTTTAAAGAAGTGCCACTCATTGGGCTCCGGCTGGCCTGGACGACTTGCATCATCGCGGGAGCCATGTGTGGGGCTCCGGGGGACTGCTGTGGGACCGGGGACAGATTGCAGTGCAGTGACTGGTGTTTTGGCTCCCCCCCCTGCCGGTGAGTGAGGCTCTTGTGTGCAGGGACCGGCTGGAGAGGATTGCTCCTACCTCTTGGGGTGGCGCCGCGGGACGATCGCCTGGCGGGGACCCTGAGTGGGCTGGGGCGGCGCAGGATCACTGATTGGTCCGGATTGTGCACGTAGCTCTGCGGCCTGGCCGGGCCCGGTCTTGAGTGGACCCAGGAGAACGACGGCTGCATCTTCCCCACGCTCCCAGCTTCCAGACTTGTGCCTTCCTCTCGTAAGTTGACCTGCGTGGGTGCCTTGAGAGACGTGTAGGGCTTCAGTGTCTTGGTCGCTGCCGGGTTGCCATCCCCCCGCGTCCAGGCCCCTCGGAGATGGGCAAGGGCGGGCCCAGGGTTGCGGGCCCCAAGCAGGGCACTATTGACCATTTCACGACGCCCGCCGGGGGGGCCGCAGAAGGAGACAGGGGCGCTGCTACACCCGACAATGCAGCCCTCCTGGCAGCAATCAACCACGCAAGAGACACTCTCGATGCCAAGATAGGCGCAGTGGGGTATGAGGTCTCCTTCCTGCGCCAGGATCTCCGCAAAGCGGTGGACCGGATTACTGAAGCCAAAACCCGGGTCTCGACGGTGGAGGACACGGTATCCTCCCTCCAGAAAAAGGTGAACAAGCTCACCGTGGTGTCGCAGGAGCTGGCCTCCAGAGTGGAAGATGCAGAAGGATGCGCACAACGCAACAATCTACGCTTTGTGGGTTTACGGGAGGGATGCGAGGGTGGCTCAATGACCACCTTCATTGCCAAATGGCTCACAGATATCTTACCAAAAGATCTCCTTTCATCGTCCTTTGTAGTGGAACGGGCCCACCGAGCCTTGACACAAAAACCTCCACCAGGGGCGGCCCCAAGGCCGGTCATCGCTAAGATTATGAACTATGCTGACCGCAATGCGATCTTAAGGTATGCCAGAACTCACAAAGATGGCCTCCAGCATGACTCTCACCCCATCATGGTGTTCCCGGACTACACATGCCTGGTTCAGCAACAGCGCCAATCCTTCACGGCTGCGAAGCGTAGGCTACGCGAGCTGAACTTGCAATACATGTTGCTATATCCAGCCAGGATGCGGGTGATTTACAACTCCAAATCCTTTTTCTTTGATACCCCTGAGGCCGTTTTTGCATGGACTGATGAGCGCCCACAACTGAGGCCTAACTCTCCGCCTGTAGTGGATTCGGACTCCTCTCGCGGCTCCCGCACTCAACGCCCGAGGCGCAATAAATCCCAAAAGCGGCGCGGCTCTGGATCCAGCAGAAGATCGACAAGTCCGGAGCGGCCACCTTGATGATCCGGAAGTCGTGTCTACGTCTTAACTGCAAGTTGACTTGGGGCTGGTCTATTTAGGAACATTAGCTTATTAATCTCCTCTGGGTGGGCGTGGGGCATGGCCATGGGATTGCGAGGCCACAGACTCATTGTGCCCCTTTGTTGTGAATGTTTGTGGGGTGGGAAGGGATCCATTGGGGTGGATCCGGGGGGCCCCCCAGTTGGGGGTCTCCTGGGTTGCACACCGCGACAGATACTCCTACTTCTTGGCAGTGTCGGGTGGGGGGTGGGGGGTTTTAATGGAATTTAGTTGTGTTATGTGTGCAGTAACATGTTCTTTTTCGCAGACAGGTCATGCTCTCCGTCCTCTTTTTGTTGTGATTGTAACTCAAGGGGGTGTTAGTGTCAGGTGAGGCTACCCAGGTTGGGGATCTAACCGTAGTATCCTGGAACATCAGGGGTCTTCTCAACAAGGTGAAACGGGGTGCAATCTTACGCCAAGCAAAAAGGTATGAAGCCAATGTCTTATTATTACAAAAAACCCATTTATTAGGCACTAAGACACCCTGCCTGGCTCGATTTGGCTTCCATCACGTGTATCACGCTGGTTTCACCCGGGGATCCAGAGGGGTGGCTATTCTCATCCATCGTAGGGTCCAGTTTCAATATATTCAACATCAGGCGGATTTGGGAGGCCGGTTCCTCTTTGTCACATGCACACTGTCCGGGGAGCGGATTACTATAGGCAGTATATATGCGCCCCCTCCTCTAGGGACTACATTCATTGACAAACTAGTAGCAACGTGGGGCGAGGTACACGAGAATGTAACCCTGTTGGGGGGTGACTGGAATGACACCATGGGTCCCCTTGATCTCCAGCACAGCCCAGACAGTGCACCCTTACAGAGCCCAACTAAGCTGCATGCCTTGGTCAATACCCTGGGGTGGGCGGACATATGGCGCGAATATCATCCCACCAAACGTGACTTTATTTATCTTTCCGCTGTACATGGTTCGCAATCGCGGCTGGACTACGTCTTTGCCCCGCAGGTACACTTGCACAGATTCTCTCGGGTGACTCATATGCCCCGCGGGCTCTCCGACCACTCTCCGCTTCGATTACAGTTCCACACCCTTTCCCGTAAGCCCCCCTTCCGGTGGCAGATGTCACCGTGGCATCTCTGGCATCCGGCATACCAGGATATGCTTCACACCGCAGTCACTGCATATCTGGAGGATAATGGCCCCACAGCTCCCTCTCAGACTATTCTATGGGTAGCCCTAAAACCGACGGTTCGTGGGGTTGTGATTAGTTACCGCACGAAGGAAAAGTGGGCGCAATGGGAGCAATTGTTGGCTCTAGAGACACGTCAGGCGTCCCTGGCTTTGCAACTCAATATTGATCCTAACCCAGTTGCTCGCCGAAATCTGTTGCAGGTGCAACACGATCTTCGGCAGCACCACATGGGCGAGGTGAAGGAAATATGGGAGGCGTCACAGCACCGAATTTATCAATGGGGCGATAAGTCCAGTAAGATGCTCCATAGACTCTGCAGGGCGGATGCGTCTCCGGCGGTTGTCCCTGCCATTCGCGGTACCGACGGGTCCCTCTATACGACACCACAGGGTGTTGCTACGGCATTCGCTGAGCACTTTACTACCCTCTATACAAGGTGCGAACAAATTTCACCGGAACTGATCGCTGAATTCTTGGTGGATATTCCCCCCCGTCGTCTTTCCGATCACCTCCATGAACGACTGGACGCCCCCATTACCACGAAGGAACTCACTGGGGCCCTCAATGCACTTCATCCGGGCCGCGCTCCCGGACCTAAGGGATTTTGAATGGAATTTCTAAGGCTGAATATACACACGTTGGGACCCCGTCTATTTGCGACCATTCAGGAGGCTGTGGAGTCTGCCATTCTGCCTCGGGACTGGCGACATGCAGAAATTGTGCTTTTTCACAAGCCGGGTCGACCCTCGGATGATCCGTCCTCATATTGCCCCATTTCCCTTATAAACTTCGAACCAAAGCTGTTGGGGAAGGTATTAGTCAATCGCCTGCGCAGCTGCATCGATGAACTGGTCCACCCGGACCAATCGGGCTTTATGCCACACAGGGCTACTAGACATAATATCCGACGAGTGCACAATGCCATGGCGGCAGCCCCGACGCTGGGTCGGCCAGCCGCTTTGCTTCTTGCCGACATAGATAAAGCGTTCGACTCCCTGAGCTGGGTGTATTTATTCCAGCTCCTCGAGGCAATAAATTTGGGACCTCGCTTTTTGGCTTACGTGCGACTGTTATACACGGAGCTGACGGCGTCGGTCCGAGTTGCGGGACATCATTCACTGCCTTTTCTATCCAGCAGGGTACCAGACAGGGCTGCCCCTTGTCCCCGTTATTATTTGCTCTGGCGATAGAGCCTCTGGTGGCGTGGGTTCGGAGTGATCCGGTCCTTCGAGGGTTCGACTGGTTCCAGTCACGCTCGGACCGTATAGCCTTATATGCGGACAATGTCCTTTTTTTCATGACTGATCCCTGGAACTCGGGTCCCCGTATATTGCAAATCCTCAGGGTTTTTGGGGGCACCTCGGGCCTCCATGCTAACCCCGCAAAATCTATTCTATTCCCGGTGTGCGGGCATCAGGGACGCGACACCTGGGCATCACAGCTTTCTCGGGCAATGGAGGGCTTCAAATATCTTGGTATATATATTTCCCCATGTCCGAAAATCTCCTGGGCACGCAATATCTCTCCCTTATTGGCTAGCCTTCACAACAAAACCACTGTGTGGTCCTCTCTCCCTCTGTCCCTGTATGGGCGCTCAGCCATCTTTAAAATGGTATCGCTGCTTCGTATTCTGTACCGCCTCCAGAATTACCCATATCCCATTCTGCGAACATGGTTTGCACAAGTGGCAGCCATACAAAATAAATTCATGTGGAACGGCGGGCGGTCAGAGTGGCGCTCCGCACATGTGTACAATCCACGTATTGTGGCGGGATCACCGCAGCAGACGTCTATGCTTATTATGTAGCGTCCCATGTGATGGTAATAAACGAATGGTGGTATTGCTCCCCCACAGATCCAGCATATTCGGCGGAACATGCTGCTTTGGATCAGGTCCCGCTCCTTCATTTATTATACAGCGCGGTTCGCCTCGATCACCTACCACCGGCTGGCAGGGTGGTGATACAACTCTGGCGGGCTAAGACCCGACAGATGGGCTGGCATGGGACACTTACTCAAATGACTCCCCTATGGCAGGGCACATATCTCCAATCTGTATCGACATTAACGGGTTTCAGGGGGTGGGATCGTGTCGGGATTTCGACCCTGGGTGATGTAATGCGTGGCGCCACAATGAAATCTTTTCAACAACTACAGACCGACTTTGATTTACATAAATCACAATTCTATAAGTTCCTTCAGCTTCGACACGCACTTAAACCCCAGATCCACACATTAGAATCCCTCCCTGAGTATCAACCCTTAGAGGGACGACTGCTTACAGGAGACCTGGGACCTCACAAGATTAGACAGGTCTATCAGACACTGACGACCAATGCACCCACCACATTGGATAAGACAAGGCTTGCGTGGCAGGCAGATATGCCTGAAATCACCGACGATGATTGGGCTGAAGCCATCGCCAGCCCTAGGGGTGCGGCGGTGTCCATGCGCTTTCGACTTATTCAATTTAAGTACCTACACCGCGCATATTACACTAGGGTACGTTTATGGCAGATGGGCGTTATCCAGTCCCCCATGTGCCTGAGGTGTGATAGGGAGGAGGGGTCATTTTTACACACGGTTTGGAGCTGCTCGGCGTTACAGCCATTTTGTCGCCGAATTCGTTCGTGCCTCCATGAGGTGCTGTCATGGGATCTCCCGCTCGACCCTCGCCTTTTCTTGTTACACTCCACAGAAGACATAGGGGGGAATAGGTATAAGCAGCACCTCCTGTTCTTGGCACTCGCGGTGGCCAAGCGGGACATTGCCCAAATGTGGAAGGCAACATCACCCCGACCCTGGGCAAATGGAAAACTGAACTAGATAATTGTATGGGGGCTGAGATAGCCGTTTTTGAGGCCCGGGGATGCCCCGCTAAACACCGCAAAATCTGGACTCGATGGGCGGACTATCGTGGTATCGACCTCCCCCCCTTGCCCGAGGCGGACCACTAAAAATGTGTCGCTCTGTTTTATGTTGTTGGTGTATCTCCACCGAGAGGTTTGGACAAATATGTATGTGTATGTATTCAATGTGGCACACTATGACGACTGCACCGCCTGTACGAACATGGAGACCGGAACCTTTCTGTAAGTTTCTTTTAGTTTCTGTCACCTACGTGTTTGGTGGGTGTTGTTATATATTGGAAATTTGGTTATTGAAACAAACTCACAGAGCATCTCTCTGGCCATGGTGGGGCTGCGACCCCTACATATTGCAAAATAACCTAATAAAATTTGCTCACAGGTGTGTCCCAACAGACAGACAATAACCACATGGCCAACACAGAGGTGTGGCCCAGTCCAACCCCGGGGTTTGACTCTGGGCCCCCTCCCAGGGGCAACTCTGTTCACCAGGACAACAAGCCATAGTGGCCACTGACAGCTGTCAGTGATGAGAACCAGGTCCCAGGCCTTTCATGGTTCTCCAACCTCTGTGGCATTAGAGAGCGGGGGGCAGTAGCCCCAGGTGCCTGACACCCCTGGTCTACTCTCCCTCCTGTCAAGTCAGGTATGACATCCTGACACTGACCCACCAACCCCGGGCCTGTACCCGGTGACTGGACAGGAGACTGGGGTGGGCTTTCCCACACCTGGTCCTCCTCCTTGGGGCTCTGCACCCTCCCACCTGGAGCAGTACCCCCTTCCAGAATTGTCAGGGCACCTGTGGCAGGTGTCCTGCACAATTCGCCCACCAGTTCAGGGGTTCTATCCTGCAACTGGGATCCCAGCTTAGGGTCTGTAACCTTAGACTGGGCAGAGGTCAGGGGTGAGGCTGCCCTCTCCCCGCCCCCCTACTGGGGCCCTGCACCCTCCCACCTGGAGCGGTGCCCCCAGAAGACAAACCGGTAGGGACACTGATTACAGTTGTCCTTCCCTCCAAGTCAGACAGCACCTGCACCCGGCTTCCCAACCCAGGGACTACCCCCTGCAGCTGAGCACCTGCCTGGCGCACCAGGACTTCCTGGGGAGCACTCATGCCCCCCCCGAGGGTAACACATAACTCATGTGTTGTGTGACAGTCTGCCTGGTGCAGATCTCCCGACCCCTGTCCATCTGACAGTGCGTGAAGATCCCCCAGGACAGAAGTGGTGTCACCATGGTCACTCCTAGGAGACTCAGCCCCTCTGGCTGGCCCCTGACCCACTGGTTCTTCCACTGGGGACTCTCTCCCCCTCTCACCCCTCAATTTGGACTTCTGCACCCTCCACTTAGGAGTGGTACTGCCAGACACCAGAACTGATGGAGGTCTGCTTTCAGACACTCCACGTTCTCCGGACACTAGGAGATCCCCCTCAAATGGACCACTAGTACAGCTTAGGCTCCCTACCTGGTGTTCCCTTAAGGAACCATCCAGGCCCTGAGACTGAGGCTGGGCACTTTCGGGACACATCCCAGTCTCACTCCTTCTCCTAGGAGACAGGACGTGAGGCCCTACAACAAGGGGTGGGCGGAATTTGCGTAGTCGCGCTACGCAAAGCTCCGCGAAACGGTAACAAATCTCCGCGAGCACGCAAAAGTTCCACGAACACGCGGAATTGCTTGTTCCGCCCGTTCGCAATGCTTTTTTCCTGTTCGCGAACACTGTTTGCGTGCTTGGGGAGAAATATCCTGTGAACACGCATTTTGAAAGCGGGAACAAGCAAAAAACTCTTTGAAGCCGCGGATCGCGGAATTTTTGGCAATTACGCGTTCTCCGCGGAACGCGAAATTACCCAAATTCTGCAAATTCCGCGAGCGGAACGGAATTTACCGCCCAGGCCTACCTACAACGTTCCCACTACAATGGAACCTAGCAGGGCTACTCTGAACCTCTCCCACCACTCTGGGCTGGAAGATACCTGAGCCACTCCTCTTAGGGTCACTCCCCAATGCCTCTTCAGACCCTTTGGAATCCACCAAAAGGTCTGCCTCCCGGGTGAGCTCCCTGGGGTCAGAGAACTCAAACTCCAACAGGTGTTGGCATAGCTCTGGAAAATAGGGACTTACAATATGCTCTCCCATAATTGAATCACACAGCCCCACACAGGTGTTAACCAAACTATCCTTCACCTCACCATCCAGTGCCTCGCACACGTACCCCACACCACTCTCCTGAGATTGGCAAGACAGTATCTGACTGTCTCTGTCACTCAACCCACACTCTTCTGGGTGGTCTTCACACTCACACACCAGGACTTCAACCATGGGGGAACCCCTTTCCTTGCACCTCTCATCTAGAGTCAGTAGAGTGTCCCACCCACCCCTAGGACTATGAACCCCTGAGCCAGTTCCCCAATCCACCTCAGGGACCCTGCGCACCACTGGAGCTACCTCATATCCTTGAACCCCCTGGTGTATGTTAACCCCCTCCTTCAAGTCAGGCACCACATCTCTGGGTGTGTGTACTGCTCCCTCAGCACTGGATAACTCAATTTTGCTGCCACCATCTGAACTGGACTCCACCTCCAACTCAGCCAAGCTCACTTCCTGAGCTACACACATTTCTTCTTCTTGGGCTAATGCCCTCTTGGTCTCAGCCCTCTCGAGCTCCTCATCAAGCTCTCTGAGCCTCTGCTCAGAAGACAGAAGCCATCCATCTTTTTCTGTTTCTCCCTCACTTTCAGGGAAGTCCTCCTCCTCCTCAGACTCTACTGGTAGTGTTGGCCCCAAGCGGGGTAACTCATAATAAAATAGGTATGCCTCTAGATCCTCCCTGGACCTCCTCTTTACAGGCAGCCCTCTTTCCTTGCAAAACACACGTAGCTCCTTCATTGTGTAGATGAACATGTGCCAGAAGCCAAGTTCCATTTTGCAACAACTAACCAGAGTCTTCAAAAGTATCTTCAGAGTATCAAAAAATACTTCCAGGAGGACACCAGCAAACAGAAAAACAGTATGTGGTCGCGTAATGGTCTGCACTCACTAGTAGTGTACACCAATCACTGTATGAGTCACAAATGCAAGTCCACATCCTCACCGCTGACCACCAATGTTAGAAATGGTGGTCTCTAGTTGGCAGAGGTAGGTACCTTTGACCAAGTAGGGGCCCTTGCTTCTAGTCAGGGTAAGGGGGCTACATTCCTAAAATAACCCATGCTCACCCCCTTGGTAGCTTGGCACGAGCAGGCAGGCTTATCTCAGAGCCAGTGTGTAAAGCATTTGTGAACACATACAGTAATACAGTGAAAACACTACAAATGGACACCACACAGTTTAGAAAAATAAGTAATCTTTATCTAGACTTAACACAAGACCACACGACACAAATCCACAATACAGTATTCAAAAATATGACTTTCAGATGGTAGAAATAGCTTAGTTCAATGTAGATGGTAAATGCGACACTTTACTCTCAAAGTACCTTGGATGCGTAACGCAATACAAACAAAAGGGTAGCAGGGAAGGTGATGCATCAGTTCCTTGCTTCGGGGGAGGTGATGCGTCGGTTCCTTACTGCAGCGCAGGGGAGGTGATGTGTTGGTTCCTTACCGAAGAGGAGGTGATGCGTCGGTTTCTTACTGTGATCCGGTGCGATGCGACAAGATGGCGCCTCGATGCGATGCGACAATCCGGTGAGATGCGACAAAATGGCGTCTTTGATGCAATGCAATAACGTGGATGCGATGCGTGCACGCCCGGCGGCCGTGCGGCGAAATCGATGAACTTTGGAGTCGCGACATGCCCTGCGACACGCTTCTCCGGTGATGCGACGGCGACCTCAGCGGCGGCGACACGCTTCTCCGGTGATGCGACGCACTTCGTCGGTGATGCAACGGCAAACTGCTGTGGCAGCGACACACTTCTTCGGCGATGCGACGGCAACAGCTGCGGCAGTGACACACTTCTTCCTCGTTACATCACGCTTCCAGCTCCCAGTGACACGCAGTCTCCAGAGGGCCCAAAACAACAGTAGGCACCTCTCTGCAGGTAGAATTCCCAGCAAGGAAATTCAGGGGAGCTGGTGGTGAAGTCTTTGTGTCCCTGAGACTTCAGAACATAAGGCAAGCTCAGCTTCAAGCCTTCGGAGATCTTCCTCAAGATAGTAAAAGTACACACAAAGTTCCTTTTCTCCTTTCCTTGGCAATGAGTAACCGCTGCAGGCCTACCCCAAACAGCAAACAGCAAAGGGGCAGTCTCCTCCTTCAGCTTCCTTGGTTTCTCTCCTTGGCAAAGGGTTCGTCTTGATTCCCAGAAGTGATCTAAAGTTCTGGGGTCTGGGCCCCAATATTTATACTATTAAATCCTTTGTTCTCTGAAGGCAGAGAGTGTCTGTACCTAGTCAAAACCAGTTCTGTCCTCCCTGGTGCAGTTTCCTGGCAGGAGGTGGAGACAGCATTGTTGAAAGCAGACCTGGCCCAGGTAGCTGAAAGGAAAACTCCTCCCCCTACTCTCTATTCTATGAAGGCTCAGGCAAGTGAAAGGAAGTCTCCTCCCCCTAATCTCTATTCAATGTAGGCTCTATTCAGCCCAGACCTGACTCATCATACTGCTGGAGCCAAAGCCCTCTCCAGCCCCCTATCACTCACAAACCAGACATGGAATACACAAACCTAGCAGAGGCATACTGGATGGTCAGGCAAGAAAATACCTACTTTCTAAAAGTGGTATTTTCAAACACAGAATGTAAAAATCACCCACACTAAAAGATGTATTTTAACATTCTGAGTTCAGGCATACTAAACTTTACTTTCCTATCTTGTTCCCTGGGTCAGGTATAATTATAAGATGCTATAATCAAACTGCCCATTCTGGCCTATGGGAACAGATAGCCTTGCAATAGTGAAAAACGAAAGTGGCTGTAATTCACTATCAGGACATGCCACACACATCAGGGCATGTCCTACCTTTCACATACAATGCACCCTGCCCATAGGGGTACCTTGGGCCTACCTTAGGGGTGACTAACATGTAGAAAAGGGAAGGTTTAGGGACTGGAAAGTGGGTGCACTTGCCAAGTCGACGTGGCAGTCCCAGACTGCACACAGGCTCCGCAATGGCAGGCCTGAGCCATATTTTACAAGCTGCTTCTGTGGGTGGCACAATCTGTGCTGCAAGCCCACCAGCAGCATTTGATTTACAGGCCCTGGGCACTCATGGTGCACTGTACTAGGGTCTGACAAGTAAATCAAATAAGCCAATCATGGAGTCACTAATCCATTACAACAATTTACAATAGAGAGCATATGCACTTTAGCACTGATCAGCAGTGAAAAAGTGCCCAGAGTCATAAAACCACCAACAACAGGTCAGAAAATAGGCTAGGAGGAAGGCAAAAAGTTCAGTGATGACCCTGCAAAAAGGGCCAAGTCCAACACCTTGTATCCGATGTCTCCACCGTGATATGTTCATTCAACGCTGCTGTCAACAGAAATTCCATCACGTTCTGGAGAGCTATTGTTGCTTTTGCTGCGCTGTCTAGCATCATCAGAGCCCATTGCCTGTTAAGTAGTAGAGTCCTCAGTAGCCTGGACATTTCTTATTTTAAGGCTAGCAACCTTCTTTTTAAATTGAGGTTTGGTTTTGAGTTTATCTTATTGTTTGATAATGTAGTCTGAAGTGCGATGTGTGTCTCTTGACTGGACTTGCTCTTCTGATATGTGTTCTTACCATCCTTCCCTCTCTGAGTTTTTTGATGAACCCTGAAAGGAACAAGAGGAACGTGAATCAGTATCCTGATACCTGTCAGGTTTTTAATA
Source organism: Calotriton arnoldi (assembly GCA_963921515.1). Lineage (NCBI taxonomy): Eukaryota > Metazoa > Chordata > Amphibia > Caudata > Salamandridae > Calotriton > Calotriton arnoldi. Next base: position 534,852 of record CAWUFW010003779.1, read on the forward strand.
TTATCACGGTTTCTAAAATTGTATTTTCTATCAGAGGGCTCCTGTTGAGGAGACCAACCCTGATCGTGAAGCATTCTGCTTATTATTTTTTGATTGTTTGTTATCCCATTTCTTTTTAGAAGAATCGGGTGCTTGCTTTGAGTTGTCCTTTGCAGGATTGCTAGTTATTTGTGGTTTTCCAGGTCTAGCTCCTCAGTTATCTCTACCCAGCGAAGCATAGGTTTCTTTGATAATCTTAGGTAGTTCTCGCTCCTGTTGCGCAGGAGTGGCTTCCCTCAGGCGTTGGTGTATAGCCATCGCTGTTGCCTCCCCTTTTATATTACCTAACATAATCATCGAAACCTGGGCAAAATTGCCTATCAATTTCATCCTCAAGTCCAGGGCAGGTTCTGCCCCGTACACATTCTGTATTTGTTTCAATACTTCTGGTATGACTGCTATTGAGGGGGTACCATGAGTTCTGGTATAAACAGCAGTGAAAACTGGACCCCAAGTGGTACAATCCTCTATCGGGGAGCTATTCCAATTGGCAAGCAAATTGTTAATATTCTGTGTTTTTCCTGTGTGCCCATATGGGGAAATACGGCTTCAAGCTGGGCTATTTTCTGTGCTATCTTGAATGGCATTTGCTCACGTTTAGTGGCCATTCTTCCCATACTCGCGTTCAGCGTTTGTGGGCTGATTATTGTCGAGGTCCCTTGCGGTTGACCAGCTTGAGTGACCCTTGTAGGTTGAATTGTAAGTGTTCGCATTACGAACTGTGTAAGGTTTCTGTATAGTTTTACTATCTCTTTGTAAAGTGTACTTAAATCTGCTGCTGGCAATGTATCTATCTCTGGATGCAGTGTGTAAGCAGCTAGGACCGGCCAGGTTGCTCCTTCTCTGCTGAGCGGACCGAGTCTCATATTTCCTGTTGTGTGGGGGAGGGTACCTTTAAACCAATTAATATGTTCTTGGTAAGTTAACTGGACTTCTATGTCCTCGTATGGAGAGTATTTTTCAGGTGTCTAATCTGGAAAGTAAGTATGAAACAAATGTGTGTGTGCATCTGCAGGTGGGAATTTGATCCAAGAATAGAATACCTCTGTCCTGAATGCCTTGTGTGCCTCAATAACGAAGGAAACAGTTCCACCCATTGATGGGAGGCCATCTACTAGTTTCATAGTGATTGCATGTCTACAATTTTCTGAAATGTTAAGAGCACCTTCATTCTCAGCTTCCTCTGTACTAGCACCACTCGTACCAGCGTCCCCATTGTTAGACATTATGAGAGGAAGTATTAACAAAAAGAGATAAGGTTTTGCACAATGTGGGGAACTATAATCCTTCAAGCTTGAACAAACCTACAACCAATACATAGGGTATACCTATTCAGCTGCAGCGGATTTTCCCTTCCCACTCCAGACGACTCTTGTTAAATATGAGTAGGGGTCTCTGAGAAAGCACATCTGAACTACTCAGATTTAACTGTTAAATAACAACCAAACCAATGTTGGCAGCGTCTTCTCATGTAGTTCCTAAAAATACATAGGGACAGATTTACAAGCCCCTTGCGCCACTTTTAACATGGGAAAAGTGACGCAAAAGTGACGCAAGGGGCTTGTAAATCTGCCCCATAGGATCTGCGCGTTTAGACAACATAAACTAAGGGATTGGTGTCCAGACTGATTCCAGACACCCCCAAAGGATATGTGAGCATTTAGACCAGGTAGCTCACAGTGCCACCATAAGCCCCCTAACCTTACCAAGGAACGAATAGTTTCTGCCAACTATCAAACATGACAACCCTTGATCCTGCAGGGATCGTGGAAACAGTGAAGTACTTTTCACACAGTCAATCGTGCTCACTTAGTCCCAGAGAAATACACAGGTTAAACGATGGGAACATTTTCAATAAGCATTTATTGAACCAGCGTCATTCTAGTATAAAACATGTTTTCTGAGACAATAATTAGACAGAAGCAAATGTATAAGATTACAAGCACCAACAGAGTAAATAAAAGGTAGAATTCTATCATGGTGCTAAAACAGTGAATATATGCAGGCATATATATACATGACGGTAATCAAGCATACTCCTACGATGCTGACCCTACCTAGGTGTACCTAAGTGTACCCAGCATGTTTGTGAGTGTAAAGCCAAGAATCCACTAGTAAAGAGCAAACCCCATTACCTGATGAGGGAGAACGAAGGACCCCGTCTTGGTCTCGAGTTGGACACCCCCACAAGGGATGTCAGACCACTGCGTGCTGGAGCTTCTGCATGCAGGGACCTCAGCATCTTGTGTCAGCGTGGAAGCTTCTCCTCTGTCTATCTAGTGTTGGAATGGTTCTTTTATACCATATAGATAGCCTTGGGGTTCTTAACACAATTGATTATGTAAATGAGCCTAAATCAATACCTGCAATTATGCAAAGTAGTTCTTTCGCCCTAGGATGAAGATGACCATGACCTTTATACAGAGTATGTTAATCCTGAAATGTACGTCATATGCAGGGACTTTTCTAAGAATCCTCATGCATAATAAATGAGGCTAGTTTCAAGGAAACCGATCGACATTTATTCAGCACATAACTGTGTAAAAGGTCAGTGCTAGAACTTTTATGCAGAGCAAGCTAGGACAAATGTGGGTAAAAGGTCGTGTAGCTACCTAGGCCTAGATTGGGATACATTGGGGTACATAACACAATAGAAGGAAACAGAATAGTGTGATCAGCATCACCAAAATGGTGAAGAAGATAAACAATTCAACCATTGTACTGTGACAGAGAATATAAGCTCGCATACAAGGACTGTTATATGTTGTACTCCTATCTAGCGCTACCTGTTCTAGTGTGTCTAGGGTGGGTGAATCTGCCAGAATCCCTGTAGGGTGATCTAACTTCCCCGTTACCTGTGGGTAAGTGTCATCAGGGAGCACGTCTAGGTTGAGAGCTGGGCTTCATCCCTCGCTGGAGGTAAACATGAATCAGCTGGGCTGGAATTCCAGCATAGGGCGAGCTCACAGTTCCAGCAAAATGCTCCTGTAACTAAACAATGGAGTGATGTCGTTTATATAATAAACATAACCCATATTGCCATGCCAAAGTCCCAATCAGGCTGCCATTATTGATTCTACCCGACAAAGTTGTCCCCGGGCGAAGAATAACAAACAAACATCATTTTGCACAGTGAACTTTAGCTTTGTTCAGAATGTTCAGGGCTCTGATAATGTGCCTACAACTATGTGTAAATGTAAGCAAAGTTATTTAATGGAACATTATCCATACACCTACGTGAGCAAAGTGTGTGTCAAGTTTCAACGTTCAAGAAAAGATGTCAAGTTAAAATGTGAGCATCTAAAATGGGGGTGTTGCTGCCCGGGCCTAAATGTGACCACATGACAAGGTCACACAGCAGATCTAAAAAAAAATCAGAACGGTCACAAAGCAGATCTAAAAAAAATCAGAACGTTGCACAACATCTACATTATCAGTTTAGTTGAATGTAATGCAAGCATATAATGTGCCAACTGGGGAAACTTTATTGCACTATAGCTATCATTAGGACAGGTTCTTGAATGTGCTACTGCCAAAAGACAATGCACGCTTAGCCTGGGTACGTTCAGCAACACTCACAACAGACAGGCCAGAACAGGGGTAGACAAGCACACCTGCAGAGCGTGCAAGAGGCCAGACCAGTAGCCTTAGGATGTTGTAGGAATACAGTACCATTCTGTAGCACCTTTCAGGTCTGTCACAGCGAAAGACCTTATGTTATTCAAAAGAACAGAAAATGTACTTTGGGTTAGCACCCTTCAGCTATTAGTTAATCTGGGCCAGTCCCCTTCAGCCTTTCCTTTTTTGACATGTCTTTCACTTTTCCATAAGCCCACCGGAGTATTGCATATGTTTATATTCTCTTTTGCAGTTGTAATTGGATAAAAGCATCTCATCTTCTGGATAACATCGTCAGCACTGTACCATTGCCTTCCTTCCGGTGCCATATTTGTATAGTCAAAATTTCTGGCTCCACATCCATTTTTCGCTGTTCATTTACCCTGTTCGACTTTCACTTCCAGTCTAAAGGCACACTACCCTTGGGCAAAGGCACTCCCCTCCACTAGCCAAACATCCTTGAATTTCTAATAGGCATGGGAGACTAGCTTTGCTGTACGGTCACATTAGGCACACAATCAATGATGATGATAATAATAATAATTATTATTTATTATAATATAATCACTATCACTTATATGCAGAATCTGAAAACACATGGTTTTACAGCTGAGCTATCAAATTATTGTAACATGCAAGTAGTCTACATCATTACTTGATTCATAGAGGCCAGGTCAAAGAGTCCCTCTTTAATATCTGGGTTTAGGTCTGGGTCTAAGTCTTATCCAGTTATTCAAGAGGTATTTAAAGGGAACTAATATGTCTGAGTTACTGTAATTCAAATGGAGCTGATTATTGGTAATTCAGTCAGGTCATTTTTTTCTCTGACATTTTTGTAAAGTTGCGTTTTACAGTCTATAGGCCATCAATCCTTCCTTCCTGTTTACTTTTTATCATTACTACAATTCGTTACTGTATGGCAAATGCCGCACATACAACATTTTCATAATAACATCATTTTAGCACAGAAAGTCAATGAGTGCCTTTAGCTCATAAAATGGAAAACAAAATGTCATTTTGGCAGACTTCTGTTCTTCATTAAGAATCCTAAAAGCTATATTAAAGAGCTTTTTCAACATCTACTGTAAGTCAGTCCCAGCTGACTGACTCAATTGACTAGTGATGGGAAATGTTTCCTAATCATCTTATTGTATTTTTGTAAAAGCATGGCAAGTAGAAATACATCTACTTCAAAAGGTTGATAATTAAATGAATTACTAAGAATATAGCACAGAGTAGGCACTGTAGTAGTAGATCAAGAGATGTTCATTCACATATTTTGATTTGCAATATGATACATATCAAAGTCAATCTATTGGATACAAATACGTGTAAAATATTCCTCTTATATGTACCTGTGAATGGGTTTAGCACCAGACACAAAGAAAATGTTCATCTATCATTGTTTCTGATAGTCAGAGTTATTGCATTGCAAATGAAATTTAGAGTCACAGGGTCAGTTCCTGTGAGAAGTTGGCCTGGTATATGATGTCCACTAATTAAAGTGGGCACCTTGCACCAGTCCAAACAACCCTTATGGTGATTTAAGAGGTCAAAGATAACCTTGGAAAGCTATCCAAGTGGTAGCTGGGGAGAGCATCCTTCAGGCTTAGTCTTGAAGGAATGTTAAGCAGCTTGTTTTACCAGAATGCAACCTTATTGTATTTGTTAAATTAAAAGAGAACCACACAGTAGTTATAAAAATATGTATTTATTATTATAACACACCTTAAATACCTCACAGTATCTGCTACACGCAGATAAACACAAAGCACACAATACTGTAGCACAGAAACAATCCTAAGTAGCACTAATACACAGTGGGCTCCAGGAGGAGACCAAACCATATACTAAAATAGTGGTATAAGAACCACGACTCGAGTCAAGACAGTGTCTAGAGGATGTAGAATCGCTGGGACCCCAAGAAACCACCCAAGGTGAGAAAGTAGGGACCCCACGGAGGACGGGTGCAGTGTGAGAACACGACCGTGTGCTACGTACAATTCAATGGGAGAGTCGCGGTTGCAGTTTTAAAGTTTAAGGACCCTTCCCAGTGGATTACGAAGAAACCCTTTGGAACCCAGAAGGTTGGAGAGCCACCCCACCCGTGGATACCAAAGTACAAGAGTTACCTATCCCAGGGAAGCCGGGTGCATAGGGTTTAAGTGGCGTCGGAAACCGACATCGATCTCAATGGGAGTCTTCAAAGAAATGCCACTGCTGGAAAGAAGAAAAGTGTCTGGTGGAACCCACAGGTGAATTCTTGATGGAAGGAACCTGAAAGCAGAGGGGACAGAGTCTGGGTCACTCAGGAGTGACCAGGGGCTCGGTAGACGAATGCCCACCGATGTCGGGTGCTTCAGGTGTGATGATGAAGACCTTGACTCTACAGATGCAGGGACCAGGAGATGTCGAGGATGACCAGGAGCCAGATATGTGCTGTCCAACAAAGGATGTCGAGTGCTGAGGGGTCGGTGTCTGGCGGGAGCACCAACAAGCCTTGGCACCGGCAACCCACGAAGAAGGTCAAGGAATGTTACGGTCTGGCCCAGCAAGGACCAGGGGACTCACCACAGCAAGGGGAGTCAGGGCAGGCCTGGAACAACCAGGGGAGCCCAAGAAAAGCAGTGTTGTCCCTCAAATGGACCCACAGGCCAAAGGCACAGGAGTCGCAAGGGGACCTCTAGCAGTTTCACAAAGTAACAACTTGAAGGGCACAGAGTGCAAGGAGGCCACATTCCTTTGTACGAAATGTGCACAGAGGTTAGGGCTATTGATAGTCCAATGCACGTAGTTGGGGAACAGCAACAAGCATATACACTTGCAAAAGTACACGGTGCACAGGGGTTCAGGTTATACAGTCTCCACGAGGGAAACTGGCCTCAGACTTGGTGAGAGGGCAGCTCAACCTCAAAACACATAGGAACCCACCTCCTGTGCTGCTGGAGCCTTCGTAGACTGCAGGAGCTCAGGATCAGCAGACTGTTCAGTTGCGTTATGATGCCTGCGAATGCAGGGGTGTGACTCCTTCACCCCAAGGGAGATAACTTCAGTTGTCCTTGATGCTCCACAGGTCCTGCACAGAGCCTGTATGGTGCACGGGCACAGACAATGCTTTGGACAGAGAGAGAGACGAAGTCGGGCCGAGTCAAAGTCCAGCGAAGTCCAGAGTGTCCAGACGGTTGAAGGTCAGTGGTTTCTTGATCAGAATCTTGTCAACGTCGAATCTAGGGTCCTACAGCCAGGTAAGCCCTTTTGTACCCACGTGAGAGGGTTGGACAGATTCACGGGACCCTCCCATGGGAGGGTCAGGACAGTAGGGAGGTTACTCCCATGTCCTTTGTCCAGTTTTGCGCCAGAGCAGGAGCCAACGGCTCCCAGGACTGGTTTGAACTGGACTATGCAGCTAACTGTCCACTGAACTTCCCTGTGACAGGATGCCTATTGTGTTGCCTTCCCCTGCTCGAGCTTGGCTCAGCAGCAGGAGGGCAGCATTGTGTCTCTGGTCGGCAGCAACCATTTTGTGCTGCTCGGGTCGAGAAGGCTTGTACCGGGAAGACCAGGACCCCACGAAGCTCACTTCAGAAGGGTGGAATCATACCTCCACACCGGTTACCGATGTGGAGGTATGATTCCAAGGTGTTTGATACCAAACACGACATGTTTTGTTGCAGCCGTTTTCGAGATAGCATTTTACGCAAGCATATAATGCACCTCTACCTATATGTCTGGCTGTTTCACCGACAACCCGGGAGAATGGTCTCTGAAGGCTGTAGGGGTGCTCTGCTCATGCGGGGGCACCCTCTCACGTAAAACCCAGCACCCTGCCTTCAGGATTGTCAAGGCCTGCTAGAGGGGTGACTGATAGGTTTTAAGTGTAGTGACCTATAGATATAGTAAACCTATATCTAAAGTAAGTGGTGCATGCACCATCTTACACAGGCTGCAATGGCAGGCCTGTAGTTCCATTTTGCATGGCCTCTCATGGGTGGCATAATACATGCTTCAGCCCATGGGAGGCCTCTGGGGTATATATGCTCTGGGTACATGTGTACCATATACTAGGAACTGACAAGGGTACCCCAGTATCCAATCTGGAGTGTACCTAAGTACATGGCTTAACATTTTAGGGAGAAAGCAGATAGACTGGGGTCCTGATTGGCAGGATCCCAGTCAGACTAGTCAAAAACAGTGCAACATCAAGCAAAAAGTGGGGGTAACCATAAGAAGCAGATCCCACTTTCCTACAGTTCCTGCTTGAAAATTAATAAATAAATTAAAGGATTTTACTTAATGCAAAGACTGAGCACTTACTCTTTTGAGTAAGTTTACGCTTTTTTTGGTATTCAAAAACTATGAATGAATAGTAAGTTTACAACTACGGAAACTCCGCAGTTGGGGCGGAGAACTCGGCACCTAAAATGATAGATCTGTCTTACCTTTTTATGTGCGGAAAAAAGTATAAGTTTACCTTTGTGAATCAGACCCCACACATTTGGATTTCTTGGTAGATGTTCATGTCATACACTATCAAATTTCACTACTAAAGTAAAAAATCAGTTTGGAGCCACATTCATAACCAATACGTTTCCATCCTTTCTAACTGCTTGGTTTTCTCAAATCTTCTTGGATAAATTCAGAGTACTTCAGGTATCAGCACTCTTGACATTACTTTATAACATCTACGTCAAGCCAATGAACCACCCTGGGTATTAACACATACACTTCTGCATATATGAGGATGGCACACAAAATCACTCTGGACCCTTAAAGAGACATTTACCAACGGATTCACAACCACCAACCTCTGGCTGGATGCCAAAATGTTCAGACCAATAGTTATCACATGATATTACTGCTCGAAAAGGTTCAAAACACAGATTATTGAGAAATTGCCCAGTCTACTCACCTCTAACATTCAAACTCTGGGAGCTTAATTTGATGCTGATGTGAACATGGAAACCAGTTGCTAATATTTAAAGGAAGTAGTTTTCAGACACTCCCATTTACTATCAACAACCTCAATAACAGACCGATAGTGCCTTAGGAAACTGAAAAGATTCTCAAATAAAATATAGCAGCTACTAAGCATGAGCAATCATAAGGTCAAAATTCAACTATGGCAGCATCCTCTACCTAGAATTTCTAAAATACTGATCTTGCATCCACCAAAAATAAGATGAAGCATACTGTAGCCTTAGCAGTAACAATTACCAAGTAATACTCTTACGATTTGATGCCTACAGAAAATGAACTTTGCTCACTAAAGATTGCCCGACCAATGAAATTCAAAACCGTCACCACCATCCACAAAAATGAGAAAATATTACTCCAGACTCTAAACTCATTCAAAAACACAAATTATCATTAAGCTCATGATAAGACACAGTGTCCTCTATATTTTCTGGATAAACAAAGAAAATAGTCCTTGATGCAATATATGGTTAATTTTTTTATTATTTGTATTCTTCTCATATGAAATCCATTCAATTGTAGCCACAAGAGATAACCAAAATAGAGAGTCAACACATTTCATCACCCTGGGACTTCTTCAGGGCTGACAAATCTTCCATAATCATGGAGAAATGGTCTTTGATCTCTAGTTATGGATGAGACCTGAGCAACCCGAAATCGCACTAGGGTAATCAAGTCCTGCTCGCGCTTGCCAACTTACCGTTTTCGAGCGGCGTGTGAGAAAAAACTCCACCATGCACCAGTTGGCGAAATTTGGCCATAACTCCACATTACAAGCATAACGCAGAGTGGCCAAAATTCCGCCAATTCCGCCTGCAGAACGGAATATATTGCCCACCCCTATTTTGGATCTGTCACAAACAATATAGTTCCCCACAGTAAGTGAGCTGGTTCACCTGTACCAAATCATTTCAAATGTGCTCTTGGCATTTCACCATCTACAAAATCCTACCTCTGTGTTTAAAATATTTACAAAAAAAATAACCAATCCCTATATTTCTCTCTGCTGTCTCTTATCCTCTACTCATTAAGCAGTTAGGTTTTTAGCATAAACCAAGGAAATTACGGGAGATCAAAATATTCTGGAAGTATTCAAAATGGGCTAAAATATTTCAGTATGTGGTGTGTGCAAAATTTATTTGATCCACGAAAAATTTCAATTACATGTTTTTGTGAGGAAAAGGGCATAACTAAACTGTAAATGTTCACTTAATTGTACCAAACAACAAAACGTGAATCACAACCTATTAACCTGGATGAAGCACATTCTTTGTCTACCACATGTCTGGGAGCTATATAAATATAAAAATACGGTTTTTCTCGAGAAACCCATTAATATTTCAAAATACATTGACATAGGAAGGTAAAAGTTTGCTAAATTCAAAATATCTCAGGCTCAATCATGCAACCCTGAACAGCTACCATACGTTGGTAAAATACCACAGCAATATCTCCAGCTCATCTGAAAGTTTATCAAGGATTTGGATACCATAAAATATAGGTAAAAGTAACATCCCTGATATTGGGTGTGCTACTCAGGTGGTTGCGATAAAAAGTGAAGATTCCAGAAAGAGCAAAGACCACAGGGATGTCTCTTATCAAAGAGAATACAATTCCCACCTGCTACTTGAGCAACAAAGAGCAAAAAGATACACTTGTCTTGCAGATCCAACTTACCGGAGGTGAACAACCAAGATGTTGCTGTGGGTGACATTAAAACTGGCAAATTGGTCTAAAAGGACCAAGTATGTAAGCCATCATCATGACATCATCTGGCACAGATATAAGGACAGATTCTTTGTAATGATGGGAGCAATAGCCAACCTGGAATATATACAGAGAAATTGAGGAATGAACAAAATCTCTTAATTAAGATAAATATTGGAGAAAATTGACGAAATAGGGGTCAAATGAAGCCTGAACTGAAGACTAGCTAAATTTTTAGAGTAGGTTAGAATTCAGACAAACCTACCATGTCTGAAATAGGGGTCTTTTCAGGAATGGTGACAGGCCTAGTTTTTCCTTAACGGAAAGGCGCACTCAATCGGTGCCGTTATCCAAGCTGCTGAATCCTTGTAAAACACAGGTGTCGAACAGGCACCACTGCACACGCTAGCCCTATTAATACAATTTAAAAGCACATGATTTTGCAGAGAGATACCTCACGAGGCACAACTTACTTAGTTTGCGACGCAACTCTTTAGACGGGTCGCATCTCGCCTCAAGGACACCCGCAGCAACAAACACCGGCCCGGGCATGATTGTGTGGCTCAACAGCAGCTACATGGGAGGGGCTTGTGCCGGAGCCCCGGAACCAGAGCAGTTGCGTCACTAAACTTTAAGGGGCTCACCTGCAACTTAAATGGGAGGGTCTCCTTGACTCCTCCACCCCTCCGCCCCCCCCGCCAGACATTCAGGAGTTCCCAGGCCAGGGGCCCGCCGCCAGTGCACAGTGCCGGAGGGGACCCTAGAGCTTGTGAAGAAAGAAAAGTGCCGGTACCTTAAGTGGTTTGTCGCAGATTGTTAAGCCGCCACATAGTTCACAGCAGGGCGCTTCGGAGTTGTAAATTCCTACTGCGAAAATAAACAGAAATCGCCCGATTCTCCGATAACAGTGCTAAACTGATGTGAGTCTTACTTTGCGCAGAACAGTGCAGAACTCAACAAGTCCACTCCGAACCATATAGGCGCCAGAGCTCAACTGCGGTTCCAGCTGTAATAACTGCAAACGTGGCCCCGCCCGGGATCTAGTCAGACTGTGTTGATTGGCCAAATTAAACTCTGGCTGAGACTCAGTCTCCATGATGATGAGGGTAATAATGTTGCCGCACCGCGCGGTAATTGAAACAATTTAGCCATCCCCGGCAGCTACAGAGCGAGCTGCCTGAGCCAGCCCCCAAGCATGCCACAGCACAACACACGCTGCCTTCTAATACCAAATAGTCAATGGTACTTAAGCAGCGCTCCGGCTGCTTTAAAGCTGAGGAGGCACTATAATGCGTGACACTGCATTTCAGTGCGGTGATGCGGACCACCACACTGAAATGCGTTAGTCTAACGCATGATGCGTGATACTTGGCAGGGCTGATGGTCTTGTTCCTGGTCCTTTGTGATTCTGTTCTGTTGCAGGCCCTCCATAATAGTCTTTGGACTTACTCAGTAAAGTTCATTTTTAATGCCTTTCACACCAGCATGGTCATTGAAGTCTTTGGGTCATTGTGGGGCAGAGGTTTGGGTCTCTGGGAATGCCGTCCTCTCGTTTTAGCAGACAACACTTTCTGAGTAGCTTGTTTGACTCTCCAAAAGACAAACCTGGTGTTTTCATATTTGCAGAAACTGTGAAGCTTATTTACAAGCCCTGTGCACCGCCGGTGCATCACTTTTTCCCCATATTTCAAGTGACACACCAGCGGTGCAAGGGGCTTGTAAATAAGCCCCTAGAATGTGAATAGTTCTGGAGCAACCTGGAACAAGACCCATTTAATTTTGGGCCAGATTCTGGCTCAATCCATGTGCAACACTCTATAAAATTGCCTTGATTGAGGTTTTTCTAACAAGGAAGTCTCATCATATTTCATGGTTGGCCTATATCAGGAAATATTTGGTTATGCTTGGCCTTGCTTCTCTCTCAAACATAGCAGGCACTGTAGGTAGATCTGCCTTGGTAGATCTCAAGGCAAATTATGAGGGCCGTTGTGTGCTTCTGGCCAAGCCAGATTTCAGCTCGTAGGCTCATAGGTATTTTTGTCAAGGGTATAACATCAAATGGATTTCTTAGTACCTATCACTGAGACATCTTCGAAGTTAAGTGTTTTTCCATCATTGAACTGTAGATTGATCCAATGGAGAGATATGTGTTGAGGATGATGGTCACTTTCTCTCCGGGCACTGATTTTGAAATCATCGCATAGGCAAAAGGCACTAACATGAATTAAAGTATAATCACTAGATTTAAAATGTAAAAATAGAAAAATGTGTTTTGCAGGCTGTTAGAAATGGGATTTCTGGTTGGCTAGGGCTTGCGCCTAAGCCAGGCAGAAACCACCACTCTTGTCAGGGCAAGGGAGTTACACGCTGAAGATAACCCCTGCTCACCCCCTTGGTAGCTTGGCACGAGCAGTCAGGCTTATCCCAGAGGCAATGTGTAAAGCATTTGCGCAACACACACACAATGCAGCAACACACTAGGCACACCACAAAAGAAACTCCACACAAGGTTATATAAAAAATAGCCTTTGTATTATCATAAACACATTAGAAACATAATCACACATTTACACTGTGCCAACTGGCACTAGGCAATATTTACAGGGGATTATATACAGGACCAGGCCAATCGGGCCACGGTCAGAACCATCAGAACAGGTAAGTAAATGCAAAACACAACCAGTAACTACTGGTACCATAATGACCTAAGCATTATCATATTAGCATTAGACACCATCCTAAAATATCATAGCATGACATTAGGGAATAAATCACATTAGGCCCAAACCTCATTAGCATTAACACATTACGCACTAGGCCTCACCAGCATAAACACGGTATGCACTAACCTCCTAAGCATAAATACATTACACATTAGGTATCACCAGCATAAACACATTATGTCTGAATCACAATTAGGCCAGAACATTGTGTATAAATCACATTACGCATAAATATCCTAAGCATAAACACAGTATGCAATCACTGTAGGCATGAACATATTATGCATCCATCACAGTAGGTATAAATCCCATTAGGCATCACATTAGGCCTAAAACACATTATGCATTGGTCATCACATTAGGGCCTTGCGCCCTACCAACACTGTGGCACCCACCATGACCCCAGGCCAACTGGCCTTTCACTGGGGCCCAAAGGCCCTTTGTCCCAAATGTCAGGGCTAAGAACCTAGAGCCTCTCAACTGGCCCTCTGGCTGCCTTGGCAGCACTCTCACTGCGTGCAATGCGCTGGGGCTTGGGGGAGTGTAACTCACCCCCCTCCTCATCAGGAAAACAAGCAATGCCCCCTTTGTTGCAGCTGCCCTCTGTCCGTGGGGCAGCTGTAGGGAAAAGGACAATACTGGCACTCGTGTGCCCTGAGTCCTCCACTGGGACTCTACAACATGGCCCTGGCAGAACTGGCACCACTGTGCCGCAAGGGGGGGCGACCACGGGGGGAGGGCACCAACAATGTGCCCCGACACACCCACCCACCGGACTGCACTACATTGTGCCCCCAAACTGCCAAGAAGGAAATGCTCCCACCTTGCAGCTGCCCGTGCTGGTAGCGCAGCTGTGACACAGAGACCGGCACTGGCACTACCGTGCCTCTGGAGCCCCCAAACAGTGCGTTACGGGATCAAGGCACTCACCCGGTCTCTCCTTCCAGGCGGGGTGGCGCGAAGTTGAAGGGTGGGGCCGTGAGGCTCCGTCCGAATCAGTGCTGCAGGATCCTCACCAGGGTCTCGGACCACAAAGCGTTGACTCCCTCTCCTCGTGGTCACACGGAGCGCAGTCTCCGTCACTTGTGCCTTCTCCCTCCGGCCAGCTCAGTCAGTACGCGGGGCTCTCACCGGCACGGGAGCCCCACCCACCTCCAGGCAGGAGGCTTGCCTGACTTCCCTGTAGCAGGGAGAGACCGCGAGGCTCCGTCTCTGGCGCGGAAGCTCCTCCCTCAATCAGGCGGACTTGCCTGATTTCCGGCCCGGGCCTCGGCGGCGATTTCACCAGCAGATGCGGGGTGGGCTCCCGCTAAACTTGAGCATAACACAGCGGGGTAGGCTCCCGCTTCGAATAAAAAGCCATTGCGGGGTGGGCACCCGCTCTCCTCTTGAAACGCGGGGTGGGCACCCGCTTCAGGCAGCAAAAACGTGGGGTGGGCACCCGTTATTTAAATCCACCGCAATGTGGGGTGGGCACCCGCTCCACGGCACATAAATGCGGGGTGGGCTCCCGCTCATAGGAGCACCGGTGGCGCTCCCAAAATAGCGCAAATGCGGGGTAGGCTCCTGCTTGGCTCTGGTGCAGTGTGGGGGAATCCCCATGCCGGGATTCCCTCGAGGTATGCTCGCAGCCCAGCGCTGCAGATTAAAGCCCCAAACGCTCCTCTTCTCCCTGGCAATTTAAATATAGCACTCACGAGGCGCTAGGGCAACAAAAAGTCTTTAGGTATCAAGGAGTATAGCGGGGCCCAGGGAGGCCAGCACACTGGGCCCTCCAGCAGGGAGGCAAGCCCTTGTGGCGGCTCCTCCTGGGCCCCCAGCAGCAGCAAGCCCCAGCAAAGTCAGGAACAGCACACCCTTCATGGGGTCACAGCCCCTATATTTATATCACCTTTTACCTTTGTCTGCGCCAGCACAGGGCTTGGGGAACCAGCAAAAACTGGTTCAGGGGGGAATTGGAGCACTTTGTTTACAAGGCTCCTCTTCCCCTTTGTCAGGTGGGGGCTCGTCATTAGACACACCACAGGGGGGCAGAGCCAGCATTCACTAGGGCAGGCACAATCCTATTCAGGGACCAGGGACTTCTCCTGCCACCACTCCAAATGCAGATGTCCCATTCAGCCTAGCGCTGACTCACCCTGCCCCTCCTGGAGCCACACACACCTCACCAGCCCCTGTCACTCAAAAGCCAGACATGCAATTCACATCAGGCAGGCAGACACATAGCACACAGAAATGCTAACTTCTAAAAGTGGCATTTCTAAAATAGTTATAATAAATCTGCGCACACCATTGCATAGCATTTATTATCACTATTCCAAACATACCAAACTTGACCACGCTGCGCCTCTCATATCAGGAATTACCACTGAAACACTTATCAGGGAATCCCCAATGCATTCCTATGGGAGGGCAGCCCCACAGTAGTGAGAAACCAAAATGGCTGTTTGTCACTACCAGGACATGTCGCACACTTAAGGTACATGTCCTATCTTTTACCTACAATGCACCCTGCCCATAGGGCTAGCTAGGGCCTACCTTAGGGGTGACTGACATGTAGTAAAGGGGGTCACGGACATGGCACACACTTTAGGTGCCACGTCACAGCGGCAGTAACACTGCGCGCACAGGCCCTGCAATGGCAGAGGCCTGAGATAGGTTTGAAAGGCTACTTTGGTGGGTGGCGCAATCAGCGCTGCAAGCCCACCAGTAGCATTTAATTTGCCAGCCCTGGGTATATGAGATACCACTTTACACGGGACTGACAGGTAAATTAAATAGGCCAAACAGGTGTAGACCAATGTTACCATATTTAACACAGAGAGCACATGCACTTTACACTGGACAGCAGTGCTAAAGTGCCCAGAGTCCTAAAACCACCAACACCATGTCAGAAGAAAGGCTAGGAGAAAGGCAAAAAGTTTAGGGATGACCCTGCAAAAAGGGCCAAGTCCAACACAGGCTGATTACTATCCATTCTCCCATTCAAGAAGCAGTAACCTAAATTATAAAAACGACGATCCAAAAGACCTCCCAAGAGGATTAGTTGGCTTATAGTTATAATAGAGTTGCAGGATAGAATGAAGCTGATTTAGTGTATCCTCTGTTAACGATTTTTGATAACTTGAGTTTAACAGGTTGGCATTAAAATCTCCTGTTATTATTGTAGCAATGACAAAAGTTTCAGAAAACCTCTCAATTTTCTCCATCAAGTTGGACATAATGTGGTGTTATTTATATTCTTCGGTGAGATGGAGCTGTAAATTGGTAATTAGCAGATGTTAATTAGTATGATTTGCTTTTTATTGGCAAATTTTATGCATGCCGAGTGTTGGTTGAATTTTGTATAAATTATGAATTTGTGATGATAAGCGAGTTAATAATTAGCATAACAACTAATTTGGCAAAAACATCCTTAGCCTGTAAAGTACGGAAGCTAAGAGCTAAGGGAACCTGGTGCATGACACCACAAGAGCAACATTCTCACAGTATGGATGAACCCCAGTCTATATTGTATCTTATTTTTAATTGTAACACACTGAAAATCTTTAGGCTGTAATTTGAGCTATATAAAAGCACACAAATACCCTGTCAGGTCAAAATCACTTTAGAGTGACCTTAGTTACTAGAACTGATTTGTCTGTCTTCCTGGACTGTGAATTCTACATTCACAGATCTTAGTTTGGTTTCCTTTTGGACTACAAAACAGAATACTGGGATGTATGCCTATGAGTGGCTAAATGCTGAATGCAACAGCAACATTGTATCTCTAAGAGAGCAGATGTATTAAGAATTCATGCAACGCAGTGCAGCAAGGCAAGTTGGGGCACCTCTTGTTTGAATGATAGAGAGCTCAAGAGCACATATTTACAGAGATATGGCATGCTTCAGCACTCTCTCAGTGGTTGCGCACTTGTAGCTGCCTAGCAGTAATGCGGGCACCATTGTGCCATGCTGCCAGGGTGCCTGTGTTACAGGCAGAATTGTTTTTGTGCAGAAAAGGAAACCTTTACAAAACTTAGCAAATCTGGAATTGCGTGAAATCCGTGGATGGATGCTAGGGAACGCCCATGCTCCACCCATGGAACGCCTACCAGTTCAAAATCTAACGCAACGCAGACAGAAGGGCTTAGTAAATCTGGCCCTTAGTATCTCTAAGGAAGGATCATCATTCAACCACCCCACCTCTAGGTCCCTGTTCTCACCTCTTCTATTTTTCTGTACCACCTAACTTCAAAACAATAAGAACAATTCTCACAATAATCAGCTTCTTATGACTGCTGCCCATGACTATAGTCCGGTAGTTTTTACATTTGTAGGTATCATAACATTTGAAATCAGCAATGGTTTAAACAAAATTAAACTGTTGTACATATTGTACTCACATGACACTTTCAGTACCTGCCTTCACGACTCCTTCACTGATAAAACCTAAAACGTCTAGTTGTTGCCGCAGGTGCTGATTATTTCTTGTCATTTTAGGAAATTACCCCATGTCGTTTCAAATGTTAACATTTGGTCATTCATCTGGTTAATTGTGTTTTTGTACGAAGCCACGATATACATTTTCCAGAAACATGATTCTGTCGATGGGCATGAATCAGTACTCCACCACCTCAACAGACACAGCTTGGCTACTGCTAGTGCTGTGGGAAACCACCTACCATGCATTGGTGTGATTTCAGGGTATGTAGAAATATCATGGAACAATACTGCAGTGCCTCTCAGTGTTTCTCACATATCTAAAACAGCTGTCATCATTCTCCAAATTGCTGTCCAAGACCGCTAAAACTGGGGACATTCCCAGATGATATGTACAATATCACAGCTGTCCTGACTGAAGGAGGTGACCCGATTCGGGCCACCCGGGTCACTAAGACCACCTCTCGGCCTTCCGCACTAAATGAAGAGTCGGTCAGGCAGTAGAGAATACAAACCAAAAATTATTTATTCAAATACACTCAGAGTGGAGCCCCATCTGCCCAGTCAAGAGGAGTGCTACAGAGAGGACTGAAATCTACAAGCATAAAGATACATTATGTACGTTTCATAATCAAACAAAGGCACACCCACAATGGAATTTTCCAGGCAGGTACAGTTAGTTAGTAGAACACAAGGAAGGCAATTCAGAACTCATATCTTTGCACACAGTTGCACAACTCAAGGTCGTTCCATTCGGAGCCTGCCACCAGACAAGTGGGAGAGGGCCTTTATCTATGCTGACACGAACAATGTGCTCATTGCTAAAACAAAACCTATCTGGAGAAACGAAACCTAATAGGGAACGTTTCTCGGAATTACACAAGATTAGTTTCAAACAACCTAAAATGGCGTCTGAACAGAAAATGGCGCAGCGAATGCTAATTTATACAATACATCAAATAAGCCTAAACAATTTCTATTTCATCACTGACCACATCTGCCCACTCAGTTCTAGGGTTTAGATTCCCCTTCCCTAACATCTTGGGTGTCCAATGCCTTCTGTGCAATATTTTGGACAAATTTAACCTTAACCGGACCTCTTGCAAATACTTATCATACAGTAACAGAATTCCTACCCAGTCTTTAACTGTGTAATCTGATTACAATCCTAAGGATCCCCACTTTTTGCAATGCCTTGTCACCGGGTCTGAAAATCTCCTATTTATCAATAAACTGCAGAGACCAGAATCCTGGATTTTATGGAGCTTTTTACTAAAAATTATCCAAATGGTCTCAAACATCTGGATCTTCTTCCAGAAGGTCCTTTTGGGGTCTAAATGTGCCCACAACACCAGCCCAAGTTTCCAGAAGCTCTGAGTTGCTCCTTGAGAACTTGGGACTACAAGACCCACAATGCACCTGGTCAAATAATTAAAAGTCCAAGTTAACCTGCTCATCTGGGATCTTCTTGGTAGAGATGATGCAGGTGGAGCTCTTTTAACCTGTTGCTGTCAGGGAGTCCACTCCTCAAACTTTCAGAGCAAGGCAAAGTCCTTCTTTTGGTGAATCCCAAAGTGTGCAGCAGGTGCAGTCCTTAAGAGTGGAGTCCTCTTGGTGCAGACCAGGCACTCAGCAAGGCAGTCCTTCTTCTTCTTGTTTCTTCCAGGCAAGGATCTGAGTTGCTGGGCAACTATCCAATATTTATCCAGGTTTCTGGGCTGGCAAGAAATTGAGTACCCCTGACCAATGGGGTGCAGGGTGCCACTTTCTGTGATGGCCACCTCCCATGATCTATGGCATTTTCTTGTCCCAGAAAGGACTGTTCACAAAAATCCAAAATGGAGAAAATCTCCACTGGAGGTTCAGGTATGGCTAAGCCAACCAACGGGTGTGACTAACTTTCCCTACCACTCCCCTTCCAGCCCCTTTGCTAATTCAATTACAGGGGCTCCCATCTGGCTTGGGGTACAAGAAGTGGGGGTGGGCCTGGTTCCTGTTCTCAATGTCTTTTTCCCTTGGAAAACCAGTTTGGCTATCCAGCAACCCTTCCTGCCTTTGGTTCTGCAGCTGCAGATCTCCTCCCACCTGATGTCTCCTTGTATCCTTGCAGACCACTTCACACCTTATCAGAGCAGTATGACTCAGCCTGTCAAATGCTTGCCAATCAGTAGAGGCTGTTCCAGAGATGGGTCCAGGCACATCAGAAAAGCAAGTTCTATAACTTATTTTCATGTCATTGTCATAGTAAATCCAACCTTGGCAAGTTGTTGGATTTATTCTAACTAATATTTTAACCATTTGAATTATTATTTTAGCTCACTTCTGTCAACATTTAGACTTCATTAATGTTAAATAAAGCCTTCCCATGTTAGCCTATGGAGCTAATGCGCTACACTGGGGAAAAACGAAATTGGTAGTTCTTAACTCACCAGGGCAAAAAAAAAACATATTTTATAAAGCCCATGCTTATTTTAACATGTCACTATACACTTGGAGCACCTAGGTGTTGAGATTGATAAATACAATAGCAATGTACATCCTGATGTATGCACGCATAGCAACCGCAGTACCAATAAATGCAGTATCAATGTACGCTGTAATCTGTGCATGCACAATGATGTCAATACCAGTAAAGGCAATACCGATGTACGCTGTAACCTGTGCACGCACAGTGATGTTAATACCAGTAAATCCAATGACAATGTACACTGTAACCTATGCACGCATAATGACGGTAATATCAGTGAATGCAATGTTGATGTACGATGTAACAACTGTACGTATAATAATGTGAACATCGGTAAATATGATATCAAAGACCATCATGTTACAAGTGCCTGCACTCACGAACTCGTATCATTGCTGTCGGATTCATCCGAGGTGACCTCCCCATCTACCCAGAGTCAGAGATACGTGGTCAGACAGGCCCTGCAACCCAAACCCAAGCCTACCGATTGACAGGTCATAGGTGGGGTTACACTTAGGCCAAAGACAAATGCGCACCGAAGGAAAACCCTGATTGATCCCACAGATAGGTAGTCACACCACAAACAGGACCAAGGAGATTGGCCCCAATAAAACATGTTTGGCCAAAGGCGCATGTTCCCAAAATACCACAAAGTTAGATACCACATGTAGTTAGGAACACTCAGCCAATCAGGATACAACATGTACACTGCACGAGGTGATCAGGCGCTCACCACACCGGACATCTGGACACATACACACTGGCCCACACTATCTCTCCCCGAGGTCGAGAGCCATCTGTGTCCCCCTTATCAGATGTTTTTTCTTGTTATTTATGACTACAATGCTTTTCAAAGAATGTCAAAGCGTTTTATTGTATTCACAAAATGTATATATGTGCCGCCAAAACCTCTGTACTCAGAGAGTGTCTTAAGACACGCATCTTTAAATACTCTCCAGGCGCCGTGTTTAATTAAAACAACTTGTTCCTGTTTTTTCAAACGCCTCTTGTTTTTTAATTTATTTAAGGTAAATTCATATTCGAGAAACATTTGGTAGACCTTAGGGGTCACTTATAAGTAAAAATAAGGTCATTTAAGACTTTGGAAGTACCTTTAATTCCAAAATTGAATTTTGGACATAGTATTATTTTAAAAGCAGCCTGCAAGGCAGGGCTGGTTTTTAAAATGACAGCAGGCACCACAGCAGTATACACTTAAATGCCTTACATCTACTGGACCTCTAACCCTACATGCCCTAACATATACTAGTGGCTTACAGGTAGGCTGTCATACCAATTGTAATTACATCTAATTACCATATTCCATTTAACCAGAGCACTGACCCTGGGCCTGGTGAGCAGAGCCCAGGGCACAACCAGTAACCACCAGTATCAGTCAAAACAAATGGGGGTGATCAGGGCAAAAAGGATGACTTTCTCACAAAGAGATTCTATAGATCAGAGTATTTTCCTGGCCCAGCCCAGCCCAGTCTAATCAAAGTGGTTCTTGTGCCCCAATCTGTATCTTCCCATTAACCCATAATGGTGCACCTATATGTAATTGGCTGTCATCCCCATTATGATGTGTTTTATGCCTTATGAACAACGTGGGCTGCAGTATGGGGTGGGAAGCCACAGGAAGCGTCTTGTTCATTGTACACAGAGAATGGATGCCACCTGTAGGAAAGTGGGTTACTGCTTGAGGGGATGGGTAAAACAATATTCAGGCAGCAACCATACTTTCTGTCAGGGTGAAGTCACAAGCAACCCCAAATTAACCTGGGCTTAACTCTCAGGTAGCTTGGCACAAAGCAGCCCATTCTAATCAAAGTGGTTCTTGTGCCTCAATCTGTATCTTCCCATTAAAACATAATGGTGCACCTATATGTAATTGGCGGTCATCCCCATTATGATGTGTTTTATGCCTTATGAACAACGTGGGCTGCAGGATGGGGTGGGAAGCCACAGAAAGTGTCTTGTTCATTGTATACAGAGAATGGATGCCGCCTATAGGAAAGTGGGTTACTGCTTGAGGGGGTGGGTGAGACCCTATTCAGGCAGCAACCATAATTTCTGTCAGGGTGAAGTCACAAGCAACCCCAAATTAACCTGGGCTTGACCCTCTGGTAGCTTGGCACAAAACAGTCAGGCTTAACTCACAGGCAATGTCCAAAGTATTCAGGCAGCGCTTCAAACAGTAATAAAGTAAAAACACAACAAAAGAAATGATTTGAGATTAAAATCATGTGCAGTTTTAAAGATTTAAATGAAAATAGTGCCTAAAGGCACAAAGCAACAACTGTGGTTATCTTGTCACGCCGGACCGGTATGAAGTCGTGAGTTCAAGCCGACTGTGATGGAGCGCGGGCCAGATACAGGGACCAAGTTAGGCCAGCTGAACAAAGTACCTTAAATTCTGGTTGCAGAGCTTTGTGGATATGATGTGTTGTGTAGTTTTGGTTTGGAAAAAACTCTGGGCTGCAATGTGAGGTCCTGCATCGGCATCAAGGATACAGTCATTGGGGAGCTTGAGATGCAAACTCCTGCGTTGAGTATGGGTTGCACAGCGGCGGTGCAGAGGAGCTGTGGGCTGCGATGCAATGTTCTGCATTGTCGCTGAAGATGTGGTCAATTGTTAGAATAGAAAAATTCATGTTTGCGCATTGTTATGTTATGTTAATTTGAATTTATAAAGCGCTTAATACCAGAAGGTCTCTAAGCGCTGCAGAAGAGTGGCGTCAGTCCAGAGCAAGTGGAAAACAGTTAGGCCCAGGCTTCAGTGAAGAGAATGGTTTTCAGTTTTTTCCTGAAAGGAAGAAGGTGGCTTTCTGCACGGAGCTGGCTAGGCAGCTTGTTCCAAAGGGTGGGTAGAAGAATGGAGAAAGCTCGCCCCCCCTTGGTAACATAGTTGAAGCGTGGGCAAACTAAGAGGCCCATCGTGGATGACCTTAGCGAGCGACATGGGGCATATTTCTCAAGGCGTTGTTTAATATAGATGGGTGCCTGTCCATACAAAGCCTTATGAACAATACAGAGGCCCTTGAATTTGGCCCTCTGTTTCATGGGCAGCCAATGAAGACTTTGCAAGAGGGGTGATGCACGCGTATGCCTGGGTACTTTAAAGATTAGCCTTGCCGCGTCATTCATGACTATCTGCAATTTGCCTACTAAAGAATCTGGCAGTCCAATGTAGAGCGAGTTGCCGTAGTCGAGGCAAGACAGGATCATGGCAGTCACGACTGTTCTCATGGTCGAGAAGGAGAGGATAGGGGAAAGTCTCCTAAGTAGCCTGAGTAGGCCCACACAGGTTCCGAACACAGTGGAAACCTGGTTAGCCAATGAAAGCTTAGCGTCCACTTTGATTCCCAAACTTTTTACCACTGGGACTGGTGCCGGAGCATCACCCAGTTCCTGGGGCCAGTAGAGGGAATTCCAAGGGTTGTCAGCATCGGTCAACGCCAGAACCTCAGTTTTGTCTGGGTTGATCTTTAAGGAATTGGCATTCATCCAGTTGACCGTGAAACGTAAAACATCTTTCGCCCGGGAGTATGCTTGGGGGGTCTTTTCAATTTGCAGAATGATTTGAGTGTCATCCGCATAATTGAAGACTTGACACTCCATAGCCGAGAGGGCAGTAATTAATGGTCTAAGATATATGTTAAATAGGAGGGGTGATAGGGCCGACCCCTGTGGAACTCCACAGGGAACGAGCCCCCTCTCTGAGACCCAGTCACCCATCTGAATTCTTTGGGAGCAGTTCGTCAAGAATGAGGTGATCCACTGTAAAACAGCACCCCCGATCCCCAATGTTCTTAATCTTTCTAGGAGTAGAGCATGGTTGACCGTGTCGAATGCTGCCGACAGGTCAAGGAGGACTAGGACACAAGGCTTTTTATTATCGGCGGTCCTCCTGAGGTCATCAAGCACTGATAACATCACCAATTCTGTGCTATGGTGAGCTCGGAAACCAGCCTGCCTGTCCTCCAGAAGGTTGTAATCCTTCGTGAACTTAACTAGATTTTGCAGGACATGTTGCTCTAAAATTTTAGCAAGAAATGGGAGTTGGGAGATAGGTCTAAAGTTTTTCTTATTGGATGGATCCGCACCAATCTTTTTAAGCATGGGTATAATCCTGGCTTCTTTAAAGTAACTCGGAACCTTCCCAGTCTCCAGGGAAAGGTTCAACAAAGCGAGGATTTCTTCCTCAATTTCAGGGAAAGCTAAATTAAAAATCCTAGGGGGACAGAGGTCGGCGGGTGAGCCAGATTTAATTTTTGTAGCAATGCGTCGGAGAGTTTCATTGTCAAGGTTTTGGAATGAAGAGAGCATTTCTGCTTGCTTTCCCTGTGGGATCTTCTCTACAGCGGGAGGTTGCTTAAATGGGGAATTATCAATCTCAATCAGAATATCCCGTATTTTGTTAGAGAAATATAATAAAAATTCATTGCATTGTTCTTGATTAGATGGAGACGTCAGTGATTGTTTTTGGCTGAGTTCTTTCAGAATTTTAAACGTTTCTTTCTGTTTATTAGTTGCTACTAGGATCCTATTTTCATAATAGTCCGCCTTCCTACGGAGGAGCGCCTTTTTATAGGAAGCAATTTTGGCTCTATACTCTGCAAGGGCCAGAGGCTCATAGTGTTTGCGCCACTGTCGTTCGTGGTGGCGAAGCAAACGTTTCAGTGCACTGAGCTCTTCCGTAAACCATGGAGCGCCATTGCCTATATTACCAGTTTTTCTTTTTCTTTCAGGGGTTATTTTATTGATGGCAGAGAGAAGCCGGCTGGAGATAGCTTCAGACCAGCCATCAATATCCGCTGTTTCTGGCTTTTTACGAGGGCAGTCTCGAAGGGCGCTTATCAATATTGGGGCCTCGATTTTTGACCAGCTACGGACATGTTTCCAGTCCGAGGGGGGTCGGGCATTGTGCTTAGTAAGGGGCAGGATCAGGTTAATACAATAGTGATCAGACCACGCACATGATATCTTTTAGTGTCGTGAGCGAGGTGGTGGACCATACCAGGTCAAGGGTATGTCCAAGCTCATGCGTGGGGGTTGTTACTAACTGAGTGAGGCCAAGATTAGTGAACGTCTCCTCCAACTGACGGGCCTGTGCCTCTCTGGGTTGTAGGTCCCAGTGGTAGTTAAAATCTCCTACCACCAGGAGTTGTTGAAAACGTGAACGAAGATTAGCGACACATTCGGTCATAAGGTCTATGAAGTGTGGGGGGCATTTGGGTGGGCGATATACAATGGTGATAGTTATGCTAGATGAATGGTTACAGACCTTGAAAGTGAGGGTATCTGCCCCTTCTAGGGTATCTCCAGACACCTTTTCAATGGTCAGGTATCTTTTAAACAGGACCGCCACCCCACCTCCCCTTTTTCCCGCTGGCCTATTATGCCAGAAGGCGTCATAGCTGTCGGGAAGTGCAGCCCGTAAGGTGGGGCCAGAATCATCGTCTAGCCAGGTTTCAGTCAAGGCTAGGATGTCTGGTGCCTCATCTTGTAGGAACGTAAGGATCTCGGTAGCATGTTTCTGTAATGATCGTGTATTCAGGACCGAACATTTCAGGGTATCAGTGCCGCTAGAGCTTGAATGGCCCGAAGTGTTAGCCTGATAGGGACTAGGTTTCTCTCCCCTCTGTGGGATAAGGAGTCCTTCTCTCCTGAGTACACTTGCTGTTTCGGGTTTCAAGGGGCACAGTCTATGATTAAGTGATCTAAGTTCATTACTAGTATAGGCCAATAAATGGCCGGGGGTTCTGGCCCCTGGGCCCGTTTGGGCGCGGACGGGTGCAGACGGGCTTGCCTTTGGCGCGCCCGCTGCGCGCGTCCGCTGCGCGTCCGCTCCAGCGTGCGTTATATGCCCCCGTGACCCCTGGCTCCTCCCCGCCAATCAGCCCTGCTGTGCAGCAGCTGACACCCTCAGGGTCGCTAGACCAAGTGCGAGCGCACGGGGGAGAAGAGGCAGGACCGGTCAAGAATAGGAGCAGGTGAGTAGCGCTTCGCTTTAAAAGGAATATAACACTCAAATGTTAAGAACAGATTAAAAAACGTAAAAAACACAGAGCTCAGGGTACCATCATGCACTGCCTGTGCTAGCGCGTTCTTCTATGACTGCGCGTCCGCTCAGCGTGCGTTATATGCCCCCGTGACCCCTGGCTCCTCCCCGCCAATCAGCCCTGCTGTGCAGCAGCTGACACCCTCAGGGTCGCTAGACCAAGTGCGAGCGCACGGGGGAGAAGAGGCAGGACCGGTCAAGAATAGGAGCAGGTGAGAAGCGCTTCGCTTTAAAAGGAATATAACACTCAAATGTTAAGAACAGATTAAAAAACATAAAAAACACAGAGCTCAGGGTACCATCATGCACTGCCTGTGCTAGCGCGTTCTTCTATGACTGCGCGTCCGCTCAGCGTGCGTTATATGCCCCCGTGACCCCTGGCTCCTCCCCGCCAATCAGCCCTGAAGAGAGAGGCAGGACCGGTCAAGAATAGGAGCAGGTGAGTAGCGCTTCGCTTTAAATAAAAGGAATATAACACTCAAATGTTCTATCTATGTTAGCATTTGGGGCGCCATTTTCTATGTCGGCGCCATTTTGAGTTATAATCGAAACGTATTCTTTGATATTTCTGAGAAAAGGCTTAGCGCATACCTTTCCATCTAGATAGAGGTCTTCTCCCACTTGTCTAGTGGCGGGCACGGGCAGAGCGACCTTGAGTAGTAGATAGTGTGTGCCCGGCCTCAGAACCGAAACTTATTCTTTGTACTTCACTGTTTTGCTGCGTCTGCTTGGAAAATTCCACAGTGGATGTGCCTTCATTGGTTCCAGGATGTACATAATGTATCTTTATGCTTGCTGATGCCAGTCCCTCTGCAGCACTCCTAAGCGACTGGGCAGACTGGGCTCCACTCTGAGTGTACCTGAATAAACAGATATTGGTTTGTATTCTCTACTGTCTGACCAACTCTTAATTTAGTATGGAAGGCTGAGAGGTGGTCGTGAGTGACCCGGGTGACCCTAATCGGGCTACTTCCTTCAGTTGGCGCCTGAACAGGGACTCCTTCGGGTGAGTGACGCATCCCCTTCCATGGACGGGGGGAAGGTCGAAGCTATCGTGGGGTCGGACTGAAGGATCAGGGATCCCTGCACAAAGAGTTTCTGATACTCGCAGCTGCCCCTTATGTCCCGCCGGACGATGCCTCGCCCAGCGGTCATCCCGACTGGAGTCCTAAAAGGCGAAACCCTTGGATCTGACCGTTTGGTCTGAAGAGTCGGCAGTGGAGAATTAGTTTGCTTGATTTGCATATATCAGGTGAGTTTGTCTTGGTTCTTTGTGGATATGGTACCATTTTGGTTTGAATTTGGTATGGTCTGAGGACCGTCTTTGGGATAAAAGCATTTGCAATTGCTTTGCCAGGCATAAATAGTGAACTTGTTTTCTTTTGAGAATGCCTCGTATCAGTAAACTGGTTTCTTTGTGCTGTCGCTGTTGTTCTGCAGATGTTCGATTGGAAGAAGTTCAGCCGGCGCCTCCAGAAGGCACTCCTAATTTTGATATGTATGTGAAGCATGGTCTTGGCCCTATTATGTTTAGTACATTATGGCAAAAATATACAAGGGACAATGTCAAGTTGCAGTGGCCGTTGACGGGCACTTTCGATGAACAAAAGATTGGGTATTTACAGGAACAGTTGTTCAAGAGATGAAGTAGACAGTCTATGTTTGATTCCCTTAGAACGTGGCAGAAAGCAGCTAGGCAGAGACGATTGAAGATGGAGAAAGAGGCCCGGAATGGGAAGATGCAGAGGCTGACTCCGAAAGCTGTAGCATATGAAAGAGAAAAACAGGAGAAGGGAGTTGAATGTGAAGATAGGAGATTTCAAGTGCATGTTAATAAATCGTACATGGCCCAGTAGGGAACTGATACTTTTGTGGAAGAATTGTTAGACGCCCGCCCCCGCCCCCATATGCCCCGCAAAGGATATATCCCACTGTCCCTGTGCCATCACAGCCGCCTGTTACAGCTGTTCCCACTGTCCCTGTTTCTACCACTGTAGTCTCGACGGCTGTGGCTTCGGCTATTCCTCCTCCTTCTTTGCCTTCGCCGTCCGTGGCAACTGTGACTGTTAGCACCCCTATCACACCTATTGTCTCAACATCCCTGTCTCCAGCTCTTTCTCCTGCGGCGCACCCGCCTGCTTCTAAGTTCTGTTGCTTCTCCATCTTTGATGGTTCATTTACCAGCATTATTGGGTGCTGAGACGCCAACACGTGGATTTGAGGATAGAGATTTGACCAAATTTAATGAGCGTATGAGCCCTTTTGTACAGTCTGCAATGGGGGATAAGGAGAAGAAGGTAGTAGCTAATCAGGCTGCGCAGTGGGGTCGTAATCCCATTTACAGTGTGGAGGATGTTTGGGGTGTGATGAAAGATTATGAGCCTTTTATACAGCAGCACGCTGTTAAACATATGTCCTCTACGTTGATTGGCCTTTGGCAGCAACATTTTGGGGACAACGAGCCACAAATTGTATTCGATATTAGAGATCTAGTGTATGCCAGTGGTTTGGACTCAGGCCACATTTTTGGGAACATTACCACGTTGGTTGCTTATAGTGGGTAGGTTGCATGAGAAGAGTCCTACCCCAGTGTCTCAGTTTCCGATGCGAGAGGTTCATCCTATATATCACCCAGAAATACCAAAATTAACGGATCAACATGGCGTTGTCACCAGACAGGGTGTAGTGGCCCATTTCCAAGAACAGTGAGTTTATACTTCGTGGAAATGGAGCAAGGTTTTATCCCTTAAAGCTCATTTGCCTGATCCTAGAAAAAATCCAACTGCTTATTATAAAGAATTGACAGAAGCTGCCTCTTCTACTGTAATGACACTTGCTGACATTGAACTGTTCTTTGGTCTCCTTGTTCCGGTTGATATTTGGAGACAGGTTCATACTCAAGACCATGTTGCGAAGCTGGGAGGTACATGGGATGTGATTAAAGGATGAGACCAGGAAAGAAAGCCAGGTGATAAGCCTCAAGCTGAGATGCTTGCTTTGCCAGGTCGCATTATTACATATATGCACTCCCTTATCCCACTAAAGAAGGTAAGTTGGGACAAGTTGACAGCTTGCCGACAGAAGAAAGATGAAAGTGTGTCTGATTTCTTTACTCGATTTGAAGATACGTTCTTGGATTATAGCGGGCAGGATATGTCTATTGAGGGAGGTGTTCGATTGTTTGTTGACAGGTTTGTTTCTAATTTGCTTCCCGAAATTGCGACTCGTTTGAAGGCGTCTGAGAGTACCTGGACCACCTCTTCCCCCTCTGTTATTTTGAATATGGCCCAATACTATGAGCATCGTGATCAGGAAGAGAAAGAAAAGACAGATAAAAGGAATTAGCATTTAAAGACGAAGGTGCTATTGCAGCAAGCATTTAGAGGGAATGGTAGAGGACGTGGTGGTCCTGCCAGACAACTTCCACGCACTAGAAGACAGTCCACCACAACTCCTTTGGGGCCGAATCAGTGTGCATATTGTAAGGAAGAGGGCCAATGGCGTAGCGAGTGTCCTGTGCTTTTGCAGAAGGTGGCGGTTCCGCGAGGGCGAGGCCCTCGCGGACGAGGTTGAGGGACAGATCGGGCTCAGGCTGCTGCTGCCTCACAGGGTCGTTCCGATGATAATTATTTTGATGACCCCCACGATGGGCAGTACTACCATGATGACTATGATATGGATGAAGTGACAGGAATGTATTAGAGCTAGGACAGCCAGGGACAGAGTTGGGGACCAGTTCCGATACCTGTAGACCAGCGTGGTCCTTATGTAACAGCGGAACTGCAAGGTTCGACTAAGGAATTTTTGGTGGATACAGATGCGACAAAAAGTTCTGTTTCTCGAAATATGGTTCCTGGGGCGGCTCTGTCTGGTCATAATAATGTTTCTGTAGGCTTTTCAGGTATACCGGTTGTGCGCCCCATTTTAAGACTCCTTGCATTGACTATTGGTCCTTTCACTGTGGATTCTCCATTTTTGCTGACATCTAATTGTGGTGAGAATTTGATGGGTTTGGATTTGTTGAAGAAATTGCATGCCACTATTTATTGTTACCCGGCAGGTGTCTATATGACAATGGGCCCAGACGTAGTAGGTGTTAAACAATGTTTGTCCAAGAATGCGCCTCTTCCTGTTGAATTTGCTGATGTGCCACCCACTTTGTGGGCGACAGGTGATACAGACGTAGGGCTGTTGCATATACCACCAGTTTTGATACAGGTCCAAGACAATGCTATTTTGCCTCGTATTCCTCAGTATAAAATACCACAGGCAGGAGAGCGAGCCTTATTGCAAATTATTCAGGATTTGATCAAGAAAGGAGTGGTTGAAGAGACATCTGCCAATATTTGTAATAGTCCCATTCTTCCGATTCTCAAACGGGCACCCTTGGGTTCTACTGATGATCAAAAGATGTTTACCGTTTTGTGATTGACTTGCACGAAGTTAATAAAATAGTGATTCCCCAGTTTCCATTGGTTCCAGATATTACCACACTTTTGACGATGATTCCTTCCACTGCAAAATTCTTTTCTGTGATTGATTTGAAAAACGCATTTTTTAGTATTCCTATTCATTCAGATAGCCGGTACTTGTTTGGGTTTACAGTAGCTGGCAGAAGTTTTATATTCTGTCGAGCTCCTCAGGGCTATATTAAGAGTCCAAGTATTTACAGTCAGGCTTTAAAGAGTCAGTTGGATTCCCTTTCGCTTCCTGCAGGTAATGTATTGGTGCAGTATGTTGATGACCTCCTTATTGCTTCTGATACAGAGCAGGGTTGTAAAGATGGTACAGCTAAAGTATTGTTGAATTTGGCTCAACATGGACATAAAGTTTCTCTTTCTAAATGTCAGTATTGTTGATAGGAGGTCACTAACTTAGGTCACCTACTGTCGAAGGAGGGTAGGAGGTTGACCCCTGAGCGCATCAGTACCATTGTTAAAAATGCCTATTCCACAGACTCAGAAAGATGTGCGTACTTTTATAGGTGTCACTTCCTACTGTCGGGAGTGGATACCTAACTGCTCCCTACTAATCAAACCCTTGCTTGCCTTAACAGCGAAAGAAGTGCACGAGCCTTTGTATTGGACGCCTGAATGTCAGCAGTCTTTTGAGCAATTGACAACTGCGCTTTGTTCGGCTCCAGTACTTGGCACCCCTAATTACGGCAAACCGTTTGTGCATGAGATGGCTGGTTGTGCGCTTTCTGTCCTAACACAAAACTTTGGAGATAAGCAACGGCCGTGAGCTTATTTCTCTGCTGTCCTTGATCCAGTCGCGAGAGCCCTCCCAAGTTGTCTAAGAGCGGTCGCGGCCATGGCCACTTCAATCAGACAATCGGCTGGACTTGTACTGGATACTGACCTCACAGTCATGGTACCCCATGCAGTGGATACACTTCTGAATAAGACAAAGACACAGCACCTCACCAGTGCACGTCTTACTGGCTATGAATTTACATTGTTTGCTAAACATATCATGATCAAAAGGTGTGCTACTCTGAATCCAGCCATGTTACTACCCCTCCCTTCTGAGATTGATGAAGTCGACAAACATGACTGTATCTTCTGGACGGAAGAAGAGATGAAAGGACGGGTAGACTTGACTGACGTTCCCTTATCTGACCCACAAGGGGAATTCTATGTTTATGGCTCTTGTTTCAAATTACCAGATGGCACTACAACTGCGGCTTATGCTATTACCACGCTGCGTACAGTAGTAGAGACATCACGAGTCCATTATCAGTCGGCTCAAGCTGCTGAGCTTGGTGCCCTTATTCAAGCTTGCAAATTGAGTGAGGGGCTGGTTGTCAATATCTATACTGACAGCCGGTATGCCTTTGGGGTCGCGCATAATTTTGGGTGACTCTGGGCTGAGAGAGGGTTCCTTACTTCCCATGGCACCAGAATCCAGCATGGGCACCTTATATTGAGGCTTTTGCCGCTTTAACGCTCCCCAAGAAATTGGCAATAGTGAAGTGTAGCACTCACCGGAAGGTCAGGGATGATGTAGGTAGGAGAAATGCTTTTGCAGATCAGACAGCTAAGGAAACGGCTCGGACAAAGATGAAAAGAATGTTTTTTAGCAGGTCCGGCTAGGTGGGTGCCTGAAGTTGTCATGTTCGAGGACACCCTTGAGAATGTAAAAGAGATACAAAGCAAAGCCACAGTAGAAGAGTTAGCAGTGTGGCAGGAAAGTACAGCACAATTGAACGATGAGGGATGTTGAATTGATAAGTCAGGGAAGCAGAGATGGATGTTGCCCGATGCTTATGTTCTCCCTGTGGTTAAGATGGCCCATGGTCCAGCCCATATTAGTGCTAGGGGGATTTGCAAGTTGTTGGACCCTGTATGGCAGAATGACAATATCCCTAAAACAGCTGCATATTTAGTGAACTACTGTATGGTGTGCATAATACACAATCCTGGAAAAGGTCCCCCTACACCGCCCGGTAATTTTGCACCGCCCACCTTTCCTTTTGAAGTCCTTCAAATGGACTATATTGAACTAGAGAGATGCAATAATTTGAAGTATGTTTTGGTGGTTGTCTGTGCATTTAGTAAATGGGTTGAGGCTTATCCCACTAAAGACAATACAGCCATTACGACTGCAAAGGAGTTCTTTCCTCGTTTCGGCTTTCCCCGATTGATTTGGAGTGATAACGGATGTCATTTTAATGCAAAAGTGATCCAATTGATTTGTGATGGTTTACACATAAAGCAAACGTGCCATGCTGCCAATCATCCACAGTCAGCAGGTTTGGTTGAGAAGTACAATGGTACTCTCAAGCTCAAACTGGCAAAAATTCAGGGGACCACAGGGTTAAAGTGTCCAGATGCTTTACCGTTAGCTCTTTTGTCAACGAGAACAACAGCACATCCTAGAATAGGATTGTCACCGTATGAGGTCGTGTTTGGACGCCCGGCAAATGTCTGGGGCGTCCCGCTCCCTCGGCGGGTTTCTGATATTGAGTACCCATTTTTGCTTGATTATCTTGGCCAGTTAACAGAAAGTTTGCGTTCTATTCACCAACAGGTCCGGGATACCCTGCCAGCTGCACCAGAGGGGCCCGGGCATGACATCCAGCCTGGCGATTTCGTTTTGATTAAAAACTCCCAGAGGAAGAAAAGTTTGGAGCCACGTTGGAGGGGGCAGTAACAGGTCCCGTTAGCAATGCGCACTGCAGTAAAAGTCGCTGGCCGTAAGAACTGGATTCATGTGACTCATTGTTTCAGGGTACCTCTGCCTTTGCCCTATGATCAGTGGGTGAAATATGGCATCGGGGACTCCGAGACTGAGCAGGTGCCTCGGTTTGTCCCATTCAGCGATGCCCAGCTAATTTGGACTCAAACGGATCAGGAGAATGAAAATGTGCTGAATGCGGCTGTTCCTCCGGAAATACGAGCTATCAAAGAGCCGTTGTTTGTTGATCCTACAGTGCCTGGGGCTGCCAGGTACAATTTGCACCTTCGGCTGGGTAACGGTGTACCAAAGGAGAAGAAAGATTAGTTAGGGATGGACTGTGTAAGTCAGGACGTATTTTGCTATAGTACCAACGGAGTTAGTTTAGGGTGATGAGAGTTTTGTGCACTGTTTGAACATTGGACAGGATAGATTGAAGTATCCCTTGGGGGTATATTATCCTGGTTGGCGTGGGATACGAGCTTAGGACAGAGCAAGCTCTACCGCCGGTGCTCAAGAGCACCAACGTATTGATGGACAATAGGAGCCTGTACAGGTGAGGCTCTGACGGACACTAGGAACTTGCATATTTCCTTGTATTTTGACCCCATTTCATCATTCGTTATGTATCCCTTTGGTAGAATGGTTGCTGAGGAAGAGCAGCCAGTGATTCTTGTTGCCCAGCACAATGCAGTGTGGACCCGGAAACAAAAGTTAACATGTATTGCCCTTGTGATTTTGGTGTTAGTCATGTTATGTGGGGTATCATGGGTTTTGGAACGTGATCAAAGTGTACCTTTACATAGTAAGGATAAGGTTGTTCCTCAAGTCCGAAAGAAAAGGACAGCCCCAAGCAATGTGTTTCTAGATACACACAAGAGGTTCTTTGGAGAAGGGACTGCTTGTTACCCCACTGAATCTGTCACTAGTCTATGGACAGCATATCCATTGACAATTGTCAATTATACCTATACTCGGCCCCTTGACTTCGTAGAAGTGCAAGGAGTATTTGGGTTTGGCTATCCAGGTTATTACCCTGCTTGTTGTCCAATTATCAATTTTACTGATACTATATTGTATGTCAATTGTTCAGGGATAGTATTGCGTAAGGGCACGTACTCTTTGGTAAATACAAAGGACCCGAATACCTTTGGAAGGAATTCCAGGTATTCTGCAGTAGATTATGATAGACCGGTGTATGCAGACCCAGTGTTTTTCTTTTTGTATAATAATAATAATAATAATAATAATACCACATTTATAAAGCGCGAACAGCTACCTCAAACAGAGGTGTCCCGGCGCTATAGCAATAGGCGCCAGGTACAGAAGGTCTGAAACATAGAATGGGACTTATTCGAATGTCCATAATGATATGGATGATGTGGCACTTGGGATGGTACTGCCTTTGGGTGTACCTTGCAAACATGTGAAGCATATAGTAAGATGGGTTAAAAGGACATTGACCAAAGAATTCTGTGAAGGAGTGACAGATCTCGAAGTCAATAACTATAGTAATGGTATTACTTTTGGATACATTCTTTCCTCCATAATTACATTTGGTGCCACTGCTA
Organism: Calotriton arnoldi; assembly: GCA_963921515.1. NCBI lineage: Eukaryota > Metazoa > Chordata > Amphibia > Caudata > Salamandridae > Calotriton > Calotriton arnoldi. Next base: position 569,616 of record CAWUFW010003779.1, read on the forward strand.
TGGCCAGGGGTGAGAAAGCTAGAGAATATTTCAGATGTAAGCTGCAAATATTGTCTATCTCTACAGTAGCAGCTTTGCGTGACATCACCACCCAATTGGAAAGTATGCGAATATATTCCGAGCAGACTAGATATGCAGTCGATTTCATCCTAGCTAAGAGTGGTGGTGTGTGCACGGTAGTAGGAGACCAGTGTGTAGTCGGGATCACAAATATGGAAAAGAATATTACTCAACACATTTTAGACATCTTAGAAAATGTTAAAGGAATGGAAAGTGGGAACTGGAGTTGGTCTCTTTTTGGCCGCTGGGGTTGGATCCTTGAAAAGGTGATTTATTTAATTGTGATCTTGGTCTCTTGCTGTGTCCTTGTTCAATGCCTTCCTTTCTGTTGTTCTTATTGCACCACTCTTCTCACTCCTAAGAGGAAAATATCGATTCATGATACCAATGCTGCAATTATGGTTAAAAAGGAGATCGATGACCTCATGCATTCCTGATGTTGACAATATGGAGTGCTCTTAAGAAGTTTACATATCGTTCTGTTTTATTAATTTATATGCTCTTTGCTATTACTAGAAAATGTTTAGCTCACGCTAAAAGGAGGATCTGTTAGAATAGAAAAATTCATGTTTGTGCATTGTTCTATGTATGTTAGCATTCGCGGCGCCATTTTCTATGTCAGCGCCATTTTGAGTTATAATCGAAACTTATTCTTTGCTATTTCTGAGAAAAGGCCTCTGTTGAGGTGTGTTTCTCCAAGGCTAAAGTTTGCTTCACTAATGAATACACTGTTCTTATTAGCGCATACCTTTCCCTCTAGATAGAGGACTTCTCCCACTTGTCTAGTGGCGGGCACGGGCAGAGCGACCTTGATTAGTAGATAGTGTGTGCCCAGCCTCAGAATCGAAACTTATTCTTTGTACTTCACTGTTTTGCTGCATCTGCTTGGAAAATTCCACAGTGGACGTGCCTTCATTGGTTCCGGGATGTACATAATGTATCTTTCTGCTTGCTGATGCCAGTCCCTCTGCAGCACTCCTAAGCGACTGGGCAGACTGGGCTCCACTCTGAGTGTACCTGAATAAACAGATATTGGTTTGTATTCTCTACTGTCTGACCGACTCTGCATTTGGTATGGAAGTCTGAGAGGTGGTCGTGAGTGACCCGGATGACCCTAATCGGGCTACTTCCTTCACAATGGGGACTTGGGATACAAAGTCCTGCATCGAAGATGCATCGCATAGCAGCGGTTCCGTGGAGCTTCAGGCTGTGATGCGATGTCTTGCATGGAGGATGCATCATGCAGTGGCAATTCTGATGCGGAACTGAGAGAAGATGCATTGTGCTACGCCGGTTCCACCCAAAAGACCTCAGCTGGGCTGGGAGAGATCCTTCAGGCCCACTTCCAAAGGTCCAGGAATGGGGTGGCACAACTTGAGGGAGGGTGGGTGGCAAGACTCACAAGATACAGAGACCAGGCACTGGGTTCAAGGTCGTTTTCTGTTCCTGATGCTCTGATCACGGGGCCCTGCCAGCTATTGGAATCACTCTGGTTGTCCTGGGGTCAAGTTGCAGGTCCAGTTCTTCTTACTCAGGCAGCAGGGCAGCAGACAGTACAGCAGCAGGGCAGCAGACAGTACAGTAGCAGGGCAGCAGAGTAGCCGCCCTTCTTGCAGCAGAGCAGTACAGAAGGCCTTCTGAGTCTTCCACAGGTCCAGAGGTGTACTGAAGAGTTGGGTCTGAAGGCCCAATATTTAAAATTAGTGGTAGCTTTGAAGTAGGAGAAGGTTCTGAAGGTTTCCATCCCCAGAGGTGTTTGAAATTTCCTGCCTCCCTGCCCGGCCCCAGATTGTCTGCGAGCACAAAAGACTAGTGTCACACCCTTTGTGAGTGTGGTGAGGCAAAGGTTTTGTGATTTGCAAGTGTTGTAGGTGCAAGAGATGGCCCCTCCTGCCAGCACCTATTCCCCCTCTGTCCCACTGTCTGGGAGCAATACACAAAGATCAACTTCCAGCTACACCTAGTCATATGATGCAGGATACAGGCTGCAGGCACCAAATGGTTGGGACAAGATAATGCCAACTTTATAAAAGTATACTTCAAGGCACATACATTGCGCACCCGTCTGTCGCACTGCAGCGTGGGAAAGCATCCCTCATGCTAAACCCTTTACTCTTGAATAATCCATTTTCGTCACTTAATACCAGTAATTATACAATTCCTTTTACGTAAACTTTTCAATTATATAAAATCACTGCGGAGACAGCGTAGTTCCATCTTGTTTCTTTATTTCACTTATTCATGTATCCTGCGTGCCCATCCAGACATTACACAGCAACACGTAAGAATCAAGGTGAAACGTGCACCAAAGTAGGCTCATTGCTTTATGCCCAATGCATTTCGAGCCTGAAAAGGCTCTTCGTCAGGGGTCTCTGCAACAGAAAACAATGACATCTCAGCTAACTACTCACTGCTTGACCTTCATTATACAACCACTCCACCCTCATTCCCACACGACTCTCACTTTGAAAAACCCTCATGCTCAAACACTATACAAATCCATTCCCCTCCCAATCCTCAACCCCCACCACCCACTCACTCAAACATTAACATAATTCGTTGATGAATGAACATAAAAAACGTGTGCAACTCCCAATATGCTAAGTCCAAACCCCTCTGCCAACTTCCAATCCCCCCGATCTAACTGTGAATTTCGCCCATGTAAAAACTACCCCTGTTCCTTCTTTTCCAAATCATGACAAATTACCTTTCAAAAGCCTTTACAAAAACTGCTGCCAGCAGCCTGACCTCTTCATCCACCTGTTCAAAAGCTGTTTATCCGAGTTGCCTGTCAGTCCGTTGTTTTATCAAAAAAGGAACATGACTCACCCATGTGTTTTCAATTAAACTAAACGCTTCCCAGCTCTAACCCCGTGACATTTTCACCCTATAGCTGTGCTCCGTGATTAAAAAAATGTGACATAAACTCCAAACCCCATAATGCACTACCCAGTGCTGCAACATGATTATACTAAATGAAACAATGTACAGGGAAACAACCACACCCTTTTACTCTTCCTCCAACCTCCTATCACCCTCTAAAATTCAAAACCAAATCACGATGTTAAAAATAAGTGCCATTACATTGACTAACAAGTGCTGAAATAATCCATTGAAGAATTCACTGTAACCAAATTCTAATATGAGAAGCAGTAGAACAATCACAAATCAACTGTCCCGTGAATAAGCTGCAGTTGTTCATGTGTCCTGTATGCAGTCATTACTTCATGAGATCCACTCCAGATTATCGCTGTCTCCGTGGTGATAAGCTATTCTATATCCAAAATTCCACGATGTACTCCTTAGTCCATGGGGTGCAACCTTAGTTGGGCGGTGAATTACTAAGTAAGAGAAATATATGATAAGAATGCACTCCTTCCCTTAATAAATCCATTGTTCAGAAAAATACTGTCATCGATGATTTTTTGCGTGCGATCAGATACTGTGAACCACCCGATCACAGCTCATACAAAGGTATACTTCAAGGCACATACATTGCGCACCCGTCTGTCGCACTGCAGCGTGGGAAAGCATCCCTCATGCTAAACCCTTTACTCTTGAATAATCCATTTTCGTCACTTAATACCAGTAATTATACAATTCCTTTTACGTAAACTTTTCAATTATATAAAATCACTGCGGAGACAGCGTAGTTCCATCTTGTTTCTTTATTTCACTTATTCATGTATCCTGCGTGCCCATCCAGACATTACACAGCAACACGTAAGAATCAAGGTGAAACGTGCACCAAAGTAGGCTCATTGCTTTATGCCCAATGCATTTCGAGCCTGAAAAGGCTCTTCGTCAGGGGTCTCTGCAACAGAAAACAATGACATCTCAGCTAACTACTCACTGCTTGACCTTCATTATACAACCACTCCACCCTCATTCCCACACGACTCTCACTTTGAAAAACCCTCGTGCTCAAACACTATACAAATCCATTCCCCTCCCAATCCTCAACCCCCACCACCCACTCACTCAAACATTAACATAATCCGTTGATGAATGAACATAAAAAACGTGTGCAACTCCCAATATGCTAAGTCCAAACCCCTCTGCCAACTTCCAATCCCCCCGATCTAACTGTGAATTTCGCCCATGTAAAAACTACCCCTGTTCCTTCTTTTCCAAATCATGACAAATTACCTTTCAAAAGCCTTTACAAAAACTGCTGCCAGCAGCCTGACCTCTTCATCCACCTGTTCAAAAGCTGTTTATCCGAGTTGCCTGTCAGTCCGTTGTTTTATCAAAAAATCATATATTTCTCTAACTTTATAAAAGTGGCATTTTCAGAATTGTGACTTAAAATCTGACTTCACCATTAAAGAGGCTTTTAAGTTACAATTCTTTAGCCACCCAAACTCGACATTTCTACCTGCTCCCAATTGAAAGGTATCACTTATTAAATGTAGTAAGGTAGCCCAATGTTATCCTATGGGAGAGTCAGGCCTTGCAGCTTTGAAAACGAATTTAAGAGTTTTTTCTCTACCAGGACATGTAAATGTTGGAAGTACATGTCCAACTTTTTAAATACACTGCACCCTGCCTTATGTGTTATTTAGGGCCTAACCTAGGGGCAGCAGTTTAAACTGTGCACACAGACTGCAATGAGACATGTTTAAACGGCTTCTTAAGTGGATGGCACAATAAGTGCTGCAGGCCCACTAGTAGCATTTAATTTACAGACCCTGGGTACATGTAGTACCACTTTAGCAGGGACTTACAAGTAAATTAAATGTGCCAATTGGGTGTAAACCAATGGTACCATGCTTTAGGGAGTCAGCACACACACTTTAGCAGTAGCAAAATGCACAGAGTCCTAAGGCCAACAAAAGAGAGATGAGCAAAAATGGAGGAGTAAAGCAAAAAGCTTGGGGGAAGACCACCCTAAGTTCTAGCACCGCCCATATCTCCCAGGAGAGCATTTCAATTTTGACCCACGGTGGCTGTTCGCCATCGCAAGCCTTCATTGACAGCATCATTGACGATGACGCAGGACCTTGCATTGCCGCTCTGCGATGCATCTCTGACACAGGACCTCGCAGCCCACAGCTCTCTAAAACTGACGCTGCGCAGCGCATCCTTGATGCAGGATCTTCTAACACACTGCAACAAGGATTTAAGGTAATTTATTCAGCAGGCCTAACTTGGTCCCTGTACCCAGCCCGCACTCCAACCTGGTTGTCCTGAACTACTGTCTATTGTCCCAGTTCAGCGCAACCAGATAACCACTGTTGGAACTTTGTGCTTTTAGGCACAATTTTTACCTAAATGTTTAAAATTGCAACTCTCCGGTTCTACTGATTGGATTTTTGTCATTTTGTCTCAAATAATTTACTACATGTTACTCTTTTTTCCTAAATTGGTCTGAGATTTTTATTGTGTTGTGTTTTCACTTTAGTACTGTTTTTAGTGCTGCATAAATACTTTACACATTGCCTCTAAGTTAAACTTGGCTGCTTTTGTGCCCAGGTACCCTGAAGGATAAGCACAGGTTAATTGGTCATTTGCTTGTGTTTCACCCTGACAAGAAATGTTGTTGCTGCTTGAGTAGGGTTTTACTCCCCTCGACCAGCAACCCAATTTCCGACAGTGACTGTTCAAGGTTGCCATGTAGAAAGAAACATGTTTATTCTATCTGGAAGGAGAACCAATAGGGTTAAAGATAAAAGAGACATTGGCCCCCTTACTCTATGGCCACATGCAACTTATCCATTTCAGGTGCAGTTTCTTTCCACCCTAGACGGAGAGCTTTACCATTCTGGATAAATCCTCTAACATCAGTTAGGGGTTTGAGGGTAACATTGCAATGATGTAATTTAATTATGGGACAGCAATCATTTTTATCACTTGCACTCTTCCCTATAATGACAAGTATAGGGCTGACTATCATGCCATATCCAGTTTAATCTTGTTCCTTATGAGGTATATGTTATCCTCCCCCATGTTATCCAGAGGTCTATTTCGATTAATTCCCAAATATTTTAATTTGGATTCCTTTAATTGGGTAGACACAAAGGACCACAACTGTAGTGAGTCTGGTGAGAGGCATTCCTTCACATTCCCCCTAGTTAATACAGTAGCCTGAAAACTATGAGAATTAAGAGATAAGTGTTGTAAAACAATTGATCGAGGTTGCTGGGTCTGAAACTGTCACTAGGATATCATCTGTGTATAGGAGGACGTTGTGCTCCCCCACTGGAGCGGGCATCCCTCAAATGTCCCAGTCCAGTCTAATTGCAATTGCCAAAGATTTGAGGGTCAAAACAAAACCTTGCACCTTGGTAAATTACGAAGGGATGTGACATGTAGCTGTTGAAATTTACAATTGGTGTGGGGTTTGAATAGAGCCATTTCACCTTCTGTAAGAATTCTGTTCCTATTCCCATGAGTTCAATAGCCAGATAAGTACCCATTCCACCCAATCAAATGCCTTATCGGCATCCAACAAGACCACTACTTTTATATCAGCATCATTATGCACTTGCCAAAGTACATGAGCCAGTGATCTCAAGTGGGATGCCGAAGATCGCTGGGGGATGAAACCCACCTTATCAGGATGGATCAGAGAGGGCAGAATAACTTTCATTCTGTTGACTAACACTTTGGCCAGTATCTTAACATCAGCTTTATTCAGTGAAATGGGCCTGTAGTTTTATGCATTCTAAGGGATCTTAATCAGGCTTAACAATCAGAGAGACTCTAGCTTAAGTGAAGTCTGGAAGTGGTGGGCCTGCGTCTGTGAGCCAGAGTGGAAGGCAGAGGTGCTGTGGAGTTGCTGGGCCATGGTGGTAGACATTGAGGTGTTGGCAATCGCCCTTACCTGGTGGTGAAGTCTGGCAAGGCGCATGGAGACACTTTGCTGACCTGTGTAAGAAGACCGTCTGGCACCCCTTGGAGCTGTGAATGGAAGAGGCGCTCCTGTGCACCAACGTAGGAAGGTCTGCATCGCATACCATGCGCCACCACTACACCGGGGTGCACAATGGAGATTACCAATGGTGGGCCGCGCCTCTCTGCATCACAGGACGGGGGATTTTGCACTGGCCGGATGCTGCGGAGGGTGAGGCCCCTGAGCTGCGCTGAACTTGTGTGGTGGGAGCGCTGCATCTTTACGCTTAAGGGGGCCCTGTTGCATCACCTGCATCAGGAGGTTCCCCAGTGGACTTGGCGGTGACTGCTGTACCCAGGCTTGTGAAATTCCGCCTGGCTGAGGCTCCTGCTGGCTGAGTCACAGATTTGGAGAGAGTGCAGCGCAGTGAGCCCCAGTGTCAATGTCGAGGTGAGGAGAAGGTGGGACGCGTAGCAGAGGAGGCCCAGGGGTTGAGCAGGGCCCAGGCCTAGTGCCTGTGGGTGATGCACACCATGCCCTGAGCAATCCCTGCACTGCAGCTGACCTACATCACTGAGGGCACCGCACAAGATGACTGGGGGACTGCACTAACTGGCTCAAGTCGCTGAGATCGGCCATTGGTGGCAGTGGGTGCCAGGGGCACAGGGGGCGGTTTGGGCTCAGGCCCTTGGGTATGCAGCTTGATCCGCCATTACTCACTGGGGAACTGGGGAACACGGAATCCGGTCGCCACTGTTATATTGGAAGAGGCAACTGGGTGGTGCTGTCTTTCCTTGCCCCCAGTTAGTTTACTTTTGGGTGTACGGGGGACTATCCTTTAGTGGACTTCCTCTTCCCCCAGCGCTGCACCATCTGGTTGCTGCTGCTGCTGTCCCCATCTGCTGCTGCTGGTTCCTCTGAACCGGAGGTTAGGTGTTTGAGTCCCTCCTCCACCCGCAGACTCCTGCCTGCGCCACATCCCTTGTCGTCCAGTGGTAGAGCGTCACTGCTCTGCAGCATGATTGCCCTCCTATCCCTCTTTTCTGCTGTTCCTGTCCATCTTTCTGCTCTTCTCTGTTGCTTTTCTACCTTTGTTTTATTTTTATCTTTGCTTTGTTTGGCTTTGTTTTTCCTGTGCTTTTTTTCAGTTCCTTTTTCCCTGTCCTCTCCCTCGTTGCCGCTGCGATACCTCGCGTCCCCCGCCCTCTTCAGTGTCCTTTCCCAAGTTTCTCGCCTCCACAGCAATACTTAATGGCAGACGCTGTGCAGCCATGTGCAGTGGATGTGCCACGGGTGAGCTGAAGGCAAGCCCGTCTGCATCCATCTGTCCTGTACCGTGCCCAGCACCAGGGACCCTGCCTCTCAGACACTCCACCACTACGACACCAGCACCCTCCTCGCCCTCAACCCTGGACGCTACGTCGCCTGCCATCTAGCATCACCGAAGAATACCCTTGCACCCTGCACCTGCCAAAACTGCAAACACACCTTCTGCCACATCAGCACATCAGCGCCTCTTGCCGCACAGCCGACCAACAGCGCACCCAACCGGCTCAACTGCATCCTCCTCAATGTGCGGTCCCTCCACAAATACGTCACAGAAATGTGGGACCTCCTCGACCCAACCTCTTCAGACATCGCCTTCTTCACGGAAACCTGGACCAACCTCTGCTCCGTACCGGACATCGCCATTGCCACTCCCGACGGCTACAAAATCATCCACAAGGTCCACCCCGACCTTCCAGGAGGAGGCATTGCCATTGTCTACAAGCACACTCCGACTGACCATGCACTCTAATGACCTAACGGCGACCATGGAACAGCTCCACTTCCAGATCCGGACCAGCCCCAACACCACACTCCGCAGCACCCTCATCTACAGGCCCATGAACCCCGATTCACTGATGCCATCGTAGACTTCATTGCACTTCAGGCTCTCCCATCCACCGACTACATCCTACTCAGAGACCTCAAGTTCCACCTCGACAACACCAGTAACCAGAACACCACCCCCCTCCTGGGGAACCTCGCCAACAACAGGCTCAAGCAGCTAGTCACCGCACCAACCCACATAGCCGGACAGACACTCGAGCCTGTCTTCTCTGCTAGCGGGAACTTCAACTACAGCCACACCACCGAACTCTCCTAGACCGACCACCATTGTATACATCACGCCTTCACCACGCCCACCGTACACCACCGCCATCACCGCCCCCCCGTCGCAGCTGGATAAAGGCCACCGAAGAACTTCTTGTCAACTCCCTCAGCACCACCACTCTGCCAATGCTTACAGACACCAACACCTCAGCGCGCAACCTCCACCGATGGATCTCCAACTGCGCCGACACCCTGGCAGCCCTCAAGAAAAGACCAGGAAAACAACTGTCCAAGAAGGCCACCTGGGTCACTCCCACCCTCCACTAGCCCAGACGCACCTGCAGATGTCCTGAGAAGAGATGGAGCCACAACAATACCCCTGAAACTCACACAACATTCAAATCTGCCGTCAACGCCCACCACACAGAGGAAGAGGAAATACCCTGGATTTTGTGCAGGTGGGTGTCTCTTCCTGCACAACATCAATCAGCTCCGCAACACCATGATGCAAGGGTGCCTGGGTTGATGCATGGCAGTCATTGTGCGTCAATGTAGGGGAAAAATAAAGGAGGGCTTATTCATGAGCCCCTTCCGACAGTTTAAAGCCGCCAGTGTATCATTTTCTTGACATACTTGTAGCATTAATTTTGCACCACATTGCGCAGTAGTTACAAAGTGACGCATCTAGGCATATGCGTGACCTTGTAAAGCCCTGTGCCACATTTTACCTGCGTCAGGTATGATGTATGCAGGGTGGGCGTTCCCACGCAACAAAGCCTCGTAGGAGTGGTGCAGTGAAATCTATCAGATTTCACTGTGACAAGTCTAGGACGCCACTGCGTCAAAACCTTACACCTGCCTCATGGCGGGCATAAGGATGACGCAGTGCTATAGGGATAGGCTTGCTCCATGCATTGCTGGAGTTGCGTCATGCTTGCGAGACAACTGCAGCAATGCGTGACTTTAGCGCTGACAGATATGTCAGGATTCCAGATGTATCTGTCATTGATTGAGACATGGAGCGTCGTACAGTAAATACGTTGCATCCATGGTGTAGCAAGGAGGGCACAGTGAAAAGTGTTGCAACGATGTTTTGTTGCCGCGATGCAACACTTTTCATGAATGAGGCCCAGTAATGCGCCCTATCTTATTGATAGGGCGTATTCCTGACCTTTTGTTTGGGCGCAGGGCAGCGCAGCAATATTTCTTGCAGCTCTGTCCAGCACCCAAACATCTTATATGTGGGCCCAAGTGTTTGCACCAATTTTAAGACCAGCTAGTTTTTGGTCTTAATAAACTGCCTCTAACTGGACTTAGAGGCGGTTTTTTCGGTTTTGCACCATACAAGGAATTCCTTGTAAATATTGCGAAGTGTGGTTAGCTGCAGATTTTTCACAGGAACGCCTACCATGCATCTCATTTTCGTTAACTCCCGCTAACAGAAGTGGCGATCTTGGAAATTCACGTTTACGCTGGAAAAGTGCCGCTAACTGCAGTTAGCAGCAACTTGTAAATAAGGCGATAAAAAAAAGCCGCTGTATCGTCAAAAACTTGACACTACGGCGGAGTTAAGTCCTTGTAAATATGCCCTGAGTGTTTGCTCTCTGTTAGATATGTTTGATGCATGTTCTGCATGTGGTGTTCATCAGAAGGGAGTTTATAGCATGACATAATAAGATTCTAGTGTTGTAGGGCGCTTTATTAGAGCTGAAACAATATGAATCATCACCCTGTCATGCATGGTCTGAGGTGCTATTCTGGAAAATAGTGGTATTGGTCACCTGATCTAAAAGGGATCATGCCGCCGAATAGTAATCAATGTGATTAAACCCTTTCCTGCGGGTCTATAAACCACCAAGAGTCCTGTAGTAGATTTAAGGTCCCTCAACAAGAATCTTTGGTTTATGTACCTGTCGGGTGGTCTTACTTATCTAACAGTGGGTCCAATACTAGGTTCCAATCCCAGCCAATTAAAACTTTCGCTTGAAAAAGGGGAAGGAGAAGCTTATCAATCATTTGAAATAACCCACTCTTAACTCCTGTTGCAGAAGAAATAGAACCCAGCACTAACACTTGATGATGTCTCTTTCGGTCTGTGGCAATCTTTGCACTGGCCCTTTGGGGTGACTGGATGCCTGTCCTATTTCAGCCACATAGTCAGTAATTCCTCTAACTAATTCTGGTCCTTGAACTCTTGGTATGACCCACTTTAATAATTAACAAAAATGCAGGATCCAGTAACCAGCGGCGGCTGGCATGGCTCGCAGGTGGTGCAGGGGTGGGTGGGCATGTGGGGGGGGGGTTGTGTGGGGGGTCGCACATATTTAAAAAATAAATAAATAAACTTACCACTGTGTCGGGTCCCGAGTCTCCGCTCCTGCTCTTCTCTGCTCTTCACAGCCAGGCCCCACTGACCAATCACAATGCTGCAATGCAGCATTGTGATTGGCAGGCACCCAGGCTCCCCTGACCAATCACAACGCTGCAATGCAGCGTTGTGATTGGTTTTGAGCATCCTGGTTGGACGCTCAACCAGGGAATGGGAGCCTGGGCTGGTTAGAATGGGGAAAGTGTGGATGACTGGGTTGGGCGGCCAGAGACGGCTGACGAAACAGTCATTGCACACTTAGGAGTGGGCAAACCACTCCTTCCCTGCCCTGCTCCAAAAGCAGAGCAGAGCAGCCCCGCCCACTCACCCACCCACCCGCAAAGCAGCAGGAAGCAGCATAAAATTATAATTACGCAAAGTTATTATCATTTTGTATCTGCTTCGCACTGCTTAAAAGCAGTGGGGCGACGCTCCTCCGGCATAGCGGAGGAGCCGCCACTGCTAGTAACCCAAAGAGAATGTTTAGCTTTTTTCAGACGGGGCCATAGTGAAGGGAATCTTTTTCTCTTTGGCATGGTTTCATGTAAAAAGGTGAAAAATGGTGATATGAATTTTGTGCTCTCTGTACATAAATAGGCCCCTTTACTCCTGCTGCCAGTAGAATTTCATGAGGTTGTTGATTGAGTAAATAGGAGACAATCACTGGCCGTGAGGCATCTCTTCTAGTTCTATTATGTGTTTTGATCTCATGGGGGTCTCTGCAACTCTAATGACATTCTGTTTTGTGAACTCAGGGATAAACAAAACATGAACGCTACCATGTTGTCTTTGCTAAGTGGTTCCTGTATTCCGGAAAATCATAGATGGTCCCTCCTGTCCTCTAGCTCAGTACGTTTTGCCTGCATAAACCTGAGGTCTTGCTTCTAGTTGGCCGCAGTCATCATTCCACAGACCACTGACATTAGATTTATGTGAAAAAGGACGCTTTATTGAAACAGGTGCACATAATATTTATAAACCCTGGGACTTTGCCTTAAAAAACTAAAACCTCACCATACAAATATGTTAGCTAAGTTAAACTACCACCCACCCCAAAATGTCCCCCCCCACCACAAAATGTAAGCCTGTAAGTCTCTACCTCCTCCTGGGCTGACCTTCGGCAATTGAGACCTTTAACGTCCCATACAGTTTTACTGCAACTATTAACCTCTAACTAACTTAATTTCCTAATGAACCTTAAACTTCCTGCCTCGTCCAGGTATCAGCATGTCTCCCCATTTCCTTTCAGCCTGGACAATAAACTTATCTAACACATGCTAACTTCATGGCCATCCGCCACCCAGAAAAAGGTCCTGACTGACTTTTTCTGCCCGCTACCCCGCTAGACACTAATACATATTCAGCACTTTTTAAAAAGCACCCTATATCTGCAACAAACAGAGCTCCATTCCATGGTATGACAAATGAAGTCTGTCTCCGTGGAAAAAGTCCAAAGCATCATACCACAAGTCCAAATGCTAAACTCTACCAATACATCTTTCCCTACAAAAGTCCCTAATTTCTCTGTTAATCTTCGTCCTTGCTTTCTCTTTAGCTGCCAGCTTGTTAGCCCCATGCCATATTCTCCTAGGTATAAACTCTGTCCACATAACATGACAACCTGACCACTGCCTTTGTACCTCCTGAAGGTCATCCTTCATCGCTCTCATCAGCGCCAACCCCTTTTCTACGCCTAAGTCATTCTCACCTAGATGCAGCAACAAGACATGAGGGCACCTCCCTTTTACAAGCAACTTATTAAAACAAGGAAGCAATTCTTTCCATCTCATACCCCCTGCTGTGTCAGCACACTTGAAATCAGTTGGGGTTCAGATCCAAGTTGCCAATGTGTCTGCTCTTTCTCACCTGCCTTTTGGCCCACTTAACGAACGATTGCCTCACTATCCAAACGATAGCCCAGCAACCTCTAGGCCTAGAATCGAACCTTGAAAACAACAAGAAAAAATAAAAAGAAGAAATGTTTTAACAATCTCCGTGACCCTCCTGTACATAGCGCTGAAAATAGAAGCCCATCTACCTAGGCCCATGATGGCCGTCCTCCTCCAGGCCCTCTTACCGGCTTCTATTGCCATACCTATGTGGAACAAATGCGTCCCAAAACCTTTCGCATCTAGTCCCAGCAGGGTCAACCCATTTCATAACACAGCCAATAGCTGAAATGACATCACTGGCCTGTCATCAACATGCCTAAAAACCTGACCTACCCCTACTAGAAACTTCTGCTGCAGGGAAGCAGCCCTCTTAATGGGGCAAAAACAGATCTACCCTGACCCCTCTGGTCCATTTTTGACTTGTGTAGCCAGACCTGTTGGCCTGCCTCGCAAATGCAGACTTCCTCCCAAAGAACCCCCTGATTCCCTCTTCCCTGACACCTGAGACACCCGAACTGCCCCAAAAACATCCAGGTCATCAAAGTTGTGCAAAGAACCTGCTCATCATCACTTGTGCATATCCTCAGCAGCATCATGAGTACCTCACAAAGTAAACCCCAGGACAGAGACTTCCTCTTGGCCCTATGGGCCCGGCCACTCTAGCCCACCTCTCTAACATCCTGGTTCCCAGCCCCCTGCTGATGGGGGGTAGTCGCAAAGAGCTTTCCCATGATCGATCGCCATGGCAGCTAATTTACCTGTGATTGTAACTCTGGACTGCCCTTTATCAATCCCTCCTCTGCACCCCACTATTTAAAAACTCCCCTACTCATCAACAAGGCCAGCAACTTTAACACCAGCTGGAGAATCCTCTGTCGCCTACTGACCTTTGCTCCCATGCATCCTGGTCCTCACTTTGTCTGCCACTATGGCCAGCCCATGGAATCTCTCCCACTGTGAACGAGACAACGCCTACACAATGTCATTGTCCACACTTGGCATGTGTCGCGCTCTAAATAGAATGTCCCATTTAAGGCACTGCAACACAAAAACCCGCAGCAACTTCAACTCTTGAGCGTCCCTTGTTGACTGCCTGTTGACTACCTGCACCATTGCCAAATTGTCAATGCAAAATAGAACTTTCTTGTGTGCTAACTGTTCTCTCCACTAGAAGACTGCTACAACCAGAGGAAAAAATTGCAAGAATGCTATGCTTCCACCCCATGCTTCCATTCCATGGGCCATTACTCCGCACACCATTTTCCTTGCCAGTAAAGCCCAACGCCGATCCCTCCCGCTGCATTGGAATAAACCTGTGCATCCCACTGAAAGTCTGCCAGGGCCACCAATGGCACGCCGTTGAATGATTCCAGAAAGCAGCGCCACATTCTCTAGTCCTCCTTAGTCCCTGCTGAAAATCTTACGTGGTGATGTGGCAACGGCATGCCGCAAAATGAACTCCCCAAATGCCTACAAAATGTCCTCCCCACTCTCACCACCCACCATGCAAAATTAAAATGTCTCAACAGCACTTGCACCTCTTGACTGTAACCTTGTTCTTTGTGAATATGACATCCAGAAGCAATTGGATCGTAATTTATTTTTCCACTGGTAGGCGAGCCTCCATCACCACTGAATCAATTTCAATGCCCAAGAATAACAGCACTGTACTGGGTCCGACTGTCTTCTCTGGTGCCAAAGTCCCCCATGATTTTCTGAAAACTCGCCAGCAACTGCCGGCTTTCCTCTGAACTGGGGTTCCCCACATAAAAAAGTCATTGAGATGGTGTGTCATGTGTGTGTGCCCTGTGTGCCAAGAAAACACCCATTAGAGGAGGTAGTGAAATGCTCAAAGAGTGCACATGACATAGAACACCCCGTTGGGAGCACTTTATCCACATACTATCGGGCCTCAAGCTGAATGCTTAACAGCTGAAAGTCGTCTGGGTAAACCGGGAGTAGGCGGAAAGTCGACTTGATGTCGCTCTTAGCCATTAGGGCCCCCTTTCCTAACTCCTCTACGATGGACAGCGCCATGTCCACTGAAGAATATTTGACTGAAGCTTGGACCTCTGGGATGTAATCATTAACAGCAATGTCCTCTGGCCACGACAGGTGTTGACTAAGCCTGAACTGACCTTTGTATTTCTTGGGAACCACTCCGATGGGCGACACAATTAAGTCTACCATGGGCCAATCATCAAACAAGCTGGCCATCCTCCCTTCCTGTATTTCCTTCAACAATTTTTCCCTTACTACTTGTTTTAAAACGCTGGTTGATTTGAAATTTCTAGTCCACCTGTGCACCCTCAGGCCCAGGTACCCCCAGTTGAAAACCCCATGTGTACCCCTTCCTCAACAACCAGGCATCCTCCTTTTGATTATAGAGCGCCAGCCAGAAATTCAGATGATCTAGCTTAATGGGCGTATGAGCTTTTGCCCCAAAGGTCCGTATGCCCCTGTCTGTCCCTGAAGCCAGAAGTTTGACTATAGTGCTGACCGCCAGTGGGCCCCAGCTGCTGCTGTGCCTGTCCTGAGAAATTACTGGACTGCCTTCCCACCCGTAGCAAATAACCAGGGAGTGCTTGCCAGCACATTTCGAACATTTATGCCAAAATTTGCAGTATTCCCTTGTGCATACTCCCTTGCTAAAATCCCAGCATGTGCCTGTCTGCCCCCCATTTCTTTTTCGGTCGCTCCCACCCCTTCCCTGGTGGGGCACCCTTGAAAGAGCTGATACACAATAAGTAGTCCTTTGGATGTAAATATTGTCTTGACAAACTTGGAGGGGTCCATATTATGGTGCCTCAGATCTGAGACTATTGTTGTAATCCTGTAATGTGATCTTGTGCTGAGCGTGGAACCTTTGCATAACAATGTGAGGATTCCACGCTCAGGGCAGTTCGTAGTTGATCTGACAGCGCTGCTAAGGACAGCTCGCTGTGACATGAGATGAATAAAAGTACATACTTACCTACCTGAAGCCGCCTTCTTCTCTGGACTACTACGAGTTTTTCTTGGCGACGAGCGAGCGAGCTGTTCACACGGACCTGTGCACGCAGTTGAAAATGTATATACAGATGATCTGTTATACTGTCTATATGAGGTACTGTTGAAGTTGAATTAAGTAGCGGTGCCTGAAGTGAAAAATTACTCAATCAGCACAGCAAAGTTTGACTGCCATTTGTGTGGATTGCTGAGATTAGGCAGTGAAAACACGAAATCCTATGCACATGTGCGTGAACTGAAACACATGCTGAGGCCAACAACGCAATGTTGCAGCGTCAAGCACGTATGCGTAGCGGCCATCTTGAGAGTCAAGCAGCTTCCACAATATAGGGCGTACAGCTTATAGAGAGCTGGTACGCTGACACGCACAGCTCGTGTTTGGTGTGTGTCTTGTGCATTTATGTTCACAGCCGATAAACACAATTACGAGCTAATTGAAGTAAATACGCTGACACGCACAGCTGGTATTTCATGCGTGTCACATCTATGCTGAAGAATGGTTAAAGAAGCATTCGCTGACACGCACAGCATGTCATAACTCAACACAGAATTTGGAAAAATGTGTCCCGTTTATGCTAAAGAGCGAATAAAGGAGCATTCGCTTAAACATAGGCACGTCACACTTTATCATTAATTTTGAATAAAAAGTATTTATCTCTAAAAGAAACAAGTGGAGACAGCACAGATAATTTGTGTGTTCCATTTAAAAGAAGGTTAGCGAACTGAGGATTTTGGCTGGCCTGGAGCTCTTGCAAAGAATTGATTTAAAATTTGTGTAAATAGTTGGCATTAAAATTGTGTGTTTCTTATCACTAACTCACGAATCACCCACATAGTGGCCACATTTATTTTTGTGATTTTAGACAGAAACTTTTTGTACGAAGGGGCTTGGTTAGTGACACAAGATGCTGTGATTTGTTATTGTTCTATAATTTTAAGCATGCAAGCTTTTTTTGGCTCCACATTTTTGTTTTGTCAGTTACTTCTTTTACTCAAGGCCAGGTCAAATGCAAGCTGTTTCTCCACCACCTCATTTTTTGCAAACACCAGGTGATCCACCAGTGGCATGTAAGGAATGGTTTGAAGCTTTGAAACTTATTTAGGGGCTATTGGTGCTATTCGATTTCGGCCGGAAAGAAAACAATATCTTTTGCTACGCTCATTAGGATTTGAGGGGAGAACTATTTTGAAACATTTACCTGAAGTTTTCAAGTGTGAAAGAGGAATTGGGTGATTGTCAGGAAACGATAAAGAAATTGCAGGATCGATTCGATGTTCAACCCAGTTTAGTGGTGGTGAGACATAAGTTCTTTAAAAGAGTTCAGCAAGCAGGTGAAGATGTTCACACATACATAACAAACATCATTGAAGGAGTTCCATGTATGGTTGAACAACCGCAGTCCGGATATCAAACTGAGCTTATCACACAGCAAAAAGAACCTCCCCTTCTTGGATGTGGAGGTGAAATCATCATCAAATGGGCTGATCATGACATTACACACAAAGCCGACAGACAAAAACAATGCCCTGCACTTCAGAAGTTATCATCCCAGAAATCTGAAGACCAAATTGCCGTATGGACAAGTTTTACACATAAGACGCAACTGTACCAGACGTAAAGACTTTGAATTACATACCGAGACATTGAGTCAAAAACTAAAGGAGAGAGGTTATCCCCACAAGCTTCTCAAACACTCACTGAAGAGAGCCTGGTTTACGCCTAGGGAACACCTGCTGACCAAAAAAAGCAAACCGACAACTGAACATATTGTTTGCGTTACGACATTTGGACCACAAACTCAACCTTTGAAGAAGATTATACATGTTTCTTTCCCCGAATAGACAACACCCTTCAACATTTGTAATCCCTTAGCGTTTGACACAGGCAGGACAGCAGGCAGAAGCCTTTGTTAATGAACGTTTCATTGTCCGCCTAGTGCAACTTGAAGAAAGGACTGGTCGCCTGTATTGCATGATATATTACAATTGGAATATTTTGCACGTTTATTATGTAGTCTTATTGTTTTTCACTGGGTTGTATCACAATTGGTTTATGTATGATTTCTGTGTAAGTGAACACTATACGAAAATGTCTATTGAAACAAAGTGTTGACATGAAATGACAATAATGGCATAATCTTGTTTTCAAAAAACCTAAAGAAAAGTGAAATAAATCACACGGACTTTGGAATTGTAGTCTAAGGTCGCATTTACTCATTTACGTGTCATGAATGTTCTATCTGGACATCTTGCATGTTATATAATACACACATACATAACGGCATTTAGGAGATTAGTGTTGGAATGTCAGTTCGATAACTTTGCAGCTCAATTGGTTGAGGATCAGTTTATTGGTCAATGCATTAACAAAACGATAAAACAAAAACTTTTGTCCATGGGAAATCCATCATTAGAAGCAACGATAAAAGTGGCGAAAAGTAAAGAAACATCACAAGTTTCAGTGAAGGAATTGGATAGCAAGAATGATGAACTTGTAGGTGCGGTAAACACAAGTATGAATAGAATCCAAAAAGAAAGCAAGCAGCAAGACAGATCTAAAAGTTTCTTTTCACAGCAGAATGTATGTTTCCGATGTGTGAATCATTGCCACCTTAAAGGTAGTAGACACTGTCCGGCGAAAAATGTAGTGTGTAGGTTATGCGATAAACGAGGACATTTTGCAAAGGTGTGCTAAGATCAGAAATCCAGGACAACATCATCGGTAAATGCATCACAAATGAAGGTGTGGCTGAAGACGAGTACAACATTGGATGAAATATGAGAGACATGGTTCTGGTTTTAAGACTCATGATATAAAAAGTGGAGATCCCAGTTCTTGTATTGATCCTTATGTTGAAATTTCTGTTGGAGACAAAATTGTAACATTGTTAGTGGACTCTGGAGCATGGATAACTATGATTACCCGGGAACTATTTGATAGCATCTGGCCTACTAGAACATTGTCTTCACCAGATCGGAAGGCAGTATCTTATGAAGGTTGTAGTATTGACCTTTGTGGTTATATTGATGACATACTTGGGTTCAAAGGGAGAAGAATAGTGGGGAGAGTGTACGTTGCAAACAAGGGACTTGATATCCTGGGGTGGTTCAACCAAGGACTCTATGGCATGATTTTGAAACCTGGAACTTCAGAGCAGGTGTTAGCCATAAGAGATGATTAAGAACTACAAAACATTGTGAATAAATATTCATATGTGTTCTCAGGCAAGTTGGGCAAGATTTCCGGGTTTAAACATACAATTATTGTGAAGGAGGGAGCGAGGCCTGTAAAGCATAAACTCAGAAGTGTGCCATTTACCATTTCCAAATACCTCGAGAAGGAATTAGACATGTTACGCAAGAGGGGCATAATTGAACCGGTGGAATCTTCACTCTGGTTGTCACCTATAGTCGTGGCCTGTAAACACAATGGGGAGTTGAGAGTATGTGTAGACCTCCACTGTTTAAACAGGGAAATATGGGTAGATTCACATCCGTTACCCAATATCTCTGAATTATTGGCAGGATTGAAGGAAGCCAAAGTTTTCTCCAAACTCGATTTGGCTTCAGCCTATTACTTAATAGAATTAGATGATGAGTCTTATCACTTAACAGCTTTTATATCCCCTATTGGCACATACCAATATTTACGGATGCCTTTGGGGTTGGCGTCGGCAGCTTCAGTATTCCAGAGAGTCATGGTCAACATGCTTAAGGGCATCAAAGGAATATCGATATTCCAGGATGATGTCTTGATTTATGCCCCAGGCAGACAAGCCCATGATTTGATCTTAGATGAGGTGCTGAGCAGATTTCAGAGCCAAGGAGTGGTGGGGGGATAAATGTGCTTTTCTCACAGATAAAGTAGAATATTTAGGACATCTAATTACTGGTCATGGTGTCGAGCCAAAGTCTGGGTTGCTAAAGACTATTACACAAGCTAAACCCCTTGTAGACAAGCCTAGTTTAAAATCATGTCTTGGCTTATGTCAGTTCTACTCTAGGCTTATAAAAAATTATGCAACCAAATTAAGACCATTGTCTAGTATGTTGAGGAGAGGTGTTGCGTTTGAGTTGAACAAGGAGTGTCAAGAAGTGTTTGAATGGGTGAAAGAGCAATTATCATCACCTAGGGTGCTAAAGAATTATGACCTGGTGCACCAGTGTGTTCTTACGGCCGATGCAAGCAATGTGGGGTTGGGTGCAGTACTCAGCCAAATTCAAAGATTTCCAAATGCAAGCGATTGGATATGCATCGCGTGTGTTGTCAGACACAGAGAAACAATACTCTGTGATTGAAAAAGAATTGTTGGTTGTTGGTAGGTGGGCATGAAATTTAGGTATTACAAATGGGGGACACGTTTTGTCATCCAGACTGATCACAAACCTTTGATCTACATACTAAATGGGAAAAATTCAAAAGGCTTTACTCCACATATTGCACACCTCTCTACCAAGTTGTTACAATTTGACTTTACCCCAGAATATATTCCTGGTGTTCTTCAAATTGTGTTGAGAAGGTTAAGGAACTGAGATTTGGGGAGGATAAGGAAAACTGCATTGTGGCGTTTATTAACTTGCCACTGGTAGGGGCATTTACTGAGCAGGATTGGAGGAAAGCTCTGAAGGAAGATTCCACTTTAAAATTAGTCATGAAATACATTGAGACAGGTTGGCCAAAGGAGAGGAACCTTGACTTTGATCTCAAAACCTTTGTTAAGGTGGCAGATGAGTTGAGGATGGTCTGTTGTTGAGGGCTGACAAATGTGTTCCTCCTATTGCTTTGAGACAAAATATTGTTGTGGGTGCCCATGATGGTCATTTAGGGGATACTATGACTATAAAACCTGTGCAATTGTCTTTCTGGTGGCCGGCTATGGACCAGGAGATAGATCTAGTGGTCAAAAATGGTGTAATCTGTTCGAGTTGTGACAAATCTTTGAAATTAAGAACTCCACCCATGTGTCCCATAGAATTACTCACAGGTCCCAGGGAGAATATTGGTATTGACATTGTTGTACCGTTTAATGCCTTAACTAGCACCTATACATTTGCATTAGACATGATGGACTATTATAGTAAGTGGCCTGAGGTAAAGTTTGTCAATGAGGTTATGTCCAAAGTGGTTGTGGACTTTATGAAGGAAGTCTTTTTGAATGTCTTGGACAATGGTGCCCAGTTTGTTTCAGAAGAGTTCAGATTGTTCTTGGAGACAAGTGGTATAAAACTTCTCAAGCGGTCCCTATATCATCCTCAAACTAATGGACTTGTAGAGAGGATGAACAAGGTGTTGGGGGAGTGTATCCAGTGGGCAATTGCCAATAGGTGTGTAGTTACCAATGCAGTGAAGAGTATGCTTTGGTTTTATCGCACAACCCCACTTGCGGCAACAGGTGTCTCCCCATTTGAATTGTTGCGAGGGAGAAGAGCTACATCTTGTTTTTTTCCTGCTTGGATGAATAAATGGGTACGATTGGTACAAAGTCAGAGGTCAGATGATGTGGTCAGAGAAAGAGTTTACAAATTCCAGCAAAAGCAAAAACTAAATTTCGATGACAGAAACAGAGTTAGGCAATGGATGTTAAGTTTGGTTACATTTTGTACATCTAACTCCCCCCACTGCGACTTGGAGTCCACGCCCATGCACACCCTAAACTCATCACCGTATTGGGGCCAACCATAACCCCCATAATTTATCTGTGCCTTTCGGATCATGTACATGTATTTAAAGAGTGCTACTACCTCTCACGATATTTTAACAGTAGACGCTGGCATAAATTAGAAAGGCCATCGTCCAATTCTCTATGGTCAAGGAGAACTTAGGGAACTTTGCAAGTTCATGTTCTTCTTCCTTGGAGCCCTCCTTAGCCCTCAAATCCCTGTTTAGCAATTTTAGCATTTCGACATACTCCCCATTCCAAATTTTTTACTTTGTTGCCAGCATGAAGTGTGTTCTAAGGGCTTAGAAACCCCCATGTGGGCAGTGTCTTGATCATCAACTCATTGCTCTCCTTCCCTTCTGTCTTGTCTCCAGTCTTTCCCCCCCCAGCCTCACCCCACGCTCTTCTCTGCTACCTTGGCCTGTGACTCTGGTGTCGCCCCAACTCTACCATCAGAACCTGCACCTGCCTGTACGACCTTCAGCTTCTTGTCCCTGGGGCCATTCTTTTTGCTTTTTGCCCTGCAAGGGCTCGGTTCCTCTGTGCCTACCCCCATGTCTAACACATAACAACCTTTGCGCAAGCGTATCAGGCCCCCATCCTGCAACTCCATTGCATCCACACCAACTGATATCACTTCAGCAGCCATGAGCTCATTTCTATGATCCTTACCTGGCACCAAGGTCAGTGCCCATTCTGGAGCCCGCCACTTCACCACTTGTCCCCTCCATTCCAGCCCTCCAGAGCCACAATGTTGCTGCGGCACATCGCTTACACTCTGTAAGACAGTATCAACAGATGGATGAATATCCCCCCTCCACCCACCCCGAGTTGCCATCATTGTTCTTTCTCCTCCCGCTGTCCGCCATCCACCACCAATTCCCCTTTCTCTAGGCTCTCCTCATCGTAATTCAAAACCGTATCCTCTAGTGTAGTGCCAACTGCAACACCTGTGGCAGTGTTTGCCACCTGCCACCGCAGCCTGACCATCTGTTGCATACCCTTGCTAGCCTCCTGTCCATGTTGAGGGGCCATACCCTGCCCTCCCAACTCCACTTCAGATGCCATGTCCCATGTTGTCCATCACCTGGGATAGTCTGCACCCTCCATCCAGTTGCACCACCAAAGCTGTTCTGGGCCTTCTTGGGGCAGTGATCTTGGCGTCCACTACTGTGGTCCAGCTGGCCATGCTGGGCCAAGCCTTCTTTTCACCTCCCTCAAGGTATTGGAGCCGCACTGAACTCCCCCAAGTCCGCCATGCTTCCATACCGATCGCCCTGCAAAAAAGGGAAAGAGAGGCCCAGTGTGCTGGTACCTACATTACTTGACACTGTATGCAGCCCAGCTTCTGCCAGCCCACTGCTCCTATCTCCCACCATGCTCAAACCATATCATCCTGTGCCCCTAGCAAGCTATGCCGCCACGCTAATGGGCCACTGCCTGCATGAATCCACTGCCTGCATGACTTTCAGCCCTCAAAGGGCTTCTCTCCACATCCCTCAATGAATGGCTCCTACCCCAAACCAACTGGTCATCGTCGAACTCCACTGCCTGCCCCTCATCCTCTGCCTCGCTCCATTCCAGGTTCTTTGCCATAATCGCAGCAACCGGGCCCCGGGGTGCCTCCAGTATATTTACTTGTGAGCCCCCCACCTTTGCCCTTCCACGCATGGTGTCCCCCAATCAACCTGCATTGATTGGCGTCCTTCCCCCCAACAACCACTGTGCCAACTAGTCGCTTGCTGGTGCAACGCGCCAAGAAACCTCCTATCTACAAAGAGATTGGCCCCAGGGCTGCCCATTTTTCCCATCTCCTGCTCCTCTCCCCACTGTCACCCTTTCCAAGTATTTCCCATGTATGACCCTCATGCTGACTGCTTTCTCCACAGCTGCCCTAAACGAGCATCTTGCTTCCCTGCTCTGCCCCGCCCAGCTCGTGTCTGCCCCTGACAGCTGCCCTTCCCCATAGCACTCTCCCTGGCCTCTGACATACAAGTCATGGATGCAAAGCGGCCTAAGCTCACTCTTCCCCCGTCCCCTTCTCTTTGGCTGTGGACGAGCGTGCATTTTTGTCAGGCCCCACCCACTGCTCCGCTTCCCCGCTCCATAATGGAATTCTCAGCTGGCCCATGAAGGCCGTCGGCCATGCTGTCTCTTGTCCCTTTACCCTGGTGCTCCTCTGGGCCCACACACATTGCGGTATCTTGCTGTGCAGGCCACCTGGGCACGACCTCCACCCTGCGGCCTGATGCCCTTGCGGCCCCTCTCCTTACACAGGAGCGGCCCCTCACCCTAACCTCATTTTGCCACACAATGGGGGTCCATCACAGTGGCGAACAAGCGACCACCACAGCCACTACCCCCGCTGACGCCCTAGCACTTGGGGGGCCTCCTGCAACCATGCTCGAGGCCAGAAGATCCAGACACCATGCCTCTGCCAAAAATCGTATCACCTGTAGGACTTTCTCCTCAGCTATCATGCCAGGTAAAAAAGCACTACCACCCTAACACAACAAAGCCTCGCTACCACTACTAACCCAAAACTTCTCACTAACAGCCTATTACCAGCCACTGTGTTACTACTAAAATGGTCACTCGTAACGTAAAACAGCCTGGTTTTGAACACTTGAGCTAAAATGTGGCCCAAACCAAGCCCAAAACCAGGAGCAGTCGCTGGACTGCTCCATTCCCCAAATTATCCCGGGGGGGAGGGGGCAAACCTCCCCCTAGTCGGCTGCCCCCTGCGATCCCATTCTGTCCCAAGCAGTCATGAATTTAATGCAGTAAGATCTGCTCTTATACAAAGGACTTCAGATCAGGTCTTCAATGTGTTTTCTTCAATTGAGTAGACCTATGCCCTTCTTTCATAATTGTTTCCAAGAACTGTATCTTTCGACACAGCCTACTCAGCTCAGATCCTATGAGTAGGCATCCTTTGCTCCACTTTTACTCTGAATACTACAAGCATCCTGTGTCAAGAATATTTATGCTAGACATACAGCTCAAGAACAATGAACCGTAAGCATTTTTTGCTAACCATGCAAGAATGTACCTGAGTGGAGGGACATGGAGATGAAGCGAAATGGGGGGATGGAAGATGAGAAATATGACTTCTCTTAACACTAAGGGGGATATGTACAAGAAATGCCACTCGCTAACGCTAGTTAGCGGCAGTTTTCTTAAAGCGGCCTATCACCAAAAACGTTTGCCCTGTTAACGATGTATTTACAATACGTCGCTACATGGCGATAGTTCCAGGTAGCTGTGGCGAAAACGGCCGTTAACACTAGCGTGAAGACAATAGAAATTCTGGTGTTAGTGGGCGAAAACTAACGAAAGGCCCATTAGCGGCAAAAAAACGCACGTTAGTCAGCCCAACGTGAGTTTTTTTACCTCTATAGGTCCACCTCCAATGAAAAATAGGAAATAAAACCAATGGAATGCAGAATGGAGCAGCCAGGGCCAAGTGCAGCACAGATCAACAACCCCCTCAAGCCCCCCAACAGCCAGGATGACCAGCCAGTGTCCCAGGGGAAGAGGAAATTCAGGGCTACATCTATGAAAAGAGGCGCATCGCTGTGCAAAACCAGTGATGCATCACTTTTCATTGCGCACTCCTTGCAATATCATGGCATCCAAAACCTTGAAAGCGCCGACTGTCCCCAGGGCCCGGAGGCCTCGCTGGGCCTTCGTCTGGGACCCGGAGTGGGATGCAGAGGTGCTGTGGAGTTGCTGGGCCGTGGCGGTAGACATTGAGGCGCAGTGATCGCCCTCACCTGGTGGTGAAGTGTGGCAGGTCGCATGGAGACACGTTGCTGACCTGTGTGAGAAGACCGCCTTGAGCCCCTTGGAGATGTGAACGGTAGAGGCGCTCCTGCGCACCAACGTAGGGGGGTCTGCATCGCATATTACGATCCACCACTACACAGGGGTGCACGGAGGAGACTACCAATGGTGGGCAGCGCCTCTCTGCATCACAGTCCGGATGATGTTGCGCTGGCCGGACGCTGTGGAGGGTGATGCCCCTGAACTGCGCAGAACATGTGTGGCGGGAGCGCTGCAACTTCACGCCTACTGGGGTCCTGTTGCATCACCCGCATCAGGAGGTTCCCCAGCGGACTTGGCGGCGACTGCTGGACCTAGGCTTGTGAAATCCCACCTGGCTGAGGCTCCTGCTGGCTGAGTCACAGATTAGGAGAGAGTGCAGCAGATTGCGCCACAGTGTCAATGTCCAGGTAAGGAGAAGGTGAGATGCGTAGCGGAGGAGGCCCGGGGGTCGAGTCGCCCAGGCCTAGCACCTGTGGATGAAGCACCCCCAGTGGCGGATCATCCGCTATGGTGGAAGAGCGTCACCCCACTGCTTTCAAGCAGTGCAAGAAGAGTCAAAATAATAACATGATGATAACTTTCTGATGCACCCATGCTATGTTTCCCTTGCGGGCGGGAGGGTGTGTAGGGCTGCTCCACTCATGGAGCAGGTCAGGGGCAGAGTGGTATGTCCACTCAAGTGCGCAATGACTATTTGGTTCGCCCTCTCAGGCCGCCCAAAGCAGTCATGTGCACGTCCCTGTTTGCAATGCAGGCTGCATTACAGCCTGCATGGAGAACATGCCCACCACTCCAGCCCCTGGCGGAACGCCTTGTCACGGCACTCAAGAACAATCACAACGCCGCATTGCAGCTTTGTGATTGGCTTAGGGGAGGGAGCCTGGCTGCCTGCTTCCTGTTCCTGGAAGCAGACTCAGGAGATCAAGAGCACAGAAGACGCAGGTAAGAAATCTTTAAAAAAAATATTTACAACCCCCGCTCACACCCACCCCCGCATCCCCAGCCCCTCCAGTGTCCTTTCCTGGGTTTCCCACCTCCCAGCTGTCCAGTCCCCCCGCAGCACTTCTCAATGGTGGCCGCTGTGCGCCCATGCACAGCGGGCGTACCACTGATGTGCCAAAGGAATTTTTACGTTACAGCGCATACCATTACATCGCATTCCATTACAATGCATACTAATACTACGCATATTGCAACAGTGGGGAAAGTGCTGGATAGCGGAGGGGTAAAAATAACTATTCCCACTCCAGTGAGTGCAACCCTAAAACTAACCCTTGCACCCCAAAACCCACCCTGAATCCTCAAATTAACATTTGCACCCCAAAACCCACCCTGAACCCTTAAACTGATCTTTTCATCCCAATACCCATACCCACCCAAAAATTCAAAATTCTCCATTACTAACCTTACAATGCGTTGTAATGACATGCGTTGTAAAGGCACCTTGTGTTGTAAAAGTTGCATTGTAAAGGCATTACGATGTGATGCCTGTGTTGTAATGGATGTCTCCCATGCCAACGGCAAGCCATAGGCAAGCCCGCCTGCATCCGTCCGCCCCTGGACCGTGCCCAGCACTAAGGACCCTTCCTCTCGGACACTCCACTGCTACGACGCCAGCACCCTCCTCGCCATCAACCCTGGATGCCACATTGCCTGCCATCTAGCAACACTGTGGAATTCTCTTGAGGCCTGCGCCTGTTGAAACTACAAACGCACCTTCTGCCACATCAGCACACCAGTGCCTCGTGCCGCCCGGCCGACCAACAGCGCACCAGACCGGCTCAATTGCATCCTCCTCAACATGCGGTCCCTCCACAAACACGCAACAGAAATCTGGGACCTTTTCAATGCCACTTCTTCAGACATCGCATTCTTCACGGAAACCTGGACCAACCTCTGCTCCGGACCGGACATCGCCATCGCCATGCCTAACGGCTACTAAATTACCCGCAAGGACCACCCCGACCGTCCAGGAGGAGGCATTGCCATCTCCTCCAAAAGCACACTCCGACTGACCACACACTCTAATGACCCAACGGTGACCATGGAACACCTCCACTTCCGGATCCGGAGCAACCCCAACCCCATCCTCTGCAGGCACTCTCATCTTCAGGCCCCCCGGGCCATGGACCCCCATTTACCGATACCATTGTAGACCTCATTGCACCCCAGGCTCTCCCATCCTACTTGGAGCCCTCAAGTTCCACCTGGACAACCCCAGTGACCAGAACACCACCCCCTCCTGGGGAAACTCGCCAACATCAGACTCAAGCAGCTAGACACTGCACCAACCCACATAACAGGACACACTCTCAAGCATGTCTCCTCCGCCAGCGGGAACTTCAACTACGGCCACACCACCGGACTCTCCTGGACCGACTATCATTGTATACATCACATCTTCACCATGCCCACCGTACACCACCGCCATCATCGCCCCCCATGGCAGCTGGATCAAGGCCACCGAAGAACTTCTCGTCAACTCCCTCAGCAGCACCACTCCGCTAACGCTTACAGATGATGTCACCGCAGCGCGCAACCTCCACCGATGGATCTCCAACTGCGCCGACACCCTGGCACCCCTCAAGAACAGACCAGGCAAACAACACTTCAAGAAGGCCAACTGGTTCACTCCCACCCTCCGCTAGCCCAGATGCCCTGCAGACGTTTCGAGAAGTGATGGAGCCACAACATCAATCAATTCCGCAACACAGTCACCCTTGCAGCCTGGCGCAAGGGTGCCTGCGTTGGCGCATGGCAGCCATTGTGCGCCAACGTAGGTGAAAAATACAGGGGGGCTTATTCATGAGCCCCTTCTGACAGTTTCACCCCGACAGTGCATCAGTTTCTTGACGTACTTGCAGCGTGATTCTTGCACCACGTTGCACCATATTTGCAAAGTGACGCATGTAGGCATATGCATGACCTTGTGAAGCTCTGTGCCACATTATACCTGCATCAGGTATGATGTATGCAGGGTGTGCGTTCCCACGCAACAAAGCCTCATAGGAGTGGAACAGTGAAATCCATCAGATTTCACTGCGACAATTGCAGGACAGCACTGCGTCAGTACCTTACGCCTGCCTCATGGCAGGCGTAAGGGTGACGCAGTGCCACAGGGATAAGCTGGCCCCATGCATTGCTTGAGTTGCGTCATGCTTGTGACACAACTGCAGCAATGCGTGACTTTAGCGGTGACAGATACTTCAGGATTCCAGACGTATATGTCATTAATTGCGACATGGAGCGATGTACAGTGCCTACAGCGCATCCATGGTGTCGCAAGAAGGGCGTAGTGAAAAGTGTTGCAACGCTGTTTTGTCGCAGCGCTGCAACACTTTTCATGAATGAGGCCCAGGAATGCGCCCTATCTTATTGATGGTGCGCATTCCTGCCCTGTAGTTTTGTCGCAGGGCAGCGCAGCAACATTTCTTGCAGCGCTGTCCAGCACCAAAACCTGCGGAAATGAGGCCCAAAGTCTTTGCACCATTTTTAAGACCAGCTATTTTCTGGTCTTAAAAAACTGCCTCTAACTGCAGTTAGAGGCAGTTGTTTTGGTCTTCCTCCATACAAGGAATTCCTTGTAAATATCGCGAAGTGGGGTTTGCGGCAGTTTTTGCATGGGAACGCCTACCTTTCATCTCATTATCGTTAACTATCGCTAACAGAAGTGGCGATCTTTAAAATGCACGTTTTCGCCGGAAAACTGCTGCTAACTGAGGTTAGCGACAGCTTGTACATATGGCGATAAAAAAATAGCACCGTACTGTCAAAAAAGTGCCGCTAGGCAGCGTTAACTCCTTGTACATATGCTCCTTAGTACTGCAGTTTGGGCCAAGGATATCTGGAGAGGAGATAACTCTTTCTTCAGTGATTGATCGCATTGTATCATAAATCTCTCTGTGGCTAATTACTAACCGCTGCATTAACAAAAGATTATTTTCAATTAGTCATCATCAATGGGCAAAAGATGAATTTGATGGTATTTTTTAATCCACTAGAATGAGTTTATACATTTCTTGCAAGAAATTTGGCTACTGGTTGAGGGAGTTGAAACCCTACTCAAGCAGCAACCACAATCCTTGTCAGGGTGAGGCATAAGCAAACCCCGTACTAACCTGTGCTCAACCCTCTGGTAGCTTGGCACAGAGCTGTCAGGCTTAACTTAGAGGCAAAGTGTAAAGTATTTATGCAGCGCTTCAAACAGTAATAAAGAGAAAACACAACACAAGAAAAATTCCACACCAATTTAGAAAGATAGAATAACTTTCAATAAATAACACAAGGCCAAATCAACAAAAATACTATCAGTAGAACCAGAGATATGCAATTTTAAAGATTTCAGTGAAAATAGTACCAAAAAGCACACATTGCTAACTGGGGATATCTAGTAGCCCCGGGCGGGTGTTGCAGGGATTCTGCACAAACACAGAACTATGCGCAAGATTATAGGACCTTGGTGTATAGGGACTGGGTCATCCTACCACCTTAGTACCCACGAGCCCAGGACCGACTAGCTATAGTGCCTCACTTGCTCTCCTACTCACTCACAGAGAAACAAGAACACAACACTACAGATCTCTCAGGAATCGCAGTAACAAGACACAACCTTTCGCTCGCACTCTTGTACTTGTCCACAATCAGATCTGACAGAGACACAAAATAGTACAAATACAGTCAGCATAGAATAGCAGTTAGTCCATATATCATGAAGGGAGATGTCCTCATGGAAAGACAATAGAGCCTAACCTCCCTCCCCTCGCTAAGAAGCAGTATATATTAAAAGATCTCTGGGCTTTGTCAGCACACACCATACCTTAGCCTATAGATGGTAGATCTACATCATAGGTGCTGTCTCACTCTTCTCCCCGGAAAGGTACCTCTCCGAGTGTGTACTACCTATCTGAGTAATCTAATAAAACCAAAGTACATTTGTCCAAACAACAGCTGCATCGGTATGTTTTGTCTAAGGGCTAAGGCCTGGCCAGAACAAAATAACAAGGGGCATTGTTGTTTGACCTTGCACATAATGTACAGTCAAAATCCCAGGAACATGCAGAGAGTGAACACAGCGATGAGTTCTCATGTGAAAACAGCCATAGAAATTATTGCAAAAAATAAAGACGTGTAGTAACGTGCGCAAAGCAGCAGGCAGGCTGCAGTGTGCTCATGCTAACTTAGTGTAGACGACAATGTCCCTATGGGCCACGTGACACCGGCATGAAGTCACAAGTTCAGGCCAACTGCAATGGAGTATGGGCAGGCCACAGACCCCAGGTAGGCCCACTGAACAAGAGTACCTTACATCCTGGTTGCAGAGCGAGGTTGCATTACACAGCCAAGGCGATGTGTGAGTTCCAAGGAGCTGTGAAACGGCGAAGTGAGGTCCTGTATCGTCATCGAGGATCCCATCCACAAGGGCTTGCCATGCGAAGTCCAGCGTCAAGGATGCGTCACACAGTCGAGGCGATGCATCAATTCCAAAAAGCTGTAAGGCTGCGATACAAGAACCTGCGTCATCATCTAGGCTGCCGTCGACGAAAGATTTGCAATGTGAGGGCCTACGATGGGGAAGCTTCACACAGCGGTGGTTCTGATGCGGGCTGCAAAGTAAATGCAGAGCCCTTGCACTGAGAGAGTCCTCGCAGCAGAGGTGATGCGCTGGTTATGCTCAGGATTGCGCCGTGAATCAGAGGTGAAGAGTACGTCTGGGCGGTGAACTCCGCTCAGCTCGCGGAGTTTGCGGAGTTTTCCGCTCTCCACGTTACGCGGTGCTCCCGGAGTTCCAAAGAACTCCACTTCGCATAGCGGAGTGAAGTTTTTTTCCTCACTCGCGTTCGTCAACGTCAAGTTGGTGAGCGGAAGCGAGGAAAATCCACCTTCCGGCGAGATTTTTCCTAATTCGCGATCGTCAACATCAAGTTGGCGAGCGCAAGCGTGGAAAATCAACCTCCCGGCGAGATTTCTCAACGCGGGTGGTCAGATTTCTCATTGCGAGTGGTCGCGTATGCTCGCGCTGAGAAACCGTCCGTTCGCGTTGTCAAGTTGGTGAGCGCGAGCGAGGAAAATACACCTCCCGGCGAGATTTTTCCTAATTCGCGATCGTCAACATCAAGTTGGCGAGCGCAAGCGTGGAAAATCAACCTCCCGGCGAGATTTCTCAGAGCGGGCGGTCAGATTTCTCATTGCGATTGGTCGCGTATGCTCGCGACCGCTCGCGCTGAGAAACCGTCCGTTCGCGTTGTGAAAGCTGCCGCTCGAAAATCTACTCGAGCGGCAGAAAGGAAGCAGCACCCACTTGTGCTGTGCATGGTGCCGTTCGCGATGATTGCACAGTGGGGACAAGCACCTGGCACTGAAAATCACAGCGAACTGTATTTATCTAATGCACTCCACTGCTCGCAGAGCTCTGCGTAGCGCGGCAGATGTTTTTTTGCACTCCACGAACTCCGCCCATGCTTAGTGAAGAGTCGGTTCTGCTGGATCCCCAGATGTGCTGGCAGAGCACCTTCAGGCCCACTTCCAAGGGTTCAGGACTGGGGTGGCACCACTTGAAAGAGTAAGACTCACAGATGGCAGAGTCTAAGTGCTGGGTTCAAGGTTGTTGTTGCCTTCTGTCCCTGAGGTTCTAGTCAAGAGGCCAGCCGACTAGCTCTTTAAGTCACTCTGGGGTCCTGGGTTCAGAAAATGTAGGTCCATTCCTTCTCACCCAGTCACGAGGGCAGCAGCTCAGCACAGCAGGACAAAAGTCCTTCAGAGCAGCAGTCCAGCAGAGTGGCAGTCCTTCCAGAAGCACAGCAGTCCTTCTTCTTACCAGAGTATCCAGAGGTCAAGAAGTGCACTGAAGAGTTTGTGTCTGGGGTCCAATATTTATACCTGGGCCTTCCTTTGAAGTCGGAGAAGCTTCTAGAGGCTTCCCTTTGAAGTCCATAGGCTTCCTGCCTTCCCTGTCCTGGCTCCAGACTAACTACAGGAGGTATGAAGCCCTTTGTGTTGAAGCAGGACACAGCCTATTCAAGTGTAAGTAGGGCTGTGCCCAGCTCCGCCCTCTCATCCTGCCAGTGATGGCCCATCCAGGCACACTTAAGCTCACTATTGTGTGTGGCTGTCTAGGAGGAGTACACAAAGCAAAACTGTCAGCTGCATGCAGTCATGTGACCCAGAAACAGGCTGCAGGCACTAAATGAAAACAACAACTTTCTAAAAGTGGCATTATCAACATTGTAATTTAAAATCTGACTTCACCATGAGAGAGGATTTTGCACAAACATTCCAAAGTCTCTAACCATGAATTGGTACATGCTCCCATTTGAAAATTATCACTTATTAAATGTAATAAGGTAACTCCAATGTTATCCTATAGCAGAGGCAGGCCTTGCAGTAGTGAAAAAGTAATTTGGAAGTTTCTCACTACCAGGACATGTAAAACTTAAAAGTACATCTCCTACTTTTTTTTAATTCACTGCACCCTGTCCTCTGGGCTGTCCAGGGCCTACCCCAGAAGTGACTTACATGTATTATAAAGGAAAGTTTAGGTCTGGCAAAAGTTTTATTTTGCCAGGTCGAAATGGCAGTGTAAAATTGCACACATGGGCTACAATGACAGGCTGGAAACATGTTTAAAGGGCTACTTAAGTGGGTGGCACAATCAGTGCTGCAGGCCCACTAGTACCATTTATTTTACAGGCCTTGGGAACCGGTAGTGTCACTTTACTAGGGATGTATAAGTAAATGAAATATACCAATTGGGTATAAGCCAATTCTACCATGTTTTAGGGAGGGAGCACAAGCACTTTAGCACTTGTTAGCAGTGGTAAAGTGTACAGAGCCCTAAAGCTGTCAAAAACAAATTCAGCAAAACAGGAGGGTTGAAGGCAAAAATTAGTGGGGAACCGTAAATATATTTGGTTTTTTTGATGCTCAGTAGTTAATTCTTTTTTCTTATTTTGCAAGTCTGAGTTCATTTAAATCAATAAAAGCATCATTATGATTTGCTTTTGTAAGGCAATCATACACTCCAAACGGTTTATGGCACTTAGTGGGCTAAAGCACAACTAAAAAGGCAAAACCTCAAACGTATACTCTGCATCATTAAGGAGCACAGATAGAAGGGGATGCAGTTTGCAAGGGAAGGTGCCAGAACGGAAACGACATGTGCACCAATGTACTGCCTCTTGAAGCGAGGATTCGTCAGAAGGCCCTATTTGGCTGAATGCAATGGATGAATCTGAATGTTTTGTATTTGTCAAACAGTATCTTGCCTTACCATATACAATTTTAGGCAGCTGGCAACGTAATTTAAAGAAAACATGGGCCAAGAATGGGAAGGCAGTTAAGCTGGGACAGAATTATAGTACGCAGCAATCTTTTGTGCACCACCTCAAGGTGATTTGGTGCAATTTCCAGCAACTTAAAGCACAGGAAGTTTTTTTTAGCAAGGTCAAGATACAACATTTTGGCATAGTTAATCCTAGGTAGCAGTAAAAGCAGATTTCTATCCTCCAAGGTAAGACAGAATAAGTACCTACATAAGTGCTTGAGAGGAAAGAGACAGGCAGAAGTGATGGATGAGAACTAGGAAACTAACTGAACACTGGTATCCATTTTGAAGCCACTAGAACCTGAAGATGGTGCAGGGTCACCTTAGGTGCCAGTGAGCAATCAGACAAGGGTGCCCAAAATCCTTCCACTTTAGCATGTGTAAACCAGCACACTCCCGCTTCAAAATAAATTCAGTTCTGAGGAAAGACATCCTAGTTGTTCAGTCCCCAGAGGATCTAGAAACAGGAAGTCACTAATGTAGTGGACCTTGTTCTCTGAATATACTAGGTCCAGTTCCACGGAATCCAGGAAGCAATTGAATGTCTCAAAGTGTGAGCAGGCAACAATGAAATGCATGGACATGCATTTATCTATAGAGAAATTGTGCTCAAAACTTAACTGTAGAGGCAAAAAATCAATTGGGTGAACCAGGAGAAGCCGGAACCCTGACTAAATTACTGACTTCACCATGAATGCACCTCTTTCTGGTGCACTCAACTCAGTTAATGCCTCATCAAATAAAGTGTATTACACGGCACAAACGATGTCATTCAGCCCACTATTGACTGGTTGTCCTACGGAAATTGAAGATTATGTATCAGCTGGAACGTGCCTTTTTCTTACTTAGGTACCCACAAGAGGGGTGACCAAACCAGGTTCTCTGAAGGCAAAGAGCAAAATAGGCCTGCTATTATGCCTCCCACACTTCTTTCTGTAGCTTCTTTCTGGCAATCCCAGGTTGCATAAGAATTGAGTTTTTGATTCTCCATGGAAAAAGAGAATGGGGCAATTCAGAGCCAAATCTAAAGTCAACTGTACAAAGATTGAGCAAACTGTGCTTTTTTTAATCTTCCTATAAGGTGGGCCAGGACATGGAAGCGGATAGGGGATGTTGCTTCAGTTAGGCTCCTGGTATGCTAGTGAGGTTTCATGGTGTGGTCTCTGGGCTTCCCTTGTTTCTTAAAACATGTTTTAGGAATTTCCCTGAATGCTACAAGGGGAGCAGACGTGTATTTACAGGTTTCCCCCATGCATTCTTTCAGTTGCACTGCCAGCATGCACTTTATCCCCGCCTTGTCTACTCGCACAAAAGGAATGGTTGAATTTGTCTGCACTTTGGGCCAGCTCAAACTCCCCATGGGCTCCTTGCCGGTGCAGTCACTCGCCAGTAACTCTAAAATTATAGGTAATCGCTGTACGCCCCTCTGTGCAACAAGAACACCCAATACAAGAAACATGAAGTTTGGGTCTCCTGACCATTCAGATCAGACATAAACTTACAGGCCAACTCCATTGCTCTAGTTCTCACTGGGCACACTATCTGTGCCACCTTGTTGGTAAAAAAGCAAAACTGATTCCTTTGCTAAAGAAGCTTTTTGCTGATCCAGCTGTTTTGCCTAATTTTCAGCCAATTCACTGCTACCTGTTGCTACTAAAAAATTTGAGAGGTTTGTCAACATTCAGGTATCTAATATTTAGAGGCCAATATGTTTCTCTATAGTACCCAGTCAGGTTTTCGGCCACAGCATTTTACCGTATCTGCCTTCTTGGAAGTGACAGAAATCATTAAATTTGCTCTCAATGAGGAGAAAAGTGTGGCCCTCATTTTGCTAGACCTAATGCCGGCCTTTGATGCTGTGGCTTATCCATTGCTTTGACAGAGGATGGCAAAAACAGGCATGGTTCAAGAGATCTGGCTGGCCCCTTATTCTTCGTCACAGAAGAGGCTTGCTTCTGGTGTGCTGCAGGGCTCTTCATTGAGTCCTAATCTGCTTAATAATTACATGACCCCTAGCTACCTTGACTGAATCTCATGGTATGGTAACTACTTCATATGCAGATGATACTCAGTGACTTCTCACTTTTGATTATTCTGCTTCCCAACAAATCTTGTCCTTCGTCACCTGCCTGAAGGATGTCCTGACTTGGATGCATAACAGCTTCTTTCAGTGCAATGCAGACAAAATGGAGATTCTTTTGTTTGGTAAGGAAAGAAGCCTCTGGAACAACTTCAACTGGCCTGCGGATAGCCCATCTCTTCCCCATGCAACAATACTAGCAAAGAATTTAGGAGTAAAGATAGACAATAAGCTCTTGATGGATACCCAGAATGGACCTGCTTTGGTCTACTCTGATCTAATATAGTAACAACCAGCATAATGGATGAGTAGCAATGTTTAATAATTTTTGCATTGCAAGTTTGAGAAAATAACACTTTTTGCATTGTCACCCCCATTTGATGCTGAATTTTACTGCTATTTTTCAAACTCTGCTCACTAGGTCACGGCTGTCCAGTGCCCAATATATGTGATCTGACCCCGAAAACAGGTAGAAATTGGCTAATCCCTGACTGCCATGGTTAACTCTTCTATATGGCTATAGTATATGGAATAGAAACTACACCCATGTCATGATTAGCTAAAAGGCACCTGTGGACTGCAGCACTTATTGTGCCATCCACCAATGTGACAAGGAAAACATAGCTTCAAGCTTACCACTGTGGCCTGACAGCTGCAGTTCAAGCATGCAGCCCTTCCTGTCAAAATAAAAAAAATTATATGGGAAAAACCTGCCTTTTAAAAATTAATAAGTCACCCCTATGTAGGCTGTGTAGCCCACAAGGTAGGCTGCATAGTATTTAAAAAGGCAACATGTAGAAATCTAATGCTTTCAAAAGGACCTGCTCTGTCACAAGTAAATGTCAGGGGACACCTGGAAAGACGCCAGTCTTTATCTCCCTAATCAGGCTGGCATCCAACCGACTGCGAGGAAATCTACCGCCTGAACTGGTTTTGAGTGACCACAAAGGAGGGGACAGCACATTACCTGGGCACACCTCTGGGTTGACACAGAAACTCTGCTTAAGTGGAGAAGGGTTTCCCTAGCTTGGTTTTTGGGAGTAAGGTGCACTGTAGAATTATTAGCAGTAGGGCAAATGAACTACTGCGAAAGTGGGTAGCCTACTAGCCTTGCACCTGGGAACCCTTAACCCATTGGTTAGTGAAGAGCCAGGAGTCATCCCAATCCACTATCTGGTGCCAAGCATAACTGTGGCACCTAAAGGCACCCTTCTCAGAACACTTTCTGGACCTGTGGAAGAACAGAAAAGGGACTGCATTTGTGGTTTGAGGCCTGTGACGAAACCTGAGGGCTAGACCTACTACCACTTGTACCCAGGACAAAGAAGTGGACTCCAAAGGTTAATTGGCAGGGACTCAGCAAGCTGCAACAGACCGTTTCCCTGAAGGGCCCTGCTTACCAGTAGCAATAGAACCTCGACTGGACCCTACTGTTGGCGTCTGCCTGGTACCATCAGAGTCTATAAGTGCCTCTCCAGAGGATCTTTGGATCTTAGAAGTGTACTCCTGTGGCTGCTTGGGCACCAGAAAACTATTTGGAAACTTTTGAAACTTTTTCTTCAAGGGTTCAGTGGGAAATTCTGGAAAAGATATACAACCAGCAATTCCACTGTGTCTTATTGGATTTCAGCCTCACCCCACTCAAAGATCCCAGCACCTCTGGAAAAAAAACTAAGAAACATTCTGTGTTAGGACTTGGAAAGAATTTGGCAAAAACTCTTTAACATTACAGAGCATCAGCAGGACCAACCTCCTTAATGTGTCTGGCCGTTGGTTCCATGAGGATAGCTATAGTTTCTGCAGCCACCCGTGCAGGGAGGATTTTTCTTCTCAAAAGGTGACATCGTCCCATTCTGCATTAGGACCTAGAAGAAATGTCAATGTTTTTCTTCAAAAAAGTGACAAAGTCTCTTCCTGAGGAGGTGGGACTTAGAAACTCCTAGACATTCAATGGAACCAGTCCTCTTGGTGTGTTTGCCCAAGTCTCCATCGAGTTTGACCTGAAACTGCACCTTGGTCACAGTCTACCAAAGGTCTGAATTAAATTTTTCTTGGCACTTTTTCTGCTTAAATATTTGAAAATTCATATCTCTGGTTCCCATTATTGGATACTTGTTGTTTTGGTGTCATTTTGTCTATTACATTTGTCTCTCTTTTAATAAATTGGAGTGGGATTTTCAGTGTGGTGTGTCATTGACTTTTTATCTGTTTGGTACTTCTAAATATCTAAGCCTGTCTGCCCTGTGCCATAGTTACCAGGGGCTGAGCTCAAGTTTAAATTATTGACACCTTTGACTAAACCTAACAGGTTAGTAACATTATTACTTATGGTGGACTGACTACCATCCATCCCAACAAACCTACCAATTCTGAGTTGAAGGGCCAAGCATCTGCCTCAGCTTACCTAGAGATAAAATGTATCATGCATATAACAATTTCAGAGACTGGTAGGCATATTAATTTATTGTTGTTGTGAATTCTGATAGCCTTTCACCACTGGTGCAAACAAACTCAAAAAATCAACATATTATTTTTAAAAGCATTTGTAAGCCCGTTTTAGTGCAGAATAAATTAAAGCAATCAGTGAAATCATAATGATAGCGTAGGAAACATATTATTTGTACGAACAGGATAACAAATATTACAATCATATAAAGTGGGTAAAACGATGCACCAGGGATGTCTCTTGTTCACCTTGCTGTTCACCATAGTGGTGGAATGACTGGTGTGCCTGCTGAAACAAACAACTTAATTTATGGTGACCACATAAACACATAATAGCACTGCCTGTGGATGAGTGTGGGAAAGTGACACCTGACTTTGAGCTTTATTATTTAGCAGCACAGTTGCAATGGGAAACGAGGTGGCTAGATGAGAGATGCCTGCATATGACAGGAGGCATAGTAGTGTCCTCGTGCTAATAGAGTTACTAAGCATTCTACTACACCCAAAGAAAGGGTTTGAGGGAACCACAATGCTGATAAAAGTGCTAAAGATCTGTTGGATGTGCAGCCTGCAGAACACTTACACACACCATATACAGCTGAAGTGCTAATGGCTAGTGTAAAGGCTCTACAACGTGAAGGGGCTTTGAAGGGGACTGGATAAAGCAGCGAGAGACCCTGGGAGAACTCTATTTAGGAGGGACCCTAAAAAAGTTCAGGGAATTCATTGGAGTTTATGGTAAACCAAAGAGACACTTCTGCTTCATTGTTCAATTCGTGCCACCCTGCACTTGTGCTGAAATATGGGGCACAATGAGCCAACCACCTTGAGCTCAGAATTGTATGCACCACCAGAGGTAGGAAAAAAGGCGGTAATGCTTATCTGCCAAGCGTTACTACAACAGTCAAAAAGATTGTTGGAAATCTAAGGGATAAATGGACTCGAAATATTAATAAATATATGTGTGTGCAAGACTGATGCTATATTTTTGTTAATGAGTGAAGCATATCAAGAAATGCTTGCTTTTGCCGGATGCATCTTTATTACATTCAGAGTGTCTACCTCACACCTAAGAGGATAAATACATTATTTGCATGGGCCTAAGTGAAATGCCCACAATGTAGGAATAAAGACGCAGATCATTATTATACGGTAGTGAGTTGTCCCGGCATTTCTGATTACTGGGAAAATAGTATGAAGCTCATACAGGAGGCAACTGAATGTACCACCAGAATCATGTCAGATTAAAGATGTGGCCCTAGATTTAGAAAAATGGCAAATTACCATGAGCTGGAAGACACCCTAGGGCCCTAGGGTGACTAGGTGGAAGTGAAAGGTACTAATAAGCTGAGTGTGAATGCACAATACTTCTTATGGACACCAAAGAGGGATTAGTGAACCGGACATGGTAAGGGCGTGGGATGCAATTCTGATCTAATTTCCCACAAATGAGACAGTGGTGGGCTGAACCTTCCTCCTCTTGCTTGTACCACAAGGATAGTGAGAACTAATCAGATATTACATGCTGACGACAAATTCTTGGACTGGTGGAGATTCTGTACAGTTGTGATTAGAATTATGTAAACCTCTAGCTGCAGAAAACCCCAGGTTCTTAAATGTTTTTATGAATCTTACTGTGGAACGCAAAATATTGGTGACCCCATTGATGGGTCACCAGGAATAATGGCTATTCAAAAATGCAGATGTTACTAAGTGTGTGGTACTGCAGATCATATTATACCAGATACACATCTGTACAGCTTGTTGTGTGATGTAAAACAATTTTAAAACGTTTCATAAAAAAGGCATGCTCAGGAAACTGGAGCATTTAGGGATTTGACAATCTTTTTTAAAGAGAATGTATTCTTCCCAGTGAGGCGACAACCATAATGATCAGCTTGAAAGGATTTAATGTGTGATTGTGGAATGTAATGAATGGTTCCACAAGGTATGAGGAGAACGGATCCAATATATCGGTAGGATAATCGAAACAGATGAAGCCGTTGTTTTGATAAACCACATTTTTATGAGAATAACTAGATGTGACTGTTGTCAACAAAGATGTCTTCAATGGTGATAGCATTCTTAACAGCAGACTTTACATTGAGGAGGGTACGCCTTAGAGAAGCCGAGAGGGCTGTGATTGTGATGGCCAAGGAGGCAAGGTGATACATGGAAGATTCTTCTTAGAGACTAGGGAAGGATGAGTAAGTGAATGGCATATGAAAATGATGAGCAGGTGTACTAGCATAGGATCATCATTAAGGGTGCAAGATGTTGTGAGATCTGCCTTGAAGGATTAGACTATGCTCATGAGGACTCACCTGCACCAGGTAAGGACAGCAGAGTTATGGTCCTTTAAGTAGGAGCTGCAAAGTGTGGTCAGGTGTACCACCAGGATACCAGACACACAAGGCACACATTTTGTAATACTAAGTCTTGCAGAGTCATGCACCAAGCACAGCAGCTACACCGCTTTTGGTTCCTCCTTTCTGAGTGTAGTTTGTGTAATAGACCCTTCTTTATTACTTATCCTACATTCTAGGCCCCACTCAATCATTGATAAACATTTAATACTTCCAAACCAGACCACAGGAAGAATAAAACAGATAAATCATTATATATAAAGCTCGGTACGGAATAAATATTTTTTACTTAAACAATCCTTTTTCAGTTCACCTCTATAACTATTAAAAATAGGGATAGAATGAAGGGAGACAGGTAACTGATTCCAAAGCATAGTGCCTCTCACTGAAATACACTTGTGGCTTGATTTTTTGCAATTTAGGGACAGTCATTTTGGGGTGAGCTGCAGAACGTAAAACTCTTTCATCAGAATTAAGAGTTGTGTAATAATTGTAACACCCTCACAGTTTTCCCCTGATAAATTCCAGGCAGGTCAAACCTGTCGGGGTTTACCGGGGGTGAAGGCCCAGATTAAAGACAAACGTGGAATTCAGTGTGTGAAAAACAGATTCCGCAAGTTATGCCTCGTTTTCCCATCGAAAACTCGGAATAGGATGTATTTACCAGGTCCGGTATATACCCCACCCTATTCCTACAAACTTGTAATGAGGGCATTTGAGCTCGAGCACAACTAAAACAGACTGGCACATGATCAGGGGCAGCCCATGAAGGGCTTTCCAGTTAATGCAAAGTACTCCTTTCCTGACTCGTGCAGCCATGAATGCCCAACCCAACCTCTTACTCAAATTATAGGCAAGGTCGTACTTCAATTGACCACACACAATTACTGTAGATCTGTCTTGCACTACCAGATGATTGGTTTTGATAAACTGTGGACGTTTTGATAAATTGCAAAGCAGTAATAGAACCTTGAGAATATGCTGTGTTTCAGCAAGACAAGTCTCTTTTTAACGGGCAGCTGAGAACATTTTCTAGTAAAACTGTAGAGCTGTTTAGAAAGATTTTCTTTGTTATGTGTGGATTGAACACTTCTTTTTCTGTAAAATATTTTGAAACTCGCCCCAAGAAAGTATTGGAAAGCGTCTTTCTGATGCAGTATAATTGTAACATCCGTCGAGCTATAAAAGAATTGAAAGAGAGGAATGACAGGCACCCCCCGCGCCTAGGGGAGGGGCGCCCTTAGTAACGCCACGGGGCTGAGCCTCCTCCGGGACCCCTGGACTAGAAAGGGAGTTGGCTGGGGTGTCGTCATTGGGAGGTCGGAGAAACGAAACTCAGAAGAAATTAAACTTAGCAGGACTATTTAAGGTTGTGCCACGAGGGGTTTCGTTCTCTTTGTCCCCTCGGTCTACAGCCTGGATACAGGAGAGTCGTCGACCACCCACCCACCCGGCAGAAGAGCAAGGCGTTGCGGAGCGCTGACAGTTAACAACAAAGAGGGATGCACAACAATGGAGGTGCAGCCATTACATGGACCCCAGGAGGGGGTAGATTCCACGTGTGCAGTGGGTCGGCGGGGAGGAGGGACTGACCTGCCGGTACTCCTAGGCTCTACTGCCCTAATCCACACCGTATGGACTGAGAAGAATATTGGGGAGGCTGCCTGTGTGCAGGTACCCCGGTGGGCCGGTGCGTTATGCGGTGCCCTGGATGTCAAGTAGTGCAACTGTTGGCTGTAGCGCGTTGGGACCTGCCGGCACAATGTGCGCAGCAGAGTGGGACATTGGTGGCCGAGACGGCCAAGTTCAAATATACGGCCATGTTCTAGTGTACGGCCGGGTTAAAAGTGAGAGTATACAGTTCAAATGTACGGCCAAGTTATTCTTGTGTACGGCCGAGTTAAAAGTTAAAATGTAATGTCAAACCGTATTTCCTTACTGTTGTTAACAGGTTGATGCAGCTAAAGTGTGATGCTGTGAATAATTCTTATATAGCCAAGAAGGATACTTTCCTTGGGGATGGTCTGTGGTTGATTCCTTGGATTGAGGTGAATAAAAGCTACGCCGTGGACAACATACCTTGAATCTGAGAGTTCTTGGGCGTAGTGGGGGCAAGGTGACGGAATTCAGGGAAGAGGGAATGTCACGTTGTGCGCATACTATAGATTAGTACCTACTTTATTTAGTTTGCTTATGGTAGGGAGGGAGCAGAAAGCAAGGTCTGTACTATTGAATGTGCAGTTCTAACATATTGCTTGCATTGAGTATGAGCAGCATGCCTTCTTTCCAAGGCTTACAGTGACTGCTTAGCTCGTATTCATAAAAATAGGTTATTAAAATCTTTTGAAGTCTGTGATCAAAGGTTTGTTCCACGAATTTCCATCTTTGCAATTTTCACATTTTCATTTTGTTGAGTCATATGAAAGCTAAGAAACTAATGTTCCCTTTCTCAAACTAAGGAGGCTAAATTATTGGAAATATCATTGTACCGCCGTAAAATCTGGACTTACTTTTCTGAGATAATTAAGTAAACGAATATTCAATTTGCCTGTGAAATCAGACCTTGCTTGATTGAGATAATTAGGTAAATGAGTATTTAATTTGTCAGTGGCGCCTGTGCAACAAAATTTCAGAAGTAAAATAATTATATTCAGCAACTAAGGACAGAAAAGATTTCCAGTGAAA
This sequence comes from Calotriton arnoldi, assembly GCA_963921515.1. NCBI lineage: Eukaryota > Metazoa > Chordata > Amphibia > Caudata > Salamandridae > Calotriton > Calotriton arnoldi. The sequence goes on from CAWUFW010003779.1 coordinate 613,261, forward strand.
TTAACAGGCTGGCAAAGCTTGTCTCAGAAATGAGCCTTTGTATTCATTTTAAATGTCAGGGTCGCTATTTTTGAAAATGTTCTCGAGTGCGAATGTATTGTAGAGTTGTAGACCTTCTTGGCGGGAGAGGTCATTCTTATCTGCCTTTTACATTTTGCAACATATTTGTTGTTAGAAAACACGTAAAGTGTACGTTCTCCCTAAATATAAACATTGGTCTCCACTTTATTTTGGTTGATTCTTTTATTAGGATTTAGAAACGGCGGAGAATCCTAGTAACAATGACACAGTGTAAAAGCTGGAACCAGTATAGGGTAAAGTTCAGTAACAGCTGTATTTAATAAGAACCCACGCACTGACAAGAGACAACCATAAGGAGAGCGCAACAACTGATGGTGGCAGAACACAGCACATGCAACGCAGCTATAAAATGCATCACGCATAAGTATAAAGTATACATAGAAATGCGGACACATCTAAAGGAATATTGGCGGATAAGGATTCTTACTTCATCCCTTCCCATTATTGTTAGTAAAACAACACAAAAGACGCAACGATGTAAATGGTAAACTTAACAAAAATAAACTTACTGCTTCTTGAAAAGTATACAATCGTCAAATTTCCTTGGCAAAATTAAATACTGACCAGATCGACTAACTTGAGATTTGTGAGTCTGCACTTACATACTCACCTTCATGAGAAGGCAGAGGCACCTATGACATTTCAGTTACTGATGTAACCGAATCATCCTTGGACTCACCAACAACCGTGTCGTCCAGTAGTAGAAGAAAAAGGAATTAGTGTGTTGTCTCACTGATGCTGGAAGCGCCATACCGTTATGAGTGACCATCCTCAACTTTCCCCTTGCATTTCAGTTTGACAATTCTGTATTCACTCCACCAGGTGCTTTTATTATGCTGGACGGATGACGTACCAATAAGAACAATTCTGTATACGTTTGAAAACTTAGATTCACCCTTCCTCACTGAATGAGGTTTTTGAGCTTGCCTAAATACCCAACACATAGGTCGTGAACTACCAGCCTAACACTTTTGAACTTAAGCATATCACAAAGCTTAGCCTGTTTCGATTCAACTTTAAATCTAGCTTGACAGTATATGTTCTTCAGTGAAATGAGATCCTAGCTCCTGTCAACCATTCAGTGTTTAGGTTGGTCCTAGGCTTCCTTCCATTTAGCAACTCAAAAAGTCTTGTGGTATTATGCAGTAGCGGCCGGTGTTTACTACGAGTGGCGGGATGGGCGGGGAGGGGTTGCGGGGGGACATAGGAGGGGAAAATAAAAAACAATAATAATTTTTAAAAAACGTACCTTCAGCTGGGCGCGTCCCAAGTCGCGCTCCTCTGCTCCTTCCTCTTCTTCAGGCACATGCTCCCAGCCTGCCCTGTGGCCAATCCTGAAGCTGCTCTTGCATGAGAGCAGCTTCAGGATTGTCCTGAGTGCTCTCCATTAGTGCCCCTGGACAGACTGGGAGTCAGTTCCTGCTCTCTTCAACCCCAGCAATGCAGCTGGGGGTTGGAGAGAGTTTCATTGTCTGAGACGGCCGGCCAAACCGTCATGTGCCGTGAAGGGAGTGCACACATCACTCCCCTCAGTGTTGTCACCCCCCAGGCCCCGCCCCAAGACTACAGGAAAGGAGAAATAAAACAAGTGCTTTTTTTATTTTTCCTTTCCTGGCATTTTTTGGGGGTGGGGGGGCGACACTCCTCCGCCATAGCGGAGTATCCGCCGCTCGTATTACGTTGATACAGTGATATGACCATAAGTATGCCTTTAAAGACAATTGCATTCCTTCAACCACTAACCTGTAGAACTTTCCAACCCAACAGTACATGTTGGATGCATACAGAGATGTGCATTTGTACTACAATCCTTGTCAGGGTAAGGCAGAAGCAACCCCGAATTTTAAAGTTTGGAGTGAAAATTGGTCCAGAAAGCACAAAGCGCCAATTGGGGATATCAGATCATGCCGGACTGGAGCAAAGTCACAAGTTCAGGCCAACTGCAATGGAGGGCGGGAAGACTACAGGGACCCAGTCAGAGTACTGGTTGCGGAGCATGGCATGGATCTGGGTCAAAGATGCACTGCACAGCCAAAGCAATGCATTGAGTCTGAGATGCAGCAAAGCTGCAGTGAGAGGTCCTGTTGTGATGAAATGTCTGAACTGTCAAAAATCCAATAGATAGAACTGAAGGATCGCTACTACATCTCCCATAATGCCATAAATAAATAGTAGATATAAAACGTAGCGCTCAAGTTTGGCACAGAACATGCAATGCCCAGCGATAACGAAAAGTATCAAAAAATATCAGCATTGAAGATTGGAAAGCGCATGTACTACAACATCCAGAAACCACTTTGCCTACTACTTCCTTTTTTCCTAAAAAAAACTGCCCATAAGCAGCGTGAAACCGGAAATGCTTGCGACCGTAATGACCTGGAATCAGACAGGACTCATGCATGAATTTCCCTGCTCACATCACGTAAGGTTTTTTTACAAACCTTATGCGATGTGAGCAGGCAACGACGTTCTGTTGGATTGCGACTGAGGATTGGTGACTTTTTGTAGAGGCGCTGCACACTGGCCTCTACTCGTTTATCATAACGAGTTCCCCATCTCACCCGATACTGTTGGTGACTACTTAAACGCATTGTGAGTTGTTGTTTCACATTGGAATTGCCAGACATCTTGAAATCCTTGCATAAGATAAGACAAGGGTGCCCATACAGAAATTTTCTTAAGCCTTGAGAAAGTCGTTTAACGACGAAACACGTGTCGGCTGTTCATTTGCTGCACCTACGTGTCAACATTTTGGAAATTTGAGTCATCTATGTTCAAGATTGTGCTACACTGCCTGCTTCATACTTTGTTCATTTTTGGAATTAAATTTATTACTGACTAATGATAGTCAGTTGGAACATTTTGCTGTGCTGTGCTCTGTTGTTCGAATTTCTATGAGTAATGTGTATGGAGGAAAGTTTTTCTCTATGTACTGAGTAACACTGTGGATGGCACAGTGTTTGTATTGAGCACGCCAGAAGACCTATTGTCACTTACATTTGCAAACTCAACAGAGGTGCTGGCTGGTCTTTCTAAAACCACTGCCATCAATCTTGTATATAATGTCATATATTAGTTCACATAATATATGAGTCAGTATTTACATTTTAGAGGAAAGAGCACATGCACTTTAGCACTGGTTAACAATGGTAAAGTGCTCAAAGTCCTACAACCAGCAAAAACAAGGTCAGAAAATGAAGGAGAAAAGCAAAAAGCTAGGACCACCCTAAGGCTGACCGGTCTAACATACGCTGTGTCTCTTGAAATGAGAGTTTTTGAGACATGAATTGAACACCATTCTCAAACTTAATCACCTTGGTGATCCACTCTCTATAGAAACATTCTTCTGAAAAATTGCAAAACCGTCTTGTTATATCTAAGGTTTTATTCTTTGCACCTTCCCTGTTTCTCTGCCTCTGCTGCTCAGCCAGTATGAATGGTATGGGTAGAATGTTGGTGTGGATGGTGATGTCATTGGAATGTGTGGATTGCTGTGAGGCAGAGTGGCAGTTGGATCCTGGGCTGAGCAGCAGAGAGACTGCTCCTGGTGGGGCCTATTTACATCTTTACTGGAAAACCTACTTAACATCTAAGAACAATAAACTTATATCATCTTTAACCTAACCACGTCTACTGGAACTCCTTACTACGACACAGCATAAATTGGCGACGAGTTGGATCAAAACTACGTGTGAGGACCTACTTCAAGCTTCATAAGGAACGTTTATTCAAGATTTTACTTAAAAAAAGAACCTACCTAAGGATATTTACGCCCTCCCGCCCCACCAGTGTCCAGATTCACCGGACAGCCCATTGACAGGGCGTATGTTTCCTGCTGCATGTTTCCTGCTGCCTCTTTTCTGCTGCCATTGACACCCTGCTCCCATTTACAGGGCGTATGTTTCTTTCTGCCTGTTTCCTGCCGCCTGTTTTCTGCTGCCATTTACAACCTGCTGCCATTGACAGGGCGTATGCTGCCTACTACTTCTACATCCACTACAAGTCAAGCGGCAAGCCTTTTACTGTAAGTGCAGCCGCGTTTTTACAACAACTGCAGCAGCGAGTTCTGATGGGATGGCAGACTTACCTTATGTGCTGTGCCCCTAGTACCTCACATGAATTTTGACTTGAGCTTGTGCCATTTTACCCGGTGCACTCGCCTTTGATCTGGCATGTGGTTTATTTTAGGAACTTTTCTCACCAGCACACTTCTTACGGATTTGGTTTCTTATGTGCTGTCACTGGCTCAGGAGCGAGAGAGAGGTGTTCCTATTCTTTTCAAGCCAGGCTGGGTTTGTTTTTCAATCTTTATTGGTGAATTTACAAGTCTGGTGTCAACATGCGGCATTGAAATCTACTGGCTCAGCGCGCGCACACTTACTGTTACTAACATGCGCCATCCGTGAGGATTCTTCAGTTGCTCTTGTGCGTTGTTCAAATTGCCCGCGAGGACTTCATGGACACTGCACACGCTCCCTTCAATTGTGAGTGAGCTCTCCCATGTCCTTTCTTCTTTCATTTGCCATCCTGGAATCCTGGGAGTTTCGCCGTTTGAGACGCTTTTACACACTTGCGCGCCTTGAGCCATCCGGCGTGATCTTCCCTACGTGCCACCATCTTGATTCCAGTTTTCATTAACGCCAGTCTGCATTTCTTCCTGAGATGTTGGTGTACACTTTCGTGGAGCCGGATGAGGCTTAAGTGTTTTGGGCACATTTACTTCTTCTATGCATGCCCCTTCTGAACTTGAGACGCTATGGAGTATACATTGCTGCATTTCTATTTTGACTATGTGAGGTATTTGTGCTTATTTTCCTGCTTCTTTCCGGAGTTTCCCTGCTGATTTTTCTTTGACGTCCGTGGAGCCATATGTGTGCGAGGTATTTTGGGGGACATTTATTATTTTACTGTCTCCAGCCCTACTGCCTTTACATTAGAGACGCTTTGCAGTTTTCTTCGTTGCTTCACCTTAAGTGCTGAACTTCAGGTTGTCCTGGCAGTTAAGCATCGTGATTTGTTGTCTCATTTTTGGCTCCCATTACTACAGCGTTTTACTATCATGCATTGTCTATGTTTCTACTCATACCTGCATTTTCTTTCTATCATTATTTCTTGCCTTTTCACTTATGTTATTTAATGTTTCTCTTTTTATACAATTGTATTGATGCTCATTTGTTTCGTATAATACTGCCATTACATTTCTGACATTACTGCCTTAATTTAATCATATTATGTACTTTTTACCATATTGCCATTTACATGCTACTGTGCTGTTAATGCATTTCTTCCTTGGCATGCAGGTTTTATACATTTTTTTTCACTACTTCTATGTTGAGCATTTTCTTTTTATCCTTTGCTTCTTCATATGGTTTCTTTTTACAGAGCACTCTCTTGCTCTGGTGTGCAAGTTGTTGCATTTGCATTTATTTTCTTGCGTGGTCTAACTGGAGGTGTAACTGCACTTTTTATTTTCAGTGGGGTGCAGTCCACCCAGATCATTCTTACTTTCTTTGCTGTTTGGGGATTCACTAGCTTGGTTTAGCAGTGTATTCACCCGTTGCTTGCTTTCTGGTTGGGTGTAAGCCACCTGTTACTTGCTTTCTGGTTGGGTGTAAGCCACGTAAGCCACCCGTTACTTGCTTTCTGGTTGGGTGCAAGTCACCCGTTACTTGCTTTCTGGTTGGGTGCATGCCACCCATTGCTAGCTTTCTGTTTGGGTGTCAGTCACCTGTTGCTTGCTTTCTTTTTGGGTGTTCGCCACCCCTTGCTTACTTTCTGGTTGGGTGTAAGCCACCCGTTGCTTACTTTTGGTTGGCTGTAAGTCTTTGTCCATTCGTCTTCCTTTTGCTGTGTTCTATGTTTCCCCTTTTCTTCGCCAGTCTGGCCAGCTGGTGTGGTTGTGGTGGTAACTTTGGCGCAATCTTTCTTTGTTTGTTTTCATGGTATACTTCCTTCTTATTTATGTATGTCTCTTTCTCCTTTTGCTTTTGTGTTTTTGGACAGTTTCCTTCTTTTTGAAATTTTCTGGTTTCAATTTTGCTCTGTTAAGGAAGGAGATGTGCGTCTTCTCTTTCTTGTTTTCCGTTTTCTCTTTGTATGTTTCAGCATTTTTGTATTGTCGCAATTCAAGTGCCTGTGTATTTCACTAAATGCTGTTAGCATTTTTGCATTTGCGACATCTTCTTATGCAAGTTTCTTTTCTTTAAATGCTGTATGCATTTTTGCATTTGTGATGTCTTATTATGCAAGTTTTTACTCATACTTTAGTCTTTTGCGTTTCTTATGTAATGCTGTTTTCTTCTTGCATTTTGCGACATTTTCTCTTACAAGTTTCTTTATACTTGACAAGTTTTCGTCTATTATATAAAAGGAGGAAGGTGTGTTATATCTAAGGTTTTATTCTTAGCACCTTCCCTGTTTCTCTGCCTCTGCTGCTCAGCCAGCATGAATGGTATGGGTAGAATGTTGGTGTGGATGGTGATGTCATTGGAATGTGTGGATTGCTGTGAGGCAGAGTGTCAGTTGGATCCTGGGCTGAGCAGCAGAGAGACTGCTCCTGGTTGGGCCTATTTACATCATGACTGGAAAACCTACTTAACATCTAAGAACAATAAACTTATATCATTTTTAACCTAACCACGTCTACTGGAACGCCTTACTACGACAACACATCTCTGTTGTGAGATTTTGGATCCACTTATTAAATCTCGTTTGGAAAAGTAATTCAGGCAAACAATGATATATATTTTACAGTGAGGCAAAAGTTCATTAGGACTCAACAAAACCCTAACCACCTCATTCCATGGGACTTCTAGGGAGTCAAACTGACCCATTGCTCCATTAAACAACTTTAAATATGTATCTCAAATTAGACAATGTGAACAACCATGCATATAAATTGTAATCTGATCATCCATATACACTCATCAATACGCTTCTCTATGTATCCTTTTAGTGCTGTTTTCTCCTAGTTAACGAACAAGACCTAATCTCAAGATGGAATTACAAATTGAGTTAGGAGGAATGATACAATCACCTTTCAAAACAAGTTCACCCTCAACATTAATCTGATTCTTAACTTTCCAGAATGCTTGTAGCACAAACGCTAGGTTAGTTTCTTTTGTCCACCCACCCCTTACTAACTTTCTGACCTTTTCCAAATTGGGATAATTTTTTCTCGTTTGAATAAAACCCTCTTCAGTAATGATTTGTTCATGCTCACTTAAGGCATCCTTATTCCTTAACTGTGGCAACCACTGACTTGCCAGAAGAAAAAACATCAGATTGCTCCCAGTGGCAAACAGGGATCTTGACAAGCAATCCGATCTTACATTAATTACACCAGAAATATGTGAAACTTCAAACCTGTATTTGTAAAATTTTGATAGAATCCTGACCAGACTTAAGAAATCTCTGCCTGTGCCAATACCATTAAACAATAATGGTATTGGTATGCACTATCCAAATGCTAAATTTCCTTCTCCAATAGTACCTTTTGGAATGCTTTGCACTGCAAACACTTGCTAGTGACTCTCTCCCTATGGTTAAATACCTGAATTCAGGCTGTGTAGGAGTTGTTGATCCAAAATCAAGGATATGCCCTTTTCCTGACATTATTTCTGAAAACACTCCCCATTCACAAACTACAACAACTGGCATCTACTGTCAAAATACATTTGGTATTATATCAGAAGGGAGTAAGTAGTGATGCATTGGTGATGGCTTCTTTTAGTCAAGTAATGTAGAACCTAAAGAAATGAAGACTCTTACTACTTACTACCACACAAATGAAGAAATGAACTTAATTCATAAGTATTTACATAAAAGCAACAAATGCTGATAATGACAGGTTGTCTGCTCATCACTCACTAACTTAGTTTGGCCCCCTTTCCTCTGATCCACTCTCACAGAACATGCATATGGAAAGTTCTCATCATCACCAGTGCTTCAGAGATGCACTGCTCATAACAGTTCTATAAACAGTGTGACCATTTGCAGCACCACCAGCAAATAATGGCACAAATTGTAGTCCTCAAGATTTTGAGCAAATGCAGCACTAAGGCTGTGATTGCAAGTTGCCCAGAATGCACATATTCAAATTCTTTTTGAAGAAGTTGGCATGTGTGTCTGATAAACCTAGCTGCGTAGGAGGAGGCTGAGCTCCCCCAACATACCATAGTATGGAAAGAGATGGGGCATTCAAGTGAAAAATGTGGGATACGAGGTTGAGAGAGGAGCATATTTAAGATGGACAAAGGGGGATAGGGTGTGGTGGGGTGGAGTGGAAAAATGAGATGTGAAGGAGGATGCTTTTAAGAAGGAGAAGAAGGAATAAATGATAGGGTACTGTTCTTTTTTCCTTGCCCCTTTTACACCACCAGTAGGGAAGGTGTATATAGAAACACCACAAGGTCCTGGCCTGTGATGTCAATAGTTAATAAAAAAAATGTGCCTGTGAAAAGCAGCAGCAAGCTTTACCAGCATTAAGAGTGCAGCAAGTGTCTACGGTACAATATCTTCGCCAAAAATATTGCAATATAAAAAGATTCCATTAAAGGTATTGTGCTCCTAAATATTGAGGTTACATACTTTTATGAAACAATTCTGTTTATTAATATAGAATTTTATCATCAATAACACAGCTTTTGTCTACAACCAGTGGCCGGCAGAGTACTGTTATGTTTCATACAGGTACCCCGATATAGGCTCAGGTAGTAACCTGACCTTTCATCTATATTTTCCCTGCCATTACACTACATAACGGTTCTTGGTTCTGACCTTTTACCTAGTTACTGTACTGCTTAAATGACGTGGGGTTTTCTCCGAAAACTAGCCTCATTCATTATGCATGAGGATTCTTGGAATCTCAGCAGGACTACCATCTCCTGCATAATAACTATGTATAAGGGTCATTCCTTCCGTCATCCTAGTCCGACATGACACAGCAAGGTCGATCCCCTGAGGGTACCACTTTGGGTATATAAACACCATATCTTTGCTGAGGCAGAGAGAGGAGAAAAAGGACTTCCATGCTGACACACTGACGCAAGACGCTGAGGTTCCTGCATGCATATACTCCAGCTCGCAGTGGTCTGACATCCCTTGTGAAGTGTCCATCTCGAGACCAAGACGGGGTCCCACAGTCTCTTACTTCAGGTAAGGGGGCTGGCTTCAGCCTAGGGGGATTCTTGGCTCCACACCTACATACATGCTAGATACACTTAGGTACATCTAGTTAGGGTCGCATCGTAGGAGTACGCATTGTTACTGACATGTATTTATATACCTGCCTGTATTCATTGTTTCAGCACTATGGTATGAATCTACCATATATATATATATATGTAAGTCTGTTTTTATATAGTGCAGCTACTCACCCTTATGGGTCTCAAGGCGCTGGGGGCCGTAGTGGAAATTAAGTGAGCTATTCCCCAGAGTCACATGGTGCTGAGCTGAGCTGCCGCCGGAGCCGGGGATCGAACCGTGAACCCTGTGCTCCGAAGTCAGCTGCCCTGGCCGCTGCACCACACCTCTCCACCCTCTACCATCCTTTTACTCTGTTGGTGCTTGTAATCATTTATATCTGTTTCTGTCTTATGGTTGTCTCAGCACACCTATTTTACACTAGAATGACGCTGGTTCAATAAATGCTTATTGAAAAACATCCCCACCGTTTTATTTTGTGTACCTCTCTGAGACAAAGTGAGCATGAGTGACTGAGCGAAAAGTACTGTACTGTTTCAACGATCGCTAATGGGACAGAGTTGTCATGTTCGATAGTTGCCAAGAACTATTCTCTCCTTGGTAAGAGGAGTTTACAGTAGCACTGTGAGCTAGCTGGTATACAGGCGAACATACCCGGTGGGGGTGTCTGGACTCAGTCTGGACACCAATACCACAGTCTATGTTGTCTGAACGCGCAGATTCTGTATAGGTTTATAGGAACTACACGACATGGCACCACCAACGTTGGTTTGGTACTTATTTAATGGTCAAATCTGAGTAGTTCCGTCGTGCTGTTCTCAGAGACGCCTACTCACATTTTCCCAGAGACGTCTGGAGTGGGAAGGGAACAATCCGCCACAGCTGAGTAGGCATATCCTATGTATTGGCTGTGGGTTTCTCAAGCTTGAAGGACAAATAGTTCCCTATTGTGGAAAAAAAACCTTATCTCAGTTTCCTTGAAACGTCTTCTTTTTCAATAATGGCTGACGAAGACGCCGCTGCTTGGAGGAAGAACAAGAAGGTAAAATAAACATTTCAGAAAATGTCAGAACTGCCCTTACTTTAAAACTGGCAGAATAAGGAGGCACAGCTAGTGGTGGGACAGTAACATTCATGATTGAGGCACACAAATCATATAGACCAGAGCTATTCTACTCATGGGTTAAATTCCCACAAGCAGATGCACACACAAATACATTTAATTTTTACACTGAAGATGAAACACCAGATAAATACTGTCTGTATAAGGACATTGAAATTCCGCTCACCTACCAGGAGCACATAAACTGGTTTAAAGGGGCCCTCCCACACACAAAAGAAAAAGTGAGACTCGGTCCACTCAAAAGAGATGGAGCAACTTGGCCAGTCCTAGCAGCTCACATACCACAACCAGAGTAACCCTGGGCGTAGTTTGCGTAGTAGCACTACACATAGCTACGCAAAGAACATTCTGAACTACACGTAGCTACGCAAATTGCATAGTGCGTAGCTGTGTGCTTGAGTGCGCTGTACAATAATTGCCAAAGGCATCTTGCACAGTGCAAGTTAAGATAAAATAAGTATCTCTGTCTTTATATGCTAAAATACATATAGTCATTTCACAAAAGTGAAAACGATAAATTAACAAGCAGTGATAGAGGTGATGATTTTGGGATCCTCCTAACCTAGGGAGAGAACCAAGCAGATGCCTTGAAAACAAAAGCACATCTTGTTGAATGATTCGGTAGTGGTCCCATCCTCTTAGGACCACCCCAAGCACAGTTACTGGCAAAAATACAATCCCAACCAAAGGCCCTGCAAAGCATTATGGGACGAGAATAGCAGTGGGCAGTGAATATTATAGTATTCAATATCAAAATAATTCTACAAAGAGCTGCAGTTCAACTAGTCGTTACTAGATGTCTCACGAGTCAAATGCAAAGCATTGAAATTATTATTACATCAAGCTGCAGTTCCACTAGTCGTTACTAGATGTCCCTCACGAGTCAAATGCAAAAGCTTCATGAAAGGGTTTCAATGCTTTTGCATTTGACTCGTGAGGGACATCTAATAACGACTAGTGGAACTGCAGCTTGATGTATTAATAATTTCAATGCTTTTGCATTTGACTCGTGAGGGACATCTAGTAACGACTAGTTGAACTGCAGCTCTTTGTAGAATTATTTTGATATTGGACACTATAATATTCACTGCCCACTGCTAATCTCGTCCCATAATGCTTTGCAGGTCCTTTGGTTGGGATTGTATTTTTGCCCATAACTGTGCTTGGGGTGGTCCTAGGAGGAAGGGACCACCACTGAATCGTTCATCATGATATGCTCTTTGTGTTCGAGGCATCTGCTTGGTCCTCCCCCTTGCTTAGGGGGGACCCCAAAATCATCACCTCTCTCATTGCCTGATATTTTGTTCTCAAAGTTCACTTTTGTGAATTGGTTATATGCTTTTTAGCATGTAAAATTGCTTCATCAAAGCATTTGTAGGTGTTGATGATTTTGCTGCTACGCTATGTCAATTAGCACAGTTTTTGCACTGTGCAATTTTCGTAGTGTGTAGTAGCACAAACTACTTATGCTCTGTGAGCGTAGCGTAGTACTTTGCCCAGGGTTAATCCAGACATTGACACAATGCCAGAAACAGACTTACATCCATTTCATAAAGAAATAATAAAACTTTACAGAAACCTGAAACAGTTTGTGATGAGAACACTCACACTTCAGCCAGCATGGGCAACCCCTTCAGTACAAATTCAGGGATCTTCAACTAAAATAACTCCACAAACTACACGCAGTTATGGGTAAAATGCCCACTAGACATGAGCAAATGCCATTTTGGATAGCTCAGAAAATAACACAGTTAGAGGCAGTGTTTCCACACACAAACCCTCAAGAAAAACATAGAATGCTAACAATCTGCTTGCCAATGGGCGTAGCTCCCCATATAGAGGATTGTACCTCTTGGGGTACAGTTTTTGCTGCCATATATACCAGAACTCATGGTATCTCTTCAATAGCAGTAATACCAGATGTATTGAGACAAATACAGAATGAGTATGGAGCAGAACCTGCTCTGAACTTAGGGACGAAATGGTTATGAAATTTTGCCCAGGTAGCAACTATTATATTAGCAAATATAAAAGGGGAGGCAGCAGCAGTGGCAATACGCCAACACCTGAGGGATTTCACTCCTTTACAACAGGAAAGTGAATTACCTAAAATTATCGAAGATACCTATGCCGAATTAGGTGGAGATAGTTTGGGAGCTAGAGCAACAAAACCTCAACTCATGGTTGGTCCTGATAAAGATAATACCAAGCAAGCACCTAATTCTTCCTAGAAGAAATAGGATAATAATAATAAAAAACAAAAGGATAGAGAAAATAGACAACAATCCAGGGGTGGGTCACCTCAACAGGAGCCCTCCGAAAGGAGGTACAACATTAGGAATCGTGATAACATTAAAAAACCTGACAGGTATCAGGATACTGATACACGTTCCTCTGGTTCCTTTCAGTGTTCATCAAAAAACTCAGAGAGGGAAGGAGAGTCAGAACACAGACAAGAAGAACTTACAAAGTCCAGAAACACGTAACGCACTTCATACTATACTTCCAAAAAAGAAGAGAAACAAAAATCAAAACCTCAATTTAAAAAGAAGAAAGTAGCAGGTCTTAAAGTTAGACATGCCAAGAATTCTGAGAACTCGACTTCTGAATGGGGAATGGGCTCTGACGATGCTAGACAGCGCAGCAGAAGTAACAATAGCTTGCCAGAACCTGATGAAATTTCTGATGACAGCGGAGTTGAATGAACATATCACGGTGGAGACACCTAATACGAGGGTAAGTGTCCTGATTAAGATACATGAAATAACACTCCAAATGGAGGGGGACAAACCCAGAAAATTTAAAGGTCTCTTTTGGGAGAACCTGACTTATGGATATGACATCCTTTTAGCTGACAAAGATTGGCCACCTGAAATTGTTATGGAATGCCCAAAGGGGGAAACAGTAATTTTTTTCAGCTTTTTCCGACCTCATTCCAGTATACTTAAAGCATAAATACGCGCAGGAGTTGGCGGTGGCACTCGCTCCAGCATTATATCGCAACCATGTTGGGTGGGATGCTGAGTCACCTCACAATGTAATCCAGTAAAAACTACTCCAACTCCACAGAGACAGTACCCAATAAAGCAAGAAGTAAAAAAACAAGTCAGGGAGATCTTAGATCAACTTGAATATCAGGGGTAATTGAAACTTGCACCTCTTCAATGAATAATCCTTTGTTTCCTGTAATGAAATCCGATAATTCATACCGTCTAGTTTTAGACTACAGACATCTGAACACATGCACTAAAACATTTGCAGTACAGAATGTACACAGTGCCGCATTAATGAATAACAATGTGTGAAAAAAATACAAAACAACATTAGATATCTCAAATGGATTTTTCTGCCAAAATATAGCGCCTGAAAGCAGATATTTAACAGCGTTCTCAGTGCTCAGTTCTCATCGTCAATTCTGTTGACTCCTTCAAGGGTATAAGAATAGCCCTGGGTTGTTCTCAGCTAGGGTAACAGAGTTACTTCAGAATTTGTATAAAGAGGCATTGTCCGATGTAGATGATATTTATCTGATGGATGATGATTTAATGGATCACTTGACCCGGGTGAGCAACATACTTTTGGGGTTCACCTCTGAGGGCTACAAATTCAACTTTAAATAATCAAAAATAGCCCACCTCAATGTCCTATTTTTGGGATATGAGCTTTCAAGTGAAGGGAAAAGCCTGGCAGCTAACTTTTTAGAAAAGTGTGCGCTGCTCCAACCTCCTAGATCGTTGAAAAACATACAATCCATATTGGGATTCTTGAATTTTGGCAGAACTTACATTTTGGATTATGCAGAAAAAGTGAAACCTTTCTACGATCTACTAAGAACTGGTTTTTCAGTTGGGCATTGGACACAGGAACACACAGATGTCCTTCGTTCCTTGCAAGCTGACATGATAGCTTCAAAACACCTACACACACGTGTAAACACCATAAATTTTGTGATCCGTGTTATAGCGGGTCAATCCGGGTATACATACATAACCTTCAATGAAGGCGAAACTGTACCTATAGCATATAAGTCTCACCTGTACACAAACGCAGAAATGCATTTTGCTTCCACAGAAAAAATTCTGACAGCAGTACAGACGGCTGTACTGAGAGAAAGAGCACTGGCTCAGGGGAAATGAATAATTGTTGTGACTCTGGTACCGGCCTTAGAGGCTGTCACAAAAGCAAGCGTTTCAAATGCTAAAGCTTTACATCCAAGATGGATACAATGGGCTAATTCTCTCACTGCAACAGATGTAGATTACAAATTTGACTCTAGACTTAAAATGCAAGCATTCTTACAATATATCCTCTCCCTAATGAAATAATGCCTCTAGATCAGTATGAATATATTATTTACACTGATCGATCTGCTCAGCGGCCATAGGAAGTAAACAACAATACAGTGCCACGTGTGTGATTGTGAAGGGTCGTATGCAGGAAGGCAAATTCCATCCTAGCAGTACAAAGACTCAGTCTCTAAGAGACTACACAGCGCAGCTGGCAGAATTGAAAGCCCTGTTACTGGCAATAATAAATACGGATCGAGAATTCCCCACACTGATTGTGTGCGATTCATTTTACTGTGTCCAGTCATACAATGCATATCTTCACTACTGGGGTCAGAACGGGTTTAAAGACTCAAAAGTTTGCACAATTAAGCGTAAATTGCTATGGGAACAGGTAGCTGAGTTGAAAAACGAACTACAGAGAGCTCACGTAATACACATGCTGAGTCATCAATGTGATGGCGTTCACGTTGAAGGTAATTCATTGGCTGATGAAGCCGCAAAAGGGGCAGTATGAACTGCTGCCGTAGCTGCAATCACTCGTTCTAGCACGAGAATAGAAGGACAGATAATGGTAGCTGTTGGAAGTGGAGGTCCTTATCGCTCACCGCCGCCACAAAATGCTGGAGGCGTGCGTCCCCGACCCCTCGCTTCAACGTTAGGCTAAGTAAGGACACCGTCTGAGATAGCCCTGCTCACCCCCTTAGTAGCTTGGCACGAGCAGCCAGGCTTATCTCCAAGGCACGAGTGTTCAGTATGTGCAACCACGCTCACAGTAACCCCATGATGTCATCACAAATAGACTCCACACGAGTATTGATAAAATGAGTATAATCTTTATATAAGAAATTATACGATACGACCACATGATACAAAATCAACATATATAAGAATGGGTAGTATTCTTTCCGGTGGGTTGGTAGGTTCTAATCCCAACCACCGCTTCTAACCAACAGTTAAGCTCTTTTCTAACCGTTTCCCAAAAGGTTAGGCAAGTCGTATTGCTAGAATAACACACATTGCAAAAGGAAACAATACTGCAATGCGTAACGATATTCTCTTATACTGTGCAACAGAGAAACAATGCCATACGTAGCACCACAATCATGTACTTTGCAATTGAAGGAATAATGCAATGCGTATCAGCACCAGCATGCCCCGTACCAGGAGGAAACAAAGCAATGCGTCACGCTACAATCCTGTGCAGTGCAATGAAGAAATAATACACTGTGCCATGTTATACTCAGATACTGTGCACTGAAGAAATCATGCAATGCACCACGTTACAATCAGGTAATATGCAAGGGAGAAATAACGCAGTGCGTAGCGCACCAAGCATAAAGTTCGTCAGGCACAAATGAGGTCAGGCGTCATACGACAGTTCAATAGTTCGTTAGCAGCAATAATGCAAAGTGTAATACGTCAGTTTTATGTGCTCCTTTAACAGTGCCCCCGTTATGGATCAAATGATGACACAGAGTACTGCTTCCCACTCAGGCCCCAGTACTGCCCCGTCTTGGGTCAGCACGGGCCGGGATCCGAGCCAAAGCAACGGCTCGTGCAGCTGATGGAAGAGGGAGGCCGAGAGAGTGTCCCTCCGGGACCGCACCCCGCCCCAGGTGTTGATCCACGGTACCTGGGGGGGCGTGATCCCACTCTCCTCCCCAACGTCAGCGACTTGGGCCTTGATCCAGAACTCCGTCACGGGTTGCAGCGGACTCGGGCCGGCGGCTCAGCTCTTCTGTGGCTGCAGGTCCGGGCCGCTGCTGATTGACTCCGAGGGCCCCAATGACTTGGCCCTCACTCCGGCGGTCTCAGTCCACACCGAGACCCGCCCTCAGCACAGTGGAGACTTCACTTCAATTCGGTGCACACCCTCACCAGGCACTCCTCACCAGCACCTCAGGTTGCACTTCGACACGCACACCGCGTGTCCGAGAATCGCCTCTTCTCCGGTGCTCACGACGATCCGGCGCTCTTCACCAACGCTCCGCTTGCACCTCAACACGCACCCTGCGTGTTCGAGCCTCGCCTCTTCTCCCGGTGCACACGATGTCCAGGCGCTCTTCACCAATGCCCTGGCTGCACCACAACATGCACTCTTGCGCGTCCGAGTCTCACCTCTTCTCCCGGTGCACACGATGTCCAGGCGCTCTTCCCTAATGCACTGGCTGCACCACGACACGCACTCTTGCACGTCGGAGACTCACTTCTTCTTTTGGTGCCTACGAGGCCCAGGCGCTCTTCACCAACACCCGTTCTGCACCACGACACGCACCCTTGCGCGTCCAAGACTCACTTCTTCCGTTGGTGCACACGATGTCCAGGCGCTCCTCACCAACGCCCTGGCTGCACCACGACACGCACACTGCGTGTCTGAGTCTCGCTTCTTCCTTTGGTGCACACGAGGCCCAGGCGCTCCTCACCAATACCCGGGCTGCACCACGACACGCACCCTTGTGCGTCCGAGCTTCGCCTCGTCTCCCCGTGCACACCACGACCAGACGCTCCTCACCAACGCCTTGGCTTGCACCACGACATGCACTCTGCGCATCTGAGACTTAGCTTACTCCTGCATGCCCACGATCACAAGGCACAACTTCCAAGGGTCTCAAGCGGCCAAAAAGCACGTGCACACCGCGTTGCTTGGGACTTCTCCGGAAACTTTTATGATCCTGTGTTTCCAAACAGGGAGCCAGCTCACCTCGGGCCCTTGGGGTTACAAGACACAGCACAAAGCACAGTCTTCTTCAAACAGGGGGACCCAGCGCCTCCAAGCACAGTCCCAACAGCCTCTTCCTTAGTTAGAACAGCAAACTGCAGACCAGCCCCAGATCACGAAGCAAGGATTGATCTATCCACAGCAGTCTCTTCAGTTGTTCCTTCTTTAGCAGAGGTTCCTCTTGACCACAGAATGGGTCCAAGCCTTTTCAGTCTCAATCCATATCTGTTTCATTCCAACGTTCAGGGGCTTCAGCTCTCATTGTTATACTCCTTAATGTCTTTGAAGTTTGTATGTGCTCAGGGGTCTCTGACCCCTCCATAAATCAACTCTGGGTGTCTCCCTCCCAGTGTCACCTCTCTCCCTTTGATACGGGGGTCTGGATCCTTAATCACTCAGCAGGAGATGGGTCAATTGGTTTATAGCACCAGCCCAGGCCTTTTCACCTCCTGGGCTTCTTCCCCCCTACTCTCCAGATGCAGGGCAGCCTGGTGCCATCTCAACCCCTCCCTCGGTCAAGACCTCTCCCAGCTCCTCTCACCTTTGAGTTCCAGACAGACAATCCACATTTCTGAGACACACAGAAATGCTCAGAGCACAAAACTCAGCCACTTTCTAAAAGAGTGGCTTATAAACACACAGTAACAAAACCACCTTCACAGAAAGATGCATTATGACACTGTGAGTTCATACATACCAAACTTCACCTCTCCATTATAAACTGACAGGAAACTAGGCTAACAAGCACAACACCCAGCTTCCCCCATTCTGCCCTACGGGCAGAATGGCCTTTCAGCAGTGAAAAACTAAATGGAGAGTTTTTCACTGTCAGAACATAACACACACCTCAGTTTATGTTCTGCCTTTTACCTACACTGCACCCTGCCCAGGGGTTACCTGGGACCTACCACAGGGGTGCCCACGTGTATGTAAAAGGGAAGGTCAGGCCTGACAAGTGGTTGCTCTTGTCAGGACAACATGCTAACTTAGCATTCTGCGCGCATGCCCTACACTGAAGGCCTGAGTTCCTTTCTCTGCGCGCCCTTGCATTACTAGCCCTTGCACACACAGTGCACATCACTAGGGACTTTTGTGGAAGAGGTGTGGTGCCGCGGCCAGGGCGACTGACGCTGGACGCTGGGGATCACGGTTCGATCTCCGGCGGCAGGGGTCTGCCCAGCACCATGCGACTCTGGGCAATAGCTCGCTTAATCTTCCCAACGGCCCCCAGCGCCGAGATACCCCTTCGGGGGTGATTCGTGTGCTATACAAGTACTGGATTTACATTTACATTTACTAGTAAGGCAAACATACCAATCATGGCCAACCAATCACCATTACATTTTACATATGGAACTCGTGTACTTTGACACTGATCAGCAGTGGCAAAGTACCCAAAGCATCTAAATTGGAATCTCTAGGTCAGGAAAACGGTCTAGGGGAAAGCAAAAAGTTTAGGGAACTTTAACCAAAAAGGCCAAGTCCTACAGTAGCTGTCATTGCTTCACGCAAAAACAGCACAGCCTTACTGAAAGGTTTTCCACTCAAGTACTCCTACAAGTTAGAGGCTAATAACATTCCATATGCTCAAATTCCAGGAGTGGGGGATAGAGTAATACCAAACATGGATCGCAGATTAGGTTTAATTCTAGCTGCACACGAGGGTCTGGGTTCTGCACAAGCAGGGATTACTGCAACGGTTTCTTTACTGAAACAACGCTATTGTTGGCCAGGACTAACTAAACAAACAAAGAATTTTGTCTTAAAATGCAACATCTGTCAGCAGATGAAGGATTCCACGGTGGCACGTCCAGCACAGACATCATTGCTTATATCAGACAGATCACTCTCTTGTGTCTATTTGGACCACTGCAGCCCCCTACGATCAGATGGGGCTTACAAGTATATATTGGTGGCAGTGGATTCATGCTCTAGATTCCTGTGGGTTTGGCCACAGCGCTCGGCTGATGCTTGAACTGTTATAAAAGATTTGCGAGTCTTTATAAGGACATACGCAGTTGCCACATTACATTCTGACTGTGGCCCCGCATTTAGCTCTAGGGCTTACAAGGAAGGTACTCCTCTCCATACAAACCCGAGGGAAATTCGGTCGTGGAGAGGAAAAACCGGGACTTAAAGCAATCTTTAACAGCAAGGGTTTTAGGTTCGGGTGGTAGTTGGGTCAATCACTTATATGGGGTCCAGAGGGCACTCAATAATATGCCAAGAGGTTCCCTAGGAGGTGTCACTCCTTACGAAGTCCTATTTGGGACGAGAATGCGGGTACCTGATCTCGACTATGAAAGCACAGTGGTGGATGAAAAACCATTTGACATCAATAAACATTTGGCTGTTTTACAAGATTCCTCAATGAATTCCGGGCACTACAAAGCAACGTGCAAGTAAAACGCACTGCCACTGGGGAAGTCAAATCAATCACGGCAAGACCTGCCTGGTTCCCAAAAGTCGGGGATCTGGTCAGAGAAAAGATTGTGGACAAGAAAGAATTTGGGCCATCATACAGTAAGCCTGTACCTGTCCTGGCTGTCGAAGGAACAAGAACAGTACTTCTTCCGCCTCTCGTCGGCAAAAAAGAAAAGAGATTTGTCTCCATCGATCTGATCAAACCACACTATGTGACCAATACTGAATAGTAGGCCTCGTGGGCTCCTGGGTAGCCGATGCTCTCCTCCCGCTACCATACAGGAAGTTCAGACAGAAAGGCTCATAACATTTGAAGAGTCTCCAATACAAAATAATGGACTTTCCAACAATGAAATGGAACTCGTTCCTGTTGAAATAGAACATCAAAACACAAATGAAAGACAAATATCAATTCGGCCTACCACTGATATCTACATAAATATGCCTCTACAAGAGACATCTGCCAGTTCAACAAAACCTGCTGAGCTTCCAAAGATAGATCAAACTGCATCTGGCTACTTCATCGATTTTGATACCTTTTCTCTTGATCCCAGTGAACCTGAAAAAACGCTAGTCCAAGTTTCCCGTAAACAACAACTTCATGAATTCTACATTTTTCTGCAAAAGACTTACCTAGTATCATCTTGGCTACAACTCTGAATAATAACTGGAATATTGTTTTTTCTATTCTGGATTGGCCTAGTGACTGTCTTTTGCTTACTCATGAATGGAAATTATCTCCCAGAACCCTCTGCAGTATCAAATGCAAACTTGGTCCTGAAACTTCATAAGTCATCTCATCATGAACAAAGAGACCTGTCCTTCGTGAACATTACAGCTGTTCCAATTCCTGATGGTATAGTTTGGGACAGAGTTTCATATGATGTATTTGGTCCCATAGAACTTTTGAAAATACCTCATGTATTTAAAATTTCTTTAAATTATATCATTACCTCCAGTACATTTACTGACGATTGGGATTTTGAAACTGTATATAATATGTTGTCTGATTTAGAACATTGAAAATTTAGAGGACACAACTGATTACGATACAATGTACTGTTACCAACATTATGGTCATCGCTTTTACATAAATCCAGTATCCCACGTAATTTTTTTACATACCACCACTGGGAACATTGCCCACCACCACCGAAAGGTACTTCACGAACGTTTGCACAGAAATTTTCTTATTTTTCAGGGATTAACACTTTTGACCCGACCTCATTTTTACTATAAGGTTGCACCTACAACTGTACAACTATTTTTTTGTGCACCTACAACTGCACAGACAAATATGCTAACAAACACGAAACAAATTTACTCTGCATCCTTTATTTCCCAACTGTCTGAACAGGGTTTTGACTTATGGAAGGACACTATAGACTTAAAATCAGTCTGGGGTTCAAAGGAATGGCAAGATCAGGGAACAGAAGCACTAATTCAAGCATGCCTCATTCCATAGCAGATCATCTTTCTGAACGACACTGTGCAACAGACTTCCTGTCTTGGAATAGCCAAGAACAAAGATTTGAACACACTTCGGATTCCCCAACCATCACACTTTGAGGGGTGGCAAAACTTTACGACACATGGTGGGGATACAGTAGATTACATCATGCATACAGTTTCATACAATTCATCAGACCCCAATTAGAAGGGAAGGTTAGTTTGGCCTACAGACACAAATAGATGTCAAGCAAGATTCAGAGGTACCACCTAGTATCCATAGGTCGGACCAACGCTATGTACAACGAGAACTTCCAGGGCTGGTGACATCATACAGTGTTGGGAAGTTATGCCTCGATTTGCTAAAAACTTCAACACTATCCCAGGTGAAACAACACTTATCCTTACTATCAGAATAAATGGATCTAATGGACTTTTTATTGGGTCCCTGAAAGCCACGTCAGAAACGTCCTTATACGCTGTTTATAATGAAATTTGGAAAATCTCTCAACAGGAAGCTGTGGAGAGACTTCGTGAAATTGATAGAATTAACCTAGAAAAAGCCTTAGCTGTAGTTGATAATGGTATGACTACATTGACATCCAGGATATATTCACTGGGCAACATTGTATCTTCTGCTATAGATATACTAGAACAGGATTTGTCCATACTACCGCATGGACAGTCTCAATTACGTTCTATTATGTTGTTAAGCTGGACGCCACAATCATTGCGATCCCGTTATGTGCCTTGGTGATTTATCAACAGTACGTCCCGGTTCTCGGCATACAATCTAACTAAGAAGCAGATACCAATGGCACAAAGAGGAGCAAAAGATACACTGTTGCGTATTGAAAAACTGGACCAATTACCTTTCACTGTGGCAGAGTCACAATCCACAGAATGGTTAATTCATGGCCATATTACGTTACCGGTCACAACTTTCCAGTTTCAATATTGCCTAGAACAACAAAAGGCAGGCAAATATGAGGAGATGGGTAGGGAATTCATCAAGGAATCTTGGGAATTGCCATATAGATTTCGATGCAGGAGTGGGGACTTGGAAGTATTTCTAAGTGGTACAGACTGCGAGAACTCTTTAAGTGGATCTCTGATCTGTCAGGATATCATGCTTCACGGGCCTGTAACGGTTCAGTTGCAAACATATCCTGTCATTTGAAAGGGTCCCCGGCTGCCGTGATTAGTCCAGTGTTCAAGTTGCTCTCAAATGGGAGTTACTTGATGCTGAATAATCCAGGTTGTTGTGGGATGCTTCCAGGCATCGCATATCTTGTCACTGCAGGCTCCAGGGTTACTTGTTGTATGCAAGTTTTGTTTCCACCGACCCACACAGTCAGGGAGGTGCTGTTATGGCCTTTATCGAATGTTTCCTTTATACGGTTTGATACTCTGAGCTGAATGAAAGCCATGCTTTTACAGAAAACCGTGCCTTTAACCTCCGCATGAGAGACTTTTGATCTTCAGGTCGCAAGGTCCTCAGCTGAGATACAGGCACTTGTACGAATGAACTGCCCTTTCCATTTCACAGAAATGGTACAACGTATCTTTAACATGTCTGTAACGCGGGTATAGTACACCTATTTAAGACCATAGGTTCTGGACTGTTAAGCACCTTTCAGACAGTCTTCGGAGTGATTCCAGCCTTCATACACTCCGTATTCGGAAGCATTTTTGGAGGACCTCCGCTAATCCTGTTACTAGTACCAGGAATCCTGATTGTAATTTTTCTGCTATGCAATGGACATCCCAGTCACCAAGGAGATGGAAAAAATGCTCTTGGAGCACTGATACCGTGATCGCATGGTACTCCATCTGGGCACATCTCGCCTTCGAGAACTAATCGAGTCTTGGTTCCTATTGTTTCGACCAGTCTGGATTGACTGTGTTTTGCCTGTCCTCCGATGCCTGTTTTGTGGACAAGAATGCGTGTTGGATCTCTGTCTAACACTTCCATCGGTTGCGCCACCGGACGTGGATGTTTTACTGGACCCGATAACGGCCCATGTACTGCTGTGTCCTGAGCGTATTCCCATGTTGATGTCTGCGTTCTTAGAGCCACCACGGAACGCTTCAGCTCCTGTTGGAATGGAGACCGGCTCCTCTACAAGCACTCAAGCCTTGGATATCATACAGGCTGCCCCGGCATCGGCTGTTGGCAATACAGAAGACCATCTGTGCTCGATTGACCTGATCTGTGAGGTGTTGCAGGGACAGTCTTCTGCGATTGCAAGCAACAGTGATGTTGCGTCTCCCCCACAGGACACATAAACATTTGGCTCATCGTGTGCTGGGAAAAAAATTGGCCTTTTTCAAAACAACCAACTTGGGAATTTTATAACAATAGACACTTTTCTTTTCTTGCTGGACAGCATGGCTTTCGGACACTCATAGTTGTTCGAACCATATATATGAACATATTTTAATTGACCCTACCGCTTATGCTACAATTTTAGCATTTTTTACGCGTTATTTTTTTTATGGACTTCTTAGTTGTTTGCGTATTTTTAGAAGTACATTTAGACTTTTTAGTATGTCGTCCAGTCAGATGAGGAGTGGGTGTTATGTTTCCTACAGGAACCCCGATATATGCTCAGGAAGTAACCTGAGATTTCACCTATATTTCCCCTGCCATTACACTACATAACGGTTCTTGGTACTGACCTTTTACCTAGTTACTGTACTGCTTAAATGACGTGGGGTTTTTTCTCTATAAACTAGCCTCATTCAGTATGCATGAGCATTCTTGGAATCTCAGCAGGACTACCATCTCCTGCATAATAACTATGTATAAGGGTCATTCCTTCCATCATCCTAGTCCGACAAGACACAGCAAGGTCGATCCCCTGAGGGTACCACTTTGGGTATATAAACACCATATATTTGCTGAGGCAGAGAGAGGAGAAAAAGGACTTCCATGCTGACACACTGTCGCAAGACGCTGAGGTTCCTGCATGCAGACACTCCAGCTCGCAGTGGTCTGACATCCCTCGTGGGGTGTCCATCTCGAGACCAAGACGGGGTCCCACAGTCTCTTACTTCAGGTAATGGGGTTGGCTTCAGCCTAGGGGGATTCTTGGCTCCACACCTACATACATGCTAGGTACACTTAGGTACATCTAGTTAGGGTCGCATCGTAGGAGTACGCATTGTTACTGACATGTATTTATATACCTGCCTGTATTCATTGTTTTAGCACTATGGTAGAAATCTACCATCCTTTTACTCTGTTGGTGCTTGTAACTATTTATATCTGTTTCTGTCTTATGGTTGTCTCAGCACACCTATTTTACACTAGAATGACACTGGTTCAATAAATGCTTATTGAAAAACGTCCCCACCGTTTTATTCTGTGTACCTCTCTGAGACTAAGTGAGCACGAGTGACTGAGCGGAAAGTACTGTACTGTTTCAATGATGGCTGATGGGTCAGAGCTGTCATGTTTGATAGTTGGCAAGAACTATTCTCTCCTTGGTAAGAGGAGTTTACAGTGGCACTGTGAGCTAGCTGGTATACAGGCGAACGCACCCGGTGGGGGTGTCTGGAATCAGTCTGGACACCAATCCCACAGTTTATGTTGTCTAAATGCGCAGATCCTATATAGGAACTACATGACAGTATGTTATGAGAAGTAGGGATACACAGCTGTGTGCCCACAACCCAGAGGCTGGCTGCGATTGGTAACCTGTAGAAGCTGATGGCAAAGCTAAAATAAATTAAAGTTACACAGACTAATAACCTAAAGTCCCCTTCCCCTCCCTCCCACCCCTCTCTCCTCTGCACAGGTCATTTGTGTCGCTTCTCTCCTGGACACTCCTTAGCCCCTTACATGCTCCCAGAAAGGCTTTGCCCTGCAACTAGGGGCTCAGTTGCGTCTGCATTTGGTGGGGGGAGCAGGTGTAGAATCTGTAGGTACTTAGGGCATGTCATTTCTCTGAATTCTACTGAGAGAAGGCAGATAAAAGGGGCCCATAGTTCAGCGTATGTCGCTGCTTTATTTTCCACTGCCAATGATAGTCGCTCCATTGCCAGAGTTGACCACAGCCTGCGCAGCCATGAGGTATGATCCGGGACAACTCCCGAGCCTCAGAGTACTAGTATAACTTGGTGTGCAGCATTTAATGCCAGGGCCATCTGTCGTCCCTGCAAGGAGCGGAGCGGGAAAGTCAGGGCAGTCGGCAAACTGAGTATAGTATACACTGGGAAGTGCGGGAGAGTAGTGTCAAACGCTGCATCGATGTAATTTAATACCTGGTCCCAGAATCTGGCCAGTTTAGGGCAGTGTCATAGAAGATTCAACAGGGAGAGCTCATCTGCCCACATCCCCTCCAACACAACTCTGAGCATCCCTTGTCCCACTTGTGTATCCATGTTGGCGTGTAGTACCAATAAGATGCAATTTTGTAGGCAGCTTCTGTACCTGCCATATTATGTGTGGTGTAATGTGCTCTATAGAATATATCTGCCCATTCCTTGGAAGAGAATGTACGCCCTATTTCTACTTCCCACCGCGCCTGACCTCTGGTCTTACCTGGCACATCCTCTCCCGAAAGCCTAGCATAGAGCTCTGAGATAAGACACTTAATCTTTACGGACCAGCCATTTCTCGAAGACGGTGAGTCGACGTGAGGCCACTGTCCTATAGCTCAGGGAGGTCACCTAGTGTCGCAGCTAAAGATAGTGGAACACATCAGCGGTGGACAGAGAATATTCCCAGCGGAGCTGTTCAAAAGAGATAATCCCTGAAGGATCAAAGAGGGAGTCCATCCATTTGCATCCTAACTCGCGTCATCGACTTAAAACCTCAGACCCGCAGCCCAGCGGGAAATCAGGATTATCGACAATCGGTGACATCGGGGAGGGGAACGTCGTTGCTTAGCTGGGAGATGCAGCTTCTTCCCGCCCCATACGAATTTGTTGATAGCTAGTTGTAGCGATTGCAGCAATGTGAGGGGGACCAACGGCATTGTTTGAAAAATATAAAGAATATGTGGCAGCACTGTCATTTTAACTTCTGCGATACGTACCAACCAAGACAGCCGCAATCGCCCCCATGCCACCAGCAATTTATTTGTCTGCTCTACAAGGCCCTGTAATTGATCGCCAGGGTCCTCGCAACTGTAGGAGTAAGTTGTATGCCCAGGTATGGGATGATGCCTGCCGCCCAGATCAAAGGGAATTGGACCCGGAGTGCTGCTTCATGGAGAGGGCTGACTGACAGGTTCAGTATCTGGGACTTTGTCAGATTATCTTTAAACCCTGAGGCGTCGCAGAAGCTCTGTAATTCATCCAGTAGCCTTGACAGGTAGTTCAACGGATCCGCTAACAAGAGGATCACGTCGTCTGTGTACATGCTGATGGTATGTGTCTCTGCACCGAACCGGATACCATTAATCTGAGGGTGATCTCTACTGCATTGCGCCATGGGTTCCATGTAGAGCGCATATAGAAGCGGGAGAGGGAGCATCCCTGATGGGTGCCACGCCTGATTGGGAACGGAGCCGAGGACACTCCATTGACCCGGACAAATACCCTAGGGGCACTGTATATACAACTTATCCACTTCAGAAATGTCTCCCCAAACACGAAATTGCGAAGCATTTGAAATAAGTACGGTCATTGGAAGCGATAGAACGCTTTTTCCACGTCGATTGATAAGAATAGTGCTTCCCTTCGTGATCTCTTGGTAATGTCCAAGAGGTGTAGTGCCTTTTAGTATTATCCGCTCCCTATCTCGTAGGAATGAAGCCCACCATTACCGGGTTCAGACGGGAGGCCAGAATGCTAGCAAAGATCTTGGCATCGATGTTAAGGAGGGAGATGGGTCTGTAAGACCCACACTCCTTTGGGTCTTTCCCAGGTCTAAGTATGACCGATACGGATGCTTCCAGCATTGAGCGTGTCAGCGACCGGGATTCACTAAAAGAATAAACAAGCCGCGTGAGGATGGGGGCCAATTCTTGACAAAAGGATTTTGAGAATTGGGCTGAGAAGCAGTCTGGTCCCTGTGCCTTCGCAAATTTCAGCTCCGCGATGGCCGTGATTACTTCTTCAATCCATATTGGGTGGTCCATTTGGGACGCTACCGCCATCTGCAGGGGCGTCACTGGGGCTTCCCATGAGTAGGGGATTGGGTCTCCCTCTGGGCCATCCAAGGCAGAGTACAAGGTCTGATAGAAATCCTTGAAGGTGGACGCAATCTCCTCATCTAAGTACACCTCTGTACCCGAGGCTCACCTCACTGAGTCAACGAATCCCGACAGGGTTTTGGTGCGTAGTCTATGCGCTGGCATACGACCGCTGATATCACTGCTGAGGAAGAATTTGTGCTTGAGCCGGAGAAGGGCATTTTTTGCCCTGTCAAGGTCAAGGCATTTCAGGAGTATCCTCTTATGCTCCAAGTCCTGCCATACCCTATGGGCCCCTGTACGCTTATGTATGGTTTCTAGCTCGGTGACTGCATGCTCCAGCTGCTGTCATTTCTCGCACTGCATCCGGTTCTCTGCCGCTGAGATGGCGATGAACTCACCTCTCACCACCAGCTTCAGCGCTACCCACACCAATGCTAGGTGTGTACCCTTCACATAGTTGAAACTTAGGTAGTCCCCGAGCACCTTGCAAATTGCTGTCATAGTGGTAGGGGTCTGCAATAACGCATTGCGCAGTCTCCACCGGGCCACATTAGTTGGGGGTCACCTGTCCGCAAGGATATCGTGATCATGGCATGCTCCGATAGAGAGAGTGGTTCTATGGTCGCCTCTCCCACCCGGGACATAAGTGATGGATTCGCAAGGAAATGATCAATGCGTGCATATGTCTTGTGTGCAGCCAAGTAAAAGGTATAGTCCTTTAAGGAGGGGTGCAGCTTGCACCACAGGTTGGAGAGCCCCTCCTCCGCAAGCCACTGTAAGCCTGCTGCCATGAACGCCCCAGTTTGGGAATCTGGAGCGATCAAGTGTGGGGTCTATGACTAGGTTAAGATCTCCCCCTATGAGCACCGCTGAGTCTGGGGTGGCAAGCACAGGCGCAAGTGCATTTAGGATGAAAGGTTCTTGGCATTCGTTTGGGGCATATATGTTGGCCAGGGTGAATGTCAAGGATCCCTTTTGTATGCAGATAGCTAGAAGGCGTCCTGTGATCTCAGCAATTGTGGCAAGCAGCTTACCACTGAACTTCTGGGAAAATAGGATAGCCACCCCATTATCTTTGTGGGCCCTGAGGACCATAATTGGCACAGGAACCAACGGGAGGTGTATTTGGGGAGGAGATGTGTTTCTTGCAATAAGCATATGTCTCCCTTTGCGCTCTCTAAGAGAGACAGGATTGCTGCGCATTTTATGGGATTATTTAGCCCCCGTATGTTAAGACTAAGTATTTTTAGCCATTGCCTGTGGAGGGCGCAGCGCGCTGAGTATGCTTTAGGTGCGGGCCTAATGACGGGCAAGTGTCTGACAGGGAGCCGGGGGGAGTAGCAAGGTGCTTACTGTGTCCAATTTGGAGGGACTGGTGCAAAGGAGTAGACAAGAGCATGTGGTACCCCCCCAAAAGAACAAGAAACATTTGAAACTGTCACGTGGCCGGTGGGGACATTGTCGACATCACTAAGTTAGCATGAGCCCTTCAGCCATGATTCAGCTGTGCACACGTTACTAGCTGCTTTTATTTTTGCAACGTCTCTGTCCGTACTTTTCACATGGGAACTGTTCGCTGTGTTCGTCCTCTGCCTGTTCCTGGAGTTTAGTCTGAACATTTTGAGCAAGGTCGATAAACAATGCCCCTTGTTGTTCTGTTCTGGTCAGGCCCTAGCACTTAGACACAGCATACCAATGCAGTTGGTGGGAAACTAGCATTTTGATATAACGGGGCTGCACGCATGAAAAACACTCACTTGGAGAGGGACCTTTCCAGGGAGAAGAGCAGTGGGGTTCCTGTGATGTAGATATACCATCTAGGCACTAATGTATGGGGTCTGCTGACAAAACCCAGAGATCTTCTGTTATATAATAATACCCATTCCTAGCAAGGGGAGGGAGATTAGGCTAAATTGTCTTCTCTCTATTGTCTTTTCATTATGACATTTCCCTTCATGATATATGGCCTTGTTGCTATGCTGACAATATTTGTATTATCAATCAATCAATCAATCACGGCATTTATAGAGCGCGCTACTCACCCGGGAGGGTCTCAAGGCGCTGGGAGAGGGGGTAACTTACTGCTCGAACAGCCAGGTCTTGAGCTGCTTCCTGAAGGAGAGATGGTCCTGGGTTCGCCGAAGGTGAGTGGGGAGGGAGTTCCAGGTCTTGGCTGCCAGGTAGGAGAAGGATCTTCCTCCGGCGGTGGCTCTGGCGGATGCGTGGTACGGTGGCGAGGGCGTGGCTGGTTGATCGTAGCTGGCGGGTGGGCATGTAGAAGGTCATGCGGTCGTTGAGGTACTTGGGGCCCAGGTCGTGGAGGGCCTTGTGTGCGTGGGTGAGGAGTCTGAACGTGATTCTCTTGCTGACGGGGAGCCAGTGCAGGTCTTTCAGGTGTCCGGTGATGTGGCTGTGTCGGGGGATGTCCAGGATGAGTCGTGCGGAGGCGTTCTGGATGCGCTGGAGTCTTTTTGAAGTTTGTCTGTGGTTCCGGCGTAGAGGGTGTTCCCATAGTCCAGTCGGCTGGTGACGAGTGCCTGGGTGACGGTCTTCCTGGTTTCAGTGGGGATCCATCTGAAGATCTTGCGGAGCATGCGCAGGGTGTTGAAGCACGAAGATGAGACGGCGTTGACTTGTCTGGTCATCGACAGGGAGGAGTCCAGGATGAAGCCCAGGTTGCGTGCGTGGTCCGTTGGCTTGGGCGCGGTGCCCAGGGCCGGGGGCCACCAAGAGTCGTCCCAGGCGGAGGGTGATGAACCCAGGATGAGGACTTCCGTCTTGTCTGAGTTCAGTTTAAGGCGGCTGTTCCTCATCCAGTCGGCGACGTCTCTCATCCCGTCGTGTAGGTTGGCTCTGGCGGTGGTGGGGTCGTTGGTGAGGGAGAGGATCAGCTGGGTGTCGTCGGCGTAGGAGATGATGTTGAGGTTGTGTTGGCGTGCGATGGCTGCGAGGGGGCTCATGTAGACGTTGAAGAGGGTTGGACTGAGTGAGGATCCTTGTGGAACGCCGCAGATGACTTCGGTGGCCTCGGATCTGAACGGGGGAGGCGGACTCTCTGGGTTCTTCCGGCGAGGAACGAGATGATCCATTCCAGTGCTTTCTCTCGGATTCCGATGTTGCTGAGGCGCTTCACTAGGGTGCGGTGGCAGACGGTGTCGAACGCCGCGGAGAGGTCCAAGAGGATGAGGGCTGCTGTTTCCCCGTTGTCGGTTAGGGTTCTGATGTCGTCGGTGGCTGCGATAAGGGCGGTCTCGGTGCTGTGGTTGGCCCGAAACCCGGACTGCGAGGGGTCGAGGGATCCATTCGTCTCGAGGAAGGCGGCAAGCTGTCTGTTGACGGTCTTCTCGATGACTTTGGCCGGAAACGGAAGGAGCGAGATGGGACGGTAGTTCTTGAGGTCGGTGGGGTCCGCCGTTGGTTTCTTCAGGAGGGCGGTAAGCTCGGCGTGCTTCCAGCTCTCCGGGAAGGTGGCGGTGTGGAAGGAGGAGTTGATGATGTCCCGGAGATGGGGTGCGATGGTGGCGTCGGCTTTGTTGAAGACGTGGTGTGGGCAGGGGTCGGTTGGTGATCCGGAGTGGATGGAGTTCATCGTGCGGGTGGTGTCTTCGGTGCTGATCGGGGTCCAGTTGCAGAGGGTGGTGGTGGCGGGCGTTGGTTCGGCGGTAGGGTGCATGGTCTGTGCGTTGAAGCTGTTATGTATGTCGGTGATCTTGCGGTGGAAGAACGCGGCGAGTGAGTTGCAGAGGTCTTGCGAGGGGGTGATGTCGTTGTTTCCGGCGCTGGGGTTGGAGAACTCTTTGACGATGCTGAAAAGTTCCTTGCTGTCGTGGGCGTTGTTGTCCAGTCGTTCTTTGAGTGCCGACTTCTTGGTGGCACGGATCAGCTGGTGGTGTTTGCGGGTGGCGTGCTTGAGGGCGGTCCTGTTGTCTGTGGTCTGGTCGAGTCGCCAGGCTTTCTCGAGAGTGCGGCAGTTCTTCTTGGATTCCTTGAGTTCGTTGGTGAACCAAGGGGTTTTCTTGCTTCCGGGTCTGCTGGGAGGGTTTTTAGTGGTGCGAGGTCGTCGGCGCAGGCGGTCAGCCACTTGGCGAGGTTGCTGGCTGCTTCGTTTGGGTCCGTTGTGTTGGTGGGTGTGTTCTGGCTGAGGGAGGCGGTGAGCTGCTCGGCGGTGATCTTGCTCCAGCTCCGGCGGGGAACCTGTTGCGGGTGGTGGTGGGTCGCAGTCTTTCTGAAGCTGAAGTGGACGCAGCTGTGGTCGGTCCAGTGGAGTCCGGTGGCGTGGCTGAAGGAGATGTGCTTGCTGGAAGAGAAGACAGGGTCAAGCGTGTGGCCGGCGTAGTGGGTGGGCGTGTTCACCAGTTGCTTGAGTCCGAGGTTGGCGAGGTTGTCCAGCAGGGCGGTGGTGTTTCTGTCGTTGTTGTTCTCCAGGTGGAAGTTGAGGTCCCCTAGGAGGATGTAGTCGGCGGAGGGCATGGCGTGCGGGCTGATGAAGTCTGCGATGTCTTCGCTGAATAGTGTGCGTGGTCCCGGGGTCTGTAGATGAGGGTGCCTCGGAGGGTGGTCTTGGGGTCAGTGTGTATCTGGAAGTGTAGGTGTTCGGCGGCGGTGAAGGTCTCGTCGGAGTTAGTCGAGATGCGGATGGTGTTCTTGTGTACGATGGCGATGCCTCCTCCCGTCTGGTTGACGCGGTCCTTCCGGGTGATCTTGTATCCGTCCGGGATGGCTATGGCGATGTCGGGCGCTGAGGAGGCGTTCATCCAGGTTTCGGTGAGGAAGGCGACGTCCGGTGCTGTTGCGTCGAGCAGGTCCCAGAGTTCCACGGCGTGCCTGTGGACGGAGCGGGTGTTCAACAGGATGCATTTCAGGTGGTTGCTGCTGGTGCTCGACTTGGCGGGGGTGGTGCAGGTCCGGGGGCAGGTGAATCGGCAGGCTTGGCAGGTGAAGGGTCCGTGGGTGCGTCTCGGGAGGCTCGGTAGCAGGCAGGGTTCCGGCCGGCATTGAGTGCGGTGAGGGTGGCGGCGTCGTAGGTCCGTCGAGTAGTGTTGCATCGGTGGGATCCAGGGGTCCTGGCGCTGGGCGCGTGCCAGGCGCGGACGGGCGCAGACGGGCTTACCTTTGGCGCACCTTCGGCGCTCCGTCGGTGCTCCCGCTGCGCGCGGCCGCTGCGCGGTCGCTCAGGGGGCGTCATAAGTAAGGAGCCGGGAGGGAGGAGCAGCTGGGTGGCGGGAGCGGGGCGGCGAATGGAATCACGGGGGGCGGGGCCGCAGTGGCGGGAAAGTCCCAGGAGCAGCGGGAAAGTCCCAGGAGCAGCGGGAAAGTCCCAGGAGCAGCGGGCAGCGGGAAAGTCCCAGGAGCAGCGGGCAGCGAGCGAAGGAATCTGCAGGCAGGAGGCGACAAGGCAGGCAGGAGCGGCAGCAGTGAGTGGGGCGACCAAGCCCTGTGGAGGGCAGAGCGGTCACACTCTGTGGTCCCCTACGGTCCCCTTAAGTAAGGAGCCGGGAGGGAGGAGCAGCTGGGTGGCGGGAGCGGGGCGGCGAATGGAATCACGGGGGGCGGGGCCGCAGTGGCGGGAAAGTCCCAGGAGCAGCGGGAAAGTCCCAGGAGCAGCGGGAAAGTCCCAGGAGCAGCGGGCAGCGGGAAAGTCCCAGGAGCAGCGGGCAGCGAGCGAAGGAATCTGCAGGCAGGAGGCGACAAGGCAGGCAGGAGCGGCAGCAGTGAGTGGGGCGACCAAGCCCTGTGGAGGGCAGAGCGGTCACACTCTGTGGTCCCCTACGGTCCCCTTAAGTAAGGAGCCGGGAGGGAGGAGCAGCTGGGTGGCGGGAGCGGGGCGGCGAATGGAATCACGGGGGCGGGGCCGCAGTGGCGGGAAAGTCCCAGGAGCAGCGGGAAAGTCCCAGGAGCAGCGGGAAAGTCCCAGGAGCAGCGGGCAGCGGGAAAGTCCCAGGAGCAGCGGGCAGCGAGCGAAGGAATCTGCAGGCAGGAGGCGACAAGGCAGGCAGGAGCGGCAGCAGTGAGTGGGGCGACCAAGCCCTGTGGAGGGCATTTTTCTGCTTGTTGTGGCACGTATACTACGTATACGTATGCACGTATACTGCATTATAGAACACAATAGTTCAAATAAATATTCTAAACTGTTTCGTGTCTATGTCAGACTTTATTGTGGACAAAAATAAGAGTGCGAGAGAAAGGGTTTTGCCTCGTTACCGCGATTCCTGAGAGAGTAGGGAGTGTTGTGTTCTGGGGTGTCTAATCATTTGCTTCTCTGTGAGTGTGTAGGAGAGCGAGTAAAGACACTATAGATAGTCGGTCCTGGGCTCGTGGGCACTAAGGTGGTGGGAAGGCTTAGCCCCTATACACCGAGGTCCCATAATCCTGCGCATACTTCTGTGTATGTGCAGAATCCCTGCAACAAAACAAACATTATAACATAGCGTGACATCAGTCCGTCACAATAGTCGTATTCAAACAGGATGATGGCCTGTGAGGACACGGAGAGAAAGTCTCAGATTCTGCCCACTCGGAGCCCCGATCTAAACTGGGGGGGGCCGCGGAAGGACAGTAGCATGGTTGTTACGTCCCTCCGGCCTCGCCTCTTATCAGACATCCTGCTTGGTGAAGATGGGGAATTCAAGGAGTCTCCTGTGATGCTGGGGAACCAGATAGTGTAGTAAGTC
Source organism: Calotriton arnoldi (assembly GCA_963921515.1). Classification (NCBI taxonomy): domain Eukaryota; kingdom Metazoa; phylum Chordata; class Amphibia; order Caudata; family Salamandridae; genus Calotriton; species Calotriton arnoldi. Next base: position 647,370 of record CAWUFW010003779.1, read on the forward strand.
CAGCTTGTCTTTCTTTAGCCATGGTGGCCGTATCTGGTTTGAGACGCCCAGAAGCTTTCCCTGGTCGCCGCTAATGGTGCTGATTTCTTCGATGATCGCCGTTGTCTCCGGGCCTGTTACCGTGTCCGCATCCTCCTTCATGCCCACCACTGCCAGCGCTTCTTATAGAGATCTCAGCTGCCATAGCTTGCCCTTGTGCCTAAAAGATGAGGTGGAAGGGGAGACCCCACGAATAAGCGATCCCTTTCTCTTTGAGGTGTGTCGTGACATGACAGAATTCTCTACGTTTATGAAGGGTGATCACTGACAAATTTTGGAACAAGGTCGGGAAGTGGTCCCGAAATTGGATCGGATGGGACTCTCGAGCTCAGCGGAGAATCGCTTCTTTGATTTGAAAGTTTTGGACTCAAGTCAATATGTCCGCAGGAGGTGCATTGCTGGTGTGGGGGGCCCAACCCTAGGTACCCGGTCCAGTTGGATTTCTGGTTCGTCAGTGTACCCCAAGATGTGACGAAACAGGGCCCCCACGTAGCCTTGCAGATCAATTCCTTCAGCCTGTGCCGGAACTCCACAAATCCACACATTGTTACGGCGTGATCGGGTATCTAAGTCTTCTGTGTGGGCTTGCAACTCCACTTGCTGCTCTTTCAACTGGAGGATCTCCTGCTGCATCATCTCCAGCTCTTCGTCTCTTCCATTTTTGTGCTCTTCCAGGGGTGCCACTCGGTCTCCCACTTCCTCCAAATCCTGGGACACCTCTGTTAAGTCTGCGGAGAGCTGCATTTGCATAGTTTGTAGATCTTCTTGGAGGGACGTAAAAAGCGATAACATAAAGGCTTTTGTGGTGGGCCCATCAACCTCCTACGCCCCTCTTGGTTGTCTGTGTCCTGAGAGGAGGGTTTAAGGGCCATCCCCATTGTCACTGGTTTAACTAGCATGTCTTTAATAGATCTTCTTGGAGCATACGGAGGACAACGTGCAGAACTTCAGCTGGCTCAGCCACCACTGATGCTATGGGATGCTATCACGTCGAGTCCAGGGCTACTCCCCTCTATCGACCCTCCCGTGAGCACAGAAGGTCGGCCCAGCTGGGTGCTCCAGAGGATCCGTCCCGGCTCACCTGTGATGATGCAAGCGGCTCTCACGCCTCATGGGGATCAGCCACAGGGCTCTTTTTGCCAGTTCCAGAGCCTCAGTCCAGGCCCCAAACGAGGCCCATGGTCTGGACTGGGTTATTGCTTGCTTAGTGTGTCAACGCAGTAGCTCTGCACATAACGTTGTGTGCAGCAGTCTTCACACGCAATGAGGCCTTGCAGAGCAGCACGCCCCTGTATTCAAGCGCATATACAGTTTTGCTCCACCGTGCGAGTGCCCCTATGTTGTAGTAGGCCTGCTTTTGCCCTGGATTTCAGGTGGGGACAGGGCCCATATCCTCCTCCTACTGCTATGTGGTCTGGTGCTAACTCTTCGGGTGCCCAATGGCAATAGTCCAGCCCAGCTCGGGCCCGCTGGAGTGGGGATCCCTCCCTGGCTTCTTCTGCCACCCCACGGGGTTTGTGGGGAGTTTGTTGTGTAGGGAGGGAGAGGGGACTCGGCCTCATTACCCCTCAACTCCCTTTCGCATAGGCAGCAGGGCTATCTCCAACCTTCATCAGAGGGGTATCAGGGCCACAGGCAAGTCACTAGTCTTCCATTCTCTGTTTATTTCCAGGGGTTCACTGCAACAGCCAGGACTCCTTCGCCCACCCTGCGGAGCCCCAGCTGCCAAGGTGGGCCCTGCCCCCACAGTGCGAAACCTGTTTTCATTGAAGCTGCCTCGTCCGGCAGGGGCCCAGGTCTCCCAGGCCACAGCTCCGCTTTGTCAAGCAATATGGTTGCTCCCAAGCTCCTCTGCTGCTCTCAGTTTTGTTTCTGCCTTAGGGGTTTGTGCCATGCTGTGTCCACCTTGGGCGTCTTCTCACGGGGCCGCATCGTAGAGTTGCAGATCTCTCTGTGGGCTACCTTAGTCCCAGTCCGGGCACGGGGTCTCGGACCAGAGGCTCCACCTCTTCAGACCGCTTGTACCCCACAGCGGTCTGTTTTGGGCACTTCCTTGCAGGGCTGCAGCGTAGGGTGAAGGCCTTTCCGTTGGGTCCCCCAGTCTCAATCTGGATGCTGGATCTGCATCCGCGGGGAGGAAAACTGCACTTCTTTACGCGGCTCCCCTTCTTTCGCTGCTGCGCCTGGTCTCGGGCTATAGTCCTCACCTCTTCCGTCCACCTGTGTAAACGTTGCGGCCCATCTCGATCACCTTCTCGCTGGGCCGCAGCGCTGAGTAGTGGGTCTCTCCTCAGAATGCCCCAGACTCAGTCCAGGCACGGTATTCTCACACGCAGGAGGTGAAAGCCGCTCTCTCCCACGTGGCTCCCCTTCCCGGCCACTGAACTCTGCCTTGGGTCGTAGGCCCCACCTCTAGTGCCTGCACCGTCGCCTCTGCGGGCAGGCCTTCTCCTTCCCCCAATGTCGGCCGGGACTCGCAGTTATTCAGGCATCCAGAGCCCCCTAAGCTGCTCTCACGGCTCCGCAGCTACACCAGACTACGGCTGCGAAAAGAGAGATTGCCATCCACTGGAGTGATGTTGTATGCCCCACCACTAAAGCTTGGCTGCGAAGCATGATGTATTGTGACCTAACGAGCGAGGTCTACTCTACTCTACACCCCCCTTCTGTCCGACCATCAGATATTTGGCAGCCTCACCGCTCTTATTTGCTTTCCCTAGACGTGGACTCCCCTGAGCCAACACCCCAAACACCTATCACAGCACTATCCTCCTGTCACTCGAGTCAAGACAACAATAGATTCATTTACATAGGCTCTTAAACCTTTTGCTTCTCCCAATGCTTATTCTTCTGTTCCTTCGTATAATGTCAATCATCAATTACTTTGATATGTACCAATGCTTCATAATGAAACTGTGTCAAGCTGTATTCATATGCAAATTCCATGATGTCTTTGACCTCGTCTTTTCATTTTTCTTTGCTTCTTTACGTGTATTTTTATTTTTGAAAATTGTTAAATAAAGCTGTGTTGAAAATGGCCCTTTTTGCAGGGTTATCCCCAAACTTTTTGCTTCTTCCTCCTATTTTTTCCTGACCTGTCTTTGTTGGTTTTAGGACTCTGAGCACTTTATCACTGCTGATCAGTGCTAAAGTGCATATGCTCTCTGGGTAATTTGTAATACGGATTGGTCTTTCCATGATTGGCATATTTGATTTACTAGTCAGTCCCTAGTACAGTGCACTGTGTGTGTCCAGGGTCTGTAAATCAAATGCTACTAGTGGGCCTGCAGCACTGATTGTGCCACCCACATGAGTAGCCCTGAAAAGGTAACTCAGACCTGCCACTGCAGAGTCTGCGCGCAGTTTGTAACTGTCATGTCGACTTGGCAAGTGCACCCACTTACCAGACCCTACCCTTCCCTTTTCTTACATATTAGTCACCCCTAAGGTAGGCCCTAGGTACCCCTGTGGGCAGGGTGCAGTGTATGTGAAAGGTAGGACATGCCCTGATGTGTGTACCATGTCCTGATAGTGAAATACTGCCAATTTCGTTTTTCACTATTGAAAGGCTATCTGGTCCATAGGAAAGCATGGGAGTTAATTTATAACATCTTATAAATATAGCTTCCCATTGGGACCAGATAGGAAAATAAAGTTTAGTATGCCTGAACTCAGAATCTAAAGATGCATCTTTTAGTAAAGGTGATTTTTACATTCTGTGTTTGAAAATACCACTTTTAGAAAGTAGGTGTTTTCTTGCTTAGCCATTCTATGTGCCTCTGCTGGTTTGTGTATTGACTATCTGGCTTTGGAGTGACAGGGGCTGCGGAGGTGCATTCTCTCAGGTGGCCAATGGGGGGGGGGTTGCTGTGTCCTGCCTTTCCTGAATGAGTCATGGCTGGGCTGAATAGACCTAGGCTGCATTCAGAGTAGTGGGAGGAGGTTTCACTAGCACCTGAATAGGCCCGGTCTGCATTTAGAGTGGTGGGAGGAGATTTCCCTTGCACATGAATAGGCCCTGTCTGCCTTGGACAATGCTGTGTCCACCTCCTGCTGGGAAGCTGGGCCAGAGAGAACAGAACTGGTTTTGGCTGAGCACAGACACTCTCTGCCTCCAGAGAACAAAGGATTTTGCTGTATAAATATTGGGGCCCAGGCCACAGAGATTCAGATTACTGTTGAACTAAGGAACCAGCCAGGAAGAAGGGCTGGAAAAGCTGTCAGGAGGAACTGTCACTTTGCTGCGTGCTCTGCTGTGTTGGCCTGCTGCTTGCTGCTTCTGTATTGGGCAGGGAAAGGACTGGATTGTACTGTCATCATCCTGCTGATAGAGGTTTCTCCAAGGGCTTGAAGTAGAGCTTGCCCCTTGTTGGAAGTCGCAGGGATAGAAAAGACTTCAAAGAACTCTTTTGGAACCAAGAAGACTGCCAAGAAGAAGAGCTGGAGAAGCTGTGAGGAGGGACTACCACTTTGCGGTGTGCTTTGCTGTGTTGGCCTGCAGTGGCTGCTTCTGTCTTGGGCAGTGAAAGGACTGGACTGAACTTTCGGCAATTTCTTTTTTGTGAGTTTCTCCAAGGGCTTGATGTAGAGCTTGACCCCTGTTCAAGAAGTCTCAGGAACAGCAAAGACTTCAAGTTCTTCTGCCCTCAGCACTGGGGACTGTGTGTTTTGTGCTGCAACAGAAGAAAAAGCAACCTGACGCTGTCTACGACGCCGCAGCCGACTCCGAGACCTAAAGGCATCGCAGAGGGCACCGCCGCACCGCAACCCTGGTCTCACCGGCGACGCCACCTGATGCCGCCACCGAGCACCTGCTTGCACCGCAACCTGTGGGCACCGCACTTCGCACCGCCTCGCTTCACGACGCCGCCTTAGTATCCCCGACATCGCTGCTCCACACCGACATCGACGCCGCTGCTTGCACCGTGGTTCGAGGGCACTGCTCGTAAGTTACACGACGCACTGCCCTCATCCCGCACCGCAGCCTTAGCCCGCTGATGACAGCTCTTCAGCAACGACAACGCCGCTGCTTGCACCGTGACCTGCCAGCACAGCGACAAGCCCCGCATCACTTCGCACCGCAGCCCTGGTCTCACTGACGCCACTGGATGACTGTCACTGAGCCGCTGCCTGCCTGCACCGTGACCTGAGGGCACCGCATGCCACACCACTGCACTTCTTAACGCAGCCCCAACACCTGCCGACGCTGGCACTCCCGACTTCAACCTCGAGTTGGCTGAAAACTACAACTTGTGCGGAACTCGGATGCCGGCTCTGTCGAATCAAGCCTTTTGCATTCTTTGCTTTGGAATTTAACGACCTTCACTAAAGGAAGGAGCCGCCCATTACGACTTAACCATATGTGAGGTATCCACACCACGGACGCCGGCCCTGCCATATCAAGTCTTTTGCATTTATTGCTTTGGAATTTAACGACCTTCACTAACGGAAGGATACGCCCATTATGACTTAACCATATGTGAGGAATCCACGCCCCGCAAGACCCAGCGGCTGTGTGACATGTCCATCATACCTACTTAGGTCACATACCTACTTAGGTCACAGTCCTGAAGAAAACCCGCAAGGCCGAGGCCCCGAATCACCCTCGCAGCCCTAAGTCGGGTCGAAACGTCGATGCCCCCATAAGTAGCCTGGATCACGAGCTCAATTCCTACGTGCCACCAAAAGATACATATTTGTGTATTTATGAATTATACCAAAAGAAGTTTTGACTATTTTTACGTGGCCAGGCCAGAGAAGACTGAGATGTATAACCAGTCTAGCTTCTGAATGTTTTTAGCTTTTCTCTATTTCACTACCTTGAAATTCTATTTCACCCCTCAAACACTAGAGCACCTCTTTTTTGCACGTTTCATTTGGAGCAACCTATTTTCCCTATCTTTCCTCAATTGATACAGTAAATAATTAACTGTTCACCTTATGATATAAAAATAAATTCTCAGTGAAGTATACCTTGGTTGTTGCACTTCTTTAGTTCAAATCATTGTATTGATTACTGCGAGCTAATTATTGTTCATGCTCAAAAATTGTTTTTCGAATACAGTACTGTGAATTTGATATATATCGTTTTTGAAATATAGGTCTAGGACCATTGTTTTTTGTATCACATTGAACCCAGGTCCTTGACCAGGATTGGGTAACCCCATTTTTATAATGGGTTAGAATTAAGTCACCCCATAGTGTGGCAATTTGGCTCTTTCCAAATTTGGTCCTCCTGTCAGAGTGGATGCTATCTCTCGCTTTGCTGTTCGGGTCAATGGGAGGAGTTGGTGGAATCTTTCTAGGATTTACAAAGTTCCCATGAGAGTTGTGTTGCAGTTGGGGCTTGAATATGGAAATGCTGGTCAAGCTCTCCAAGAATCCCTTGGGGATCCCCACAGTACCCAGTTACCTCTGAGAAGCAGTTTTCCATCGTCTTCTCAGCCTCGCAATTTTGCTCTTGAGTATGTTTCTCCTCGTAGGAGTGGCAGGAGAGTAATTTCGCCCAAGTGCTTAGACCTGTGATTCTTGCTTTGTATTGCTTTGTACTTCGTTTTTTATGCAATGCTTTTATTGTATGCTTTACTGTTTCTTTCTATTTAACCTTTTCTTTTTCGGTTCCAGGTTATCTTCTTTTGACCTTGTCGTTTTTATTAAAATGCTTTTCTTTATTTTGTGGAGAGAAAGGAGATGTTGTAGTAGTCTTTCCAGTCTCTCCCTGATATTAGTTCCATGTTTCTATGATGTCACTGTCATGGTGACGGAATGTGTATCTTTGAATGCTGGGGGACAGTTACTGTTATCCCTGGAAGCTGTGGAGATGAACAGACATTAAACATAGTGTTTCCACACTTGCCTGCCTCAGTGTGATCACTACACCTAGGCTGTACTGGAAGGCCACCCATTGAGGGGGATCCCCTAGTGTCTGGGGAACTGGGGGGGGGGACTGCTGTAATGAGCATCCCACCGGTTCTGGTGTCTGGCGGCACCGCTCCAGTTGGAAGGGTGCATGAGTCAAGAGAAAAGGGTGAGGGGGGGACGCCGTCCCCAGTGGAAGGACTAGTGGGTCAGGGGTTGCAGCTCTGAGGTCAGAGCACCCAAGTACTGACCCTGGTGAGGCCACTTCTGGCATGGGGGGGTCTTCATGCTCTGTCAGGTGGACAGGAGGCTGGAGACCTGCGCCAGGCAGACTTGTGCGCAACTCATGAGGAGTGTGTTTCCCTTGGGGGGGTTGGTGTACTCCACCAAAAGTCCTGGGTTGCAACTTACAGGTCCAGACTAAGGGTACAGACCCTGGGTTCGAGGACCAGGTTCAGGGTGTCACCCCTGACCTGGAGAAAGGGACAACTGCTAACAGAGCCCCTACCGGTTTGTCTTCTGAGGGTGCCACTCCAGGAAATTTGTTTTTCACTACTGCAAGGCCCATCTCTCTCAGAGGGTGACATTGGAGTTGCCTTATTACATTTTATAAGTGTAATTACCAAATAGGAGACGATCACTCACTCATATTTGGGGACTCTGGAATCCATATTAAAATCCTAACTTATGGTGAAGTCGGATTTTAAATTACAATTCTGAAAATGTCACATTTAGAAAGTTGCTTTTTGGTGCCTGTAGCCTATCCTAGGTCACATGACTGAGTGTAATTGGCAGTTGGACTTTGTTTATTTCTTCCTGACAGCCACACAATAGAGGGATTAGGTATGCCTGGATGGGCCATCAACTGGCAGGATGGGGGTGGAGCTAGGTTCAGCCCCATTTTTAACTGAATAGGGTAAGCTCTGCCTTCATGCAAAGGACTTGTCAGCGGTGCATTGTTCATGCGGCCAGCTTGTAGCCAGGCCAAAGGATGCAGGACACTTCAAGGACTTCAAATGGAATTTTCTAGAAACTTCTCCTAATTCAAAGGAGGCACCAGGTATACAAATAGAACCCTCAGATTGAATCTTCACTTGACTAAAAGTGGCAGGGCCAACTCTGCGCTGAGTCAGTGCAATGTAGTACAATCAGAATTCCAAAGTTTGCTCCAAGGATAAGTGGAGCGGCCACCCAACATTCAAAGGTTTGGAAAGGGAATCCCCAAATAACAATACAAACAAAATTTGGCGGTGGTACGTGACCCCCTTTTTCTTAAATCTGTGGCCTTTGTGGTCTTCCGTAATAACAACAGAAATATTTTCTAAATTTCAACCTCCGGCATAGCTAGACCGGAGGGATTCATGTCTGTACAACCTGTTAGACGGTTGAATAAAGTTATCCTACATTTTTCTTTATGTTATGTCCTAGTTCATAATAGTCATAGCAGATTAATTTTATATACCACCTAGGTGGTTTTATAACCAACAAACACACCAATGTCTACACGTTGTAGCCTTTACAGGCTATAGTTAAGAGAACTAAATCTAACTATAAGTATTATGTTTTCGGATCGGAAATGCTGATTGAATATCTCTCTTTTTAGGTACCAGCAAGTATAAAATGAACGAAGACTGGGACATTAGGATAATTGGGTAACCACGCCCGTGCACAGTGAAAATAGGTCAGAGTTGACATGACCTTATATTCTGTGATATAGAAAAAGGAAATAACTTACAAACAGGTGTGTATATGTGTTTACTCACTGTTTTAGTTACGTGTAACGGTTGATGGGTCATGACTTATCCTCTGTACACAACCAAAAGGAATATGCATTTTCTTCCCTTTATAGGGATTGAGGACAATCCATAACTAGCGAAAGGACTTATAACTACCTGGCTGACAATATTTACTTGAAGTGAAATGGTGTAGTGAATTCCCTACTTTATCAGGTAGATATAAACAAGTATTGTCAAATAGGTAACAGTAAGACCCACGTTTAGGTCAATGTTATTCCTAATATGTTCCCTTATTACTTACAGTGGAAAATAGAGTTTTAAGTGTCTTGTCTCTAGAAGAGGTTACACACCCCACTGATGTGACATCTACATCATTGATTAATCGAGCAGTGGTGCTTTTAGGAGATTTTCCATATTGTATCCTCCTGTAAGTTAGAGAATTGCACACCTATGCATATCTCTTGCTCCCTTGAGGGGTTCAGCACAATACAATCATACTAACAGATCACTAAAGAATTGAATCTGCATGTTGGAAAGGTTACAACATCAACCTATTTATTAACTCACGTTCTCGGTGACGCGGGATTTCGTGGACAAACCTATGTAAATTCTTCTTTTTTTCTCCTGTTTTTCACTTTTTTGGAGTGCTTTAAAGCCTTTGTACATCTATGGTGACTTTGGAATGAGGTTCTTACATCCTATCTCTCTTAGTCTCTCTTTTGTTGGGTTCAATCAATGTAGCATAAATTAAATTAAATTTATAAAAGTAGGTTTTCTGAGACATGTCATTTTTAATATTACAGATGCCCCTACCACTCGCCTAAAATTGGTAAAATGGTGTGATCCTTAAGAAGGTGGTTAAAACGTGGCAAAGACCACCGAAACGTACATCGACCGGTCTGTGTTTGCACCCAACCCACAACACGGTCACGGAGACTTCAACATCTTTGTCCTTTGTTTGACCATTCTGTGTATGTGTTCTTGGGTGGGTTGTTAGTGTGGATGGTATGTTAGAGATTGAATGTGGATGTAAGAGGTAGCATGAGTATGCGATGAAGTGTTAGGGGTTTCGTCAAGAAAATTATACTTTGTGTGCAAAAATGGTTACGATATTTGCTTCTGTATAAATGGTACAACATCTATGTCTAAACAATGAAAAATGGAAAAAAGTATTTATAATATATATGGTTTTTAATGTTTTTTGTATACCAATAATGAAATAATCTAAAAGAAAACCATAAAAATGTTTTGCTAAATCAATATTGTTTTATGTCTCAGAAAATTAGTAATTTAGAGGAGCTGTTCTAGCCCTAAAGAGCAAAGAAATAGAGGTCAGGTGGGAGGTCTTTTTGATATATTGTTTGGTTTTCTTGTCCCCCTTTTCTCCCAGACCTTAAATGTAAAATTTAGAGGGGGTCCCCTTCTGTAGGAGTGTTCGCGGTTTTTTAACCGTGGGTTTGTTCTTGAATGATTAATTAACATGTGGAAATATTCTTTGATTGAACCTAAAAGCTCAGAGATAGTGAGTATTACAAATCCTACTTTTCTCAAAATTTTCCTCCTGCACAAAGCTTATCTCTTGCATGATGCTGTGTTGATCACCAATTTCTTGTTTTGAATTCCCTATGCTGGTTGATCTAACTCAGTACAGTGAACAAATAGAGATATATCAAGAACTGTAGTCTTCGTTCTTGTATCGATAAATAGAGATTCCACTTAAATACAGTAGATATTGGACTATCTCTAATAGATCAGCCTTGTCCACATAGTATAGTAGCGGTCTCTCATCCTCACAGGTACCTCCTTGTCAGTATTATAGATACAATTTCCAGCTATTTCCACACATGGAGGGCTTAAAGACATTTGGGTTCTCGGATGAGGACTTCTCAGCCCTGATAGGACAAATACCACCTAGGGATAGAACAACAATAATGTCAAACACTGACATCAGTGAATGGAATAATCTCTTGAGCTTAAGGAAAAAACTTAAACAGATGGAGTCACACGCACACTTTATGTTAGAATATCTGAGAGCTGGTGTGATTCCATCGGGACTTAGAGTGCGTAATGTCCCAGCTCTGTTCATAGAGATACGCAAGTTCCTGGAGCGGTGGTCCCAAATTGCGAACTGCTGCTCCAGGGACTGGATGATTTTAATCATAGAGACGGCTAAAGAAGTGATGGCAGTACTCAGCCGAGATGGAAGAGAAACTTAAAACAATGACTGCACTTGATGAAGCAAAAGCAAGGTTAGAGAGCATGAGCAATGAAATAAAAGATTTTGAAGAACATCTAGTATGAAAAAAGACAGAGAAACTCAGAAAAGATGTATGGTAGTACACCCAGGAAAGAGCGTATCCTTACCTTGGGACCACCTATTATCAGGATTGGAACCAAGGCACTAACTATCAAAATCAAGGCACTAACTATCAAAACCAAGGCAGAAACGGTAAGAGGAAGGTTCTTACCTTCTCCGATACTTACTCCACAGATTCCGATGGAGGTAGTTCAAGTACATCCGAGGGAGCCCAGTATAGTTACAGGGCCAATAGAGGAAGACAGGGCAACCAGCAGTTTCACCAGGGACAACTTCCTTTTTTACAGAGGGGACGAAACAGGGGGAGGAACAGACAGTGGACACAGGACAGAAACGATTACCAGCAAATGAACCAAGAACATCAGCAACCCTACCTCAAAATGAGGAATCAGCAATATTGGAGATCCTAGATAAAACATAGCACCATACAACCACAGATGATTCTTTACCTATTTTCAATCTGTCCTCTGTGGTACTGACTCAAGATGAAATCACAGTTTTGGGGAGGGGCCTGTCCTTTGTACCGAGTACTAGATGTGACACCTATAAACTCCATCAAGACATTTTTGCTTTTTTTCGAAAGGTAAGATTAAAAAAAAAATTCATGTATCACCCTGTGGAAAACAACGAGGACAATCTTTCTAAATGTAGGCCCAAATCGACATTTACACCCACACTTGAGATAGTGGGCCTGGAAGTCAGCATCTTTGAAAAGGTAGTCTTAAATGAAGTGCAACGCATCACAAAATGTCCCCCACGTAATCAATACAACTTATCATCTGGTGAAAACCTGGCTCTTAATAAACTCAAAACTAATCATGAAATAATCATCAAGCCCTGTGACAAGGGAGGTGGAATAGTGGTGATGGATAAAACACGCTATGATAACAATATATACAACATGCTAGCGGTCCCGGAACATTACAAAAAAGCACATTTCTCTTCATTTACCAAATTAAACACCCATATTCAAAAAATAACTAGAAAGGCATTAGACAAAGGGCATATTTGCCAACAAGAACACGCTTATCTAAACAAAACATACCCGGTGGTGCCAGCTCTCTATGGGGTTCCAAAAACTCATAAAAGCATTGAAGATCCTCCTCTACGTCCGATCATCTCTACCATAGGAGCTAGTACAGAGCCCCTGTCTAAGTATGTAGACACGTTCTTATGTCCACTGACTAAGACCTATCAATCATACGTCAGAGACACAGGTGATATGATTGATAAAATTGAGAACATGCCCTTTGACCCTAGGTGTGAAGTTTTAGTAACGCTTGACATTGAGGCATTATATACCAACATCCCTCAATGTCAAGAGTGTGGCATCCCTGCTTGCAAGAACTCCAGGTGGCAGTCCAGATGCTTTTAACTTTGAGTGTCTAGAAGTGGTCCTCCTTAATAATTTTTTCGAATTCAACGGACAAATGTACCAACAGATCAAAGGTACGAGCATGGGTGCTTCTTGTGCCCCAAGGATAGTGAACATCTACATGGAGGAGTATGAGCTCAAACATATTTTTAATGAGGCAGCACCATTCTACGAAAACGTTAAAACGTGGAAACGTTTTATAGATGACATCTTTTTCGTATATGGAGTGGAGATACTGCCATGCTACAAGAATATATCGCATGGCTCAATGCTAGTGATGTCAACCTCAAATTCACGGCCAAATTCAGTACCTTAGAGGTGGAATTCCTAGATATACTCATCTCTGGACAAACAGGTACATTACAATTAGGTTTTTTTTAGAAAACCGACAGCCAAGAACACGATTCTTCAACACCAGAGTTTCCATCCTCCAAGTCAAAAAGATTCGATCCCTTTCGGCGAATTCTTACGCATTCGCAGAAATTGTACAAATATAAAAGATTTTAACAGACATGGAGAATTGTTGAAGAAACGACTTTTGGATTGAGGGTATCCCTACCGTTAACTTCCTTTAAACGGGCAAAATATTACAACCGGGATGCGTTGTTACAAGGGACAACCCGAGAACCTAATGACCAGATAGTGTGTGTAATCAATCATTCACAGCTGAATTTCAAAATAAAAAACATTCTAAACAAAAATTGGAAAATACTGAATGTCCATGATGACGAGGAAAAAATACAGCTCCCTAGAGTAGCAAACAGAAGAAATCGCAATCTTAAAGATGCACTAGTGCACACTAGGGACAGGTCTAACAACAAAAGTATTCAGAAGACAATCACTAGCCTACCACCGATCATGGGCAACCATAAGTGTGGGTCCTGTCACGCATGCAATACATCCATTGTGACTGACTGCTGGGAGTACAACGGCAAGAGAGGAAAACTTAAAGATATGACTAACTGCAGAAGCCAGAACGTCATTTACATCTTGTTGTGCCCATGTAATTTGGGATGTATCGGAGAGATGGGCAGGGAATTCCGTGTGAGGTATAGTGAACACAAATCTGCTATCCGCACAGGAAAAATGACTGCCCCAATTGTCCAACATTGCCATGACAACAATCATTCTTATACAGATCTAACGTGGTACATTCTGGAGAAAGTACGATCAAAGACAGGTGTACCCACTGAGTTAATCCGTACACAGAGGGAAACTTTTTGGATTTTTTCACTGAACACTGTTAGGGAAGGGCTCAATGAGGAAATCATCTGGAACATCACCCAGAAATAAGATAGCAGGATGAACATTCAGTTGGTGGATCCCCTCGGTGATGTTATTAGACTGGATCTGGTGCTATGATTCAGATATGCTGACACTATTGATCAGTGGACTACGATCGTTCCTGATATAAATTCTTTTCAGAAACTAGATAATTATCTGTATTCTTTATGCTAAAGATTCCACATATGTGGATAAGATCAGCGTATACAGAATATCATATTGGACTGTTTACATAAGTGTTTGTCAGAGAAGCACATAGTACAGACTAACTAGGTATATATAGCCACTTTAATTTCATTATGGCTATCAATCATGACAGTACAAGTCATCTCATCTGTAACATGGAGACGATAATAATGCTTTGCCTATTCCAAGATGGCATTCAAGGAAAACCGCCCTAATGTTATTATTAGATGAGTTATTAAATACTTTACTTTGGAATGCCACTGCCTGAAATCTTAATATATTACCCTAAGCATATGCAAACATATGACCATAGCTCTATTAGTAGTGATGCAGTCCCTATTAATCCATGTGGGAGAAGTATTTGCGCACTATTGTGTAGCTATGAAAACATAATGGATTTCTAATAGTGGACATTATGATACTGAAAGCAGGGACAATGTAAAAAATATGCTGCCGTACTGTGGTGCACTTGTGTTGACATCTTTTTAAACATGGCGCCAGTCGTCACTTAAAGTTTTTTACCGAGCATTTTCACTATACATCATTCAGCATCACGCAGCGGTGACGTCATGACGTAGATCACGTCCCGTAACCAGGAAATAAAAATGCTCTGCGTATGGTGGGCATTCATGCCATGTAGCATGACGGAGGCACCTGATGTAGAGCACCCGATTAGAGCAGCGGCAGGTAAGCAGAATGATAGCGGTAGATTGAGTTGGGCACGTCGTTGTGATAGCCTTTTTTTTAACCAGGGGCAAAGGCATTGTGTGCTGCTGAAATTAAGCCCAGTCGTATTTAATAATTGAACTTGGCGGTGGTACGTGACCCCCTTTTTCTTAAATGTGGGGCCTTTGTGGTCTTCCGCAATAACAGAAATATTTTCTAAATTTCAACCTCCGGCATACCTAGACCGGAGGGATTCATGTCTGTACAACCTGTTAGACGGTTGAATAAAGTTATCCTGCGTTTTTCTTTATGTTATGTCCTAGCTCATAACAGTCATAGCAGATTAATTTTATATACCACCTAGGTGGTTTTATAACCAACAAACACACCAATGTCTACACGTTGTAGCCTTTACAGGCTATAGTTAAGAGAACTAAATCTAACTATAAGTATTATGTTTTCGGATCGGAAATGCTGATTGAATATCTCTCTTTTTTGGTACCAGCAAGTATAAAATGAACGAAGACTGGGAAATTAGGATAATTGGGAAACCACGCCCGTGCACAATGAAAATAAGTCAGAGTCGACATGACCTTATATTCTGTGATATAGAAAAAGGAAATAACTCACAAACAGGTGTGTATATGTGTTTACTCACTGTTTTAGTTACGTGTAACGGTTGATGGGTCATGACTTAGCCTCTGTACACAACCAAAACAAATATGCATTTTTTTCCCTTTATAGGGATTGAGGACAATCCATGGATAGTGAAAGGACTTATAACTACCTGGCTAACAACATTTCCTTGAAGTGAAACGGTGTAGTGAATTCCCTACTTTATCAGGTAGATATAAACAAGTATTATCAAATAGGTAACAGTAAGACACCACGTTTAGGTCAATGTTATTCCTAATAGGTTCCCTTATTACTTACAGTGGAAAATAGAGGTTTAAGCGTCTTGTCTCTAGAAGAGGTTACACACCCCACTGATGTGACATCTACATCATTGATTAATCGAGCAGTGGTGCTTTTAGGAGATTTTCCATATTGTATCCTCCTGTAAGTTAGAGAATTGCACACCTATGCATATCTCTTGCTCCCTTGAGGGGTTCAGCACAATACAATCATACTAACAGATCACTAAAGAATTGAATCTGCATGTTGGAAAGGTTACAACATCAACCTATTTATTAACTCACGTTCTCGGTGACGCGGGATCTTGTGGACAAACCTATGAAAATTCTTCTTTTTTTCTCCTGTTTTTCACTTTTTTGGAGTGCTTCAAAGCCTTTGTACATCTATGATGACTTTGGAATGAGGTTCTTACATCCTATCTCTCTTAGTCTGAATAACCTTTTGGAGTTTTTTGTTGGGTTCAATCAATGTAGCATAAATTAAATTAATATTTATAAAAGAAGGTTTTATGAGACATGTCATTTTTAATATTACAGATACCCCTACCACTCGCCTAAAATTGATAAAACTGTACGGTCCTGGAGAAGGTGGTTAAAACGTGGCAAAGACCACCGAAACGTACGTCGACCCATCTGTGTTTGCACCCAACCCACAACACGGAGACACGAACATCTTTGTCCCTTGTTTGATCATTCTGTGTATGTGTTCTTGGGTGGGTTGTTAGTGTGGATGGTATGTAAGAGATTGAATGTGGATGTAAGAGGTAGCATGAGTATGCGATGAAGTGCTAGGGGTTTCGTCAAGAAAATTATACTTTGTGTGCAAAAATGGTTACAATATTTGCATCTGTATAAATGGTACAACATCTATGTCTAATCAAGGAAAAATGGAAAAAAAGTATTTATAATATATATGGTTTTTAATGTTTTTTGTATACCAATAATGAAATAATCTAAAAGAAAACAATAAAAATGTTTTGATAAAGCAATATTGTAATTTAGAGGAGCTGTCCTCCTTTTCTCCCAGACCTTAAATGTAATATTTAGAGGGGGTCCCCTTTTGTAGGAGAATTTCTTTGTTTTATTCCAAATGTCAGAATTCCAAATAGGTAATATCACAGCCAGTCTGAACAGAATGCAGCCAACACGTGTTTTGTCTCATGGATAATTTCCACTGACTTCATCAGGGCTAATAAGTCATAATCAAGTTCAGTCCTCAGTAGTAAAACATAGATTGTCGCAAGCACCTATTTCTCAGTACTTAATCCATTAATTCCTCATTATCTTGCAATCCAACAGTCGGCAATACATGTATCTGCAAATAATGGGGAGAGTGCTCCTCATCATGGTATTAGCCCTGATGAATTCGGTGGAAATTATCCACGAGGCGAAACATGCCCCTGTATAGATCCAAGTTCTCTGAGGGCAACCATCTCTCAGCAGCAGAGACCCCGCAAGGCCCCTGGCCAGTCTGGGCCAATAGCAGAGCATCCATGGCGGGCCATAGCCCATGGTCTTGGCCCTAAATCCGGGAGGCTGCATATGTGGAGATGCAGTGAGGCCTGCAGCCCCACCTCTCTGAAATGAAATGAAATGAAATTTGTACTTGTAAAGCGCACTTATACCCCCAAAGGGGTGTCCTGGTGCTGTACGCATACCGCTGTGGAACCCTTCCTGGCTTTTCCCTGTGAAATGTCCACTCCTGGGCACCCCCAGGGTGAAGCCAGGCATCCCAGCACTGTTGGGGCCGTTGTGGAGATTAAGCAAGCTATTGCCCAGAGTTGCAGAGTGGGACCCATGATTAGAATAGGCACCGAGGTGAGAATTATCAGGTCCGAGGAAATTGAGCCCAAGACCCGCCGAGGCGGGAATTGAACCCTGGTCCCGGGCCAGATCTCTGCATCAGGGTCTGCCGCTCTAACCATTGAGCCACACTTCTTCACCTCAGCTCACCTGTGGAAGGGAGGGACATAGCCTGGGGGCTGAGAGGACTGCATGCAAGCAGCCCTAGACAGAGGAGGTGACCAGACTGGGGGGCCCCCTTTTCCCTTAGGACATGCTGAGGGACTTCCAGCACCCAACATGACCCTGTTCCCCAAGTTGGGATGGCGCCAACTGGCCTGGATCTCTCTAAAGAGATGACCCTGCTTTTGACCAACTCCGGCGCTCCTGGGATCTGTGCTGAGTGTGTCCGCTTGCCAGGGATGGTGAGGACCATCCTTGGGGGGGCAAACTGGGCACTGATTTCTTCACAAAGACTATCAGGGGGGCTCGACCAGCCTTCCTTCCTTTATTTGCACCCAACGGTGGTGTACGGTGATTCCTTATAATACCCCCACCCGATGTCCGCTGCCCCAGGGACGCATGGAGAGGACCCAGCCTCTCCTGCCAGAAGGCACAGACACTGAGAGCTGTGGTGGCTAGGGATGCCCCCTTCATCAAGCCACTGGGCCTGCACACCTTGCTACATGGGCAGGACGCCGACAGCTTCACTCTCCACCCCGCAGCGGCCAGGCTCTTGTAGTAGCTGCTATCCCTCCTGAGATGGGTCACTTGAGGTTGGCCGTGCCCTCGCAGGTGCCAGCCACAGTAGATTCACCAACCCTGGTGCCGGAGACTCCTACTTCCAGGACCACATAGCACTCCTTGGCACCCACAGAGGACAATCTGGACAGGACCCTTGTGGCCATCGAACAATCCCGGGTCTCTACAGAGAATAAAATCGGCTACTTGGTGACAGAATTGGGTTTCCTCAGCAATGATCATCGTAAGCTCACAGAAAGGGTTACGGAGGGAGAGAAGGCGCTAGATGAATTGCAACCGCAATCCAATGTCAATCACCTGGCCACTCGAGATCTCCAGGATAGAGTGAGGATACTCGAGGGGAGAGCGAAGGATGCAGTAGGGTGATCCCATAGGAACAACATTTGAATCCTGGAACTGCCCGAAGGAGTAGAAGGCCCCAACCCACCAGCCTTCTTCAAGACATAGTTCAGATCTTTTGTCCTTTTCTCCAGCCTCACACCAATATTCTCATTGGAAAGCATGCAGGCCTGTTCCGGGGGTGCCGCTTCGCCCGATGATGGCCAAACTCCTCCACTTCAAGGACCACAACACCATCTTGATGGTAGCTAGACAGGCCGGGTCATTGCAGCTTGAGAATGCCAATGTTAGTTGTTCCAAGACTACACCCAGATGATGCAGTGCCAGCGTCCATCTTGTCGGTGAAAAAGTGACTCCGTCAACTTGGCATCCAGTATTCCCTGTTATTTCCAGCCCACCTTCTCATAGACCATAAATCCCTCTCTTTCACTGACTCACAGGCCGCCTGGAACTCAACTGATGAACACCATGGTGGGGTGCCCGCTCCGACTGAGGCTCCCCCACCTCTCCCTGAAATGGCATCACAGGTAAAACAGGCTCAGATGAGCCTCCCTACCGGGGTCCCCGATGTTCATTTCACCGGCCTTGGAGCAGATTATTGAAGAGCGGTGCTAGGCTTTGAAGGCGGCAACATCCTTAGGGGAAAGTGCTAGTGCCTTTAAGGGGGAGAAAGGCCTTCACATCATCTTGCCTAACAAAGACTCCACCATGACAGAGGGCTCACACTGAGACTCCCAAACCTCACCTCAGGTAACACCGCAGATGGCCTACAATGACTCGGCACATCACGTGATAGCCTCCTTTTCCTGTATACCTAGACTGCTGTATAACATGATAGCAGTCAGGGACATGGCAACGGCACACCGAGATGCACATGGGCGATGCTGGTGGGACCACACGGTCACTTTGCACCGATGCTGGGCCCCGCACAAATACACCATTGACACATTGGGCTACACCACTAACACACTCCCTCCTGCTGTTTCGCCACTACCCCACTTTTCCCAAGGGTTAGATGCTCTAGTCAGTTTGGGCATGCTGCCATTTGCAGCAGCTCTATTTGCTGTTGATTTTTTCTAACCCCAGTTTCCACTGTTCATACTCCAGCTTTTCAACCATTCATCTCATGGAAGTCAGGCAGCCACTCCCTCCTCTTTGAAGGGGCACATGAGTGCATAGCTGCAAAACCAACCACTCACACTGCACCTCCCCTACAATGGCCCCCTCCGCTTGGCAAGATTCCTTATCCCAAATGTGCACGGGATGCACAAGGTCAGGAAGTGGTATTCTGTCTACTCCTATTTTAAAAGGCAAAATGCGCAAATCATATTTCTTCAGGAAACTCGCCCCACAACCACAGAGCTACAGTGTTAGTGGGGGTCCATATTTGCCACTACCTACTGGACATATGCTCGCGGAGTACTAATTTAGATGCGTCCGGGCGTCCCCTTTCAGGTGTTAGACACAAACATAAATAAGGAGGGTTGATATGTGCTGGTATACGGCTCCCTCGATGGCTCCTGAATTCACATAGGAAGTATCTATGCCCCGAATACTGATCAGGGGCATTCTGGACCTCGCTCTCAGGTACACTGGCACACAAGTCTCATACACCATGGATACCAGGCGGGGACTACAACTGTGTGCTAGACACACGGCTGGACCGCTCGACCCCCTGCTTCCCCGCTCTTTCCCACACACTCAGTGCAACAGTTTTTCAGGCTGGGTTCACCAATTCAGCACTCGCAGACATCTGGAGAACCTTGCACCCACATTCACTCATTCTACTCTGTACCACATGACCTGAATGTTCGTCTTGACCAGGTTTTGTGTTCCATCTCAGTCCCAGAAACGGACAGGCATGCAGAATACTTCAGGCGCATAGTCTCAGACCACAAAGCGTATTTTGTCGATGTGCCGTGGAACGCCCCGGTCCCCCCCCCCAGTGCCATGTGGCAACTCTCTCTGGAGCAACTGGAGTACACGCGTTTAGCAAGTCTCAGAAAGCGCATATTAGACTGTAGTTTACAGGGAACCGGGTCATGTCATCCACTAGGGCACTGGAAGGGGACGCTTTTAAAGTGCTCACCGGGGGAGCCTTTCAGCAGGAGGTGGCAGGGATATGCAGGCTACTAGAGGGAGAGATTCGAGAGGCTGCAAAATGTGATCCCACTTTAGAGAGGGCCGTGAGCCATGACCCCTCTAGGGGCCCAGAGTTGACTGAGGCCAGAACTCATCTTGCCGCTCTACTGGCGTGACTACACTGCTTCAACATAAATGCCTATGCGGCTAGGACATATCGTGAAGGTGACAAATACGGCCGTCTTCTGGTGTGAATGGCTCAGCAGGACACTTGTTCAGGCCCGATCCTGGAAATAGGCTCTCCCATGAGTGTTAACTTGCATGCTCAGCGGGATATCCTAAGCGTATTTCATGCCTAATATTTTTCCCTATACCAGGCATACCCACCTTCAGACATGGATGCCACTGGCACTTTTCTGGCAGGGCTCGCTCTCCCTCGCATACCTTCCGCTGCCAGAGCCAGCATGGACACCTATGTAACAGTCCCTGAAATCAAACAGGGCATCCGGGGCCTGGCTAGAAACAAAACCCCAGGTTTGGATGGGTTCCCAATTGAATACTACAGTTTATTTGCCACGTGCCTAGCGCCTCGATTGGAAGAGATGTACAATTGAGCCCTGCGCCTTGAGGTTCTGCCTTAATCCCTCAGGGATTTCTTCCTGGTGCCTCTCTGGAAGCCAGGCAGGGACCCTCTTCATCGCTCCTCATATAGGCCGATTGCCATCCTTGGAACTGATTATAAGATCCTAGGGAAGATACTGGCAGATAGATTTGCACAGATCTTACCTGAGTTAATTCACCCAGTCCTGGGATGCAGCATGTCTCAGAATATTTGCTGTCTCTTTTACGTCATGGATCCGGCCCCACCAGGGGCATCCACATGCAGCCTGTCTGATACTGGACTTAGAGAAGGTCGTCAACACCCTCACCTGGGACTATCTCTTCCGGGTGCTGGTTGAGGTGGGGGTGGGGGAACACCTCTTGGCATATACTAAACTATTGTACACTAACCCTACCTCCAGGATCCACCTTGTCTAGCTCGACTCACTGCCCTTCTCTGTGGGTGGGGGCACTCAGCAGGGATGCCCATTGTCTCCCCTGCTGTTTGCCATCGCTATGGAATGCCTTGCCCTCCAACTTTGCCTAGGGGGGATTCCACTAGATGATGCGACCCACGTGGTGTCTCTGTACATTGATGACTTGCTCCTATACCTTCAAGACATTTGCTCAGACCTCTCCCCCATACATGAGACACTATGGGGCATATTAGCAAGAACGGCGTTAAAATTATCGCCGCTTTAGCGGCAGGAAACTGCCGCTAAAGCGGCGATAATGGGCTTGATAATATGCCCTTGAGAATACCAATAGAAGCCCATGTTCTGCTGTGATCCTGGGCTTCTATTGGAATTCTCAAGGGCATATTATCAAGCCCATTATCGCCGCTTTAGCGGCAGTTTCCTGCCACTAAAGCGGCAATAATTTTAACGCCGTTCTTGCTAATATGCCCCCTATGTCTTTGACCAAACAGCAGGCCATCAAGTCAACTGTGCTAAGTCCTATGTGCATCCGCTCAGCCCCACTACACCGTCACACGAGGTGTGTCTTGAGGGTACCCTTCTGACCTAGAAGGAGGTTACGGTACGATACCTTGGGATTCACTTTTACCACTCCACAGCCAACCTCTGCGAGGGTAACCTGAAAAAGTGCACTGCCTCAGCCTTAAAACCACAGGTCAGTTTTAAAAGCACCTGCCGGGAAGATAGCTTTATCCAAACTGATAATGTTAACAAAGCTCCTTTATTCTTTCATGAATGTCCCCCCTCTGCATTTTTTCCAAGACCTGGACACCTTGTTGGGGGAAATTATATGTGGATATAAGTGCCATCGAGTTGCACTGAATAAGTTGCAGCTGTCATTGTGCAGAGAAGGGCTCGAAGCACCATCATTCGAGGCCTACTATCTGGCAGCGCAGTTACAGTGGGTTTCTAAATGGTTGGCAGGGCGACATCTGGGGGAAAAATTCAATGACTCCAGTACTCTTTGTCTGTCCATAAACCGAAATGTCCTGCTTCCGGATGCCACGCCCCAATCTAAATGGTCACTTCAGGCTACGATCGCCCGCAATTGCCTGTCTCTCATCTTACATATTACATACCACCATACGCTTTGACGCTGCCCCTGCAGGGTCTCCCATGCGTCCCTGATCCTACTCATCAGCTGACCTATGGCCCTGGCATGAGCACTCCCTGACCACAATCGGCAACCTCTTTGCTGCAGGTCACCTTCGACCAACTTATCTTTGACCACGCCATACCCTAAGGGTAATTTTTCACTTACCAACAACTGCGTCACACTTGCCAGAATCTTTGGTCCACATGCGATGAGGAAAGGCAAACAGACCCTGTCATACAGCCTCTCCTGCACAAAGGGGCTGGGTGCCACCTGATAACTTGGATCTACAGGGCTACACAGGAACACACTGGGACTCTGCTTGCCGTCTTATGAGGTAAGTGGAAGGATGATGTCAGCCGGGTACTGCACGACTCACAATGGGAACAGCCTCTGGAATTTACAGGTGTCTAGAAACATCTGGTTCAAGAACATTCAGCTCTCCATCCTGTACCAAGCATATTTGATAGCTGACCACCTTAATTGCTGTTTTCCCACTGCGCACTTATGCTTCCCTCGCTGCCATTTAGCACAAGATGATCTACAACATATGTTGTGGTTCTGCCCCGCCCTTTCCTTATTGATGCTTGGTTTATGATGTGCTGGTAGAGGTCACCGAGCTCACCAATCTCGAGTTATGGGAAGCATGTGCCCTCAGCATCTTCAAGCGCAGGAAACAACACAAGGTGTGGGCACGTTTCACTGGGTTGGCCCTTCTGCTATCTAAGAGAACTTTAATCTTGAAATGGATGGCTGCAAAGACCCCTTCGATCACTGCTTGGCATGGGGCGCTGCGAAAATGGGGGTGGGCTGAGGGCAAGGCCCTGCAATATTAGGAGGTTCTACATCTTCACAAACAGCCGATCTCTGTGGCTTGGGACACCCTCTTCGAACACTTACAGCAACTAACCCGAATGACGCATGAGCCTGCTAGAACCGTCTCCTACAAACATTTATTATTCATTTTTTTCTTTCCTCTTCACTCTTCCACCCTCCTCATCCACTTAACTCTCCCCTCCACCCACTGAGGGGCTCAGAGCCAATTCTAGCCTACAATCAAAGGCTACTTGCACAGGACCGATGGCACACTAGGAGTCTCCCTCAATCTCACACCGACCAGTCAACCAAGTCGCTGCCTCCGAGTGGCTAAGCATGTCCCCGACCCAACACATATCCCTGCCCACATAGTAGAGGGCACCCTGCCCCGGCCCAATCTCAGTACTTTTAGCAGTTGCAATCTAATCCTCCTCTAGGACCAATTAGCTATCCCCTTCCCTAGTTTTATTTTGCTTTATTGGGCTATTCGTGCATGTCATGCAGCCTAATAGGCAGGCAACACGCAACGCCTCTTCCCCCTTCAGCACTTATGCTCCAGTCTAGCATGTTTTTGTGATGTGGTTACATGTTGTCTTTCAATTCCATATTAATATTGTAACACTGCCTTTGTTCTTACTGAAAATCCCAATAAAAACTGTTTAAAGAATTTGTTAAACTACTCTACTTTACTAAATTGGTGTGGGATTTTTCTTGTATTGTGTTTCCACTTTATTACTATTCCTGTGCTGCATAAATACTACACACATTGCCTCTAAATTAAGCCTGATTGCTTTTGTGTCAAGCTACCAGAAGGTTAAGCACAAGTTAATTTACTGACTTTTGTGGTTCACCCTGACAGGATTGTGTCTGTTGCTTGAGCAGAGTTAACACCCCAATCAACCAACAACCCAATTTCTCACGACTTCCCATCCAAATTTGGGAACAACCACTTTCAAACTCACATGTCCTAATTTTGCACCCCACACACAGGAAACTATCCAAAGGCATGCATAAACGTGCATCTGCTTTTGTAACGCAAAATTGCATTGGGACCTCCAAAGTATGCGTAAAGACCTGTTGCATGTCCAGGGCAATTTCCTAACAGGTCTTCATATCTCCAAATTACAAATTCAGCAAAGTAGCCCCCGTCCCCAGACCATTGATCATTTTAGAAAGAATAGTCTGTGTTAGAAATGGGGGTCTCTAGTTGGCAGAGGTAGGTACCTTTGTCCAAGTAGGGACACATCTTCCTATTCAGGGTAAGGGAGTCACACTCCTAAAATAACCCCTGCTCACCCCCTTGGCAGCTTGGCACGAGCAGTCAGACTCATCCTAGAGGCAGTGTGTAAAGCATTTGCACATAACCAACAGTAATACAGTGAAAACACTACAAAAGGACACCACACCAGTTTAGAAAAATATCCAATATTTTTATATATCCAAAACAAGACCAAAACGATAAAAATCCAACATACAGTACTTTGAAAATATGCACTTTGCAAGAATACTTTAAAAACACAGTTCCTTGAAGTCGGTAGCTCCGTCCGGTGCTACAGCGGTGCTGTAAACCACAGAATCCAACAGTTCCGTCTGACCGCGTCGGTCAGGGGCGTCAACAGACTCATGAACAGTACCTTTTATGTTGCGGCTGACACATTGGTGCGGGCCGGTCATGGCAACCGTCGTGGTTGCGGTGTGAAACGGAGCGGTGCGGCATGCGGTGCTCTCAAGTCACAGTGCAGGCAGCGGCTCGGTGGCGGTTGTCCAGCAGCGTCAGTGAGACCAGGGCTGCGGTGCGGAGTGAGGGTGGTGCTCATTGCGGTGCTGACGAATCACGGTGCAGACGACAGAGCTGGTTGCGGGAAGCTGGCGTTGGTCGGTCCGGACTGCGGTGTGGGACGAGGCAGTGCGTCATGTGACTTACGAGCAGTGCCCCCAAGCCATGATGCAGTAACGGAACTCGTGGTCAGCGTACAGCGACCGCATCGGTGAGACCAGGCTGGCGACGTGAAGCGAGGAGGTGCAGAGTGCGGTGTCCACAGGTCGGGGTGCAAGCAGCTGCTCGGTGGCGCGGTCGTCGGTAAGACCAGGGTTGCGGTGCAAAATGCGACGGTGGCCTCTGCAGTGCCTTCAGGACACGGAGCCAGCGACGGAGTCAGTGACGGAGTCGATTGCTGTTCCCTTCTCTGTGGCAACTAAAACAGCGGTTCCAGAAGTGGTACCAAGAGGTCAGGAAAGGCTTTGCAGACCCTGAGACTTCAGATCAGGAGGCAAACTCTACTTCAAGCCCTTGGAGATACTCGGCACAAGTAAAGAAAGTTCAGTCCAGTCCTTTCACTGCCCAAGGCAGAAGCAGCAAATACAGGCCACCCCAACAAAGCAACAACACAGCAGAGGGGCAGTACTCCTCCTGACAGCTCTTCCAGCTCTTCTTTTTGGCAGGTTTCTTGATTCCAGCAAGTTCTAAAATTCTGGGGTCTGGGGCCCAATATTAATACTCAAAATTCCTTTGTTCTCTCAGGCAGGGAGTGTCTGTGCTTATTCCAAACCAGTTTGGCCCTATCTGGCCCAGCTTCCTGGCAGGATGTGGAGACAGCATTGTCTAAAGCAGACCAGGCCCATTCAGGTGCAAGGAAATCTCCTACCCCCTACTCTAAATGCAGCCCATGTCTATTCAGCCCAGCCCTGACTCATCCAGGAAAGGCAGGACACACCTCAACCCCCCCCTCCCCAGTGGCTGTCTGAAGAGAATGCATATCCCCAGCCCCTGTCACTCCAAAGCCAGACAGTCAATCCACAAACCCAGCAAAGGCACACATGATGGCATTTTGCTCAACAGGAGATGCCGTACAATTTATGTGGTGTGGAAGCACTAACCACTATTCTGGCTTCTGAGTTTGAAATTTTCTATAGCACTCCAATATAGCTGCATGCAAATATCTCCTAAAGTAAATCACATTAATCAGACTCTGAATCAGTGTAGAAGGGGGTCGAGTGCCCATTTTAAGTGACATTGGGCTCTCTGCAGCGTAAAAACTAAGGAGCTGATTTATATTTTGGCGGTCGGAGGTATTGCAGGCAGGGTGACAGAGTCATTTACTCCATCACTTTGACAGCACCACTGCGCGCCAAATTATGAAATGTGTGGAATTTTGTTTAGGTTGAGTTTTCACTTTTTTACTGTTTGTGTGCTGCATAAATACTTTTCACTTTGCCTCTAAGTTAAGCCTGAATATTTTTGCGACAAGCTTCCAGTGGGTTAAGCACAGGCTAATTTAGTGGCTTTTGTGGTCCACCGTGACAAGAATTGTGGTTGTTGCCTTGCACTCCGTTCAACCAATAACCCAATTTCTTATAACCATTAAGGCATAGGGTGCCCAATCAAAAATGGAGGGTGCAACCTAAGGTACAACAATCTTTTTTTAAGATAAATTGTGGCATTTTTGAAGTTTTTACAGGCGTGTAGCTGTCTCTAAATATTTGCTGCTTCATGCACTGGGATTTCTTCAGGCTGCTTTCATTTACTGGAGCTGCTTTATGCTGATTGGATTTCGTGTCAAGTGACTGTGTCTATTAGCCCTATGTGAGGCGTTTTCTTCACTCCAGAATGCGGACTCGGACTATGTCCCTGTACATACCAAAGAGATATAATGCCTTATAAGAATGGTAATAAACAATATTTTCTCCTTTGTATTATATTTGACAAAAAATCAAACAGTGCATATGTGCCTTTAAGAGAGAAATTGGCAAACAGCAGTTGATGTTTGCCAATTTCTCTCTCAAAGGCACATCTGCAATGTAATATATACTATAAAAGGAGAAAAGATTCTTAATTTCAATTCTTATAAGGCATTATATTTTTGTATGTACTCTGAGACTGTCAAATTGGTGAATAAATCATAAAAACTGGTGCTGTCCTGTTCTTGTACTAATAATCATTTACTTAGTGACCTTTATCACTACAGATAATTTAAAATATCTTGTACCAATTCTAACGCGAAGCCCTCACAACCCTCCTCTAAAAAAGCATATTGGTTATCCACCTCTAGTCAAGTCCAAAGCTATTGAATCATAAGATCCAGAAATAGCTAAACTGTTAGAAGAAATTCAGGTTATTCACAATAATACTGAAACAATATGCTCTGATAGTAAGCATAGTCAAAAAGAACTAGCTAGCACTAATATGAAAGCATCAAACAATGACATTAACATCAGAGATAATAAAGCAGTAATTGAACAACTTACACTTCAGGTGTCTCAAATAACACCTATGAAGAAAATGTTACTTGATTTGGAAAACAGAATTGGCTATTACAACTTGTATATCTTTAATGTTCCAGAGAACCTTGAAGGTCAAAACTGTAGAGTTTCTTCTGGGGGACTTGTTACCTTAACTACTGAAAGTAAAATTCCCAGAAAAAGTTTAAATTGATAATGTTCATGTTGTATTCTATTTCTATGGTTTCGGTGTGTAGAATTAGAATGTACCAGGGGTTCCAGCTGAGGATTCGAGGTCCGGCAGTTATGCGGAGACCTCTGATCTAGGCTGGCGTGTTAGGTTGATGCTGTGTACTTTTGATGAATAAAGAAGTCATCATTCTACTTCCTGCTCCTGTATTTACTAAAGAACCTTACTACAATTGGCGACGATTGGGATATCAAAGTACACCGTACAGCTCTTCCTAACTCCTCTTTGGGACTTCATAGACTTTACCGGCGTGTGGTATCGAGAATCCCTGACTGTCATTTGCAAAATTGAGGCGGACTCTAGCGCAAGAGTGGCGTGTTGGCGACAGGTCGTATATTTTTTTTGTGTTTGGTTCCTCATCTTAGCATAAAGTTTTCCCGGCCTGACCTTCACCTAACTGCCACTTCGCGAGCGCATTGTCCTACCTGCACGCACAGTCAGAATCTTCACTCCTCGGACATTCTGCTGCCTCCCGGCCATTCCTCTCTTTCCCATCTCCAGCTCTGCTCACGTCGGCACGTCCTCACGCAAGGGTGACACGGGGTCACGCAACGTGCCGCCATTTTGGGAAGGCACTTTACCATCATTGTACAATAAAAGCAACTGAGCGCGCACCTTCATTAATTTATTCCTCACGTTAAAGTCGGTGACGCGCACACCTTTTCAGCAGCTGAGCGCGCACCTTCAGTTTCTTCTTCAAAACAAAGTCGGTGACACGCACACCTTTCATATCATCTGAAACAACCAAATCTGCGTGCACCTTCACTGTAAGAAAGTCGGTGACACGCACACCTTCACTATTTTAAAGCGTGCACCTTTATTATAAGAAAGTCGGTGACACGCACACCTTCACTATTTTAAAGCTTTTACACGCTCCACAAGTTTATATTCAATTTGCGTGCACCTTTATCCTCCTAAAGTCGGTGACACGCACACCTGAGCACCTTTATTCATCTCCTATATCCAAGTGACATTTACACTGTTACTGATTTTCATGCTTAATTATTATCCAACTGTGGCATCATTATTTATTATCCAACTGTGGCATCATTATTATTGGGTAATGTACACTGTTTTTCTAATTTATGGAATTTTTTCCTTACTCAGCACATTTTAGGAAACTCATCTTTTGTGGTTGCATTTTTTTAATTCAAATTTAACCTCCTAAAATGCAAAATGTTACTTGTCCCCCACACTTTTTACCAGAACCAGGTATTCCTAAAACCAAATGGAAGCAATGGTTTAAAGGTTTCACTAGCTACATAATAGCTTTAGACGGGGCGAAATTTGATCCAATTAGGAAACTAGCTCTCCTTTACAATAATCTTGGTTCTGAAGGTCAACGTATTTTTGATCATTTGCCGTTAGCCACCCAATCTGATGAAACTGATTGGGATACTTACAAAGAGGCAGTGTGTAGACTTGCTAACTATTTTGTTGATGAAACTAGTGTAGTAGTGGAGAGGCATAAGTTCTACACTAGACGTCAATTTGAATTTGAGTCTATAGACACTTTTCTAGCTGAATTGAGAGTTTTAATTGCCACATGTGAATTTGATGGCAACATTGATTCCTATTTAAGGGACCAACTAATTGTAAACTGTTTTAACAAAAAAGTACAAGAAAGACTACTTTGTTGTAGAAACCCCTCTTTGAATGAAACTCTGGAGCTAGCTAGGGGTATTGAAAGATCAGTTGTAGCACAAAAAGTACTAAATAAGGCTGTAACTGAACCTGTAACGGAACCAGTGTACGCTTTAAGCACCAAACCTAAATTTAATTACAACAAGCCCAAAGAGTATAAGAAGCAAAGTGCTTGTTATAGATGCGGATCTCTTACACATTTAGCTAATGCTAAGAATTGCCCTGCTCTTGGTAAACTTTGTATTAATTGCAAGAAGCATTGTCATTTCACACGCATGTGTAAGAATCCTCACAAAATTAGCACACTTGAAAGTGTGGAGGACGCCTCAGAGAATAATGTTTGCACTGTCAAAACTTTTAAAAAGATTGTGCTTTCAATTGATTCTGATGCAAATGAGGATCGTCCGTTGTGCGATGTTACCATTGGTGACGTACAAACACAAGTAACTGTAGATTCTGGTTCTCCAGTAACTTTTGTCACTGACATTTTATTTTACAAGCACTGGAATTCTATTCCATTATCTCCACCAGATATTCGCACCATTTCTTTTGGAGGGCACAATATTGATATGCTAGGTTTCTTTCTCAATAATATTAAATTCAAAGATCGAGTAATTTTCACTAAAGTGTACGTGGCAAAAAAAGGTTATAACATCCTAGGGTGGAAAGATCAAGGGAAGTTTGGTATGGTACTAAGACCAGACACTTCATGTCCTATTTCTTTAGTGGATATTCCTGAAATTCCTTCTCTGCAGCAACTACTTACTAAACACGATTCATTATTCAAGGACAAATTAGGTCTTGTGCATAATTTTGAACATAGAATTATTTTAAAGAAGAATGCGGTTCCCATCATTCACAAAGTAAGGAATGTTCCAATATGCATTAGAGACCAATTAAAACAACACTTGGAGAATCTTTGCTTTGATAAGGTCATCGAACCGATCGATTCATCGGAATGGATTTCTCCGATCGTCGTTGCAAAGAAAAAGGGTACAAAGGACATCAGACTTTGCATTGACTTAAGATCATTGAACAAAAGTATTTTAATCGATTGCTTTCCATTACCTAAAATTCAAGAGATGTTAGCTCAGTTGGGCGGTGCCAAAGTTTTTTCATGCCTGGATTTAAAATCCGCCTATCATCAAGTCGAACTTTCTGAAGACTCCCGCTCTCTCACGGCTTTCAATACTCCTTTTGGTGCTTTTAGATTTTTGCGAATGCCTTTCGGCTTAGCATCTGCTGCTTCTGTTTTTCAGAAATTAATGTATAAATTGTTTGGGGAGTGCAACAATGTTCTTGCTTACCAAGACGACATTCTGGTGTTTTCTAAAAATTCCAAGGAACATCTTGAAAATTTGTCTAATGTATTACAAATTTTAGAGTCAAACGGATTTACAGTTAAAAAAGAGAAGTGCAAGTTTTTAGTTAAAGAAATTGACTATCTTGGTCATCATATTTCTGAATCTGGTATCACACCCAAATCTGACCTGGTCAAAGCCATTGTTGAAAGTCCCTCTCCCGAGAATAAAGATCAATTAAGATCTTTTCTTGGGCTATGCGAATATTATTCTCGGTTCATTGTTAGCTTTGCCCTCCAAACTGAACCTTTACGAAAACTACTTAGGAAGGGTGAACAGTTTATCTGGACGGACACTGAATCTGGAGCGTTCAGCAACTTAAAGAACCTTATTGTTAAAGCTCCTGCCCTACACTCTTTCGCAGATAATGTACAATCCATTGTTACTGTTGATGCCAGTGGTGTGGGATTAGGTGCGGTTCTTTCCCAATTAGTAGAAGGTGTTGAACATACGGTGGGTTTTGCCTCCAGATCGCTATCTCAAACAGAACGTCACTATAGCACTATAGAAAGGGAGGCTTTAGCATGCGTTTGGGCTACCAAGCATTTTGAAACATTTCTTTGGGGCAGAAGATTTGTCCTGGTCACTGACCATAAGCCTCTTGTTTTTTTGTTATCCAGAAAAGATCATGATAAGGTTAGTCCTAGATTAGTGAGACTTCTTTCCAGAATGTTTGAATTCAATTTTTTAATCAAACACATTCCAGGTGGGAAAAATGCCCGAGCTGATTTTTTATCCAGGTGCCCTATACTTGAGGAGCCCTACACTTCTTTTAACGATGATACTGAATGTGTCATTGGCATGGTTGATGGTTTAGTTGTGTTGGATGGTGCCATCAACAACTCTGAATGGTTGGAATGTGCTAAATGTGATGATTTACAAAATGTAATCAAAAGACATATTAGTAATGGCTGGCCTGAAGAAAGGAATTTGGAGGAAGGTTTACGTCAGTTTTACAAAGTAAAAGATGACCTCACTATTGAAAATGATTTTGTCATGAAGGGAAATTTGTTAATTCCTCCTGGAACGCTTAAATTAAGATTGTTAAATTTTGCTCACCAAGGTCATCTTGGTATGACCGGCACAAAAAACGTCTACGCCTTTATTATTGGTGGCCAGAAATGGATGTCGATGTTGAGAACTTTGTGGGAAGATGTGTTAGTTGTTGCGAAGCTGACAAATCTTTGAAAGTCCGTAACACCCCTCTTCATCCTGTAGAATTCCCCAAGGGCCCTTGGGAAAAGTTAGGGATGGACTTCATTGGTCCAATGTACAATCTTAAAGCTGACATGAAATTTGCACTAGTTATGGTGGACTACTTCTCCAAATGGGTAGAATGTAAGTTTTTACCTGAACCTACCACTTCAGCAGTGATCACTATGCTGAATGAATTGTTTCGTAGAGAAGGGGTTCCTAAGTATCTTGTATCAGATAATGGAGTGCAATTTAAATCTCATGCTATGCAAGACTTCTTAACTAACATGGGTATCAAACATTTAACTGTGGCTCTATATAGTCCCCAGGGAAATGGCATGGTGGAGAGAGTAAACAGGATGTTAAAAGAAACCATTCAGTTAGCTTCCGTTCAGGGGAGTCTGTTCTTGAAGCTGTCCAAGAGAGGTTATGGAGTTATCATAATACTCCACACTCTTTAACGGGTATCCCTCCTTTTGTTCTTCTTAAGGGGCGTTTTGGTTCTTCCAAGCTTAGTCCCAATTGGGTCTTAGAGCAAACCAAATGTTCTGAAAAGATTCCTGATATTAAACAAGTACGTGATTCTGTTGAAAAAGCTCAATTTAAAATGAAACAAGTATATGATTTTGACAAAAAAGTAAAAGTTGTGCAATTTGCAGTTGGTGATCTCATCAAGGTTAAAAGACCGGTTGGAAATAAGAGTCATAAGTCTAAATTTTACCCCATGACTCGTATTGTTAAAATTTCCAAACATGCAGTTTTGGTTGAAAATGGCAAATGGTGGAGTAAGAGGAACGTGGTTCTGGTGAAAAACAATGTTCATGAAGATAGGGTCATTGAAACCCCTTTCATTCATTCTGACTTATCATTACCAGATTGTTTTGTTCCCAGTCATTCTAATGAATTGTCTATTCAACGATCGGGTGGTGGTGATTCCACAGTTTTGCATGATGCACTAAATCAAAATGTTTCTGCTACCAATGATACTGTTTCTAGTTCTGATTATCCACAAGGCAATGTAGTTGTTTCTACTGATGTTAATCCTTCTGGGATAAATGTTTCATCTAAGGAGGGTAAAAGAAGAATACGTGCTCCTTACTATCTCAAGGATTATGTGCTTCAATAGTGGTGTTTTTTTTTCTTTTCTTCTGCAAGTTTTGTTATTATTTTGGTTAGTTATGATATTTCTTTACTTTCTGTTCTTTGTGTAAAGGGGGAAGATGTGTTGTATTCTATTTCTATGGTTTCGGTGTGTAGAATTAGAATGTACCAGGGGTTCCAGCTGAGGATTCGAGGTCCGGCAGTTATGCAGAGACCTCTGATCTAGGCTGGCGTGTTAGGTTGATGCTGTGTACTTTTGATGAATAAAGAAGTCATCATTCTACTTCCTGCTCCTGTATTTACTAAAGAACCTTACCACAGTTCACCATGTGCCCTTACATTGAAAACCTAACCAGTCAAACCCTAGGCATGTATTATGACATAATTTTCTACTACTTATTCATAGGGCAGTCAGAGAGGTGCCAGCTTTGATGGCTGAGGGCCATAAGATATATATTCATCAAAACTTTTCCAAGGAAAACATAAACATATATAAACAATTCTCTGGCTACAAGTATGTTCTTTATGACATGTCACACAGGAGAATATGGAACAATTACTGCTCCAAATCATTCAATTCATCAACAGACTTAATTGATTACTTAGACCCGGGTGATCCTATTGCTATAGAATTTCAGGCTTCTACAAGTATTGGATGAATATTCTATTTTGTTCCATATGTAATAACGTTTATTTTTTTCTAGGAAGTTGTCTTAACATAATAGATTGTTTGTTGGATTGTACCTCTGATATTTCACTATTGTACTTATTACCTTCTCTTTTAGGGTTTCTCTATGTTTTGCCTGTGTTGTTTGTCTTGTTTGTTTATGTTTAATGACTATTTGTTTGCTTATGCAATGTTCACAGATTCTCTGTAATGGCTAGCCAATATTCTTAAAAAATTGGCTCTTTGAATGTTAAAGGTTTAAATCATCCAATTAAAAGGCGTAAACTTTTAGATTTACATAAATGTAAAATGTATATATGTTTCATCCAAGAACCTCACGTCGATGATACATTTTTAGCTCACATGACAAGATATTGGGTTGGCACATTAGATTCCTCTCCCGCAAAAGAAAGAAAACATTGTGTTGCTATTCTTTTCGCTCGTAAATTATATATCAATATTTTGAACATAAATTAATTAGGATGACCCACAATGTTTGACAGATAATTTCATCAGATGTCCTAAATATTGGTAATATTTCTATGATCATTGATGGAGATTTTAATATGATCTCTGATTCCTCATTAGATAAAATTTATAAAGTCAGATTTCATATTTCAAAATGATATTTTTTACTTAACCCCTTCGATGCTCATGACGAGCTCAGCTCGTCATGCTGCGCTGTCGCGCTGTGCGCATGACGAGCTGAGTTCGTCACGACCACACCCGCGATCGGAATGTCCAGCACCTGGGCGGAATTCCGATCGCGGTGAAGCGGTTAAGGAATTATTTGCTAATACCAAAATGATTGATCATTTGAGACTTATGTTATATGTTATGTTATAATACACTTATAACGCGCACAGATACTCAAGAGTGTCCCGGCGCGGGAAGTGACCGTAGCAGTGTGAAGCAGAGATTTAAATGGGCAGATTAAAAAGAAGGGTTTTTAATTGTTTTTTGAAGAGCCGAGGGTCCTGAGTGTTCCGCAGTTCCACGGGAAGGGAGTTCCATGCTACCGCTGCTTTAACGGAGAGGGAGTGACCCCCCAGATGCATCCTGCGAAAGCGGGGGACCACCGCCCGTCTTACACTCCCCAATACTAAAGGGTTTATATTCTTCTCAAATTCCGGCTCCACAAACTCCCAAATTGTCAATTTACTAACATCTAAAAATGTATGTCATTTGATCTCTCACCATATCAGATCATGCCCTAATTCCATTCTATTGTACACTAGATGATATTCCAAAATGTACCCATACATGGAGAATGAATACTGAGATTGTATTATCACCTAAAATTCAAAATAAAATACTAGCTGGCATGACTGATTACTTTAATACCAATAAGCCAGAGGATACCTCTACAATTAATTATTGGAATGCTTTAATTCATTTATTAGAAGTATCACTAACTGCATCATTGCACATGAAAATAAACTATTTATTCTAAATTGAGTTCTTCAGAGGAACAAATTACTATAATTGAAACATTGCTTATCTCTTCTTCAGATATTAATTTCAGAACTTCATACCCTTTATGACCATAACACTCTTCTTAGTAAAAGAGCTGGTCTACTAATTATGAAAACAAAAAACTATTTCCATATTAAAAGAGATCAAAACCTGATACACGCCTTTAGGCATTCAAACAGCCATCTGATTCTTTCTAGTACTGAAATAGCTAATGAATTTCGAAATGTTTACTTAAATCTCTATAGCAAGCCTTAAGATATTCAAGAAGTTACCATTGATAACTTTTTTCTCAATTGTAGTTCATCATCTCTTTCTTAGGCTGATAGAGATGATTTAGAGGCCCCTATCACAATGGAGTACGTAAATGCGGCAATAATATCGTTAAACAGTAGAAAACTCCGGGGCCAAACGGAACTCCTGCAGAATTTTACAAATGTTTCAATTTGCAATTATCTCCGGTCCTCCTCTCCTTATTTCAAGAATGCACCCATAAAGAAGCTATAATAATGGTTCTTCCCAAACCTGATAATGACTTCACTGTATTAGGCAATTACTGACCAATTTCGCTAATTAACCAAGACACTTTGACTTTTCTAAATAAAATTAAACATCCAACAGGTTTGTTGGTTTTGGATACTGAAAAGCTTTTGATAATGTTAATTGGAATTTTTTATTTAAAACTATGGAATGATTTCATTTTGGTTCTAACTTTATTTTGATGGTTAAAGCTGTATATTCTTCCCCATCTGCATGCATATATGTTAATGGAGTTAACTCATCGCCTTTTTCATTATATAGCAGCATAAGACAAAGATGACTTTACTGTTATTATTAGCGATTGAACCAATGTTATATCCTATCTGTAATTCTGAAGATCAAAAAAGTATTGTCAGCTTCTGTAGATGATATTTTCTTATATATTAATGACCCTATACAGGATATACACCAAGTGCTAACAATATTGTTTTTTTTCTTCTTAATGTGAATTGTACAGCTGATATGCTTAATAATACTGATATGTGTACATCTTGTATTAAATACCTAGGTATTTATATTTCAAATACAATAGAAGATACAATCATTCTGAACTGTAAAAAAGAATCTAAAAAATTAATGAGAATTTTGATAAATGGTCTTCATTGAATTTATCATGGTGGGGTAAATTGGAGGTTGTCAAAATGGTAATTTCTCCCTCAGTATTATATTTTTTATCAATATTATTGGTCTCTTTTCCTAGTTCCTTCTACACTAAGCTGAGAAAATAGTTATCAAACTTATTTGGATTAATAATGTCCCTCAGGCCAGCTATACGTTTACAAGTTTCCAAAAAGAAGGGTAATGTGGTATTCTTTACTTTAAGAAATACCACACTTTCTTCTTGTTTGCAAAAAATGTGTTTTGTTTCTGTAATTCAGAATTTAATAGGTTACTAAAATGGGTTTCAATTGTTCATTCATTTCCTTTACCAGCAATATTAACTATGGACACTAAAAATATCAGACCAAATTCTCCAATAATTAATAAAACAAAACTCGCTTTAAAATGTCATACTGGAACTGTATCATCTATGAAAATGTCTATATTCATAATCAACTAATTAAATTGCTTACACCAGTCTCTTGTTGAGAAAATAGGATTAAAGCTGGTATATTTTATATTGCAGATATATGTCAAAGTAATCTGTTTTTATCTTTTTCAGATATTCAGATGAAATGTAATGTTCCCTCTTCTGAATTTGATAAATATGTTATATTGTGTAAAGTTACGTTGAATGTTTATGGCAATTCTATTCCATTTGCTAAATGTTCAGATCTTGAACTTTTTCTTAGCACTAATAGAATTTCTGGTCATATTGGGTGTAAAACATATTAAAAAAATTATCTAACGATTTTATGGTTTTATCGAGATTAAGAGAATTCTAGAATCTAATGCTAAAAGGATTTATTTCCATTACAGCAATGGAACAAAATTGGGTCATGCAATATTTCACATTGGTTGCCATCTTTTATATACCGGACTAATGACTTTGTTTTGTATAATAGTTATTTGTCTCCTAGGAAGTTATTTAAAGAAAAATTAATTGACAAATCAGATTGTTGGCATGCGTGATAAGGAACCTTCTACCTTAAAATACTTAGGGGCATATTCTCAAGGTGACATCGCCGCGTTAGCGGCACTTTTCTGCCGCTAAAGCGGCGATATTTTTATCGCCGTATTCACAAGCTGTCGCTAACAGCCGTTAGCGACAGCTTATTGGCGATAGCGGCCGCTAAAAACATCGCCAGCGATGTCAACGACAACTAACGCTAATCATATGCAATGTATGCGTTCCCGTGTTAAAACGCACGCTAACCCCACTTCGCGATATTCTCAACAATCGCCCGGACCGGCGATGCGATAAAAAAACACACGCTAAGGCCCGTTAGCTGCTGGAACTTAAGACCAGAAAAAAGGAGGTCTAAAAAATGGTGATAAATAGCAGTACATAAGGGAGACTAGCCCAGAGCCACATCTGAAGACCCACTGATGCAATGGATGTACTAATCATGCAGCTCGGAGCACCAAGAAGGCCACAGCAACCACCGCCACTGCCACCTCCCCCAGGACCACCACAGGGGCTGCGCCGAATAAGACAGCGGGTCCATCGCCCACGCCTCAGCCTCACAGACCTAACGCCAGAGGATGTCATTGCCCACTACAGGCTCAAAAGGACATCCATCCTCCGCATCCTGAACCAGATAGCCCACAGGCTGACGGCACCAACACAGGGGATAGCCAACATCCCTCTGCAAACAAAGCTGCTCGCTGTGCTGCACATGTTGGCCTCTGGTACCTTCCAACCAACAACTGCCCGAGTCGGAGGAGTCTCACAGCCAGCCCTATCAAAGTTCCTCACAACTGTCTTGGATGCCATCATCAGCCTGATACCCCAGCACCTTCACTTCCCCAACACTGTGCAGGAACAGCTGGAGACCAAGCAAGGCTTCTACGCCATAGCCTCCTTCCCACATGTGTTGGGGCAATTGACTGCACACATGTCCTACTTGTGCCTCCTGCCGACACTGCACACATATACCACAACAGAAAGCACACACATTCCATCAATGTGCAGGCAATAGTGGACCACCGGGGCCTGTTCACCAATGTCGTAGCCAAGTTCCCAGGCAGTGTGCATGATTCCTACATCTTCCACCAATCCATCATTAACCAGCGCTTTCAGGATGGCACATATGGAAATGCACTGCTCGTTGGTAAGTACTAACTGAACACACCACACACCTCAACTCCACAATCATGGAACTCACAACTGTGAGAATGCACACGTTCCAAATTCATATACAACATGCCAATCAACATGCCCACCTACCAGACACCACAACACAAGTAACTGTGTGTCGCGATCTGTCAGCAGCGCAAAACAAGTAATGCCACTAACCTTTGAAACCACCAGCGGGAACGAAGCAGTGTAGAGAAGCCCCCCTACTCCCCTGAGCGTAACCCCACACAGAGGAATGATACACTACTATGCAAGGGAACACCCGGGGGAAAAGGGAAGTGGATAAACCAAAAAACATTGCTGCTAGGATAGTGTCTTCTTTGTAACTAAGTCTGGTCTAGGAGTTTGGTACGTCTTCAGAAGCCACCCCACAGGTAAGTGCTGCATATGAAAGAGAAGAGAAATGTGTGAGAGGTAGAACAGGGAGTTGCACACATACCAGTAAAACAGAACACTCAACTGCTTTGTTATACTCACAAACACTTATGCAGCAATACTTTAGAAAGTGAAGCGTGAAACAATAATTCTTTCTTGAACACCACAAACATAGGGAGACATCGGAAAATCAGGATCTGAGAGTGGTCTCAAACTCAAGGATCTTATTAAAATATGAGCAAATGTCACAATGTCACAATCCTGTAATAAAGCCCATATATTTCCTGCTATGACCATGAACCGTAACACTGCTCCTCTGCAGTGTAAAGCCAAATCACCTGTAGCATAGATATGGTCTAGCACACAACACAGCAGTAATTGCACCCCTCCGCTGTTCAGTACACAGCGTTGTGAATGCCTTGAGAACTGCCCACGCTCTTCCGCTGTAAGGAACAACGAAGCTGGGCTTGAAACAAGTAACTGTCACGAATACGGGAGGAGCGCTCCTGCGCTTCCCTCCCGTCTTAGGATACGATACCTGGAAAAGGATGTCCGGAAAGCAACGAGGGGCAAGGGACTCCATACAGCTTGAAATAACTGCCGGGAGCTGGGGAGACTTTCCGAAGCTCCTAGTTCTCCGAATTCCAGCGGGGAAAAATCCTTTACCGGCACGCTCTCAAGCGGGAATAATCCGTTGCAGGCACGGACTCCACGGGGGGAAGACTCCTAGCAGGAACGGATTCCAGCGGGAAGATGCCTCCGCTGCGAGGAACTCCAAAACATGGCTAGATTGTCAAGCCCCGACCCCAGGAATGGGAGGTGCTTTATGGAACCGGAATTCCAGGCAGCGCCTGACTCTCATTCCGGCCATGGGTCCCAAAGAACTCTGGGACCTGTAGTTTGTTGGGCGCCAACTGCCTGATGGTAAAACCAAACAAAGGCTTAGGTCCTATCACTACCTGGCCTGGACCACTCTAATATCTGTAACATACACGTGACCAGATAGGTTGTTATACAATCATTAGTCTGCACTTAGACAATAAATTCTAAGTACGCGTGATTTATTTCACATTAGTTAGAAACGTTCTTCACATTATTCAAAACATTTCATCATGTCAGAGAAAGAAACACACCGAAATGTTTTGGCATAGTGGACTTGTGAAAACAAACTACATAAATATCACTGTGACATGCAGAGAATCAAAAATCAACCACTTTTGACATACATATATAACAAACATATAAAAAGAAACAAAGACACCAATCCAATTGTCATTGTCCTCCTATTGTTTAGGCGACACCAGTCCTTGTGTAACACATATAAACCAGGCGGACCGATTACCATTCAAGAGATC
Organism: Calotriton arnoldi; assembly: GCA_963921515.1. Lineage (NCBI taxonomy): Eukaryota > Metazoa > Chordata > Amphibia > Caudata > Salamandridae > Calotriton > Calotriton arnoldi. The sequence goes on from CAWUFW010003779.1 coordinate 687,613, forward strand.
CTGCCTGAATGATGGACCAAAGGCAACACAATTGTAAATGGGGTGGTATGACCAATGGGAGAAAATTCCTTTGCACTAATTCCCATATGCACCCTAACACTACTTCGCCTCGGCCCCAATGCCAATGCATTTCGAACCCTGACTTGTTCTGGGGTTCTCCTCAGGACGTGGACTGGAAAGGACTTTAACTGTAAGGAAGAAAGTGTAAAAGAAACGTGGTGTCAGTGAGACCCCCTCAGTATCGGTTATAATTGTGTGGCAATTTTTTACAAAAAGGCGTAGTACCTGCTACTGTGTAAGGCTCCCATTGTAGTTTTTTATCCATGGTGCAGCCTTGCTTTCAATACTCCGTCTGTTTGGACAAACACATAAAAAGGTAATGAGGTCCCAGCGTGAAAAAGGTTTTTTTTAACCACAGGTAACGAGTTCATTGCCCAACTCAGAGCATACCTTATATAGAGCAGTGTGAGTGGAGTCTTCAGTAAGTAGAAAACTGTCATCGCCATAAACGTGCAGTGGAATATTCGATATTGCCCTGTCAAAAAAGAGAGGCTTTAGTGAGACTTGGAGGGCGGGTACATATGAGCTTGTGTATCACGCCTGCGACTCGGCAGCACTCATTTAAAATCCTCAGCGGTCCGGTTACAATTGTGAGGCAGCTCTAATGATTCTATTACGCACCTTGTTCACCTTCAACCACGCGCTGACACTGAACCCGTGCGCACGAGTTCAGCGTGCCGGACTTGCCTTCTGTGTTCTTGATGAAATCTGACCTTTCGTCTGCTTCAGTAAGTAAGCGTGTCGTCTGTGAACTGTAGTTCTGAAAGAGTGACGATTGCAAACCAGTTCTTTCAGGATCCTGAGAAGTGAAAAGTCAAAAGTGAAAAGTAAAGACCGGACTGGAGTTTCAGCCCCAATGTGTTCTGGGCGATATAGTTTCTTTACAGATGGGCGATTTCTGACAGTTCATTGAGTCCCCGAATTGCGGTATCAAATTTCAATATAAGGAATGCCTCTATTTGGGACAGATGTATAGCCGGGTCTCCACCTCTGGGAGAGGGTCACACGGCTGCCAGGATAGTCCATTTAAAGTCATGTTGTGTGTGATTCATTGCGGTAAAATGATCCACCAAGGGAGCAGAGGCTGTCTTATTCTTTATTCTGGACCTGTGTTGCACTATCCGTTGACGTACCTCCTGACTTGTTTTTCCAATATACACTTTGTTGCATGGACAGATAATCCCATATACAACATTTTTCAGATTTACAATTAGTAAAATCATTATGTCGCCAAAATGTATTGCCATCAGTAAAAAGGGTTCCTTCTATTGTTGAGCCACAGACTGAACATGTCCCACATTTATGGTGGCCCTGTACTGGTTGGAGATTGAACAAGGTGCGCTGATTCTCTTTTTTTGTGCGCAATGCAACTGTGCTGATGATTTGTTGACCAATGCTGCGATTCTTTTTAAGGGCGAACAGAGGTGGACCAACATCCGGAATGGCTCCCTCGACCAAGTGCCAGTTGTTGCGAATGATCTTCTTCACAGGCTGGGTGTGAGGTCCGAATGTGGACACACAAACAATGCGTTGTGTAGGTGGTTTGGATTTCTTTGTCAACATGATGAAATGTTTTGAATAATGTGAAGAATGTTTCTAACTAATGTGAAATAAATCACGCGGACTTAGAATTTATTGTCTAAGTGCAGACTAATGATTGTATAACAACCTATCTGGTCAACTGCCTGATGGTGGCGCTAGTTTCACACCAGACACAGCATCATACACACAGGGGAAGGAAACCCTTTGTGTAGAGGCAATCAACCCCTTCGCCCCCAGCCCCCGCTGAGCGATCACGACACTGTGGTAACTGTGGCCAGCCATGTAGACAACCCATCCCCAAAGGCATAGCCCCTCTGCCACACATTTGCAAATGTGGGGAGAGGTGGGAACCAAGTATGTGCGATGGAGGTACTCGACCTACGAAGCAAGAAGGTCCACAAGGCCGAGTGTGGCGGTGGTGTGCTGGGCAGTCTTGAGTGTGCAGAGCACAGACATGTCCATGTGGGCATATAGTGCGTTTCCGTTGTCCAGCCTGATGGCAATGACAGCGTTGGTGACTGTCCTACCTGACGGGGGTGGGAACCATGTGAAGGTAGCATGGAGGATACAGAGGCTTGTCGAAGCAGCTGCAGGCCACTGCATAGACCTGTTTGTACATGGAGAGGGAGGAGTCGAGTACAATGCCTAGGTACCTCGAGTTGTCGTGTGGGGGCTGCCGAAGGCGGTGGCCCACCAGGTGTTGCCACATGCTGATGGGGTGGTCACGAGCATGAGGACATATGACTCCCCTTTGTAGAACACCCCCCAGCTGTTGAACATCCATGTTGCAACTTGCTGCAATCCTCCCTGGAACACCAGTCTGGTGTGTGTTTGCGCCTTGTTGAGGGAGAGTATGAGCTAGGTGTCCTTTTAGGTGGTGATGACCAATGGTTCCCTCCATGTACCTCCAGTTCTTCTCCAGGCGCTCTGCAGATGCATCTGTCATCTTGGATGTTGTTGGTGACCAAGGTGGCATTCATTGCATGCTGTATGTAGGAGTAGCATATTGGGCCAAGTGTGCATGCGCATTTGGAGATACATGTGTGGTAATTCCGACCAGTGCTGTTGGCGGTGCCTGCAGCTGTGTGGGTGCTGCTGTTGATGGTGGAGTGTACCAGGACCTCGGCGACTCAGCTCCAGTAACTCTGTGTGACACCGGCTGTGGGTTTGGGAGTCATGGGGTTTGACGATGAGGACGTGTACGCTGTGCTGGTCACACCATGGGCGTTGAGTGGTGTTGATGAAGTGGACGCAGTTTCCACATGTGAAGATGGGGTCAAAGGTGTGCCCTGCCTTGTGGCTCAGTGTTGAGAAGAGTTGGCTCAGTTCGATGTCAGCAAGCATCTGCCAGAGGGTAATGGACATGGAGTTCCTGTGGTATGTGAGGTTGAGGCTCCGCTCATGGATGAATACGTATTCCATGGAGTAGATGACGTGGCGTGTGATGATGTTGACGGTGATCGCGAAGCGTTCCCGCCCTCTGTGGGCCCTGCAGGTGAGGGTGCCACTGACTGTTGCTTTGTAGCCGGTCTGGATTGGAAACTGCAGGTGTTGGGCAGTGGGGAAGGTCTAGTGGCAGCAGCAGCTGAACAGAACGTGAGCCGTGTCTGGTGTGGCCCATTGGCATCTAAATGTTCTCCTGGCGTTGACTACGAGGAGTGCGGATGAGTGGTAGCGCTAAACGTTAGGAGAGCCAGGGACCCTGCTGGTGTAGGTGTCAGGCATGCGGACATGTGCAGACAGGCCTGACATTGGTGCACTGTTGGAGTGCTAGTGATGCAACCACGCAGCGCACACAAGTACTTAGGCCCGGGGTGAGGGACGAGCAGCAGTGAGGCAATGTAATTTGCATTGACGCAGGTCATTTTGTCAGAAGCTACACATGGCAAACATTGATCCCAAAGTAGCACCAATCATACACCATAAAATGATTAACACTGCCCACACAGCGTGCATAACTACTAATGGACACATCTCTCCATTACATGTTACAGGTGATCAAGGATATGCACTCACCCCATTGATGATGACACCCCTCCAAGCCACCAACATCCAGGCCCAGAGGCAGTATAATTTGGCGCATGGACGCACCAGGGGCATTGTGGAGCACACATTTGGGGTGCTAAAGTCACGTTTCCGGTGCCTTGACATCACAGGTGGAAGACTGTTGTACAGCACAGAAATAGTGTGCAAGATTATCCTAGCATGTTGTGTATTGCACAATATATGTGTACGCACCAATGCCCCATGGATCCAAGTGCCAGATGCACCGGACGATGCTCAGGATGATGAGGAAGATGAGGCAGGTGGAGCACACCCCATAGCTTCTGCAGCAGGAACAGCCCGAAGGAACAGAAGCATAAACAATTTCTTCACCTGAGCACGCCACATCGTGACTGTCCCTAGCAATCATACATCAGTCCAAAATGACCCCAAGCACATTATATGTAATAAAAAACACTACACACATACCCTGTGTGCATGTTTCTCCTCTGCATGAGTACATCACTCTGACAAGTGTAAGTGTAACATTAAGTGGTAACAAGATCACAATTATGAACTGATGTTGGATATGTCACCTCTGAACAGAGATGCTGTTTAGGGTGACAAGTGTTCTAAACTAGACATGTTAGGGTGTCAAATGTGGTACGGAATCCTACTGTTCAGTGTGTCAAATCTGGATAAAAATCACATATAGGGTGTCCGGTGGTAAACTATGAATATCAGGGTGTCATTTGGGGTCAATTATGAAATTTTGGGTGTCATTTGTGGTCAATTATGAAATATTGGGTGTCATTTGGGGTCAATTATGAAATATTGGGTGTCATTTGGGGTCAATTATGAAATTCAGGGTGTCATTTGGGGTCAATTATGAAATAGTGGGTGTCATTTGGGGTCAAATATGGAATTTAGGGTGTCATTTGGGGTCAATTATGAAAATTAGGGTGACATTTGGGGTCAACTCAAGCTTTTCATGGGGTTCTTTGGGACCAACAATGAAATTTCATCTAAGACTGTTCATCTGTGTAAGAACTTGCACTTAGCATGCAAAAATGCCTGCAATTCCGAAAATGTAATGTATTTTTCATACTAGCGATGGAAAATACATCGCTAAACACATTGAACTATACGAAATGTTACCCCAAAGCCTTTTTGCGTGCAGATTTTCATCGCTACGCCAAAAAACGGTCCACAAACACACAGGAAGTGATGTCAGCATGCTTCCTGTTTACTGGAGGAGTGCTGTGCACTTTCACTTTCTCTTTTGAGCACATTGCTGGTGATTGTGGAGAGTGCTGGAGGTGTTTGGTGGTGTGTGCTGCAGAGTGGTGTTTTGGAGAGTGTTGCTGTGTCCTGTGTCCTGTCGATCGTGTCCCTGTGAAGTGTGGTGTACCTGTTTTTACGTGTTTAATTGTCTCTTGTCCTCAATCTTGTTGGGTGTTTGTCTTGGGGTAGTTTACTTATTTAGTAGTTTTTGTTTCTGTTATATTGGGCTTTGATTTGTGGCAGTGGGTTTAGGTGTGTGCAGGGAGATGGTGGGTGTGGGCAGGGAGGGCAGGATGTCCGAGGGGGCATTGGGGGGCTTCTTCTGACTGATCAATTTTTACCTGCCCCGGATGGTGGAGATGGGAGGCCGTATCCTCTCTGGCTATGATGTAAAGGTGCAGAAGGTCAGGTGGGAGCGTGTGCGGGCACAGATGCTGTGTGTCTTTGGGGTGGACCGCACTGTGCGTCAATGGAAGCACCGCTGGCAGGATTGCCTGGCCCGTGAGGGTGACCTGCTGGACCACCTAGGAGTCATCATTGGCCTACAGTGTGGTAAGTTTATACTCCAAATTTAATTATTAACACTGTAATGTAAAGCCAGAATTCACGTGTGTGACACACTGGTGTCCAAGTGCTAAAATGTGGAAGAGTGAGGCGGGAGACGTTATGTGTTCACGCCTAACGTTGGCACATCAGAAACACAACGCTGCATCATATTGACAAGCATAGGGTGCAGGTTGGTGTTATCCACTGCGCTGGTGCAACACTTAGCACTGTAGTGCCAAGGCTCGCACCATTGTGCCATACTGCGTGCAGGACAAAGATTTTTGTGCACAGGAAGGGTAACTGTACCTGAACAATCCAAGGCATTTTTTCGGGGACCGGTATGCTGCACAAAAGGAAGTGTACAAATGCTGTGTACATGAATATTTGTACGTCTGCTACACTTCCGTTGTACATATGCTCCGTGTGACAAACTTTGAAACATGTACAATAGCTCATAAGTAATAGGACACCCCCAGAGTGTCATACACCACCAACACCAGTGAAACAGCCATGTGCGTTCGTCAGCAAAGCAATCTTACACAGAGCATGTATAACATCATGTTGTGTGTAGAAATGGGGCCTTGTGAATGTTCAACACAACTAGTATGTGCAAGTTTGCTAGCATTGCTGTCTGGTCGGCCAGACTCAGCATTCACAGGTCTTGTGTGAATGGCAGGCAAATGAGAGCCAATCATTTAGCAAAAATGTCACGCAGCAGTACAGTTACGGAGCATTGTCTGTAATGGTGATGATATGTAAGATGAATATGACACGTGTAATTTCACGTATGATACCAACACATATTGGGTTTTATGTCTCACAGCTGGGCGACCTCTCATCACACAGGGGGACATCGACAAGTTCAAGGACCCACACGCCACTGGTGAGTTTGGACATCATATATTGGCATAGTGCGGTGTCATGAATGGCTGGCTAAAACAAGCGCTGGCGTAGTATGCAGAATGGGTGTGTATCACATGTACCTTGCCTACAGTGTGATGATGTTTTGTTGAAGTCATAAGTGTGTATGAATCTGTAGGTTAAGGTGGAGCTCTGCATTTGTCTTCCAGTTGTAACTTTGCACATCCCCAGTCAGTGATACACATGTACATAAGGTGTATGAGTTCTGTCACTACGGCACATGCATGTGGATGACAGAGCACACTGATAGGATAGGAGACATGCAAGTGGTGTAGCTGATGAGTATCATCAGACATGGAATGCATGTTTACCCATGACTGAGATGACTGTGCAAGTGTGACTGATCATACACAAGGAGGCTGTGGTTTTCAGGCCGTGCGTGCTCAGACACAGGTCGGCACAGTTGTTTCGCAGGTATGCTGCATACCAGCTTCACAGAAGTAGCAGTGCATAGTTCTGAGGCAAGCATATCAATGGCACATTCCACAAACACCTAGCAGAGATGGCCCAAAGAATAACATAGGCATGTTTGGCCACTGCAATGGTGTTGTCATGCTTTCTCCTTGGGGTAATTCCCTGGTTGACTCTGGCTCAGGCGAATGAGCCCCTCTGTACAATTAGGTGACATACCTCCACATGCATTTACCACGCATGCTTTAGTCCTGCAATCATTGCTGTGCCATATATTTAACAATGCAGGCCTCAACCACGCTAACTGTGAGAAAGCATTGCCCATCATGACACAATTACCATTATGACTCCAGGTTGACGTTACAATGGGGAATGCCTTGTAACAGTTTGCGTTGTGAAGGACTGCGTTGTGAACTTTATTACAGAGTGACATTAGTGGATCCAAGACATGCATGATTGACAATCCATATGAAACTATGTTCACCCCTCTGGGCAGCAACGCGTCACCTATTGTGAAGTAGTGGTGGAGAGAGGCCCAGAGCCTCATATACAAGTTAGTGTTCAGCCACCTGACGTGTTTCAATGTGTGCTGCATGATGCAGCACAGATGGAAGTGTGAGTGGGGCTATCCCAGTATTGCTCCTGTGCCGATAGGGTAACTTTCCTACACATTAACAAGCCCCCCCTGCACACAGACACTCTTGCACTCTTGTACAAGAGTGCCTGTGTTTGCACAGACTTGATGCACTGCACACGGTAATTGGGGTAACGCAGGGCTGCACATGAGCATCGTACATATGATGCTGCACTATGTTGCAGGAGAGGATGAGTGTGGCGCAAAACACGGAGGGAGAATGCCTCCCTCCCCCGATTCCTTGTACATGTCACCCTCAGTCAGGGTATGTCACAGCAACATCATTTTACATTTGATTGTGACTGTATATGTACCATGCCATGCACTGGCATGTCAGACGCCCCAGCATGTAGTCACTGATCCTGGATTCAACATTTTGTTGTGCAGGCCATTCTCTGAATACACATGGTTACGCCAGAGTGTAGGCTCCCATTTTTAAGTGATCTTGAATGCCTGATTTGAATGGAGAACATTGACATAGTCCAAAGGACTCACAATTTTCCATTGTTCATATCTTACAGACAACATGACGCCAGAGGAGTCCCATGCATTCCAGGTGAGGAAGGACCGGTACCTCCACATTAAGAAGGTTGCAAAGGGGTACCGCAACATGGAATGGAGGTACCAGGAGGACAAGGAGGCTGGCACTTGGAAGTCGGTGCCCGAGGTAGCAACACGTGGGAGAAGAAGTGGCACACAGGCCATCCCAGGACCCTCTGGCGTCAGTGGTAGGTCCCAGCGTGGACAGGCAGTGTCCCACCCCCCTACAACCTCACACACACAGGGGACAATGCCACCTGTACCTGCCGATCAGGTTGTGGCTTTCATTTTGCGGGACAGGAGGACTCTCATGAACAACAACGTGATGCTGGCAGAGATAAGGAGGGAGATGTCTGAGCAGACCAGGCTCATGGAGGAAATGAGGAAAGCCCTGGGACTACCATGATGCCTGCCCATGTAGAGCCCCATCCCCCTCTTCTCCCTTCCCCCAATGTTTAATCTAGTATTTTAGGTAGTGTTAGGTAAGTATTTTAACTGTTAGGTAGTGTAGTTTTAGTGTAGGCATAGGTAGTGTTAGATTTGAAGGTAGTTTTAGATTATTAATGTTACATAGTATTTGGGGATAAGTTTCCTTTTTATTTGGGTGGGGGTTGATGTCTTTGTTGTTTAAAAAAAATCTAAAAAAAAAAACAAAAAATATATCTTTGTGTAGGTTAAGTGTGTAGTTAGTTTGTGTATAGCTTAGATGTCTTTGTCCTGTCTCATGATGTGCCTTAAGGGTGGGAGGGGGGTTGATGTAGTAAATATGTTGTTTCGTGTTTAGGATTAGTCAGGGTAGTTAGTTCAGGGACTTTTGCACTTTATTCTAGTTAGTTTAGTTTAGATTAGTATTTGTTATGATTATTAGTAGTTTAGGTAAGCTAATTTTTTTATTCTATAATAAATGGTTACTATTTTTGAATTATGCTTGCACTTATGTCAGGGGTGATGGGGTAGAGTGTGGCTTTTCACCTTGTATGCATCTCATATCATCACTGGACACTCCGTTGAATATGTAAGTGTGGCCATGACATGTTACTTAGCAGGATGGATTGTGTCAGCTTGCCTTAGATGTGAGCACAGTAGACTTGAATGGGTAACAGGGTGGCAAGTAGGATGTACGGCCTAGTCTAGGGGCAGTCGTTTGTGAAGTCATACATCTTAAGTGTGAGTCACGGAGTTGGACAGCACAATGTTGCCCATTTGCAACACAACATGGAGACATGGCATTGAGAGGATATTGTAGTAGCTACTGTTATCCATCATGGAGATGGATGTATGCGGCGGGCAACACAGTTTGCGTCATACCCCTGCATCTCACATGCTCCTGGCGCGGGGTCCATCTACATTGCACAGACCTTGGATCACTTGCTGCGTAGTGCAAGTGTGTCAGATTCATTTGAATTATATGTTCCTGTGCATGGAGGCTGAACCTCCAGGCCATGCAAGTAGTAGTCTTCATGTGGGTCCATTGTGAACTGCATATGGCAGAACAGTGGGCCTGATTCACATAAGTCATCTGAGAGTAAGTCATGAGTTTACATTTTCCGATATTCACAACTGGCATTTCGGAGTTGTACAGTTAGATGTACTGACTTCACTACTCCTAAATGCCTTCTGTGAATCACAAAGGTTTGAAAGTCATGATTTGGTCACCTGTCACGTTTTTGTGCATGCACACAGTTCTGCTGCACACAAGAGATGGAATATTGCATTACTCCCTGTAGTGCCAGTGTCATGGCCACTTCTCCCAGCTGTCACATTTTGGCATTGGCTCATAGTGATGCCACCCTTGAAATTGTGGCACTGCTGAAGACTATATGCTCAGTGCAGTGCACCACACATCCCTTGTCACATTGCCCTAGCCGCTCACAGTGGTCACAGCATGTGAGGGTTCCAAAGTCAGTAAGCATTGTTCATCCACAGGAAGGGGCTGACTGACGCATTACACTTTGGGGTGAGTCCCTATTGCCAACTCTACTTCACTGAGGCAGACCTTGTGGTTCAATTTGTGGCTGGTAGACCTGTGCTCTTACGTATCTTCATCAATGTGTATATGGTGTGCACCATCTTGGGATGTGAAATGCAATGTGCACCATCACAACAGGCTTCATCCACCCTGTAGAGTGTGGGTAGATATGCCAGGAGATATTCTATTTGAAATTGTAAAGGGGGTCACTACTTGTGGCCTGCAACTGACTTTGACATTTTTATACACATTCCTATTTCCTTCATGGATGTTGGGCTCAGTTGGGATATTTCTTGATTGTTGTATTGGAGCAATGGGGGCACAGCTGGTTCACACATACCCGTTCATCTCACTGCCTATCTGGATCACAGTAAACATTTACATTTGTATTATTTCCCGGGGTGTACCTTTTGGTGGATTCACTGCTCCTACATTTCAACAGACTGCTATACTGGATTGGTCATGGACAACAGACATCTGTGTGACTTCAAAATATTTATTCACATGTCCGTTGACATGGTTGGAGACTGGACCAGTACTTGGCCATGCAATCCCCACATTACATTGATGCCCAGTGGAGGGCCAGACAGAGTCTTTTAGGGTTGACAAGTCCAAAGGAGGAGGAAGAGTTCAGTCAGCAGTCTGATTGCTGTGTCATTGGTACCCAGACAAAATATGGCAGTCCATGTCTAGGTCCAAGGTGAGTGTCACAGAGTGTATCGGGGGACAGTGGAAGGTGATATTCCGTGGCATGATGCTGAGCCCAGAACCAAATAGAAACTGGCCATTTGGCATAAATGAATGCTACCGCTTCCTTCTTTGCAATAAGGCCGAATCATCCACATCTTCATCCTCTGATGTGTCATGTGCCTCACATGTGGGTGGTGGTAGATTGGCTGCAGCACCGTGAGGCACTGACACAAATCAAATCAAATCAAGCTTTATTCGGTATATGCAATATATCCATAAAAGCATTCTACACAAAATACAATTCATCATAGTAAAATTTCATAGGAATTGTTTACATGTTTTGAAATTGGGATAAAGATTTCCCATACACAAACATTTAAAAAATGTATTCAAGGCACAATATTTATACTAACATGTCCTCACGGAACTCAAATAAATAAACAAAATTAGAGTAATAAAAAGGAATGCATTTAGATATCATCAGGATATAAAACTATTCAATTTCATAGCTCAACAGTTCCAAATATGAAAGATCCTTTCTTCTCTTTATAGCCTTTTGAGTAAAGAGAATAACTGCATTACATGTTATTACATTTTCCAATTTACATATATGATAAAAAGCAGAATTATATGTGTACAATCTGTTGGTAATAAATAAAGGTTGTAAAATTAATTTTCTGATGTCCCTACAAAAGTTACAAAAAAGTAAAAAGTGCAATGTGGTCTGAGAAGATTTGCCATCACACGGGCACTTGGGTAAATTAAAACTCCACTTGCCCATCTTAGGGAATGCAATCTGAAAGTGCAAGGTGCTCAGCCTTAATCTTGTTAAATATAACCTGTGTTGTAAGTTTCTTATAAAAATAAGGTACGGCTGAGTACCCACTGAGATTGGACCTTCACAATAGGATCTAACACATGATTTTGTACTTGATTCAACCTCTCTTGCAGATTCTCTAGATTCTAATAATCTCTTTTTAACTCCCTTTGCTATAATTCAAAATAGTTTTGGGATCATGGAAATTGATTGCCACTTTACACTCGATTAAAAGACATTGAATATACTGTAACCATGGTATTTTTCTGCAATGATCAAGTGTAAGGCAGTCCGTAATTATATCTTTAGTAAAATGTGTCTCCTCTTTGATCCAGATTCTATACCAGAGTGTGAGCGCAGCCATACTAATCAGGTCACTAATATACGGTACGTTTGTCTCCTTATGGGCAATATATGTAGCCGTTGTGTTAGGTACCGATAGTACCCTTCTTAAAAATTTATTTTCAAGGGTTTGTAATGAAGAGACATCTGTCCTACCCCATAATGCTCCACCATAACACACCCCAGTAATACACTTACTACCATATAGCTTAAGGATTTCGCGTACTGGCTTAGTACCTATTTTGTGGGAGAATCTGAAAATGGCCTCGCTTGATCTTGTAAATTTTAATTTGCATGAATTAATGTGTGAGCTCCATGATCCATTTCCGTTAAATCGTAAACCCAGATATGAAAATGTAGATGTTCTTTCAATGGGTACTCCATCAACATGATGACTTCTATTCTTAGCTCTATTTTTCCCACAAGTCATGACTAGGGATTTACTCAAATTTATTTTAAAATCTTTTTCAGTCATGAAATTTGTGAAGTTGTCTATCAAACGTTGGAGACCATTTGCAGTCCTAGATATTAGGACTGCATCGTCTGCATATAATAAAACTGGGGTTATGCGTTTACCTACAACGGGGGCATCAGCCTTTACACTCTGTAATAAAAGTTCGATATCATAAATATATAGTGAAAATAGAGAGGCGCTGGAACGCAACCTTGTTTAATTCCACTGGTAACTCTAAAATGTGTAGTACATTCCCCGTTCGGGCCATACCTTATCCTTGAAGTTAGATGGTAAACGTAATGGGGCAACCCAGTGACCCTCAGAACCTGGGTATACGTATTAAAGTAAAAAATGGTTCTGTCGGGGTTTACAATTACTTTGGGAAAGTAGCAACAGCTTACTTATAACACATATCAATGATTTGCAAAGGAAGAATATATAACACACACCAAAATTAGAATTCAATAATGTATTCAGAAAAATCAGTTAATCATGGCTGTCGCAATTTATAATTTCAATTGCAATATGAAATACGTGACTGTGGTGAAAAAAGTGACATGTGGTGGTTGGTGATAAAGACAGTACACTATATACAGAAACAGTTGAGCGTGCAATAAAAGGAGGGGAGAAATATTTTTCGTATGTCCTTATTATTTTAGCACATATGCTTCAGGATCCAATGACAAATAAGACTGTGATCATGAGCGTTGTGTGGACATATGCAGTACGCCGACGTTTCGACCCTTGAGTTGCGCACAAGTGAGATGCGTCAAGGTGGGTCTTCTTATTATTCAGTAAATGACTTCCACCCGTCGGTTGGAGTCTTAATTTTACATCCAAACATAGTCACTGACGGATGGACGTTTCTTTGCCAGATCACGAAAATCACTGGACTGGCTAAAAATTAAGACTCCAACCGACGGGTGGAAGTCATTTACTGAATAATTCTGAGGCTCCAACCGGCTGGTGGAGATGCACGTGGTTTAATCTCAAACCCACATTTGACTAGGAGGCAATTGATAATTTGCAGAGATACCAAAGAAATCTGCCTTTTGGCTGCCAATCCCCCCTTCCTGCCTTGAAGAAGACCCACCTTGACGCATCTCACTTGTGCGCAACTCAAGGGTCGAAACGTCGGCGTACTGCATATGTCCACACTAGCCTGTATATAACACTTTTCCACAAAGGTCCTAAAGTTCCTTGATATCAAAATGTGGTCAATACACGACGACGACCTCGCCCCTTCATATGTTTGGTTTACATATTCTCTCCTGTGTTCACCCAGCTCCATAATTTCTAAATTGTGTTTATGCATAACATGATTAATTGCTTCGCCATAGGAATTATGTGGGAAGTGAGAAATACGGTCACCATAATCAACTCCGTAACCACATTGGTCCGCTATTGGAATTTTACACAGTTCAAAGTTAAATTCACCCACCCAAATTAATATAAACTCGCCCCCCACCCCCTTCAAGAAAACATCCAGCTCCTCTTCCATTGTAATAATTACCCCGTGTCTCGTATTATCGAAAATATTATTGTAGAAGTTTATCACTACAATAGAGTACTGTTTTCCTTTAACACAAAAGAGTAAAAACTGAAAGAACTGTGACTTTGTATAAGTTTTCTTGAGTATCAAGGGGGAAGACACCGCAGATAAGGCTGCTAAGCCTCCTCTAGCTCTCCCAGCCTTTGATGGGGTTGCTTCAGTAGAGATTGTTTTAAAACCATTTATAAAAAATGTTTCCGTGAGCCAAGTTTCTTGTAATAAAATTAGTGTGCAATTTTGTATACTGTTAAGCCATTCCTTTTCATGTAACTTATTTTTAACCCCTGCAACATTCCATGACATGAGTTTTAATGATCCATGTACTGAGCAACTAATTAAATTAGTTCCAGGAAGGCTATTTGGGGGAATAACATTATTGCTATCAATCAATTGTACTACTTCCTCGCCCAGTCAATCGACCTCACTACAGTTTCCCAGGGGGGCAAACCTATTCGACGTGGTTGGTATCATGTGTGTCACTGTGCTGTGGTAGTCTCTACCGGTTAAATAAGAAGGCTCATTTCTTGGTCTATAGAAATAGCCAAGTGGGACTGCAGTAATACTATCATCCGAAAGGTCAGATGGCCAAATATATTTTGCTGATGTTTCTTCTAATAGGGAAACCACCACTTCAGGACTACGGAAGTTTACAACAATACAATCACCTTCACATGATTTTTCCATTCTGCCCACCCAACTCACTCTTCTCAACATGATTATTTCCTGAGTAAGAATAGTTATACTACAACGAGTATGTGAGGAAAACCAATGTACAACCCGATTCTTCAACGATCACCAAGATTCTATAGTGTCGTCAGACAGTTTTGGAACAATTTTTAAAACGACAACATAAGGGGCAGCCTGGGGAGGTAGACTAATGGGAACCTTGTGGTGCCTCTTAGGTCGTATTGCTTCTTCTATCGCTAGATTGGATTTATTTTTAAAATGTTGTAAATTATTAACCCTTGGTTTTGTAACTCTGTGGGGGCTTCATCTATACGGTTCGCCAATGTCGGGTAAATTTTATCTGTTTTTACTTCAATTACAGGGACTTGATCAGTTGGTGTTTTCTTAACCGAATTACTACTAGGTGTGGACTTCTGGCACATATTTGATGACAATAAATTTGTAACCAAACCCGTTAAGTGAGCAATGTCCTTTTGCACTTGTTTAATTTCAGACGTGACGCGTCTTTCGATGTTGTCAATTTTCCCATGTAGTTTTTTAAACAGGGTATCCATGCCTTGCATATGATGTGATGGGTCTCCAAATCCCAATCCTTTTTCAACCAATTTTGTACTTTTCCCCTTTTTTTGTTTAAGCTTTTTGGTTTGTATTTTGAGAGCTAATTTTCGTATTAAGTGTCTGCTGTTTACTCTTTTTCGCAGGAGGAGAAATCAAATCAGAAGTGTTGGATACCGTTGATATTTCAAGCGGGAGTACTGATACACAGGGCCCAATTTAGTAGGGCAATCTGGGTTTGTAAAAATAGAACTATTGCCTTTCTTACTGTTACTTATGTCATATGCTCCAGGCTCAAGAGCAGATTCCTTTTCGCGAGCCTGATCCTCCACAACTGAATTTACCTCCCTTTGGGCCGCAGTTAACGCCGTTTTCGTGGCCGCTAATTGCTCCTCCACTTGTACTATTTCATTGTTAATGAGGCCCATGGCGCTTTTCAAATACTTTGTAATCGGTGCATTTTTCCCCACAGGCTTCACTTTGCTTAATGTCAATTTTCTTTTGCCCATCTTGGTAAGGAACGCTCCAGAGACTATACCCAAAACAGATAGAAAAAGCCCTTACCGTTTTTCTGTACTTCGGATTAAGGGGCCAAGATGTATGGCCAAGCTCAGCCTCAGTCCGTCTCGGACAGGCGCGGGAGCCCTGGCCGCTACTTAAGCGCCTCCTGGCACGTGGGATGACGTTGGCGGCGCCAATGCCGCTTGGCAGTCTGGGCAGTGTAGTTTTCACCCTTAAAACAGGTCCGGTAACAGGTCCGGTTGCAGGCAAGTAACATTTACGGCTGGAATGAGCTCCCGCACTGCGGGATCCCTGGCCGCTACTTAAACACCTCCTGGCGTGTGGGATGATGTTGGCGGCGCCAATGCCGCTTGGCAGTCTGGGCAGTGTAGTTTCCCCCCTTAAAACGGTCCGGTAACAGGTCCGGTTGCAGGCAAGTAACGCTTACGGCTGGAATGAGCTCCCTGACACATCAGGGGGCGGAGATGTGGATGTAGAAGCAGCAGCATTCATCTGCGCCAGACCTTGCTGCAGCAATGCAGTGATGAGGTTCTGCAGGGCATGGAAGATTCCAGCTACATCTCACTGGTGTGCAGCCTTGGCAGCCATTTGTTCCACCTGCATCCGCTCCATGCTCTCCATTATCCTCTGCATGCGGCCCAACTCCTGGCTGCCATCGCTGGAGCCACTCTGGCTGGACAGTTGTTCCTGTCTCTGAGTCATGACTCTAGCAATGGCAGCCATGGAGTGTTGGAGAGCATTGAGCGGACTGTGGGTGTCCATGATGTTTTGTAGGTGGTCCCGAATGGAAGTCAGACACCCACATACGGAATAAACTTTGGCCGCCAGGCTGTCAAACCCCACCCGCACCTGATGAGCCATCTCCTGCTGGACCTCTGACACACGGCGTGGGAATGCCAGGTGTGGGTCTAGAAGGTCCTGGGAGACAGCCGTGGTGGTAGGTGTTTGCTGCTGTGTGGTTTGTGCAGGGGGTGGGGTTTGCACAATGCAGCTGGGTTGCCCTCCTCCTGGAGATGGGGTGCTGATGGAGTCTAGCAGCTGTTAAAGGGTGTCCGTGTTGATGGTGGCGAATTCCTCCTCTTCATCGGTGAAGAGTGGGACAGGCTGCTGTTCAGGAGGTGATGTTTCTCCCTCTACAATGTAAAGGGGAGATGCAGTTTAACTGTGTGTTTCATATGTGATCATGCATTGGATGAGTTTACAAGCAGACTGCATGACAATGTACATTGTGACTGTTTGGGAGGAGCTGCCTATTTGTTGCAGGATGTTCACGTTTTCTGCTACATCACGGATATGAGGTTGTACTTGTACATTGTCATCTGACAGTTTACAGCTATGACAAATTTGATTGTACAGTTTATACACACAAGCGGCACCAGTTGTATCCTCTGTTCAGTTGTGAAGGTGATGCAGTTTGTCCCACATTGTAGTCAATGTTGATGAGTTCCTGATTTTATGTGTGTGCGATGCATTGTGGGATACTCGCCCATGCAGCTCTGGTTTTACTACCCCTTATCCCTTTCAGGCAGTGAGCCTTCACTTCTGTGCATTTACAATGCTGAGGTGTTGCAGGCTGGGGTAAATATGTGTCTTGGTCAGAATTGGGACAATTGTGAATTGTTTTACAGCAGATGTCTTGTTTACCTCAGGGGTTGTATGTACACGAGGATGTGTCAGAGTGTGACCTGCTCCTTTAGGGATGTGGTCCACACTCAGCCACCTCAGTGACGTGGCCTGCACCATGTTGTGATGTTTGGGGTGCAGGCATGCTCGCATGTTTGGGGTGCAGGCATCGCCGAGTTTGCGATGCAGCAAGCACAAGGTAAATAGTTAGGATTATTTATTTACTCGCCTAACTCCAGCCCGTCGTGTGTCCAACTCCACTACCCCCCATCCTGCCCCTCTCCCGCCCCGCACCACCGCCCCGCACCACCGCCCTGCAGCACTCTCACTGCAAGCCGTCACTGTGTACACAGGACTGCATCTCATGGACAAGCAGGTGGACACATTTACTGGAGATGTGGCAGGATGTCTACATGGCCCCCTTTCCTCTACAGCACGCATATACAAATCGTCTGCACAGGGCCGCGTCTCTCTGATACTATAAATGAGGATGCACTGTGTGCGTGACTGATCATGTGCATGAGTGGGCATGCCAACACCAATGTCAGCAGACATGTGGCATTGTGCACGTGAGTCTGCGTTGTGTGCAAGATTGTGTATGTGCAGTTGTGTCCCCCTTGATGCACATGCACATTCTTGCACACAACTCCGACATACGGGCACATGCATATGCGTGTTGTTGAGGAAATGGGGCCTTTTTGACAGCCTGCCGCATTTCCAATCAATGTGGGCCTTTGCTCTTTCACATAGCCCTTATTTTGTGGTCTGATATGATACTTGGACTATATTTGTTTGACATTTCTGTGCACATTTCCAAGTCTGTGAGCCCACCAATATGTGTCTTGCAATGTATTGGTTGGGTAGGGTGATATGTGTCTATGCCACCAGGGCCAAGGAGATCTGGGACATGATCCGCAGTCACTGTGGGTGTGCACTGCGATATATTTAATTGTACATGAGTGCCATTGGGCCCATCTCCCCGTCCCCCCAGTCCCTGGTTGGTGCTCACCCTGTTGCTGTTGTGTCTGGCCGTGTTGAGCAGTATCCTGTCCCGGAACTCCAACCACCATCTCCTCGCTGATGACTTGGGACACCTGTTCCTCCAACGCATCCAGCTCCTCCTGTGGCGCTGGACTCCCACCACCAATCTGCATTGCTGCTTTCAGGTTGGCTGCAAGTTTCAGCTTGGTCTGGCACTTAACATCATGCCAGCGCTTCTTGCAGTCGTCCACTGTCCTCCTCACCTCTCCGACAGCATTCACCTTGGCCATGATGGACTGCCATATTGCATTTTTGATTGCCAATGACACAGTGGAGGTGACAAAAAGTTGTTGTTGGTGTTCGGTCACCTCCGCAATCAGGACCTGGTTTTCCTGCTGACTGAACTGCGTCTTCCTCTTCTCCTTGGCCTTGCCCTGGGTCTCTGGCTGGTCCTCCTGGGTGTTTGTGGGGTTGTTGTTGGCCTCTGTGCTGGGTCCAGCTTCCTCCATGCTTTGTCTCAAATGTTTCTTCTTTCTTTTTTTTTTTTGGGGTGTTTGGGCTGCATGGCGGACGTTTTATAGTGATTTTTTCCCATCTAACGTGAAAAAAGGTGCGCTGACGCTAAATAGCGTGCCGTTCCTGGGCGCTAATTGGCCCATCTCCACTTTTTTCATGTTGGCGTGACGATTTTTATTGCCGTGGCGCTGATCTTAACGCCGGACATTTTACCCGGTAGGGGAAACTATCGCCTGTTAGCGGCGTGTTGTGAATACCCCGCTAACACGGCGATAATTTCCCGCGGTACACAGCGATACGAAAACTATCGCTAACTGAGGTTAGCGATAGTTTTCGCCATTTGTTGAGAATATCCCCCTTATTGTCTTATTATTTTTATATTTTGGTCTGAAGATTGGGTAAGATTTTCTAAAATTGACAATATTAATTTTCCTATTTATTATGCTTTCTTCATAGGAAAATTGTGTTCTTTATTTACTAGCATGTCATATGCAGATATGAAACTTTTGGATTTTTTTATTTCTTCAGCAACCAGATCTATTAGTGTGATTTGGAAAAATGCTTCTGCCTTATCTAATAGCGCTTGGTGGGAATGAATATTATTTATGCATAATGGAACTGAAATTACTTTTAGGAAAAATTGCTTATCTCTTTAATTTCGGTTTTTAGTGTGGAAAACACTTGATGAATATATAGCCAAAAGTTAATAGTATTCAGTTTCTTTATAGTCAACATTTTCTATATTTTATCAGTACCTCTATTTTTTTGTTTTTCAGAGTTATTCAAAGACATTTACTAAGTACACAATAATTATTGTTTTATTGTTCGATTACTATTGTTTATTTATTTTTTCATCTACTGATAATAATACTGCTATTTTTTGTCGGTGCCATTCTTATCATATTTAAAACTCAAGCTCGATAAAATATTTTGAACGCAAAAAAATCATTTAGCGCACCCCATTGTGATTCAGTAGGAGGCGAAGGATGCCCCTTTCTGGCCCCCTTCTCGCAGCAAAATGCAATTAATTGCAAAAGGCAATTGTAAGGCCTATAGTTTTGCAAACTGTGAACACAAAAGGACTTAGTACATCTGGTTCATGGTCTTAGTCCTCTTATTGTTATGGGATTGTTTTCCTGATTTTATTTAGATTGCTATTTCATGGAGACTGATACTGAATAAAAATCAAGAAGCATATTCCCTTAACCTGTTCACATCACCTTATCTCAGAAATATAAAATGGCTGCGGTTGACAGAATATTTTGCTCATTACTAAAGCAATAGATGTTTCTTAGGAGAGAGAATATGGGGCAGACTATCACGATTTTTGTGCACTCACTCAATGCTACCGATAAAAAAAGATGGATTTTAGTGGGTGTTTTTGAACGTGGCCCTGGCTCTGCTTTCAGTCAGACTTCAAAGATGCGTATAAGCTGCTGTTGAACTGGAAAATCCAATGCTTGGGAATGACGGCTTTCTTCTTTATCATATACCGAATATCGAATCTGGACAAGTAATTTTCACATCAATTCCTTAATCAGACAATCAACTACCAGAGAAAATTGTAGACAACTACCAGCGCTGTGAAAAGCTTGTCCCAGAAAATCCACCCTTCCGACAGAGAGTAGATGCTAAGCTTAATGTTTGAAAGATAATTAATTTTCACTCCTAAACAATAAAACTTTGGGCTTCATTTCCAGGTGGGAATTAAAAGAAAGTGGCATATTTCTTGACTGACAACACCACAGTGCCCCCCACTCGCTTACTGGTAAGGAAGACACATATTTGACACTGGCAGAGACATTGCCTTCTGCATTATCAAGAAAACCCTCTCATCTTTGGAACCAGTGGTGGATATAGCATCAAGAGAGTGGTTCGATTTAAGGTGGCTATGAGGACACCTGAACAAATATCCCCCCAATCTGAGGATCTGTCTTCAGACAAAAACAAAAGTGCCGAAAGGTCCATCATGACACAAAGCCATGGCAAGCCTGTAGTTCCTGGGTTTTTTCACCTCAGCAGCTCACTTAATGGAAAACAATCACTGACGCAACATAAAATGTTGGATGTGGCAAACTGGCTAGAACTGGGCCAGGCTAGATGGTGTCTTTGGCACCCCAGCCATATGGAGTTCTGTTGTTTTGACTCAGTGTACATTTCTTTCTCCTAGTAACCTCGTGTTTCTGTTTCTTCAGTGTGTGTCCACTGATCCTACTTATATTTATCTGTGTCCCATTATGTTTGCCTCCCTGTTCAGGTTGGTGTGATATTGAGAATGTCATAGAGTAGTGATTAGTAGGCCTGGGCAAAATTTCAATTTCATTGCATAATTCGCATAATTTCTAGCATTTTCTGACATGCTTTTAAGCATAATGCAAAATGTCGCCACATGGTGTTATTGGGGAGGTCACTCGGGTGAAAGATCCTATTACATGAGCCCTGGACCAACGCGAACTTACAGAATGCACGTGTCTCGACGCAATCTTGAATTCTTGTGGGGAAGCAATCTTGGAATCTTGACAGCGGTATTGGGACTCACTGTCCCATAGCTCCTCAAGTCCCAGGAAGGAAGGGACACCAACTTCTCTCCATGCTGTGCGCTCTTAAGCACACACCACCTCCCATGGCATGGGACTCATTCTTGGCAGCGGTTTTGGGACTTGCTGTCACATAGCTCTTCAAGCCCCAGGAAGGAGGGGCCACTGGCATCTCCAAGTGCACTCTTAAGCACCCACAACCTCCCGTGGAGAGGGATGTGCGGGTCGTGCCCCAGCAAAGCCCTGGCCACGGGCAGGCCCGTACACGTCCATCAGATCCCTTAGTTTGGTGTTTTGGCTTCCTGGTGGTTTTTCCTACAAGTCTGGTATTCATCACCCAGGTACAGTTGTTATGTACTTAAGAGGCTGAATTTATCAATGACTTATTTGCCTGTTTTGCCCTGAGCATGTGCAGGAAATCTTTGTATGCATTTCTTATTGCTGCTATTTTAAATCCGCTCCTCCCTCACATTACGTTTATATACCTGTTATCAGTGCTTTAAATGGGCCGGTACTCACCGGTACTGAGTACCGGCACTTCCGAATTTTCTTGCCGTCAGTACCGGCACTTTTCTTTATCCAGGGAGAGTACCGGTACCCTGTTCGGCGGCACAGCAGGCTCCGGTTAGGCATCTCCTCCAGCTCAGGGCAGTGCTTCCGAAGAGCGTGTAAGTCACTGAGCCCCTCAGTGGCCTTACAGAGTCCCTGCTGAAGATTCCAGCAGCGCACACTTGAATGTCCCCAGACTGCAGGGGGTTGAGAGGGCTTACATCACGCTGTGATTAACAGGACAGGGTCTGTCCTGTTAATCACAGCGTGATGTAAGCCCTCTCAACCCCTGCAGTCTGGGGACAATTAGACTCTAGACACACCCTGCACT
Organism: Calotriton arnoldi; assembly: GCA_963921515.1. Lineage (NCBI taxonomy): Eukaryota > Metazoa > Chordata > Amphibia > Caudata > Salamandridae > Calotriton > Calotriton arnoldi. The sequence goes on from CAWUFW010003779.1 coordinate 709,659, forward strand.
GTCGATCGGATACGCAAAGCCCATTCAGCTGAAAGTGATTTCGCCCCTCCCCCTCTCCATTAGGTGAGTGAAATGGGCTGGGACTGCCTGTTTTTGAGTGAGAGAACGAGGGAGAGTATCAGGACATATATTAAAGGGAATGTGTGGAATGCTTTTGCGTACAGGTCTGCTTGTTTCTCTCGGTTTGTGCGCTTGAGAATATATAGTATTATGCCAAACAACCATAAATAACAGTAGGGCATTAAGAAACAGCAAATATCACAAAACAAGAAAATGTTACCATATAATCCTGTTTGGCTTTCAATTGTGTAATGAGTTAACCTGTTTTCTTTACATAAACGCATTTCATGTGTTTTGATATGTGCTGCAACTTGTACAGAAGCCATTATGTACCATCATATCTTGCCCGTAGCCCCGCCCCTAGCTCCGCCCACTTGCCACACCTCTAGCTTATTTTAATGAGTACCTGCACTTATTTTTTCCCATTTAAAGCACTGCCTGTTATACTTGATTTGGGATGGGGTCACTTCCCTCAGCTTCGATACCCTGGGTGATTCTCTTATTCATCCAAGCTTCAGCTGGGGAGGGTCCCTGTCTCCTAGTTTTGACGGTCTCCTGTGTTTTGCACATTAGCCTGCAGCATTCTCAATTCTCGTTCGCCTCTTCAGGATCTTCCCTGTGGCATCTGCACTTTATCAGGAGTGTTAGTTTTAATATTGCACCAGGAGGAGCTAATCCCAATAGATGCTATATATGGCCCCTGACGTTTCCACGGCATGGGACCATCTTATGGCACCTGCATTTTATTTGGAAGTTTTAAGCCAGCTCCTCCTTGTATTATTTCGGACCACCTGTATGTCACAGGCACTTTATTTGGGGACTTTAAACTCCAGATTTATTGTGCCAGGGGGCACCAGCAATTGTAACAGTGTGGAGCCCAAAAACGCCTTTAGCTCCACTAATAACCCTGTGGCACCTAGTGGTAGGGCTGGACAACCCTTTTAGGTTTTTAGCCAGCGATACTCTCTATAGACCTTGAACTATGAACGGTATTGACTGGTGCCTGTAGAGGCGGCTATGGGTACTCAGTGTACCTCTGTCTCAGCGAGTAAAGGACACATTGTTTTTCAATACATTTATTTTTAGTCATACATACCTAGAATCTTTTGGGTTGGTCAGGCTGTTCCCTCTGGCACTAACCCTAGGAGGAAGTTTATCTGCACCTTGTTATTGTATACTGTGTAAGTTCTCATAGATTGGTATAATGGGGAACAGAAAAGTGGAGGTGTTAAATGCAGCCGACGAACGACTGAGAACGAGCAATACCATACTGTCATTTTTAAATAATGTGGTCGGTGTGGAAGAAATCTCCAGAGTTGAAGAACAACATGGGTTAGTTCTCCCATCAACAACAGAGGAACATACTCTCAAGAATTCTGAAATTGTTTTGTCTGGCCACTTGCAATCCTCACATATACATCCTGCTCTCCAAGAGGTTCAGAAAGCCCAAGGCAAATCTACCCCTTCGCACCTTCACGGTGATGGTGCACCCTTGATACAACTTAGAGGCAGTGGGGAGGGAGGTGGTACCAAGCCTAAAAATAAAAGGGGGACTTTCTCTCTGGCTCAGTCAGCTGACAATAAAAATCCCAGAGCTGCTAAAAAGGGGTCACTTTTAGTATCCCCGGAGAGTAGTATGACCCAGGATCTTCTCTTAAAAATGGAAGCTAAAATTCTAACTGCCTTTGATGCCCTTAATATGAAAATCAATAATCTGGAGGAAACAGTGAGAACCTTAGCAAAAAGGGAGGGGTCCCTGCGGGAGCAGTTGGAAAGTATTGCATCAAAAGATCCCCCCTTAGTCCTATTCCAAGGCCCTAGTCTTCCCCCTAATGTTCCAGGGACTGAGGGAATATTTCCATTCCACACATCAGGTGAGGTGGGGGCTATGAGGGCCTGTGAAGGCAGTGCTAGAGACTCCACTAACTCCTCTCATTTACCAATGACAGCTCAGGTAGCACCCAAGAGGGCCATAAATGAGAGGTTGTGAGAAATGTCCCAGTAGATTCTCATGGCACAAATTCTGAATCAGATAGTTTAAGGAGAGAAAGGCTAACAGTACCTGGGTCTCCCTTGGGCTATATCCCTTCAGATGTCACCATCAGCTACCTCCGGTGTGTACTCCGTATGTTCTGGTTCTTGGCAATATAAGGCTGCTAAAACAGCTCTGAACCAGAATCTTAACAGCAAATTAAAAACAAGTTGCTAACAGTTATTTGAGGAGATCATAATGGTTAGAAGAATAGGTTGCATTGGGCATATTCTGAAAACAGAAGAAGGGGATTGTATTGTGGTTAATTTTTTTAATCCTTTTAGGGTGGGCTATATCTTGAACAGGCGTAGGACCAATTCAGCTACCCCCAGTAGAATTCTAGTGCTACCTTTGGGTTTCTTTTATAAACCCATGAACGGGGGGAAACCAGCCTGGAGGGCTTAATCAGGTTCAAAAATAGGGCCCTGATTATAGTGTTCCTCAATCACAAAGGTATCTTATACCCTTGAGTAACCGTAATGAGCCATTGATCGGGTTGAATGATCAAGACTGACTGACTAGCAATGAAGACCATATTGTTTCTGCTAGTGTCAGTACTTCTAGGGTAAGTATTAAGCAGAATATTGTGGGTGTGCAATGGAAACTTGGGGACGCTAAATGGATCAAGGTCCTCAATCCCCAAGACATTATTAGCCTTCAGGAGATGTGGAATCCGAAAGGGGAATTACATCTAGATGGCTAAGCCTCCTTTAGTATTCAGGGAATTCTATCCTCAAGTGGGTGAGCTAGAGGGGGTCTAGTTACTTTTATCAAATTGGATCTGGACTGTAACCCGAAAGTGATCCCCTCCAGTTCCCCTTTTTTTCTTGGTGTCCTTTTGTCCCTTGAAAGTAATCTCAGCATCTTTTGCATTAATGTCTATAAAGCTATCCACGGGAAACAAAATCACAGATGTTTTGGGGAACTTAGTAAGTTTTAAAATGCTTTTGTTAATTCTTGCCCCTCTAAACACATGGTGCTAATAAGAACTGGGGACTATAACCTAAATCCATGTACAGATTGTTATTTGTATGACTCTACGGACCTAGAGGCGGCTAATGTTGAATAGGTCCATATTAAACATACTGTGCAAGGGGACTCTCTGAATGACCTGGTCCTAGACCATAACCTGGTCAATATACTTAGTAAAAGAACCTTAGACAGGGGGGATGGTGTGCCAACTTTCAAAGGCTCAGGGGTAGGGTCTATTATTGATTATATTTTTATTTCAGCTGGCTTTTTCACTACCTTTAGTAGTTTTGTAGTAGAATAGAATGTCCACGGTGATCACAGTCCCCTCTTTGCTACCTTTTTATGGGAAAAGAAGCAGCAAGATACACATTCATTTTATAAAGTTATGGCCACCACCAAAGATCAGGGTGTAGACTCAAATGGGAAACGGTCATCCAAAGGCCTTTAATGCTGAAATGGTATCGAAGTGCCAATCTGACTTTTAGATTTGCCTAGATGAGACCCCGCATGAGGTATCCTCAAAGCATTTGATATGATTTGTGGTTACATTAAATCAGCTCTTACCAAACCGGGGGTGGCTGGCCCCTCTTTATCTTGTAGATGGTTCAAGAAGAACTGTACGAGGGATCAGAAGGAGCTTCTCGCTGCATAAAAAGAAATTCCCCGAGATAGATTAAAGGTTAAAAGGTGTAGGGCTTCCTTTAGAGCGGCACTTAAGGTTAGGCTGTTTCAGTTCAGGAATGGCCCTAGGGAGGACTTGTTGATGGCAAGTAATTTGAAGGACAGCTCCATGTTTTGGAGGATTGGTAATCACCTTTTTTTCAAAGCAGAAAAGCTTTCAGATCAGGCCATAACAGTACCGGCCCAGGTTTGGGTGAACCATTTTTCAGCCCTCTATGACTGTGAGTGTACTGAACCCCCTGATTCTGACTGCTCAAGAGGCTGACAGGCTTATAATATACTGGGATGAAGTGAGAGAAACAATTTTATCCTTATCCCTAGTCAAGGCCCCGGAAGCCAAAGGGGTTCCAGGTCACCTGCTGAAGTCCTTAGTGGACTTGTAGGCATCGGCTATTACCCTCCATATTAATGCAGCTATTTGTGGATCTTTACCAGAAGCATGTTGTCACTCTGTAATGTTGCCAGTGTTAAACAAATGGGAGAAATCTGACACTGCATGCTGCAGAACTATTTTATTAGTGGATGAAGAGGTTAAAATTTTAGGATGGGTCATCCTGGAGAGACTGGCTAGCTGGGCCGATGTACATATTATCTAGTCAGACCTACAATATGGGTTCATGCGGGGTAGGGGAACGGTGGAGCAGAATCTAAATTCATACCTGCTAATCTCAAAACATACAAAGGCTTGCATGGACTCGGTACCCCTGGCCTTCATGGACCTCAGCTCAGCTTTTGATAAAGTCAACAGAGAAACTCTGGGCAGAGCTGGGGTCCATGGGGGTGGAATCCGTTCTCATCACCTTTCTGAGAGATCTTCATAATGGTCTCACAGAACGCAGTGAGAGTGGAAGTAATAGGGAATGTACCCATCCTTTTCATTTAAAATCAGGTGCTTGCCAGGGGTGCATTCCTGCAACCTTTTCGTTTTATTATGTATATTAATCAGCTGGGGAGGGTGTTATCTGGTGGTGGGTTTGATGTCCCTAGAGCAGGTGGAAGAGAAATCCCCACTCTTTTATACCCCGGGGATACCGTGTTGATTGCTTGTACAGCCAGAAGCCTTCAGGGTCTTTTAGATCTATTTGTTGTTTTTATGGATAGTTTGGATCTGTTCACTAATTTAAAAAAATCTGCTCACTAATTTGTAATAATCTCATTTTATGGTGGTTGGCCCCAGGAATATCAAAACATTCAGTTTTTCAGTCCAGGGACAAAAATTAAGCAAGGTGGAGAGCTTTTCATACCTGGGAATCTTAATAAATTCTGGTCTTGGTTGGCAACCGCAGGTTAAGAAAAATGCAGGGAATTTAAAGAGGGCTATCTCTGGTTTACATCATTTCGCTAATCATCTAGGACATAAGCCTCCACAACTATTGAGAGATGTATATAAAGCCAAATGTTTTCCAATGGCTAATTTTGGATGTGAGATCTTGGGATATGCCTCTATTGACCAAATCCAGTCAAGAGAAAATGTTTATGAGGGGCCTTTTGGGCGTGGGGCTGGGCATCCCAGCCGAGATCCTACATGAAGAACTGGGCATGAGTTTTATTACAGATTTATTTCGCCTATGCTCTTTGGTATTCTGGTACACAGTTTGGTATAAGGAGGAGTTAAAATTCAATAGGTTAATCCTTTGGGACTGCCTGACCTTGGACAATAGCTGTCAGATAATATGGTTGCATTTCATAGAAGCTAATTTTAAAGCTTTAGGGGGATTTCGGCTGTTTTCTGACCCGGAGGACATCGACAAAAATGATTTGGCTTGGGTTAGGCAGACCTTCTTTCTTAGGGTGGCAGCAGAACGGGAGGCTTCTACCTCAACCAAGCAGTCAATGCGCCAGTATATTATGGTAAAGGCAGTCCGTGGGATGGAGCTTTACCTCCTTTTGGAAATATCCATTCACCATTGTCATTATTTTAGACAGGGCATATTTCACCAGTTATTGTTCCCAAAGGGCTTTTGGTATAAACTATCTAACTTGCCGCCCTGTATATGTGATAATGTCTCAGTCTGTGATGCTATGCATATTGTTCTTATCTTTCCCAGATGTAATTCCCTCCCCCATATATACCTACGGCCCCTTCTGCTGTGAACTGTTTTGAGGCAGGATAGACCTGCATTTTTATATCTCCAACTTTTATCTGATTCCAAAATGTGTTTTTATGTGTCCTGGTTTTTGGCTGGTGTTTATAAGTGCAAGTTTTTAGGCTTTCACAAATATGTTTTTAGCTTTAATTGCTCACTAGGTTATCATTTCTTTTTGTCTTCTAACTTTCATTTAAGGTTGTCTGCGGGCCTTTAGGAATCCTTCAAATTAATGTTTTACACTTGATGATGTATTTGTAGCACTTTTGTTCAGATATGTCTGTTTTGATATTAGATGAAATGTGGTTGATCTGTATACTTGTATGATTTTTGTTTTAAACATCGAATAAAGTAATATGATGATGAAGAAGTGTTTCTTGTTTGCAGCACTTGTGTTTTTTGCTATTTTTTTTTTTTTTAGCTCAAAGCGTATTCTTGCTTTAATTTTTGGAAACATGGAAGCACTTAGCACTAAACAAAATAGCGCATAATGCCAGATTCGCATTTTGCGTTATTTTAAAATTTCGTAATGTGTAACTTTTCAAAGATTTTGTGTAATTATGCAAAATAAAATTATGTCATTTTTGCCAGCCAAAGTTAATCGTGTCCCGTTGGGAAAGCCAAGTGCTGACCAACGTTACATATTTAAGCCAAATTTGATACTGTACAAAGAGGCTAAAGAGAAGGCAGTGATGTCCTGTATCCGAGTGTAATAGGGCCCACCGTATGCATGCGCCTGTATGTGACAGTGTTCACTCTGTCTGTGTCGTGATAGTATTCACTCTGCATGTGTTTCAAAGAATTTCCAACTGAATTAATGTTTAACTGTAGTGTTCATGGTTCTTCAGGAAAGGACAAAGGAGGTTATCCAAAGGCACCCTTTATCAAACTAACAAGAGCTATAGAAGGCAGGTCCGATGTACTTTAAGTAGCCTGAAAGGCACAGGAGGGAAATGAAAAGGACGACCAGTAGAAGAAAAAGAGGCAATCAAAGTTTTTTCTTGAAAATGTAATATTTTATTAGGTGCTTGAAGTTAGGGTGACTTTTTCCTCCCTCCGTGTGATTGCGGATACCAGATGCAGTCCAGGACGTTTCTGTGTTAGCCTCATGTATTCTAGGTCTTCCTTTGCTTTATTGAACTAATTAGACCAACACACCAGAAATGAGTGATTTGTAGTGAACCTTTAGGACTGGAGACAGTGTTCATAACGATCTTGAGTGATGGGAGCTCCATATCTGAATTTTACTATAAAAAATTACATACGTATGTGGTAGCAAAAGTTTGTGATTAAAGTTAGACCTAAAAAGCAGAGCCAATTACACATTAAGTAAATTAGAAAACAACAACGTTTCAGAAATACGTAGTTCATGTAAATTGAACAATCAAAGTTATATCAAAGCAAGTTACGAAACAGGGAAGCCTTCATATGCATTTTCATCTTTTTTTACGTTTCTTACAGATAGACACTGAGGATTCCAAAAATGTGATACTATCTTCTTCAGCTTCAATTGTATCTCTGCTCCGAAAGCATCAAATAGGCCATATATATTTAACTTGTTGGCCAGATTAGCCAGAAAGGAAATGCCCAATGTGTCATATCTCAAACAAGCTACTATTAATTGTATTTGTAATCTTGCCTCTAGCAGCAAAGAATGAGGATGCTGCAACAGAGAACAGATTTGACTTGCGCTATTGTGTACCTTTGGTGTTAACTAAGGGGCATATTAACAAGGCGGCGATAAACAATTATCGCCGCTTTTGCGGCCGTTTTCGGACGAAAAGCGGCGATAATTTTATCGCCTAATCAGCAAGGTCACGCTATTGCGTGAATCCTTGCATTATCGCCCTTTCCCCCAACGCCCATCTTTGCATCTCTAATGAGATGCAAAGTGGGCGTACCCCGGATGGACTACGTTGCAAATATCGCTGATGTTCACATCGCGATATTTACAAGGCAGCCCACATGATTTTAGCAGAGGTTAGATTTCGGCGAAAACGGCCGTTTTCGCCAAAATCTAACGTCTGCTAAAATCCTGACTTAGCCATCCCTAACATAGGGGTGGATTCTGCTGATACGACCACAGGGTCGTATCAGCAAGGTTATCGCCGTTTTGCAGGGAACAACGCTGGAAAACCAGCGATGTTCCCTGCAAAACGGCGATAACCTCGCCATCTCTGGAATTTTTATCGCCCTGGAGAAGCGCGTTGTTAATAACGCGCTACCAGGGCGATAAATTCCAGAGATAGCCTGCGTTAGGGAATACGTCGCTAATCACGGCCAGCGATAATTAGCGCTGGCCGTTGATAATATGCCCCGCAGTGCTCAGTTGAAATACTTTTTTGAACCATATTATGAAATCAGGTTTCAGGAGGTGGTAATCTGTCAAAACAAAATGTGTGCATATTTGTTGTGTTGCATTTTCTTGTGGTGATGATTTGTTCTGGTATTTTTATGCGGATGGGTTTTGGGCATTGTTATATTGTTTTGTTGTATTGTACTGTAGTTATTGTGTTGTGCTAAATGTAATTTTCACTGTGTTGTTGTGTTGTGTTCTGCTCTGTTATAGTTGTGTTGTTATTTTCCTTTCTGTTATTTTCTTCTGTTTACTTTAGAGATGTCAACACATTCTGCTTCATTTTAAGTCAACAGCAACTCATTCCATTAAAGTTCCACTCACAGATAACTGCTTAACATTAATAGGTGGTTAAATAATTATATTATAGATTTTTAACTCTTTAAGGCACTAAAGAGCCAAAACTGTGGCAGAGACTTTTTAGCAAATTTGCTTTTCCATTGCTCGCGCGGGATGCACCCAGGTATCTCAGGAAGGGTGTTACTAGTCAGGCTGCAGCCTGCAACATTGTGTGAGCAAGAGTGGTTATTGGGAGGCCGGCCAAAACAGCATTTCCTGAGTGTATCTCTGAAATCCACTGCACCTGGACCTTGTGGGAAAATGTTTTATACAGATTAAATAAATGAAAAGATGCTGACCTACCTATATTGATTACGTGACTCCAGGCACAAGAGGCATTTTAAGATTTACCAGTGCTAATTTTAGCGAAAAAGCCCAAAAATTATATTGTTCCATCCTCTACTGGCAGTTTGCTCATCCGGACCGAAATGAGCAGATGAAAATTGGATCTGGCCAACAACGTCACCAGTACATTAATAGGATTCTCTTAAACACGGGTCACCAAACGCAGCAATGATGGAAACACTCCATGCACGGAAGAACTACAGCACAGACAGCCTCAGTGCCATATTTCCTCATACACAAAACAGTTACAACAGAGGCGCTAGCAGCAAAACAAGCGACATTCATTTGCAGCAGAGGCGCCTGAAACGCATCAAGCGCACGGCTTGTGCTCGTGCACACCCTGCTTGTGTAGTCATGGCACCACAACTTTGCACCTGATTACAGGCAGTCTGATCAGCGCATGCACGGCATGTGCAGTGTAGGCAGCAAACATTTTCACCCACCCTGAAGATTTCCTCTGGTTTGACCTGCCGAAATGTATCGAGAGGAAAATACGACTGTCTGATTTTACCAACAATCTCTTAATTCCAACACTTGAACAAAGGTGTTAGAATTTTACTAGGCACTTGTGTCGAGGCCTTAGAGCAGGCAATTTTCAGACAGTAGGAGCCTAAGCTTTTCTCACAAACAGAATCGGAACAGAATGAGGAGCAGCAATGTAAGCTAAATGAATCTCCTACCTCGACATCCATCCCTGCAATCTCTCTGTAGCATTTCGTTATTAACCCTGCCACTGTTATCCATCACACCACCTACCATCAGTTCCAATGGCTTTGCTGCCTTTTTGTCCCGAGACGTTGCTTGTTTAAACCCACCCTTTCGTGTTCTACCTCATTTTAATCTTTCATGCAAATTCTTCGTCTGTCCCACTTGTCAGTCTTTACTTTCCTCCGAACTTCACTGACAGAATGTGCCTGCTCTGAACACTTTAATTTTTAGATTTTTTTAAAACTCATTGCTGTTTACTGTCACCCACAGATTTCTTTAAATCAGCTATCCCTAACTGCTACAAAACTGCAGTTATTATGACTAATCCGAATGAACCACCCGCTGACCCCCACCATGCTCCCCCATTCTTCTGTTAAGCCATTGAAAGACTGATCTTCAAACGTTTCAACAGTGCCTCACCTTAAACAACCGTGGGAATAGTCCATGTCTCTCTTACAACTCCACATCACGATTATCTGTACTCCCTTCTGATCCTTCACAACCCTTCTTCAGCCCTGTGAAGCCTTTTGGCACTGTTGACAATGGTCTAATCCTATGTCAAACTGGTGTGGACTTCATTTGGATCTCCTACATTAGAAACTAGTGCTGTACTATCAATGGTGCTCCTCCAGTTGCAAGCATCACCTGGGGAATTGTGTTTGGTCTCCTTTTCTTCTAATTCACAGCCTCTCTTGGTGACCCAATCTCATCATTCAATTTCCCCTTCCATCTCCTTGTCAACAACATATACTTCTCCTTCTCTTCACAGGTTCACTTGGACCTTGTGCGATAAACTCTCATCTGCCATACATTACTGGAAGAACTTCCTCCAAGTCAGAATCCTCACAATGCCCACAACTCCAAAGAACGTTTCTCCATCATCCAGGAATTTACCAAACCCGGCAACAAAACTACAGACTGTAGTGACCTGAGTCAGGGGCACTAGGACCCTGCACTCGACCCAAGGGAGGGGACAGAGACCGGACACCACTTCTGGTCAGGGAGTTGGGCGGGTATTCTGGACACGAGGGCAGAGGGACCAGACGTGCATGTGGGCACGGAGCCAATATAAGAATAAAGAACGATATAGCCACCTACCTGTCTCGGTGAAGATTATTTGCAGAACACTACAACTGGCGACGAAAGGTGGGATCTAGAACAACCACCAGAAGCGACGAAGCATGCCCCTCGCCCACGACGTCCACACGGAGCCAGGAGCCCACCCTGGTCCGCTGCCCGACGTGACGATGTCGGGAGTACACCCGATCGAAGAAGAAGACGAAACCAGGAGCCCACCCTGGTCCGTTGGGCCCCAAAAGGAAGAAGATGTGAAATCGGGAGCCCACCCCGATCGCGAAACAAACGGAGCCAGGAGCCCACCCTGGTCCGTGTGCAGCGGCTACTGCGACATCGGGAGCCCATCCCGGCCGCATCAAGAAAAGCGAGGTGAGAGAAGTTAAATTAAAGGCACCCGATCGTGGAGAGCCGCCCGCTGACTGACGAGAGCCTGAGCGTCCCGCGCTGAGATTCAACCTGAAATCTCGCGAGACCCGGCGGCCATCTTTAAGTCAGGCGGGACCGCCAATGAAGAGTTGAGGAAAGCCCGGCGGCCATTTTAAAGTCAGGCAAAGCAAATCTCTCCCACAGAAGGTCCGGCGGCCATCTTAGAGTCAGGCGGACAGTCAATAAGGGACAGGAGAAGGCCAGGCGGCCATTTTTAAGTCAGGCATGAACAAAAAGCCATAGGAAAAGAAGAAAAGAAGGAAATAAAAGGGCATTGCAACACAGAAAAGGAAATAAGGAACAAAGCACAACAAAAGAAGACAGAAAATAAAGGAAGGAAGGAAGATGGCCAACGAAAGTGACAAGACCAGCGCACAGGCAATATTTCGCAGACAACTACCATTCAGCCTATCGGAACCATAGAAAGGCATCAGGTGGGAACGCTGGATTCGGCAATTTGAACGCTACAGGCGCGCCACAGACATCGTAGAGGCCAAACACGTTGACCTCTTCTTGAACCTTGTAGGAGATGAGGTGGAAGACCTGCTCACAATGTTCCCCAGCGATAAAGTAGCGACGTACAAGGGACTGATACAGTGCCTCACAGAGAAGTTCGACCCGCAAAGACACATCGACTTCGAGAGGTACACATTTAACACCGCGTGTCAACGAGCAGAGGAGTCCCTTGACGATTTCGCAACCAGACTGCGTAAACTAGTAACGTATTGTGAGTTTGACAAGTTCGACAATGAACAAGCGATACGACTACGCATCATAGAAGGTTGCCAGTCCGTAGAGTTCCGTGCACGAATTTTGAAAGAACCAACAACGCTGGAGAAGATACTGACGATGGCCCGAGCAGAAGCAAGAGCAACAACACACGCCAAACAGATGGAGCAAGGTAAAGATAGAAGGGCGGAACAAGCGAACCGCATAATGGGAAGCAGCAAGAAAAAAGACAGTACACCGCCAACGAAAGGACAAGAAAGAACGTGCTACCGGTGCGGCCTTGACTTCCCACACGTCGGTGCATGCCCAGCAATGGGCCAGAAATGCAGAAAGTGCAACAGAGACAATCACTTTGCGAGTGCCTGCATGAGTAGACAGTTTAAAAGTGAACGAGGAAGACCGGCAAGACCCCGAGCAGGAATGAGCAGGCATGTCAGGCACATGGAGACGGCAAATCGCAGCTCCTCAGATGAATCCGAAGGAACAGTTGCGTCGGAAAGGGCGGAACGACTGTATCTGATGTCAGATGCACCCACGGAAGAACGAAGGCCAGAGCACATCAACACTGTGGAGAAGCATCAAATAAAGAAAACAGCAACTGTGGAGATTGAAGTAGGATGCCACAGCACACGTTTCGTGCTTGATAGTGGGGCCACGTGCAACATGTGCACGTCGGAATACGAGAAGATGAAGATAAGACCACCACTATCACCATCGACCGTCGATGTTTTTACCTGGGGCTCGAAGAAGCCGGTGGAAAACATGGGAAAATTCACAGAGACACTGACGTACAAAGATAGGTCATGCAGAGAAGAGGTACATGTGCTGCGGAGAGACATCCCAGCACCATGCCTGCTGAGCAATGTCATGGCACAGGTAATGGGCCTCCTAGCAATGATATACCACATGTCCGAGAAAGGGAACATTCTACAAGAACATCAAGCCGTACTACAAGGCCTAGGAAAACTAAAAGGGAAACAAATAACACTGCACATCAACGAGGCAGTCAGACCTGTGGCGCAGCATCACCGACGAGTGCCAATACATCTACAACCTCAGGTCGAAGAAGAAATACAGAGTCTACTGGCACAAGACATCATTGAGCCTGCGGAAGGACCGACTCCCTGGGTGTCTCCAATAGTGGCGGTTCCGAAAAAGAACACCTCAAAGATTCGCATATGCGTGGACATGAGGATACCAAACACATCCATTGAAAGAGAACGACACCCTGGGCCATACCTCAACGACATGATAAGCTGTCTCACTGGTGCGTGCCGATTCTCGAAGCTGGACCTGTGCAAAGGATACCATCAACTGGAGCTCGACGACCAATCGAGATACATTACCACGTTCTCCACGCACATGGGCCTGTTCCGCTACAAGCGGCTGATTTTTGGCATATCATCCGCTGCGGAGATATTTCAGGAAACAATAAGGCAGGTAATAAGGCCGGTGAAAAACAGTTTTAACTACAGCGATGACATCCTGGTGTTTGGCTGGTCCGATGAAGCACATGACAATGCCCTATGTGAAGTATGCCTGCAGTTGGAACACGCAGGACTAACATTGAACGCTGACAAATTTGAATTGGGAAGAAGTGAACTGGTATTCTTTGGGCACATCTTCTCCAAAAAAGGAATGAGGCCGGATCCCAGCAAGGTAGAGGCCTTAAAAAAGGCGAATCCTCCGATAGACGTTGCAGAAGTAAGGTCGTTTCTTGGTCTTGCCAGTTACTGTGCCCGCTACATAAAGGACTTCACCACGGTAAGCACACCACTGTGGGACCTCACAAAGCAGGGTCAGAAGTTCATCTGGTCACATGAGTGCAGTTGGGCATTTGAAGCCATCAGACAGGCAGTGATGGCCGTAGATCATCTTGCCTACTTCGATCCGCTACTATGCACTGAGCTGACCGTAGACGCCTGCCCGGTAGGACTAGGGGCAATCCTAGCACAACACCTGCCAGGTAGAGACTCACCAAGAAAAATTGTTGCATACGCAAGCAAAAGTTTGTCTGACGTTGAAAGAGCATACTCCCAACCTGAGAAGGAGAGCTTAGCGGTGGTCTGGGCGTGCGAACATTATCACATGTTCATCTACAGAAAACCATTCACCATCGTCACTGACCATCAGGCCCTGGTGACAATATATGGTAACCCGAATGCAAAGATGCCGCCTCACATTGAGCGCTGGGGCATAAGACTGATGGACTACGACTTCAAGATAGTGCACAAGCTGGGTAAAGAACACAACCCGGCTGACTACATGTCTCGGCACCCCTTACCACAGGCACCAGAGAAGACCTCAATGGCAGAAGAATATCTCAACTTTGTACTAAAGCAGAGCACGCCGGCACCTATAACACTGGCTGAACTAGAGCAGGAGACAGCAAAGGATGACACAATGCAAGCAGTGAAAGCGACAACAAGACAGCAAAGATGGAGACATGTCAACAACAACTGCGCAATGCGGGACGGAGTAAACAAGGAGAAAATGATAGCATTCAAAAAAATACATGACGAACTATCAGAGACTGAAAATGGCATACTCATGCGAGGGACAAGGATAGTAATACCAAAAGGGCTACGTCGACAGACTGTTAACTTAGCACATGAGGCACACAGAGGCATAGTCGCAACGAAGAAGATGCTACGGGAGAAGGTTTGGTTCCCTGGCCTAGACAGAATGGTGGAAGACACCATCATGAGCTGTCACCTCTGTCAAACAACAGGCCCGCCAGCCAAGCCGGAACCACTGCAAATGTCAGAACTGCCAAGGGCAGTGTGGACAACGTTGGCAGCAGACTTCTATGGGCCAATAGACACGGGTAACTACCTGCTCGTGATCATTGACGAATACTCGAGGTTTCCCATAGTATGTCACACCTCCTTGACATCATCAACTGCGACACTACCAATACTAGACGACATATTTGCAGCCTGGGGATCACCAGCGACCCTAAAGACAGATAACGGTCCTCCGTTTTCAGGGGAGGAGTTCAAAAAATTAATGAGCTACCTAGGCATTCATCACAGGAAGATAACGCCTCTGTGGCCACAAGTGAATGGCATGGTGGAGAGGTTCATGGGCAACATAAAGAAGGCTGTCCAAAGAGCAAAGCTAGCACAGATTTCCATAGGACAAGCACTCTGTCAAGTACTACGAGACTATAGAAACACCCCCCACAGCTCCACAGGATGATGTCCAGCTGAACTAGTGCTGGGAAGGACAAGCAGAACGAGACTACCACAGCTAGAGGCGAAGAAGTCACCAGATCACAGCAGCATCGCGGTCAGGGATCAAGAGGCAAAGGAGAAGATGAAAGCGTACGCGGACGCCCGGCGACTTGCCACCCTGGCGCACCTCAAGCAAGGGGACCAAGTGGTGGTGCGTCAGCGACAACGAAGAAAGTCTGACAGTCCATTTTCAAAAGACCAGCTAACAATAACAGAAGTAAAAGGGCCAATGATCACGGCGGAGTCGGGCCCCTACCGAATAACAAGAAATAGTTCTCACTTCAAAGGAGTGAAGACCATTGATGAAGACGGAGAGAACATCGGCACACAGGAGAGGAACAGAGTCATAGATAATGAAGGGAGAGGCACGGACAAGAGTGAAGGACAAGAAGAGGACTTACAGGAGGAACAAGAAGGGATTCGTCCAAGAAGAGTGAGCAAAAAGACAAAAAGACTAATTGAAGAAATGTAGTGATGGGGACGAATACATGTTTCGTCATTCCTCCCATTTCTCTCTCTCTCTCTCTCTACTTCCCCTTTTCCTCTCGACATCCACATTGATCTATCTCTCTCTCTCTCGTCGCAGTCTCTTCGTGACAAAGGGGGAGGTGTAGTGACCTGAGTCGGGGCACTAGGACCCTGCACTCGACCCAAGGGAGGGGACAGAGACCGGACACCACTTCCGGTCAGGGAGTGGGGCGGGTATTCTGGACAGGAGGGCAGAGGGACCAGATGTGCATGTGGGCACGGAGCCAATATAAGAATAAAGCACGATATAGCCACCTACCTGTCTCAGTGAAGATTATTTGCAGAACACTACACAGACGTCCCTCCCTCCCAAGACCTCTGCAGCAGACTCAGCACCTATTTACACCTCAAGATTAATACGCTCTATGACAACTTCGACAACCAGGACCTCTGCATCGCTTCATCCCTCACCCCCAGCGACGCCACCCAACAGACCCTACTCACTTGGACCCCGCTCCCGACAGAAGACACCTTAAAGACCATGAAGAACATCCACTCCAGAGCACCCTCACACCCATGTCCCCCCCACATCTTCCACAGAGCCGCCACGGCCATCGCACCCGATCTACGCTGGACCATCAACTGCTCCCCTGAGACGGCCACATTCCCCGACGACTGGAAACACGCCTAAGTCAATCCCCTTCTTAAGTAACCCTACGCAGACCCGACAGACCTCAAGAATTTCAGGCCCATCTCACTGCTTCCATTTGCAGCCAAAGTCATTGAAAAGGTCGTCAACACCCAGCCAGCAAACTTAATCGAAGCCAACAATGTCCTGGACATATCCCAATCCGGATTACGCAGCAACCACAATACCGAGACCACCCCACTCGCCACCACCGACGACATCCGTGCCCTCCTCGACCAGGGCCAAACAGCAGCCCTCATCTTCCTGGACATCTCAGCTGCCTTTGACACCGTCTCCCAACCTACACTAGCCACCAGACTCCATGACGCCGGCATCTGAGGAAAGGCCCTTGACTAGATACGCTCATTTCTCACAGGCAGAACACAGTGAGTCAAACTCCCACCCTACCTCTCAGAACCCACAAAGACCAGATGTGGAGTACCCCAGGGATCCTCCCTCAGCCCCACCCTCTTCAACAGCTACATGGCCCCCCTTGCAACCATCATCAGAAACCGCGGGCTTAACATCGTCTGCTATGCTGATGACACCATGCTCATCCTCTCCCTCACCTAGGAACCCAACATGACCAGGCACAACTTCCATGAAGGGATGAAAGCCGTCACCACCTGAATGAAGGACAGCTGCCTGAAACTCAACTCTGAGAAAATAGTAGTCCTCATCCTTGGCTCCACCCCCTCTACATGGGACAACACCTGGTGACCCCACCTGCCCTCAGAAACACCCCCACCCCGACAGACTCCTTTGCAACCTTCAGACCGTCCAGAACGCGGCAGCCAGACTGATCCTAGACATCCCCCGCCGAACCACATCACCCAACAACTCTGCGACCTCCACTAGCTCCCCATCGAAAGAAGAATAACCTTCAAGCTCCTCACGCACGCCTACAAGGCCCTCCACAACATCGGACCAGCATACCTAAACAACCGCCTCTCTTTCCATGCACCCAAGAGAAACCTTCGATCAGCCGACCTCTCTCTGGCCACCATGCCACGCATCTACAAGACCTGAACAGGGGGAAAGTCCTTCTCCTACCTCGCAGCCAAGACCTGGAACGACCTCCCCCTCCACCTCCGACAAAGCCCTACACTGCTCCCGTTCAGGAAGGGCCTCAAGACCTGGCTCTTCAGATGACCACTGCACCCAACAGAGCCGCACCCCCTAGCGCCTTGAGACCCTCACAGGTGAGTAACTGCGCTATACAAACCCCTGATTGAATGATGGTCATGCATTACTTATCGCTCAAGAATGTGAATTTACTTTCCCAAATCCACTGCAGACTAAACCACCCTCCATCCTATCTTCGTTCTGCAAATTTACAGTGTCCTCTTCCCTCTTCAACATATCATTACACTTGAAAAATGGTATGAGCCACAAATATAAAACACATATCTGCACCAGGTACTGGAGGTTTCACACCAGATTAACATTTAGGTGTACAAAATACAAATTAACAATTCTTATGTCCATTTTGTTGGCAGCAATACAGAATTACTGACTTTCCTTGTATAGTTATCATGCAGCAAGTGCTGGAGGTAAGCTCCAGTGCACACCATGATGCATCATGCGTCACATTCATTTGTCATAAGCGCTAGTGTGAAAAATGGAATTAAAGGCTAGCTGCACCTATTCTTACGATACAGCTTGGGCCTAAATGTGTTAATTAGCCTCAATAGAATTTGTGGACACCTTAAATTCCACTTATTAAGGCATTAGTTACCAGCAAAGCTTGAACATTTCTACAGCCCTCGCTGTGTATCAAACTCGCACTTCTGCCACTCTCTTGAAAAATGTTCTTCAGCTTTGCCACCTGCACCCTTCTGAACCCTTCCAAATCCAATGCTACCAACTATTACCACCATCAGACTAAATGATGTGCCCTTACTTTCTGCAACCCAGCTCATTATTCTATTTAGGTCATGGCTTGCTGTCAAAGTCCTATCTTAACCAGTCATAAGGCCCTCTGCACCTCCTCCAGATTCATATCCACCAATCTCCTGGTGCCGTTCCATTGCAAATTTCTCACCATAAGTGCTGCAAATTCTGCAGTCCCCTTCAAAATTGCCCAGCACTACCTAATACAGTGTGCCTATTACTGTCACATGACAGATATTACATATGTTGCATGCATCACATGTTGGCCTCTAACTCATGGTAAATGATGTACTGTAAACAGTAATGGAACAGGTAATAACTGATGTCTCATTCATGATTGCCTCTCTTAAGGATTCATTGATAGCACCATCCATAGTTGGTTTCAGTGAACAATTCTTGAATGTAACTGTAAATGAAGAGTCACTGTTTGCATCGGTTGCCAACATATAAGCAGGAATGTTCACAATAGGTCATTGATGGGCCATCATTATGTCAGGAATAGTATGCCACCATGGGTATAACTCTATCACCGAAAGCCACTACATGCAAGTATTGCCAGTATGTCACCTCTAATTCCCACAATGTGTCATGGAAGGGACACCCTTATCTCAGAAATAGCAAGCATATAGCCAAACCTGCCCACAATATGTCATTGATTGGTCATCATTATGTCAGGAATAGTAAGCCACCATAGGTATAAATCTGTCACCGATAGCCACTACATGCAAGAATAGCCAATATGTCACCTCTAATTCCCATAAAATGTCATGGAAGGGAAACCCTTGTGTCAGAAATAGCAAGCATATAGCCAAAGCTGCCCACAATATGTCACTGTGGGGCCCCCATTATGTCAGAGATAGTCAGCTTGTCATCAAAAATTATAAATGCAGGTCATCAGTGGGGCATTGTTTGAAGTAATGGCCTCATGACACCAAGAAAGAGCAACGTATATCACTGTTGGGCCACTATTATGTGAGATGGAGCAACTATTTAGCCCAGAATGCCCACTGATGGGCCACTATATTGTAGGGGTCACCTGCATGTTGCAATGAAAGGCCACATATATATATCAGTAACACACCGCCCCTTACTGGGATAACAAGCACATCTCCCCAAATGCCATCATAAAGGAGCTGCTTCTGGCCATCCAAACTTCTATCACATACAGAAAAACTGCAGCAGGGACAACACCTTTCCTCATACATAAAGAATAGAAAATGTAGGAGCCACAATGTAACTTTCCTAAATCCAAAGCAGGTACATTAGGAGAAACATTAGAGCACCCTACCTTGATTTCAAACAGGTCCCACAGTAGAAATGGCAATGAAACGTTCATCACATAGATATGGCACCAATTATTCTAGCTGGCTCCAGGCTCAACCATTGAGCCAGGTGGATGCAGTAGGATACAACAGCGGAAATATAGCCCGGCATCCTCACAGATGGGTACAGATCCTGGATATCGATAGAGGCTCACAGCAAGAGTCATATTCGCTTCTGTGCATCATGGTAAAGTATGACAGACGGGCGGCCATGGGAATTGGGTTACAGTAGCATGAGTGCATCCATGGGTGCATTTTTCAGATGCAGCAGTAGCATCCTTCTTGGACACAGTTCTTGGTTGCCAAGGATCAGCTGCTTGAGGCGCTGTTATTGGGTGTGCTAGCACAGTCCACTTTGATGCATCACTGGTCACAGCAGTGATGCGGCTTCAGCACAACTCCAGTCATAGCAATTCCCCCTCTGAACCGTGACCACCAAGAGACTGAAGACCATACTCCTAGGGTTGGCAGATCCCTCTCCACAGTCTTCCTTCTCCTGGTTGACTGTCTCGCCAATGGGGTCAAACTGCTTCTAACAATTCCTGGACATGTCTCACCTACTGTGGGGGCAGGCAGTAAGAAATTGGGTTATTAGTTGAGGGGGCGTGGAAGCCGCATTCATGAAAAATCCACAATCCTTGTCAGGGTGAACCACAAAAGTCACTAAATTACCCTGTGTTTAACCCTCTGGTAGCTTGACAATAAGCAGTCAGTCTGAACTTAGAGGCAAAGTGTAGAGCATTTATGCAGCACAAAAGCAGCAATAAAGTGAAATCAACCCACGAGAAAAATTCCAAACCACTTTACAAGAATAGAGTAACTTTCAATAAATAAAATTATACCTGTTAGACCTGGCACCATTAGCGTGGGTCTCCCCTGCATTTTTTGCCTTTGCCTCCTGTGTTTTTGCTGTATGTTGGACTTCGTTTTGCTGGTCTAGATGCTTTGGGCACTTTGCCACTGTTGTTCAGTGCCAAAGTGCAAGTGCTCCCTTTGTAAATTGTTGGTATGGATTGGTGTTTCCATAATTGGCTATTTGATTTACTAGTCAGTCCCTAGTACAGTGCACCGTGTGTGCCCGGGGCCTGTAAATCAAATGCTGCTGGTGGGCTTGCAGCACTGATTGTGCCACCCACATAAGCAGCCTGTAAATGTAATTCAGATCTGCCACTGCAGTATCTGTGGGCAGTCCAGTACTGCCATGTCGGCTTGGCAAGTGCACCCACTTGCCAGGCCCTACCCTTCCTTTTATCTTACATGTTAGTTACCCCTAAGGTAGGCCCAAGGTACCCCTGTGGGCAGAGTGCAGTGTATGTGAAAGATAGGACATGCCCTGGTGTGTGTGGCATGTCCTAATAGTGAAATACTGCCAATTTCGTATTTCACTATTGCATTGCTATCTGTTCCCATAGGACTGAATGGGGAGTTTACTTATAACATCTTATAAGCCTAACTACCCCTGGGAGCAAGGTAGGAAAATAAAGTTTAGTATGCCTGAACTCAGAATGTTAGTGGAGAAGTGTGGCTCAATGGTTAGAGCGGCAGACCCTGATGCAGAGATCTGGCCCGGGACCAGGGTTCAATTCCCGCCTCGGCGGGTCTTGGGCTCAATTTCCTCGGACCTGATAATTCTCGCCTCAGTGCCTATTCTAATCATGGGTCCCACTCTGCAACTCTGGGCAATAGCTTGCTTAATCTCCACAACGGCCCCAACAGCGCTGGGATGCCTGGCTTCACCCTGGGGGTGCCCAGGAGTGGACATTTCACAGGGAAAAAGCCAGGAAGGGTTCCACAGCGGTATGCGTACAGCGCCTGGACACCCCTTTGGGGGTATGGGTGCGCTTTACAAGTACAAATTTCATTTCAAAATGCATCTTTTAGTGAGGGTGGTTTTTACATTCTGTGTTTGAAAATACCACGTTTAGAAAGTAGGTATTTTCTTGCATAGCCATCCAGTGTGCCTCTGCTGGAATGTGGATTGACTGTCTGGGTTTGGAGTGTCAGGGGCTCGGGCTGGGGAGGTGCAGTGGCTCCGGAGAGTCCGATGAGTCAGGGCTGGGCTGAATAGAACTGGGCTGCATTTAGAGTAGGGGGAGGAGATTTCCTTTCACCTGAATGGGCTTGGTCTGCCTTACACAATGCTGTCTCCACCTCCTGCCAGGAAGCTGCAGTAGAGAGCACCGAACTGGTTTTGACTGAGCACAGGGCTTCTCTGCCACCAGAGAACAAAGGATTTTGTAGTATAAATATTGGGGCCCAGACCCCAGAACTTTAGATCACTGCTGAACTAAGGAACCTGCCAGGAAGAAGGACTGGGAAAGCTGGAGGAGGAGTACTGCCCCTGTGCTCTGTGGTGCTGTTGGGGTTGGCCTGCAGTGGTTGCTTCTGTCTTGGGTAGGGAAAGGACTGGACTGTGCTTTCATCATCCTGCTGTTAGAGTTTTCTCCAAGGGCTTGAAGTAGAGCTTGCCTCCTGTTGGAAGTCTCAGGGATATAAAAGACTTCAAAGATCACTGCTGGGAATCAAGAGGAACCTTTGCCAAGGAGGAGAGCCGGAGAAGCTGAGGAGGAATACTGCCCCTGTGCTGTTTTGCTGTCTGGGGTTGGCCTGCAGTGGCTACTTGCTGCCAAGGAAAGGAGAAGGACTTTGCTGTTTGCTGTGTCCCCTGCTTGAGGAAGATCTCCAAGGGCTTGAAATAGAGCTTGCCTCCTGTTCTGAAGTCTCAGGGACACAAAGACTTCATTTCTTCTGTCTTTCTGCATCTGGAACTGCTGTTTTAGCTGCCACAGAAGGAAATTGCAACACCGATGCCGGTGAGCGATGCCGTAACCTGCACCAAAGCCGTAGGCACCTCTCGTAAAGAGGACAACGCACCGCCCAAACTTGCATCGTAGGCCCGATGCCTGCTAATGCAGCGCGCATCGACTCCGAAGCCGTCACCGAGGCCGCTGTCTGCACAGAAGCCGAGGACACCGCTCGTGACGTCCACGACACACCGTCCCAACTCGCACCGCAGCGCTGACTTTACCGACGCCAGTGCTTCATCAATGCAGAGCCGATACTCGACGTGGGTGACTCCCGAATCCATCGACACGCACCATCGTAGGGAACTGACGCCTCGCTGCCACCATGACGTCACCTCCCTGACACAGTAAGGAACTGACGTCCCACCTCCCCTGCATCGCAGTAAGTAACTGAGGCTTCACCTCACCTGAGGTCATAAGGAACCGACGCCACCCGGCGCTAACGAAACATCACCTCCCCGACGCCGTGCACCGTCTTTGCTTTCATTGTTTCCAAGGTACTGTTCTTTGGGGTCTGCTTGACTCCGCGCCTGATGCTGCGCACTTCGCGGTCAGCGCCGTACTTTGGGATTTTCCTCTGTCTCAACATCGTAATAACTCCAGGTGGAGGTATTTGTTGCTGCAAACCTTATTTGAGTGAATCACCTATTTTTAAGGATAACTGTATTGTGGATTTTTGTCATTTGGTCTTGTTTGGTTTAGATAAAGATTACGTATTTTTCTAAACTGGTGTGGTGCCCATTTGTAGTGTTTTCACTGTATTACTGTATGTGTTCACAAATACTTTACACACTGCCTCTAAGATAAACCTGTCTGCTCATGCCAAGCTACCAAGGGGGTGAGCAGGGGTTATTTTAGAAGTGTTTCCACCTTAGCCTGGCTAGGAAGAAGAGTCCCCACTTGGATAAAGGTACCTACCTCTGCCAACTAGAGACCCCCGTTTCTAACATTGATGGTCAGCAGTGAGGATCTGGACTTGCATTTGTGTCTTACATACAGTCATTGGTGTACACTACTAGTAGAGTGCAGACCATCACGCAACCACATACAATTGGTAGAACATTTTCTTGGGACTATATTTTCTTTGCAACTGAGAACTGCCAATCTTCATCATGTCAAAGCCAGCATCAATTGCATCCATGGATTTTGAGTTTGAGGAGGATAGGGTTGTAACCTACACTGTGCCACAATTGAAGGCTATCTGCAAAAAAGTTTAAAATCTCTTTAAGAGGCCTCTCCAGGAAGGAGGAACTCCAAAAGGCGCTGAGGGCCTGGTTGGAGTCAAGGGATGCCAGCGAGCATGCTAATCAGCCTATGGAGGAGGTGGAGAATTTAGATGGACAGCAGGATGGGCTATTGTGTCTGCCTGGGTGGAGGGTACCTTCCCGGGGGGAGGCGGGCAGCAGTGTCTCTTCAAAGGGGCTGTCTCCAGCAGAAGAGCTGGAGGACAGGGAAAGAAACAGAATGCATGAATTGGAGCTCACAAAGCTCAAGCTGGGGAAAGAGGACAGGGAGTTGGCGTTTCAGAGGGAGAAGTTAGCCCTAGAAGAGAAAAAGATGCTCTTGGAGCATGAAAGAGGTTTGAGGGAGCTGGATCTAAAGGCAAAGAGTTTAGAGTCCAATCCCCATGGTGGCAGCGCACCATCAGTGCCTGGAGAAGGAAAGGTGTACAACCCCAAGGAGGTTATTAAGGATTTTATGAAACATGAGGACATTGGTCAGTGATTCAAAGCTTATGAGGTAGTGTGGGACTTGGCCCTTTTGGCTAAAGTTCCCTAAACTTTTTGCTTTTCCCCTAGACCTTTTTTCTGACATTGTTTTGCCAACTTAGATGCTTTGGACACTTTGCCACTGCTAAACAGTGTCAAAGTGCAAGTGCTCCCTGTATAAAGTGTAATGGTAATTGGTTGTCCATGATTGGTATGTTTGCCTTACTAGTAAAGTCCCTAGTAAAGTGCACAAGGTGTGCCAGGGCTGGTAATGCAGCACTATTTGTGCCACCCTCACAAGTAGCTTGGAAAAGGGAACTCAGGCCTGCCATTGCAGTGCCTGCGCGCAGTTTGTTAAACTGCCAGGTTAGTCTGACAAGTGCACCCGCTTTCCAGACCTTACCCTTCCCTTTCTATGCACATCAGACACCCCTATGGTAGGTCCAAGGTACCCCCTGGGCAGGGTGCAGTGTATGTGAAAAGTAGGACATGTACTAAGGTGTGTACCATGTTCTGACAGTGAAATAATCTCCATTTCGTTTTTCACTGTTGAAAGGCCATCTTGCCCGTAGGACAGAATGGGGAGGCTGTGTAATATGTTTTCCAGCCTATCTTCCCAAAGGCTTAAGATGGAGAGGTGACGTTTAGTATGCCTGAACTCACAGAGTAATAACACATCTTTTTATGAAGGTGGTTCTTGCATTGTGTGTTTAGAAGCCACTCTTTTAGAAGTGGCTGGGTTTTTGTGCTCTAACATTTCTGTGTGTCTCTGCCTGGTTGTGGATTGACTGTCTGGATTTCAAAGTGATAGGATCTGGGGAATGTCTTGACCCAGGGGAGGAGGTGAGACAGCAACAGGCTGACCTGCATCTGGAGTGTAGGGGGAGAAGTAGCCCCTAGAGGTGAGGAGGCCTAGGCTGTAGCCATAAACCAATGGCTCCGGCCCCTGCTGAGTGATTGAGGATCCAGACCCCCACTATCAAAGGAATAAAGGTGTCACTGGCAGGGAGGCACGCAGAACTGGTTTGAACAGGGGTCAGTGCCCCCTGAACACAAAGACTTCAAAGCCATTGAGGGGTATAACTATGAGAGCTGAAGCCCCTGAACTTTGGAGAATGGCTTGATCAAGTTTGAACAAGACTGGAGCTACTTCGTGGTCAAGAGGAACCTTTGCCAAGGTAGAAACAACTGAAGAGACTGAAGGATAGGACTGACCCTTGCTGTGTGTTCTGGGGCTGGCCTGCAGTTTGCTGTTTTAACCAAGGAAAGGCTAACGGGACTTTGCTGTGTGGTGTGCCCCCCTGCTTGAAAGGACTTTGCTGTGTGCTGTGTCCTGAAGTAACTTATCCCCAAGGGCCCGAGGTGAGCTGGCTCCCTGTTGCGGAAACTCAGGAACACAAAAGTTTCCAGGAGAGTCTCAGCGACGCTGTGTGCGTGTGCTTGTTGCAGCCTGAGACCCTCGTAAGAAGTGCCCTGTGATCGTGGGCACCTGTAGTCCAAGCGAGGATCAGCGACGCTGTGTGCATGTGCTTTTTGCAGCCTGAACCCTTTTGAGGATTGTCCAGTTATCGTGTGCACCGGAATCCAAGTGAGTCTCATCGACGCTGTGTGCTTGTGCTTTGTGCAGCGTGAGACCTTCATGTGGATCGCCTTGTTATCGTGCACCCGGAGTCCAAGTGAGTCTCATCAACGCTGTGTGCATGTGCTTTGTGCAGTGTGAGACCTTCGTGAGGATTGCCTTGTTAACGTGCACCCGGAGTTAAAGTGAGTCTCAGCGACGCTGTGCGTGTGTTCTTCGTGCAGCCTGAGACCTTCGTGTGGAGTGCCCGGTGATCGTGCACCCGAAGCTCAAGGGAGTCTCAGCGACGCTGTGTGCGTGTGCCCTGTGGCAGCCTGAGATCTTCGTAGCAGTAGCGGCCCAGACCGGCAGCCTCAGAGGAGCTGAGTCGCCGGTCCGAGCCCGCCGTTGCCCATTCACAAAGATTGCATCTGAGGCCCAAGTCGTTGGAAGAGGAGAGGAGAGTGGGTTTGCGCCCCCCAGGTAACGTGTGTCGACTCCTGGGGCGGGGTGCGGGCTCGGAGGGAGACGCTCTCAGCCTCTCTCTCATTTCAGCAGCGTGAGCCTCTGCTTCGGCTCATATCGCAGCCCGTATTGCCAAAGGAGTGGCAGTACCGGGGACGGAGTGCGGAGCTGCACTTCTTTTTTACACCATACCCGTGTTGGGGGCAACTGTTGACAGAGGCTGACTGCGAGTCAGAAGGAGTGGTGGAGAGACCGCCTAAGGCACCGTGATCGGTACCGGAGTGTATTACGCATTATCTTATTTCTGCATAAAGAACAACCTGCTTGTCGTATTACACATTGCATCATTTCTGCATAACGAACTACCTGATTGTCGTATGACGCATTGCATTGTTTCTGCACAACGAACTACCTGATTAGCGTATTACGCATTGCATTATTCCTGCATAACGAACTACCTGATTAGTGTATTACGCATTGCCTTATTTCTGCATAACGACATACCTGGTTGTTGTATTACGCATTGTATTATTTTTACATTGCAAAGTGCCTGATTGTTGCGTTACGCATTGCATTATTCTTACATTGCAAAGTGCTTGATTGTCGCGTTACGCATTGCATTATTTTTACATTGCACAAGTGCCTGATACTAGCATTACGAACTGCATAACATGGTATTAGGATTACAGTGGAATGTTTAGAAGTGCTCATTAATATCTTCAGAATTTACAAGGGCTGGCTGGCCTAACAACGAGCCAGGAGAAATATTACACATACTCATATGTTGGATATATATCGTGTGGTCTTATCGTATATCTTTTTATATAAAATCTATACTAGTTTTTATAAAACTCGTGTGGAGTCTATTTGTGGTGTCATCATTGGGTTGCTGTGAGCGTGGTTGCAAATACTTTACACATCTGCCTTGAAGATAAGCCTGGCTGCTCATGCCAAGCTATCAAGGGGGTGAGCGGGGGCTATCTCAGAAGGTGACCTTCCTTTCCTGACGTGGAAACGTGGGTCCCTATTTGGCCTAAGGTACCTACCTCAGCCAACCAGGGATCCCGGGTCTAACAGGTAGCAATGAGGTCCTACAGAATCCCTGAGAGAGACTGGGGAGCGAGGTTGTGCAGCTGCTTTACCAGTGAGGGGAGGGAAACATTGCTAGGATTGCCCACTGAAGATCAGATATCTTATGCCCCCATGAAAGAAGCCTTAGTAATGAGGTATGGTCTGACCCCAGAATCATACAGGCAGAAATTGAGTGCTTATAAGAAACTGGAGTCAAGCACTTGGGTGGAGTATGTCTCCTATTTTTGAAGGGCACTGGATGGATGAGTGAAGGGTAGCAAGGTAAAAGTTTTTCAGGGGCTCTATGATTTGGTTGCATGAGAGCACTTGTCAGATAATTGTTTTCCAGAGCTACGCCAGCACTTGAGTGACAGTAAGCTGACTGACCCCAGGAAGCTTGCTGTGGAGGCTTACCGCTGGGTCAGTACCGGGGTCCAAAAAGGTCATGTGGGAGACTCCGCCAACGGTGGTCAGGGTCCCCAGCAGAAGAGTGGGGGGACAACGGTAAACAGAAGGAGTTCCAAAAAGGGCCCCAAAGTAATTCCCAAGGGAACCAAGGGAAAGGTTCCCAGCATCCCACTGAGAAAAAGCCATGGGTCCCTACAGGTAAGCCTGGTCAGAAGGGCCCAAGGGCTCTATCTGCCTCATAACACTAAAAAGTACAGGCAATGGGTGACCATCAATGGCCATTGTGTGAAAGCTCTGAGAGACACTGGAGCCAGTGTGATAGCTGTCAATTGTCTGCTAGTGTCTTAAGAGAAGGTGGTCCCCAACTTATTCTACCCAGTAGTTGCATCTGACAACTCAGAGTGCCTCTGCAAAGTGGCACAGGTTTCCTTTGAGTGGGGGGGGTCTCAGGTACCTTGAAAGTAGCTGTGAGGCCAGCCATGCCTGTTGACTGTCTGCTAGGCAACGATTTGGACAGCTCCCCTTGGCAAAAGGTGGAGC
The DNA here is from genome assembly GCA_963921515.1 of Calotriton arnoldi. NCBI lineage: Eukaryota > Metazoa > Chordata > Amphibia > Caudata > Salamandridae > Calotriton > Calotriton arnoldi. The sequence continues at coordinate 737,633 of CAWUFW010003779.1, forward strand.
GGAAGTCTCATTTGGAGATGTTAGGTCTGCCTGAGTGGGCGTGTGTGACCCCTCTATCTATGGCAGCCAGTAAGGGCAATCAAGAGGACCTGGAGCCTGAAAGAGTGGCCCAGGTGCCTGCCAGAAAGAGAAGAGGCAGGGGGCATTGGAAACCAGCCCCCGAAGTTCCCACAGTCCAGGAGGAAGCAAACCCGGAGGGGGATGCCCTGGAGCCTACAGGGGAACAAGTGGTTGAACTGGGGGACCTGCCTGAGCTGACCCATTGGGAGCAGGAAGAAGGCCCCCCAGGGAGGAATTCTGCCATGAGCAGCAGACGTGCCCTTCTATTGTTGGTTTGCAGCAACAGGCTGCAAACCAGGCAGCAGGTGATCATTCTGGATCACATTGGATTTACTGGGAGAACGGTCTCCTGTATAGCGAGCCTAAGGTTGCTGAGCCTGGGTCAGCCCGTGTGCTGGTGGTACCCCAGCACTTCAGAGCCTTCCTACTGTGTCTGGCTCATGATGTGCCATTGGCAGGGTATTTGGGGCAAGACAAGATCTTTGAAAGGCTTGCCACCCACTTTTACTGGCCCCAAATGTAGAAGAACTGTGATACTCATTGCAGGTCTTGCCAGACTTGCCAAGCAAGTGGCAAGAGTGGGCGGAAGTGCAAGGCTCCTCTCCAACCTTTCCCTGTGGTCAGCACCCCCTTTGAGAGGGTGGGTATTGACATTGTGGGCCTCGGGATCCCAAGACAGCCATGGGCAACAGGTTCATCCTTGTCTTGGTGGACCATGCTACCCAGTACCCGGAAGCCATCCCTCTCTGGACTGTGACGGTCCCCGTGGTGGGCCGTGCATTGATAGGGATTTTCTCCTGTGTGGGGTTCCCCAGACAGGTGGTGTCCGACCGTGGTCCCAACTTCATATCTAAGTATATGAAGTCCCTGAGGCAGGAGAGCGGTGTTACCTACAAGTTCACCACTCCTTAACACCCCCAAGGTAATGGGCTGGTTGAGAGATTCAACCGGACCCTTAAGGGTATGATTATGGGTCTTGGTGAACCCATGAGGCGTAAGTGGGACGTCCTCTTACCATGCCTTTTGTTTGCTTACAGAGAGGTACCGCAGAAGTCCTTAGGGCTCAGTCCCTTTGGGCTCCTGTATGGGCATCCTGTAAGAGGACCTCTAAGTCTGGTCAAAGAAGGCTGGGAGAAAGCTCCCAGTAAGCCTCCCCAGGATGTATATAGCTACATGCTGGCCTTCAGGAACCAGACTAAGCGCTTTAGGCAACTCGCTCAGGTGAATCTGGAAGCCAGCCAGGAGGAGATGAAACGGTGGTATGATCAGAATGCCACTCTGATCGAGTTTCAGCCTGGCCAGAAAGTGTGGGTCATGGCCCCAGTGGAGCCTTGCACGCTCCAAGATAAGTGGACTGGACCATTTGAGGTGGTGGAGCGCAAGAGTAAAGTCAACTGCCTGGTGGACTTGCAGTCTCCAAGGAACCCTTTGCCGGTCCTGCACGTGAACCGCCTTGAGCCCCACTGGGAGAGGTCTGAAGTGGGCATGCTCCTAGTGACAGATGCTGGAATGGAGGAGGAGACTGAGCCTCTTCCTGACCTCCTGTCTGCCAAGGAACATGATGGGTCAGTGGACGGTGTAACCATCTCCCCGCCCTGACTCCTGAACAGCAGAGTGACTGCCGCCAACTGTTGAGACAGTTTTCTGCTCTGTTCTCCCTGACCCCTGGTGTCACTTAGTGGTGTGTCCATGATGTTGACACTGGGGACAGTCCTCCTGTGAAGCACAAAATTTACAGAGTGACTGACAGGGTCAAGTCTAGCATCAAGGAGGAGGTCTCCAAGATGCTAGCACTAGGGGTGATTGAGCCCTCAAACAGCCCTTGGGCCAGCCCAGTGGTCTAGGTCCCAAAGGCTGCCGCACCCGGTGCCACACCAGAACTGTGGTTCTGTGTGGACTAACAAGGGCTCAATTCGTTCACCAGGACTGATGCACACCCTATCCCCAGAGTTGATGAGCTCATCGATCGGTTGGGAGCTGCCCAGTACCTCAATACGTTTGACTTGACGTTTGGGTACTGGCAGATTGCCTTAACTGATGGGGCAAAGGAGAGGTCAGCATTTTCAACGCCAGAGGGGCACTACCAATTCTGGGTGATGCCCTTTGGGTTGAAGAATGCCCCTGCCACCTTTCAGAGGTTGGTCAACCAGGTGTTGGCTGGAGTGGAGGATTTCAGTGCCGCCTACCTGGATGTCATCGCAGTGTTCAGTGCCACTTGGGAGGAACATCTGCACCACCTCTGGGAACTGTTGAAGGCTCTGCAGAGGGCACTGGGAGAGGTCTGAAGTGGGCATGCTCCTAGTGACAGATGCTGGAATGGAGGAGGAGACTGAGCCTCTTCCTGACCTCCTGTCTGCCAAGGAACATGATGGGTCAGTGGACGGTGTAACCATCTCCCCGCCCTGACTCCTGAACAGCAGAGTGACTGCCGCCAACTGTTGAGACAGTTTTCTGCTCTGTTCTCCCTGACCCCTGGTGTCACTTAGTGGTGTGTCCATGATGTTGACACTGGGGACAGTCCTCCTGTGAAGCACAAAATTTACAGAGTGACTGACAGGGTCAAGTCTAGCATCAAGGAGGAGGTCTCCAAGATGCTAGCACTAGGGGTGATTGAGCCCTCAAACAGCCCTTGGGCCAGCCCAGTGGTCTAGGTCCCAAAGGCTGCCGCACTCGGTGCCACACCAGAACTGTGGTTCTGTGTGGACTAACAAGGGCTCAATTCTGCTCACCAGGACTGATGCACACCCTATCCCCAGAGTTGATGAGCTCATCGATCGGTTGGGAGCTGCCCAGTACCTCAATACGTTTGACTTGACGTTTGGGTACTGGCAGATTGCCTTAACTGATGGGGCAAAGGAGAGGTCAGCATTTTCAACACCAGAGGGGCACTACCAATTCTGGGTGATGCCCTTTGGGTTGAAGAATGCCCCTGCCACCTTTCAGAGGTTGGTCAACCAGGTGTTGGCTGGAGTGGAGGATTTCAGTGCCGCCTACCTGGATGTCATCGCAGTGTTCAGTGCCACTTGGGAGGAACATCTGCACCACCTCTGGGAACTGTTGAAGGCTCTGCAGAGGGCAGGCCTCACGATCAAGGCAAACAAGTGCAAGATCGGGCAGGGTTCAGTGGTGTACTTGGGACACCAGGTAGGTAGAGGCCAGGTGGCGCCCCTTCATCCCCCAAGATTGATACCATTCTGGCTTGGGAACCCCCCAAGACCCATACAGAGGTGAGAGCCTTCTTAGGACTCACCGGGTATTACAGGAGATTTGTCAAGGGATATGGCACCATTGTTGCCCCCTTGACAGAGCTGACTTCCAGGAAGCAGCCCAGGAAAGTGAACTGGACTGACTCCTGCCAAAAAGCTTTTGATGCCCTGAAATCTGGTATGTGCACGGCACCCGTGCTCAAAGCACCCAACTACTGACAGGAATTCGTGGTGCAGGCAGATTCTTCAGAGCATGGTGTGGGAGCGGTGCTCTCATAGCTAAATGAGGAGGGCCGAGACCAACCTGTAGCCTTCATTAGTAGGAGGTTACTCCCACGGGAACAGAGGTGCAGTGCGATTGAGTGTGAGGTTTTTGCTGTTGTCTGTGCGCTGAAGAAGCTGAGGCCCTACTTGTTTGGGACTCACTTCCGGGTTCAGACCGACCCCGGGCCCCTCAGATGGTTGATACAGATGAGGGGTGAGAATCCAAAGTTGTTGAGGTGGTCCATTTCCCTACATGGGATGGACTTCACGGTGGAACACCGCCATGGTACAGAACACGCCAATGCTGATGGTCTGTCCAGATTTTTCTGCCTTAGTGAAGAGAACTCCCAAGAGGGTGGGTAGTTCTCCCCACATTTCAGCTGGAGGGGACACATGTTGGACCTGGCACCATTGGCGTGGGTCTCCCATGCATTTTTTGCCTTTGCCTCCTGTGTTTTTGCTGTATGTTGGACTTCATTTTGCTGGTCTAGATGCTTTGGGCACTTTGCCACTGCTGTTCAGTGCCAAAGTGCAAGTGCTCCCTTTGTAAATTGTTGGTATGGATTGGTGTATCCATAATTGGCTATTTGATTTACTAGTCAGTCCCTAGTACAGTGCACCGTGTGTGCCCGGGGCCTGTAAATCAAATGCTGCTGGTGGGCTTGCAGTACTGATTGTGCCACCCACATAAGCAACTTGTAAATGTAACTCAGATCTGCCACTGCAGTATCTGTGTAAAGTCCAGTACTGCCATGTCGACTTGGCAAGTGCACCCACTTGCCAGACTGTACCCTTCCCTTTTCTCACATGTTGGTCACCCCTAAGGTAATATCTTATAAGCCTAACTACCCCTGGGAACAAAGTAGGAAAATAAAGTTTTGTATGCCTGAACTCAGAATGTTAAAATGCATCTTTTAGTGAGGGTGATTTTTACATTCGGTGTTTGAAAATGCCACTTTTAGAAAGTAAGTATTTTCTTGCTTAGCCATCCAGTGTGCCTCTGCTGGGATGTGGATTGACTGTCTGAGTTTGGAGTGCCAGGGGCTGGGGAGGTGCAGTGGGTCCGGAGAGTCTGATGAGTCAGGGCTGGGCTGAATAGACCTGGGCTGCATTTAGAGTAGGGGGAGGAGATTTCCTTTCACCTGAATGGGCCTGGTCTGCCTTACACAATGCTGTCTCCACCTCCTGCCAGGAAGCTGCAGCAGAGAGGACAGAACTGGTTTTGACTGAACACAGGGCTTCTCTGCCACCAGAGAACAAAGGAGTTTGTAGTATACATATTGGAGCCCAGAACCCAGAACTTTAGATCACTGCTGAACTAAGGAAACTGCCAGGAAGAAGGACCGGGAAAGCTGGAGGAGGAGAACTGCCCCTGTGCTGTGTGGTGCTGTTGGGGTTGGCCTGCAATGGTTGCTTCTGTCTTGGGTAGGGAAAGGACTGGACTGTGCCTTCATCATCCTGCTGTTAGAGTTTTCTCCAAAGGCTTGAAGTAGAGCTTGCTCCTGTTGGAAGTCTCAGGGATAGAAAAGACTTGAAAGATCACTGCTGAGAATCAAGAGGAATCTTTGCCAAGGAGAAGATCCAGAGAAGCTAAGGAGGAATACTGCCCCTGTGCTGTTTTGCTGTCTGGGGTTGGCCTGCAGTGGCTACCTGCTGCCAAGGAAAGGAGAAGGACTTTGCTGTTTGCTGTGTCCCCTGCTTGAGGATCTCCAAGGGCTTGAAATAGAGCTTGCCTCCTGTTCTGAAGTCTCAGGGACACAAAGACTTCATTTCTTCTGTCTTTCTGCATCTGGAACTGCTGTTTCAGCTGCCACAGATGGAAATTTCAACACTGATGCCGGCGAGTGATGCCGTAACCTGCACCGAAGCCGTGGGCACCGCTCGTGAAGAGCGCGACGCACCACCCCACTTGCACTGTAGGCCCGGCGCCTGCTAATGCCGTGCCGCATCGACTCCGAAGTCGTCGCCAAGGCTGCTGCCTGCACCGGAGCCAAAGACACTGCTCATGACTTCCACAACGCACCGTCCCGACTCGCACCGCAACCCCGACTTCACCAACGCCGGTGCCTCATCAACGAAGAGCTGATACTCGACGTGGGTGACTCCCAAATCCATCGACACCGCACTGTTGTAAGGACCGACGCCTTGTCGCCACTGTGACATCACCTGCCCTACACAGTAATGAACTGACGTCTCACCTCCTTGCATGGCAGTAAGGAACCAAGGCTTCACCTCCCCTGGGGTCATAAGGAACCAATGCCGCCCGGCGCCAACGAAGCATCGCCTCCCCGACACCATGCACCGTTGTTGCTTTCATCGTTTCCAAGGTACTGTTCTTTGGGGGTCTGCTTGACTCCACACCTGACGGTGCGCACTTCGCGGTCGGTGCCGTACTTTGGGATTTTCATCTGTCACGACGTCATAATAACTCCAGGTGGAGTTATTTGTTGCTACAAACTTTATTTGAGTGAATCACCTATTTTTAAGGATATATTGATCACTGTATTGTGGATTTTTGTCGTTTGGTCTTGTTTGGTTTAGATAAAGATTATTTATTTTTCTAAACTGGTGTGGTGTCCATTTGTAGTGTTTTCACTGTATTACTGTATGTGTTCATAAATGCTTTACACACTGCCTCTGAGATAAGCCTGTCTGCTCGTGCCAAGCTACCAAGGGGGTGAGCAGGGGTTATTTTAGAAGTGTACCATCCTTACCCCGGCTAGGAAGAAGAGTCCCAACTTGGACAAAGATACCTACCTCTGCCAACTAGAGATCCCCATTTCTAACAATACCACAATGACAAAACTCCAATCAGTAGAACTCAAAATATGCAATTTTAAAGTTTTAAGCAGGTATAGCACCTAGAAGCACAGAGCGCCACTCGTGGTCATCTGGTCATGCCAGACAGGGGTAAAGTCACAAGTTCAGGCCGCCCGTGATGGAGCTTGGATTGGATATAGGAAACAGGTTAGTCCCGCTGAAAAAGTTACCTTCTCAGGAGTTCTGTTTGAAGTGGAAGATGCGGTGAGGAGCAGGGAGAGTGTCTCAGGTGGTCATCGCTGAAGTTCGAGGAGCAGGCCGGGTGGCACGGACCTTTGTCTCTGTAGCACAAAATATCAGATGAGCATCATGGGCGGTCGTTACTGGAGTTTCGCGTTGGTGGCCACCGCAGGCTGTCGTTGCTGTAGCGCAGTGCAGATCTTGTGTTGCTAGTCATCGCTAGTGGTCACAGTAGTGCGAAGAGTCGGGTTCACCAGAGTTTTGTATTTGCAGTCCTCACAGGTGGCAGGGTCTTGGTGCAAACGGGCCCGTTCGTGGTCGCGAAGAGCCCAAAACTTCCGGATTTCTCCTTTCTTCTTATATATAGCTTAATTGATGCTATCCAGTGGTCCAGAACCTGGAGAGGCACCTCTTAGGGAACAGGAACTCACTCCAGCAGAGGCCAGTAGGGCTCAGGCAGGTCCAGTTGCAAGTCCAGTGCAGCAGGTCAGCTAGGCAGTTGCAGAGAAGCCTCTGGACCTGGTGTCCCTGTAGATCAGACAGGATATCAGGCGACTGACCCTTGGAGTCACTCAGGTTAGCCTAGGATGAAGGGGAACAGGTCCAGTCTTCCTTCTCAGAGAGCAAGGCAGTCCCTAAGCAGCAGGGCAGTCCTCTGGTAGCAGCAAGGAAGCCCTTTGGTGGCCAGGCAGTCCTTCTTCTGTATTGTCCCTCAGTCCAGGAGTGTACTGATGAGTGGCTCTGGATGTCCAATATTTATACCTGATGCCAGCCTTTGAAGTGGGGGTATTCCCTATGCTATCCCCACATTTTATTCTGTCAAGTTCTTCCCTTCTCCTGTCAAGGCTCCAAGAACTCTGGGTAACAAAAGACAGGGAAGACCTGGGGGCATATTCCTTTGCATGTGTGGGAGGCAGAAGCCTTTAAGGTGCAAGCGGAACTGGGTATAGATCCTCCCAGTCATCCTACCAGGATGGCCCATCCTGTCCTTACCTAAACCCCCTTTGTGTCATTGTCTAGAAGGCATACACAAACCTCAACAGAGTCATTCACAGTCATGTAACCCAGGACACTGGCAAAAGGCACAAATGTTTAGGACTAGAAAATGCCAACTTTATAAAAGTGGCCTTTCAGAATTGTGACATAAAATCTGACCTTACCCTTAAAGAGGACTTTAAATGACTATTCATTTGAGTGTAAACACCATATCATAAAAGTAATAAGGTAATTTAGTCAATGGGTGAGATAGGCCTTACAACTGTGATTTTAGGAGTTTTTCACTACTAGGACATGCAATGTTTAAACCCACATGTCCTACTTTTAAATACACTTCACCCTGCCGTATAAGCCTTTAGGGCCTACTTTAGGGGTGACTCATATGTATTGAAGGCTTAGGGCTGGCAAACGTTGTATTTTTCCAGGTCGAAATGCAGTTTAAAACTGCACTCCAGGCTGAAGTGGCAGGCCCGAGACTTGTTTTAAAAGGGTACTTTAGTGGGTAGCACAATGAGTGCTGCAGGCCCACCAGTAACATTTCATTTACAGGCCCTGGGTACATATACTAGGGACTTAAAAGTAAATTGAAGGTGCCAATGGGTGTAAGCCAATTTTACCATGTGTGAAGGAGAGAGCACAAACACTTTAGGTACTGTAGCACTAGTTAGCAGTGGTCCTAAAGCCAACAAAAATGAATCCAGAAAACAGGAGGTGTGGAAGCAAAATGTTTGGGGGAGTATCTCACCAAGGACGTTAGGTCTAACACATGCAGATTGACTTCTAGGGGTTCAGGTCAGAGGAATAGCGTCGTCCAGCATGGCAAGATTTCAGGTGATATCCCCTCGCCTCTCTGAACTGGCTGTCAGGAGGACACCAGCTAAGATTGTATAGCAGTTGCTCAACTGTGTTTCAGGCTGCTCGTCAGACCTATCCTTTGTGTAGAACGATGCTCCTCATAGCAGGGTATTCTCCCATACCTTCCCATATTCTTCTTGAACACCCATAATAGAGGCACAAAGAGGTGAAAAATGTCTGCACATGGCTATCAACAGCCAAATGAACAATTAGGGAAGATACTAATGGATGGCCTCTCATAAAAGTGTCCCTTTCATATTAAATGACAAAGACTGCAGTCCCATCGTTCACTGCCACCATCTTCCAAATGGCAGCGCTACAGGAAGACTAATCAGCAGCTCCTCTTAGCAAAAGGCATTATTGAATTTCTAAAGATGCCTTGTCTACTCTGTCCTGACTTCATTGTCTAGGTCTCTTCCCTCTAACTACTGGAATGTTAGAAACACACTTCCACTGTCTGGAAAAACAACCTCATCTTCATTTTGTGCACAGAAAGTGCAATGCCATCTTTTCTGTATGATGTCAGTGATAGGGAATCAGTTTGAAGTGTATATCTCCACAACTTCACCTAACTTTAAATATTATTTTCAGCCTCAATAACGAACACATTTTAACACACATGCCTAGGTTTAGCTACATTTTCTATTATTAAATCCAAACAGATAATGATTTTGTAGATAATGTTTGAGACACAATGGGGATATGTACAATAGAAGTGGCAGAGTGAGGCATTAGCCTTCCTGGCTTAACGCCGCGCTCCGCCACTTCTGAAATGCAAGGCTGCACCGTATTTACAATGATATGGTGCAGCCTTGCGTTCCCCCCTGTGATGGCGCTACACTTTACAATGTAGCGCCAACGCAGGCACCCTTGCACCATAGTGCAAGGGTGTCTGCATTCAGGGGAGGATCGTTTATGTGCAGGAAGGGACACCTTCCTTCACATAAACAATCCTGAAATGCCATTTTGTCACTTTCATGTGTGCTGCTTAATGCAGCACACATGAAAGTCACAAAATTGCATTTTTTTTTATTGTTTATGTACAGGAAGGGGGACCTTCCTGTACGTAAACAATCCATGGCATTTTGCTTTTTCCATGTGTGCTGCACAAGGCAGCACACATGGGAAAAGCAAAAACGAAGAGAAATAATGCATTCCTCCTCGTTTTGCCACCTTAAGACCAGGTTTTTCCTGGTCTTAATTTTGGCGCTGCCTCCTATGTACGCTGCCCTTGTACTTAGGGGGCAGCATCAAAATCAATGGGTGTTGCGGTGGAACGCCCACCGCAACACTCACTGCCCACCACTTTCAGGCTAACCATAGCGTGAAAGGGTGCCTTATTTACAAGGCAGCGTTAAGCCACGTTAAGTGGCTTAACGCTGCCTTGTAAATAAGGCTAAGCCCCTATCGCCACCACAACGTCGATGAAAGTGACGTTGTGGTGGCGATAGGGGCTTATACATATGCCCCAATATTTCTGTCAGGTGGCAACAGTGCTTTGGTACCTCCCCTCAGGAGGTCACATCTTTTACGATTCTGTAAACTGAACAAGGTAAAATATAGAAACGTTTTTGATCACAATGCACTTTGAATCAAGGTGGTTTATTTATTATTTATTTTACAGTTTATATAGGTTGACCTGGACACTATGGATGTCAGACCACTTTACATAACAACAATACATAAGAACATTTGTTGTGTTACATTACATTTTGCTACTGGAATCTTCAAAATTACACGTTCGAGTTTATAAACACTTAAAAACCTTCTTTTGAAGCCTGTTTATGAAAAGTGAAGATTGAAGGTGTGCATACATATAGTCTGTCCCAGCTTAGCATGTCCGCCCCTCCGCATTTATCCACTGAGGGTCCTGTTTAAGCACGATTGTCACTAGTATTGGCTGGCATGAGAGGTTCTAAGTCGGTGTCTACAGGTTTGGGCTGGCCTATAAGGTAATCAGGCAGAACCCGATGGGGTTCTGCCTGACTCATGTCAGTGAGTGTGTCACTTTTGGCAGTTTGTGGGTCTGTTTTATGGTCTGCTGGGCTGGTTTTGCTTTTGACTTCCCTGATATTAAACAAACATTTCCTGCAGCAAGCTCAAATCCATGTAATCTTTCGTGCCCTGCAAAACACTTACACAACATATCTTTACAAGTTCAAAATTGCTTCAATTTGCAAACAAAGAATGCCTTTTGAGGTATCTAGTTCACAAATGGGTGTCACTTTTATTTCGGTGCCCAGGCCTATTTTGTGTCTCGGTCCAACACTAGGGCCCTAATTACAATGTAGGGCGGACTTGCATCCGCCCAACAATGTTGCGGATTGGAAACGCCCAACCATAGGTCGGCGCTTCCGATCACACAATTTGGATGCAACCACCCTATGAACGGTTGGAAACATCCATTTCCCAATGGCAGCTTGGGCGGCAGGCCGAAAAGGCCCGCCACACAAGCTGCCATTGAAAAATTGATGTTTTTAAACATCTCTGCACCGTGTGGTAGGCACCATGCGGTGCCTGTCACACGGTGCAGGGATGTTAAAGGGGGCACCATAGGTGCCCCCCAGCTGCCATAGTGGAGGGCCAGAGGGGGCAGAGGGCACTGCTAGGGGCCCCCAAACTCACTTTCCGACAGCCTTTCCATGTCAGAAAGGCTGATATGGAAAGCATGTCGGAAACTGACCTCATAATACCCACAACAGAGCTGTGGCTGGCTCCGCCGTCATTATGGGATTATTTGTTAATCCGAGGCTCCGACGACGGGCTCCTTGAGCCCATCAAAAGTGCAGCAGAATCCCCCCATAGCTTTCACTCTGTCCGCCGTCATTGTAATACGGCAATCGGAGTGAAACCAATGATGTCTGGCGGAAAGTCTGAGGCTTTCTGCCTGACATCGTAATTGGGCCCTGGGGATCTATTAAAGCTGTGTCCCACATCCCGTACTTTCCATTTTATTCCATGCTAAATTCCCCAGTTTTTAGCCCCTTCCTGTAGGAAATACCTGAAAATTAGATGTCCATTCAATTCTGAATTCGTAATGGTCTGGACTAGCACTGTCATTGGGTACATTTGGGTTCTGTGATCCGGTGATTAGTCCTACGTCACAATGTGGCCCGTGCAGGTAATCACCCTGAGGAGTGGCTTATTCCAAAGCGGGGTAACTTTGTGGACTTCAATTGCAAGAACGAGTAACGGTGCCCCCATTCCTCAGCCTTTGGTGTAAACTATGTAGTCAATTAGTCCAGGGATAATCTTTACTTTCATCAGGGCCTCTTGCCCAGGAGTCGTGATGTGGGTCCTCCTAAGAATGGAAAAGACAATTTCATCCCTCACCACACCAATGCCAATCTTGTTTGCACCACCTGATGATGTATGTCATGCCAGCTCCTCCATCCTCTCGCACCCACGGTTGGATGTCTCAGCTAGAAAGGACAACTGGCCAGGAAGTGCTTGCATATTAAAGTGACACTCTAAGGAGGCGAAGACGGCAAATGGGGGGCAAACTTTAGCTAGTGGTGTTTCAATTGCCTTTCAGTGTAACTGCAACTCTCAAGGCCTCCTGTTGTCAAAGGTGTTTCACTGTCATTTTCACTTTCTCGAAAATATTGGTCATTTTTGTTTAATATGCACAAATGTTTTATTCGGTAGTACTGCAAAAGCAGAGCATGTGGGAGCAATGATGCTCGTCTTGCAACACAAGATAAGGTTCGAGTAACAGGCTATTGAGCAATTGAAGGAAATTAGTATTATGGAAACTAAAAGGCACATTGTGTATATCTTACTTGATAATCTGTTTCTTCAACAAACACATCCATACTCTGGTACAGAGGGAAAAAGGGAATCCGTAGCTCAGAATTCATGATTTTAACAGAAATACCCTGAGAGCCGTGCTGGGACACCAGGACTATTGTTATTCACGGCTTTTGCACACAATGCAGGCCGAATATAGGATGATTCCGTGTGAAAATGATCTAGCCCAAGGAAAAAGATGATGTAATAAAGCTGCATCGCTATTTGTATCACCAGCGGACAGTAAAAATGAACATTCGGATGCGTTGACCTATGTGGTCATATATCAAATAGAGTATACATCTGTCTAAAGCTTTTAAATCCCTCAATAATGCCATTTAAACAAAATGTCAGGCCATGCTGAGTGTACAGAAGAATTACATTTAAATTCCATTTAATATACAGACGATCAATCTTGTACCACTGGCAGCAGAGATTACTTTTCACTCCTGATGTTTCATTCAGTAGTTCAGAAAGCTGCGTGTATGTGTGAAAAATATTACTGCAGCATTTTACGACTTGAGCTTAGGTTAGAGTAAGACATGAACGCATGTTTCAATGCCTTAGCGAGATTGGTGTAACTGAATCAATGTGTGTGTGCTGAAATGAGTTAAACTCGTTTAAAAACCAAAAACTCTGAAATTCACCAGTTATACTTTACTGAGCTAAATATTACTTGAAGTTGCTCCCTGCCATGCACTGCTTATGATCTCACATATTACATTTACATGTCAAATGAAATCATCAATGACATCAATTTAAAAAAAAGTTAATTTCTATGTCATTTCAACTCATAACTATATTGCAACTTTAACCTTTCGCTTTGGGTTTTGTTTGTGTAATGTAAGATCTTATTGCCATGCTATAATGTCGTCACCTTAACCTTTCTATTTATCTATCTATCTATCTATCTATCTATCTATCTATTGATAGTTTTATATCTATATATATATATATGGCATCATGACATAGGATTTAGTTGTCATTTATAGGACAACTTTGCAAAGTTAAAAGCAACTTCATAAAGCAAAGGTTTTTCTTTTATACATTGTGTGTTTTATAATAACTGTTTTAGTATTTATAAGCATATTTATTTATATCTATATATTTATTGGCTTATTTATTGAAACACGCATAAAGCTTTGCACATTCAATTGAATTTAACATGCTGCTAATAGTAACTCTTCAGTTACCATTCTTTGCACTTTGACTTTATGTCGTCATTTCCTGCACTGTATCACTTTAAATGTCGCTTATTTGATTATGCAACGCGTCATGTGATCAAGACCCGAGTGGGGGTCGAAACGCGTAATGGCGGATTTGCTGGGCACGAAATAAACTTCACTTGATTTGCACCAAGAACCATTGGGTCCGCTTTTCGTCCTTTGTCCGTGTGAGGCGATTGTGGTGGCGAACTTTGTCTATTCAAGTACTTCAGCGGTACAAGCGGAACCCCTCCCCCGAATGGGCACAGCAGCAGGAAGCAGCCGGTTCTGGTCACCGGGAACTGATTTTGGACAACTCCGGCGAGGAGCAAGCTGCGGGAGCCCCTGGTTGCCGCATATCGACCTGCCTTTAACGCGGAAGTCGGTGTAATCCGTATCGGCTGACCGGAGAGAGCGCCAGGCATTCTGTTAAGGTAGGATCCGGCGGACACGCCAGTGGGGGAGTGTGCACGGCGCTAAGTTTGGACATTGTTTCGAGAGACTAGCGACCGTTTTAAATCTTGTTTACAATTGGAGCCACAACTTAGCAGCAACAATGTCCGCTGACGCGTTGCGTAACCGTGAGGAGGCGGCCACTTCGATGTTCAATGACTCCCCGGCTGGGGGGTCGACAACTGTTGATAACATCAGCACCCCATCTACAGAAAGCCCTTCCATCAGAGACATGTTTAAAAGACTAGAAAAGCTAATGCGCTCGGAACAAAGTAAATGGTGGGAGTATAAATCTCTGTCCCGCTATTTAGAGGTCGGAAGAGTTCCAAGAGGGTTGCGAATTACTTTAGCAACCAGTTATGAGAACCCCGACCCTGCGATGCTTACGGAATGGGCCGAGTCAAATTTAGAATCGTCCAGTAAACTTATGGCGATACTGGTAAAATACGCAGAAAGTGATCGTGTCAAGTTACAAACCCAGGTTGAAATGTTAGAGGTGGAAATTGGGAAATTAGAGAAAACGGAGCATGTCAAGAAATTGAGGCATGACATGTTGGCCCGCCTCAGCAAGGATGAGGATATCATTAAGAGAAGAAAGGCCTTCAAGTTTGAGAGAGACAAGGCAGACTATCAAAATGGACAAGTGTTCACTTTTGCCCGAAGATATGATGCAGTCAAGGCTAAAGTGAACCGACCATCTCAAAGGCAAACCAGAGAGGCCACAGTAGCATATACTTCGATTTCGGACCTGAGTTCCGCTGCTGATAGTGAACCAGAGGGAGACACCGCAAATACAGATACCTTGGGGTTTACCAAATTGTCCCTAGCACAGGAAGTGAATTGCCTGTGTCAAGACAGAAGGGACACACTGAGACCCCGGGGACCATCTGGCGGCAAAACCAAAGACACAACTTCAAACGCAACAAAAGAAGACAGTGTCACAAAAGAAAGCAAACCTACTGGCAAAAAACCAACAAGGGGCAGATGGAATCGATTCCAGAATCGGAATCCAGCGCAAACTCCAACGGAGTAGTTAATCTAACTGAGCTGCAATTAACATCGGCAGAGAAACGTATTCTCGGATTAGGACTATCATACAGCATTGGGGCTCCCCACACGGTCCCCAGCGGAGAGGCCAGGCCCCGGGGGTTGGGGTCCCCGGGGCCATAATAGGCCTGAGGAGAGGGGCCACGCGGCCCCCCTCCCAAAACAAAAATTAAAATAAAAGGCCGCCCAGGCCCCGGGGGATGGGGTCCCCGGGGCCATAATTGGCCTCTGGAGGGGGGCCACGCGGTCTCCCTCCCCAAAATTATAAAAAAAAGAAACAAGGCTGCCAGGCCCCGGGGGATGGGGTCCCCGGGGCCAAAAAGGGCCCAGGGAAGGGGGGCACGCAGACCCCCTCCCATAATAATTTTTTTTTTTTTAAAAAGGAACCGCCAACTCGCCGGAGACCCCGTCCCCTCCGTGCACCACTCTGCAAACGCGCCCCCTGGCGCGTTGTAAGTTGGGGAATTAATTCCCCTTCAATCCTGAGGGTCCCTGGGGGCCAACTAGCCCACCAGGTACCTCCAGTAAGCGCCACAGAGCTACGTTGCAGAGGGTGGTCCGAGGCCACGCCCCTTTTTAGGCCACTCTGCAAACGCGGCTTCTGGTGCACTGGTGGTGGGGCGATGAGGTCCTCTTGTGTCCTGAGGACCTCAGGACACAAGTGGACTTCATCCTCCGAGCAGCAGTGCGCCAGAAGCCGCGTTTGCAGCGTAGTGTAAAAAGGGGCGTGGCCTCGGACCACCTCTCTGCAACGCAGCTCTGTGGCGCTTACTGGCGGTACCTGGTGGGCTAGTTGGCCCCCAGGGACCCTTAGGATTCAAGGGGACTTAATCCCCCAACTTACAACACGCCAGGTGGCGCGTTTGCAGAGTGGTGCAGGGAAGGGGCGGGGCCTGATATAACAAGTGTGCAAATGCGCCCCCTGGTGTGTTGTAAATTGGGGGATTATGTCCCCTTCAATCCTGAGGGTCCCTGGGGGCCAACTAGCCCACCAGGTACCTCCACTAAGCGCCACAGAGCTGCGTTGCAGAGAGGTGGTCCGAGGCCACGCCCCTTTTTACACCACTCTGCAAACGCAGCTTCTGGTGCATTGGTGGTGGGGCGATGAGGTCCTCTTGTGTCCTGAGTACCTCAGGACACAAGTGGACTTCATCCTCCGAGCAGCAGTGCACCAGAAGCCGCGTTTGCAGGGTGGTGTAAAAAGGGGCACGGCCTCAGAACACCTCTCTGCAACGCAGCTGTGTGGCGCTTACTGGAGGTACCTGGTGGGCTAGTTGGCCCCCAGGGACCCTCAGGATTCAAGGGGACTTAATCCCCCAACTTACAACGCACCAGGGGGTGCGTTTGCACAGTGGTGCAGGCAGGGGGCGGGCATGATATAACGTGTTAGCAATCCTGCTGTGTGGGACTTACTGGAGGTAATAGGAAGGGTAGTTGGCCGGCCCCCAAGGTTGACGTTGGGGGCTAACTACCCCTCCTGTTACCTCCAGTAAATCTCAGACAGTGGGATTGCTAAGAGGTGTTCGGAGGCCATGCTCACCTTTCTCCACCACTCTGCAAACGTGACTGCTATGTTATAGATAGTAATAAGCTTTTTAAAAAAGCTTTGAAATTCACTGAAAAAACCATAGGTTTCAGGGACGTTATAGTTAGAAATTAGCATTTAAAAAACCTTAGAAATTCACTGAAAAAACCACAGGTATCAGGGACGTTATAGTTAGTTGGACATTTCACTCGTACAAAACCAGAGAAATTCGGCCATTATAATTAGTAGAGATAACTATAACTCGCGCCCCCGCAATGCACTGCTGATGACGTCACATATTACATCACTCATGACATGGTCAGTGACATCGCTGATGACATCACTCATGACATCTCAAATGACATCACTGATGACATCATCCATGTGATAATCTGATGCACCTCCTCACACCCTAATAAAACCTTTTATACACCCACTCTAAAATACAGAATACCAATATCGAAACCATAGACAGACCAATAGCAGTTACTTCATACCCACTCAGTGATTCCTAGGTCTACACACACACATCCACTCATTCACCCAAACAGTAACTCATAGATGCAGTCACTCATCAATACAGCACTATCATATGCACTCATACACCTCCCTATACATACACTCACACACCGCCACTCATCCATAGACTTACTCACACACCTACTCAGTCATGCAAAGAATGAATCACACCCATTTACTCATCTATACAGTTATATACAGAGCACCTTACTTATTTATGCAAACACTAACACATACTTACTGTCTTTTTAATCACTGATACAAGCACACACTCATCCATACAGCCACTCTCACAATCACTCACTCTCATGTATAGTCATTTATATACTCCAACACTCACATATACTGCCTTTCACATATATGAAGTTACTCACACATATTCCACTGAGACATCCATTCACTCACCAACACACCCATACACACACTCACCCACCCATACAGCCCTTCACAGATGCACTCTTGAACCCATACACCCAGTGAATCACCCACTCACACATCTATGCACAGAGTCACCCACCCCCACCCACTCACACAGACACTCAGGCACCCATAGAGATACTCAGACAACCAATCAATAACCAATATAGACAGTCATGTAGCTACTCACCAACCCATACAGCCACTAATACACCAACTGACAGACTGATACAGACATTTACACAGTTTACTCACTAACCCATGCATTCAGTAAGACACATTTAGTCACTCACTTATACAGTCAGTCACGCACCTACTAAATCATCCATTCAGACACTTATACACCCACTCATTCTTCAATACACCTTAGCATATATCTATATAAAACATATTTCAACTTTACAGAAACACACATTCACTGGATGATGTCATCAGTGATGTCATCAGTGATGTCATCAGTGATGTCATTTGAGATGTCATGAGTGATGTCATCAGTGATGTCACTGACCATGTCATGAGTGATGTAATATGTGACGTCATCAGCAGTGCATTGCGGGGGCGCGAGTTATAGTTATCTCTACTAACTATAACGGCCGAATTTCTCTGGTCTTATACGAGTGAAATGTCCAACTAACTATAACGTCCCTAATACCTGTGGTTTTTTCAGTGAATTTCTAAGGTTTTTTAAATGCTAATTTCTAACTATAATGTCCCTGAAATCTATGGTTTTTTAAGTGAATATATATATATATATATATATATATATATATATATATATATATATATATACACATTTAGATATATATTTTACAGAGTAGCAGTAGCCACTATGTAGTTATAGTTAGGATTGCCAGGTAAAAAGGGGGTCACAAAACAGGTTTTTCCACCAATGCATTTTCCATAGACTTTTTGTATATTGCGTAATGGAAAAACGGTCTGTCGGACTGTCACGAAATTTGGCAGCATTAGATATTATGGTGTGCAGATGATCCTTCTCGGTATTACAGGTAAGCAGGGTAAGTATCTTTCAAGTTATAAGGCATTTAAACTTAGTGATATCGGTGACAGCGGTACTTTTGCAGAATTGCACAAAATTTCTCAAACTATTGCAGTACATTGCGATGACAAGTCATTATCTGATTGGATAATGACTGCCTTTACAAGCATTTAAGGCAGTCATGTTGTTTTAAGGCCACTTTGCCTGTGTTCTGGCTTAGGGCCTTAGAATGTAAGTATTAGGTTTTATATTTGTTCCTACCTATTACCACTTTAGTATAGTGGTAATAGGTATGGAAATGTAATTATAAGTTTCTACATATTTAAAAAACAGTTACAGAGTACTGTGATACTACCTAGAAAGTACCGTACTTAAAACAATAAATACAATATTAAAAAATATAGTGTAGTGCAGTGTATTTAACATTTTTAACATGTTTAATTCTGTAAAAAAAAGTCCATGCAACTTAAAAAAAAAGAAACATTTCCTGAAAAATGCAGTACTTGCTAGGCACAAGTGCGGTACTCCATGAACAGTATTAAGAATATGTAAAAAAAAAAAAAAATCCCTACTTATTACCACTTTAATAAAGTGGTAATAGGTAGGGAACAACAATAAAACCTACTACTTACTTATATCTAAGGTCCTAACACAGAATACAGTCAAAGTAAAAACAATGGCTGCCTTTTAATTTTCAGAAAACAGACATTACCCAATTATATACTAGCTTGTCATTGCAATGTACCACAATATACCACAAAGTTACCATTGTACACTGTGGCCCAAAATATAACTAAGGCTTAGGTGCATTATTGTATTGAGGTACCCTTGCATCACACATGGTGTCGCATGGGCAAAGCAATACTTAAGTCCGATTTAGAAAGCAATGCAACGCCACCATGCGTGACCCTGCATTGCTTGTGAAATCTGGAGAAAAGCAAGGTAATGCAATTCTACATTGATGCTAAATTTCCACATACTTCCGTACGCCACTCCACTGTACACCGCTACACTATACACCTCTCCACTCAACTGTATTCCATTATAGGCCACTCCAGGGTACACCACTCCACTCTATGCCATTCCACTGTATGCCACTCCACTATACACCACACCAGTATACAGTAGTCCACTCTATACCACTCAACTGTACGCCTCTCCACTGTATGATACTGCACTCTAAGCCAATACACTTTAAGCTATTACACTGTACGCAACTCCACTATATGACACTCCACTTCACTGTGTGCGACTCGACTATGCGCTATTACACTCTATGCCACTCCACTCTACGCAATTGCACTGTATGCAACTCCACTGTACCACAGTTCACTCTACGCTATTCCATTCTATGCCACTCCAAGCTACAACACTCCACTGTACACTGTTCCACTGTATGCCACTTCACTATATGCTAGCCCACTGTACGCCACTCCAATGTATACCACTCTACTCTACGCCACTCCATTCTATGCTATTCATTGGACACCACTCCACTGTTTGCTATTACACTCTAGCCCACTCAACTGTAGGTCACTCCGGTCTAAACCACTCCAATGTATTCCACTCCAAATGTACACTAATTCACTGTACCCGATTTCACTGTATGCCACTCCACTCTACAGCACTCCAGTGTATGCTATGCCACTGAATGCCACTCCGCTGTATGCTACTCGACTCTACTCTACTCCAGTGTACTCCCCACCACTCTATGCAACTACAATCTTCAAAACTCTACTCCACTCTTTGTCACTCTCCTAGACTTTATTCCACTCTATCCCGGTACACTCCACTGTTCAAATTTGTACTCGACTCTATGCCCGTACACTCGATTGTACAAACTCTACTCCACTCTACAAAGTTTACAACACTGAATAACACAGCACTCCACTCTAGTGTACGAGATGACACGCTCTACGCTATGCCACTCCAATATACGCCACTTCACTCTACGCTGATCCACTATACCCTACTCCACTCTATGCCACTCCACTATACACCACCCCACTCTACGCAATTCCACTGTATGCCACTCCACCCTGCCATACTCCACTGTACCTTATTCCAGTGTACGGTATTCCACTGTACACTATTCCACTATATGCTACTCCACTGTATGGTACTCCACTTTGCGCCCCTATAGTGTATGCCACTCCACTCTACGCCACTCCACTGCACGACACTCTCCTCCACTCTTTATAAATCCACTCTATAAAACTATACTACACTTAATGGCACCCTAAGCCACTCTACTCCACTCTATCCTCGTATACTCCACTGTTCAACTCTATAGTATACTTCACTCTATGCCCGTACACTCCATTGTACAACACTCTATTCTACTATACACCATTGTTTGCCATTGTGTTCTATAACACTGTAAGCCAATCCACTTTACCACACTCTACAACACTACTGTACTGTAGGCCACTCTACTCTACAAAACTCTACTAGACTGTATGTTGCTCTACTCTACTGTAGTCTATAATGCTTTCCAATACTGTACGACACGCCACTGCACTGTAGTGTACAGCATGGTTCTCCAATTTATGACACTTTACTCAACTGTATGCTACACCACTCCACTCTACTGCACTCCATGCCACTATACTCTATGACACGCCACTCCACTCCACTCCATGCCACTTTACTCCACTCTACATTACCCCACTCCAGCGTACTTCACTCCACTATAGTTCGCTCTACACTTTATCCCACGCTGCGTCATTGTACCATACTCTGCTCCACTGTCCAACACTCTACTCCACTGTATGCAACTCCACTCTACAACACTGTGCTACACTCTATGCCACGCTACTTCACTCTATGCTCACCCACTGTATGCCATTCTACTTCACTGTATGACACTCACTTCACTCCTCTCTATGGCACACCACTCCACTATATGACACACACTTCACTCTATGACACTCTCCTCTACATCAGGGGGCAGAGGAGCTGGGTTAAACTGCACCGGCCTGGATTTCGGTTGGAAGAGTGGTCTTGGGATTGAGCGTGTCTCTGAGCACCTGTTTTGGGGAATCAGAGGGCAAAGGTGCCGGCTGTGGTGAATCCTATGTACTCCCCTCCCGGAGGTACAGGGGAGGTTGAGCTGATGATTAAAGTGCCTGTTGATGTTATTTTGTAAAGGGCATGACCTGGTGCTGCAGGAGTGACCTGCGGGAGATAGTGAACTGTATTGATAATTACCCAGCTAAAGGCTGTTAACAAGGGAATAGCCAGAAAATGCCCCCTCCACTTTGAACTTCTCATGACACCCAGTGAACAAAGCAAGTAAGCCCAGCATTCCTAGACTAGTCCCCTTCACTCTTTCATCCTCCCTTCCTTCCTTCCACCCTTCCATCCTTTCACCCATCCATTCTTTCACCCATCTATGCTTTCTCCTTTCTATCCATCCATCCAATTATCATTAAGTTCATAAGTCAATTATCCATCCTTTCACTGTTCCATCCATTCATCTTTTCACCTTTCCATCCTTTTACCCATCCATCCTTTCACTTTTCCATCCGTCCGTACATGCAATTATACATCCAATGATCATTTCGTACACACGTCGATAATCCATCCTTTCACTGTTATATCCTTTCACCTTTCTATTAATGCTTCTATCCACCTATCAATACCTTCTTCCACCCTTTCTTCCATGATTTCACCTGATTCTTTTACACTTAAATCTATCCATTCTTTCATCCTTCCTTCCATCCAGCCTTGCACTCTTCCTTCCTTTGTTCTTTTCACCCTACCTCCTTTCCACTGTTCCTTTTTACCTTTCCTTTCTTCCATATTTTCTACCTTTGACCCTTTCTTCCATCACACTCCTTTTCCAGTTTCTTTCCTCACATTCTTTTGTTTCTTACCTTTCTCTTCCCCATGCTCCATTTGCTCCTATCTTCCCTTTTTAGATATTTTACTCATTTCTGTCTCCTTCATTGAACTTGGCTCACTTAGCCGCCGTTCTCTGCAGAGTGCAGAGAGAAGAGCGGAAAGACAGGCATAGAAGACCTTTAGCAAGCCACACACAAACAAGGCAATTGGGTGCAGTGGCTACTAAAGCCGGGGGTTCACAACGTCACTGTCTGTGAATGTGACATTTAGTCAGTGTGCTTTGAGACAGTTGGGTTGATGCTCGGAGGAGTGTAATGACATGACACTTCCCAGAGGTCCCTGGGGTTGTCTGGAGTGGATGAGGTTTGAGACACATTCACAGCGTTGGGAACATCCATATAGAAACATTTACTATTATTCCACACAATGCAGCACAGCAAGGGACTTTGCTATGCAGCGTTGCATGAAAAGATGAGTGCAAATATGTGCCATATTTTCAGAGATAGGGAGCATTTTTCTCTCTTCTTGTGCTAGCACACTGTGTGCTGCCTAGCACCATGCAGGCTTCCTTGTACCATAATGAAAGGGTTCCTGTGTTACAGGAAGGATTGTTTTTGTGCAGGAAGAGATATATTCCTGCCCAAAAATAATCAAAAGAGGAAATAACAAGGAGAAAAAAAAGTTCTCCTAGTTACCTCATCCTCTGGGAGTCAATATGACTCAATCCCAGGGTTCTAAACTTTGCAAATCTGGGATTGTGTGACATCTTTGGGTGGATGCACAGTAATGCCTAGACTCAACCCATGGAAAGCCTACAATCTCTAGATATATCTGATGAAGCCAATAAGGATTTGCAACACTGCTTTGGGGGGCACAGCATTGATACCGGTGGAAATGAATTTAAAGGTCTCCAAGAGAATGAAAGAAACCCAGGAAGCAGTGGAGACCCCAATAGAAAATGTCAATAAAATGCGAACCAACATAATTAAACTGCAGGATACCAAAGGAAAGCAAGCAGCAAATGTGGATGATGCGCAGGGAATATCCCATAGGATTAACCTTCATATTTTGGGTTTTCCAGAGAGATGCAAAGGGCCTGCTGTGGAGCTCCTTCTGGAGAAATGGATCTTAGAAACACTTCATCTAATGGCCTTGTCAAACTTTTTTCTGTTGACAGGGTGCACAGGGCTCTCACGCCACCACTAAGGACAGGTGCATCTCCCCAACCTATGATAGCTCAATTATTAAATTATTGAAACAAAGACACCATTCTACAACATACGAGAGGATGCTCAGTTCAAGTCTAACAATTCTTCTTTCCCAAACTTCACACATCCTTTGATGCCGTGAAATGATGACTAAGGGTCACAATCTGAAATATATTCCAGCTAAACAGAGTGTAATAAAAGATGGAAGGTCTCAATTTCCCCTTTACCCGGAAACTGCCAGAAGAACATTGAGGTGGCCTGTCTGGTGACACAGGCATGGGGACTTCTTCTGGCAGTCAATAGGGGTTTATTACAATTCAAAAAGGTCACCGTGAATGATGGTATCCCAATGACTATGAACTGACAGGGTCTGATTTAGAGTACTGCGGACAGGCCACTCTGCCACAAATGTGACGGATATCCTGTCTGCCATATTACTAGTGCAATTTGATATAATGTTCCTGTAATATGCGGGATGAGAGTAACCCGTCCACTGAAATCTAAATCAGGCCCTAAATAGCCAGTGTGTTTCCTGATATGGTTTGTTGAATTTAACTGCCAGAGCTGCACCAAAGTATTATCTTTGTCACAGCGGTTGTCCTACTCTTTTCCCCACTCCCAGGGACTGTGAGTCCTCACCAGGGTGAACATTTCAGATCTGTAGCCCCACCTTGTTCCAAGGCTGGAGCCATGGTCCTATAGGCTGTTATCCCCTGCAAATGTTTCGACATGTTACTGTTGCATTTATGATTTGCTTACTGCTCTGGGGTTGGGGTTGGGGTTTTGGAGGGTTGAAATAGAAAAGGAACTGGCTGGGTTATTTGCATAGGTGGCTTCTTGGAAGTCAGGTTGAATGTTCTCATGGCCTGGACTGGGGGACTGCGTTTGTCAGATACCTTATGTTCTATTACAAGGCCCAGGGCATTTAGTGAGTTTGTAAAATTATTTAACATTGAAAAGTGTGGGGCGAGGTTGTGTTATTCATTGACTTATTGGATGAGCTCCTATAGAATTGAAAACATCGCCTGTTATAGCAGGATGACTTAAGATAATGATTGTGGGACCTAGAAAGAGAAGCTTCAGCCAAATTATCAGCCAAACTCATGTACGATCTCTGGGCAAATAGGCATTCCAAGTTCTGGAAACTGGTGAAGAACTTAAATGAGCTATCGCAAATAAGAGAGATAGCCAGTACCTCTGAAGAGACTTGGCATCGGTACCTTGCAAAACACTTTGGTCATTCAAGTTCCAAATCAAGCCAGATGACAAGCTTTATCAGTATGACTGTAATGGGTGTTCCAACTGAGCCAGTGGCACCATGCCCATTACCAACTTGAGCTTCTATAATCGAGTGGCGAATTACTAAAAGTCGAAGAGAAGGGGCACCCGGACCAAATGGAATTCCAGAAGCCCTTTCTAAAGTAGACAAGTCGTTCTGGGCAGAGCACCTGGAATCAGTAGATGGAAGCATATTCACATCTAAGCTCATCCCCTACTCATGGAAAGGCTCAACAATTATGCTGATCTACAAAGGGGGCACGGCAAATGATCCAGCGAACTATCGACTCCTAGCCCTTCTGGACATGGAAGTCCAAAATTTCGCAGGTTGTCTCCTGGGGGAGCTG
The DNA here is from genome assembly GCA_963921515.1 of Calotriton arnoldi. NCBI lineage: Eukaryota > Metazoa > Chordata > Amphibia > Caudata > Salamandridae > Calotriton > Calotriton arnoldi. The sequence continues at coordinate 762,645 of CAWUFW010003779.1, forward strand.
GAAGCTTGGGCATCAGATAGCAATTTAATCCTGTTTAACCAAACATGGTTTTCTAAAGTTGCAGGAACAACCGCTGACCTCCTGGCTGTATCTCTTCTATTCGACTACAGAAGGGCTTCCAAACAACCTCTACACCTCTCATTTATAGGCTACATGGCTGCCTGAAATCGAGTAGACATAGGAAAATTGTGGACTAAACTAGCTAGCTGGTACATACCTAAACATCTGCTGAAAGTGCTAATTCTTCTCCACACTGACACCTGGGTGAGGATCAAGCTCGGGGATGGGGCGTATCTATCAAGGTAGATTCCAACTTATCTTCAACCTTTATTTAGCAGATTTACCAACTAGCTTAGTGGAAGTCAATTCCCACGCCCTGAAACCGGTAAGCACCCCATTTCCGTGCTTGATGTACTCCGACGATCTGATCCTGCTTAGCTGAAGAAGAATTGGCCTCCAAAGGCTTTTGTAGGCTACAGCTCAATATTCGGCTTCAAACGCCATGACCATGAACTTAAACTAGTCGAAAACAATGTCCCTTAAAAAACTTTTGCGGCACACAAATCAGTGGTTCTTGGGCAGTGACAAAATCGAAGAGGTGCTGGAATATAAATATCTAAGAGTGCTCTTGGACAGCAGAGCCTCCTTCAAACCGCATCTAGAACTGATGCTTCAAAGATCTGTCGGCCTTACAGCTGCTTTGAAACATATTAAAGCAGCCACAGGATCTTTCACTTACCTACCGTTGCTGAAAATAATGCAGGTGTAACTACTTCCCACCATCATCTACGGGAGTGAAATCCTGAGGGTAAGGTACAGCGTTCACCTAGACAAAATCATTACCAGGCTCTTCAAATCAGTGTTCCGCCTGCCAGCATATATGTCCCCCAACACAACTACACCTCAAATTCGGCCTAGTCAAACAATCAATTGCAAGAGAGGGTGACTTCATTAAACTTTGCCATAAGCTAAAGGAGGCTAGCACAGCGACACTCTGCTCCCTTCTTTGCAAAGAAATACACAGGAGGGCACACTCTCTCCAGTCAGAGACTATCTCAGAGCTCCCCGGCAACAGTAGGCCTAACAGATCATTGGGAGTCCTTCACTACTACCATTAAACCAAAGCAACAGTTAATAAACATGTCAAAGCCCGCTCGCTGCTTGAAGACAAAGGAACATTTGCTAACAGACAGCACGCATGGCTCATGTTAGCCCTCAATACCAAACTAACACCTCAGCCACACCTGGGAATAGCCATTAAAGAGCAGCACAAAACTGCTTTCATCAAGTATCGATTGGGCTGCTTGCTGTCATATGCACATCTGGCCCCATGGAAGCTTGCAAATATGTCATGGTTGTGCCGGCTTTGTGGGACTTCACCCGAGACGCTGGTTCACCAGATATGCGTTTGTAAAGCCATCATGGATGATCGAAAAAACATACTACAGCCAGTTTGGAGCCAAAGAGGCCTTTACCGCTGCTGGCCAGCAATTCAAGTCTTCTTTGCTGGGATGGACACACAGCTCAGCTGCAGGAATGTGAAATACCTGGTCAGGCTTGACCAGAAAACATCAAACGCACTGGAAGTCCTGACTAGTGCTGACGAATACCCTGTGTCACAGAGTAACAGCGAGCATCAGCAGCCTGGAGCAGTTCAAGGGACTGGAGCTGAGATATACAGAAAGGACATGCACGCCTCAAAAACATTTAGCACTCTAGCATTTTAATACGCTGTCTTTCACAACTGCTCTTGACACACTTATTTTGTAAAGTTGTCTTTTTAAATATTGGCTTTTAATACCATTTTAATTCTCAGTCCTTCACAACAACTCCTTCTAATACAATTTTCATGTAAAGTTGTCTTTTAAATATTGTCACTTGGTGCAAAGGTTTTAATTAACTATGCACTTAATGAAAGTAAACTGAAACTGAAACTGATTTGGAGTACCTGAAGGTTGAATTAGTTCACTAAAACACACAAAGCATTTTTGAAAATTAAGTGAAGAGCAGTTATGATTGATTTCTTGTACAAGGTCCACCTGCAGGTTCCAGAGGTGGAAAAACTTGAAGAGGCAATGTATGTGCAGCATCCTACTCCTTATATAAAGGAGTGGCTGGAGATGTGTTCTGTAAGATTAAAAACAGAGGAAGCAGTGGGCAGATATATACTACGTATAGAGTGATAGATTGTCATGATTTGTGCATGGTAAGTGTGTAAACTCCAATGTCTGTGGGCCCATAGTATTATCAGAAATAGAATGACTTGATGTACTCTTATGCTGATCTGACAATGATATGAGCTGGTGACTTCAACTGTGTGGCATCAGGAACATTGGATCGGGCTCTCCCAATGCAGAGTGCAGACACTGAGACCATGAAACAATTGAGAGATACCCTGTCACAATTTTTTACTTAATTGACATTTGGAGACTGCAGAATCCACAGGTGCCCTCCTTCTCCTGCTACCCCCCACCAAACTGTATAAAATATATATTATATTTATGAGCAAACAGGTGGCTTTTGTCACTTGGATTATCTCTATAGGACAATGTTGGATTGCTCCCCACTTTCCACAACATATGTCTGGTCAAGTTATTGTCCGAGATTACTGACATGGAGGCTCACCCTGAAGGTCCTGAGGGTTCCAGAATTTAGACAGAGAGTACACAAATACTTAAAAAATTAAATTTTGTCAAATAAAGGCTTGACAGCCTTGCATGTATTGAAATGGGAATCCATGAAAGTGGACAAAGGTGAGTGTGAATGGGGAGAGTACATAGAGTGTGAATGCAAGTGGAGAATGTATACATAAGGTTGAAGATGTTATTGTGTGAATGGAAGAATGCCTGATTGTCTACAAGAATCGATCAACTTAAAACACAAGCAGAGGGACTTACAGTCCTCTCTGGATAATTATTCCTACTCTTCATAGAGACACCAACCACATAGAGAGGATAATTTGGTAGGTAGACTGTAATCTTGGCAGATAAAAAGTGAGTTACCCAAGAGAATATTCTACACACCAGGGATGCACATATACAACTATATTTTTTCGCAGTTATCCACTGACAATATTTTTCAGAGCTTCTTGAAAGAGCTGTGTTCTCTGATTAGTGCCCCAGATAAGGGTTTCATAGAGAGTGTTCATCTCCCCCAGTTGACGGAGGGCCAAAGGCGAACCTAAATGCACTATTAGAGAAACACAAGTTATTGAACACTCTTGAGACCATGGAGGAAGGTAGGACCCTTAGGCTAGATGGCATACCATTTGATTTAGACAAAGTATCTATGAACATACTGTTAGATAAACTTAGGTTTGCATTGAAGCCCTATAGAAGAACCCATTCCCGGGGTCTATGACAAAGGCCCTGGTAGTGGTAGTTCTGAAGCCTAACAAGGATCCTTCTGATTGCATATCATATTGGCTGTTGTAGATGCTACAAATCTTGAGTAAGGCATCTGCCAACCAGCTCCTTAGAGTCCTGGCTCAATTAATTAATTCTGATCAATATGAATGTATCCCGCATAGGAACACTATTAGGAATTTGGAAGGCTGGCCCATATCCAAAAATATGTAAAGGTGAATAGCCAGTACTACGCAGCTGCTGCCTTAAACTTTAAGAAAGCATTCTACAAGGTGGGATGGGCATATCTGTTTGGCATGTTGGGGAAGATCACATTTGGTCTGAAATTCTGGATCAGAATTCGGTTTTAGGTCCTGTTGCTAGGATATGGACTAGTAGGGAAATTTCTAAGAGATGGATTTTGCATAGAGAGACCAGACAGGGGTACCTGTTGTCCTCACTCATGTTTGCGCTGGTCATGAAGCCTTTTGCAGCATTATCGTGTAAAGAAATGAAGGAGTGAGATATTAAAGTTGGGAGCCTTCTTGTCAGTGCTTTTTACTCTTATAAGGGCTGATAAAATGGATCGGGCTATGTGTGAGTCCCAAATGATGGGAGACCTTGGCATAAAATCACAGTAAACCCCAGTGAACCTACATAGGGATATCCACACAGGAAATCCACATTGGAAAATCCACACAGAACAAGCTTCAACTGCAAACCTAATAGGTTTATTTAAATGTAGAAATTATTACAGAAGGCAAAAGTCAATAGTTAGTCATTTCAATTCAAAATATTCAAAATGCAAATAAATGTGAACCAGCATATGCAGTGGAAGCTGATGCCTAAGGTAGGTGAGAATCAATGAAGTGATTCTAAGAACAAAGTCAAACAATAGTCTGACACGGAGCCTGTCTCAAAGAGAATGGGAAAAAGTATTTAAATCTCTAAGCATGACATCAAATAAGAAGATTGATATGAATTCTGACTTCAAGAGGAGCAAGGGAAATACCTGGCTCACTTAGCAAAACAACAATTGTTATAGCATTTTAGTAGCAGGCCCTGCATCTGTCCAACCCCCCACAGTCAGCCAATTGGCCGCTCGTCAGCAGCTGGCCATGCACGACCACCATCCACGAGTTAACAGGGTCCCTGGAATTCCATTCCCAGAGGCCATTTTTCTTTTAAGGGTTGGGAGAATGCAGCCCCGCTCCCCGAGCCTCTCCAGGCCCCAGGGACCCCATACTCTTGTACTTCTTTTTTTAAATGGTAGGGGTTGTGTGGCCCCGATCCCCTAGCCAATAGTGGCCCCAGAGACCACATCCCCTGGGGCCTAAACATATATTTAAAGGGGAAAAGGCACATGGCTCCCCTCCATGAGCCAATATTGGACCGGAGACCCCATCCTCGAGGTCTTTTATTTTTTATTTTAAGGGGAGGGGGAACAGGGCCCCTCTCCCCAAGCCAACATTGGGCCCGGGGACCCATCCTACAGGGCCTTTCCTTTTTAAAGGGGAGTGGGTCACAAAGCCCCCTCCCCAAGCCTCATTAAAGCCCCTAGGACCCCTTTCCCTGGGACCGATATTAAATTAATGGGGAGGGGGTACACAGCCCCCCTCCCTGGCCCTTAAAAGTCCCCAGGAACCTCATCCTCTGGGGCCTAAATTTTCCAGACAGCATTTAATGAAACTACTGAAAGAATATAAAGTATCTTACCTGAAGTAAAAGCCTACAAAGTAAAAGTCTAAAAAAAATTGTGATTTAAAGATTCCTGGTGTACTGACCACAATGTATTGACTACCAATGTAACACCTACAAAGTACTGGGAACATGCCTTCTATTGATGTAGGATGAAAATTTGGTAATTATTATCAGGGCTGCTAGGATTAACAGGAATGTGACAGCCAAACTTACAAAATTAACACCACAGGAGGTCTTAAAGTTGCATACACATAACTGCCTTGTCACTGATAGGGTGGAAGTTAAAGTGAAAATTTAAGCCAAACTCACTCCAGCAAAAGCCACAGTAGAACCTTAGACAAGCTAGTGATAGACATAAGGCTGTGTATGTTGTACCTTGGATCTACTAAAAATAGTTTGTCCAAATTCACAGGCTTAACCCTGTCAAAAGTGTGTGAAGTGCAGGAATCAGCAACCACAAATCATTACAGTTGAGAGATAAAAAGATGTAATTTTCAAATAACATTGTTATGTCACTATATCATAGTAAAACGTATTAATTGTATGCCGCAAAATGATTTAGAGTGAATACTGAAGTAAGCCCCTTACAAATAGTGTTCCCTTTTTTAAAGAGTGATAACTAGTATTTATTATGGAGGCCATTAAATCTACATAGGATAGAAATTGTGTAGGCTGAACCACAAGTAGGACTGCTTTTCTTGATGGAAAAAGTTATCTTAGGAGTGTGACTGAATTATGGAGCTGAGGTCATGCAGATGAATTTGCAGTGAAATCATAAGTGGGTTCCATTGCCTTTTATTGAACCTCACAGCACATAGGATGAGATTACACCAAAACTCCAGACAAGCGAAAGAATTCAGGAAGCCAAAGATATATATATATATATATATATATATATATATATATATATATATATATATATATATATATATATATATATATATATATATATATATATATATATATATATATATGAGCCACCAATCCCGTTCCCTGGGTCACAGAACGGGTCTGACACAGCGCGAGTTTGCTCAAGGCGAGGCTTTATTTACCACCAGCAAGCACATTGGAAGGGGGTCCTCTAATTGCAGCAACTGGCAGAAGCGTTTCGGCGGATGCCTTCTTCTGTGCCAATATTGTTGCTTAGAAAGTTCAAATAAAATTTCGCGGGAGTTCTTACGTGCTGGTTAGAGGGCTCTCATTGGCTCGTTGAAATCAGCATAGAGAGAGGACTGGGAAAGTTCCTTAAGTAAGTACTTTCCTCTCTCTTCATGTTTTCCGATGTTAAAAATGTGCAAAAGATCCTGCCGATAAAAGTCACGATATATATATATCCACTCCAAACCTACTCCTCACAGAAAAGGGGCACGCACACGAAGAGTGCTAGGTTTCAAAAGGCATTTATTTGCATTGGGCCTCCTCCGACCCAGCGGCACAGAGAGAACGCGTTTTCGGCTGTCACAGCAGCCTTCGTCAGTCTGATAAGCGCCATTTTGTTAAAATCATTTATAGTCTACTTGAATGTATAGACACAAAAGACATACTGCTTACATTTTAGAAATTTAAAAGACACACTCGTAGAAAGCACAAGCCCTCATGTGTGAATACGAAAAATATGAAAAATATAATGGACATAAAGGGTGGTCACAAAAATAACATCAATATGTGATCATGATGGTCTAAGTGCATAGTGCCAGATGCAATAAATTGCACATATAGCCCGCTTAATGCGTCTATGGACCCACCCTAATTGCCTGCAGTCTCCACTCGTAGCTCAAATGCTTTCAATGTATCTTAGGTCATAATTTTAAAACAGCTGTTGAAAGAATAACATATAATTTAGCAATAGGCGCGTGCATTGTAGTTAAAACACTCCTAAATAACAATCTGATATATTGCGTGATTAAAGTGCGACAAGAGAATAGAAATAATTGTGGATGATTATCCCTTTGATCAGTTTGGGAGACCACTCGAAGCACTACCGGTGGCTGTAACATGAGGAAATGCAACGGCACGTGCTGAACTAGCGGGTCATGCAGAAGTGTCTAACTAGTAATATAAATCAACACAGTAATTGTGGTGAGAAGCGCCACTGCAGTCCCTTGTTTACTCAGCAAAACTTCACAGGACTACCCGTCCCACAATGCCTCATTTCAGTTATGTGTAAACTGTAATAGATGCCAGTCAGTCTAAAGCCTCAGAAACCAATACGTCCACATGGACCCTTGAAACCTCGCCTCCCCATCGAGCAGGCAATCGGCATGGTTTGGTGCTTGACTGGCATATGCAAACGCAACCTCAGCTACGCCACCGTGCTCACCATCATGGCTCCCAAACGAACTTCTTGAAGTCAAAAGGCGTAGGAGTAGAGACACCGCTACTCTTACAAATGTCAGACCCATTTCATTAAGTGCACAATCGCGCAGTCAGTAAAATACAACTTGATGCAGGGTCGGGGGAGAGCAATGTTCAAAATCCATATTGCCGAGCAAACCTCACCGTACCAGCGTCGGCTGACACGGTGCCCAGTCACCAGGGATCCAATGGTCAAAGTGTGAGGCATTTCGAGCCAGGGGAAAGCTGGAGACCCCGCGCTAAATGCCTTGATGACCTCCCCACATCGGGATCGCCGCCATCCACACGGCTGTCATCGGTTATCCTCGTTCCAGCTGAAACCCTGGGGGCTGATCAGAATAGCACTCACATGCTCAAACTCCTCCAAACTGCGGTCGTTTGAAAAGCCCAAAAAATAACGACTGGTGGTGCGTGTAAAGCGCCGACCACCGGCACTTAAAAGTAACCAGTCCAGCCCTACTCCTCACAGAAAGAGTGCTAGGTTTCAAAAGGCATTTATTTGCATTGGGCCTCCTCCGACCCAGCGGCACAGAGAGAACGCGTTTTCAGCTGTCACAGCAGCCTTCGTCAGTCTGATAAGCGCCATTTTGTTAAAATCATTTATAGTCTACTTGAATGTATAGACACAAAAGACATACTGCTTACATTTTAGAAATTTAAAAGACACACTCATAGAAAGCACAAGCCCTCATGTGTGAATACGAAAAATATGAAAAATATAATGGACATAAAGGGTGGTCACAAAAATAGCATCAATATGTGATCATGATATATATATATATATCCAACAACATGTTCAGAAGAATAAACAGCAACACTCCGTGGCTCAATTGCTTAACAGCGTGATTTATTGCAGCAACCACTCATTTCGTAGCTCCTGCTGTTGCTGCAATAAATCACGCTGTTAAGCAAATGAGCCACGGAATGTTGCTGTTTATTCTGCTAAACACGTTGGTGGATAATTTAGGGGTTCGCCACCCCGCCGTGGGCTCACAGCACAAAAGAGGCTCAGGACTAAGCAATTTGTGTTGATGGATATATATTTATATATATATCTATATATATTTATTACTTACTGAGGGTCACCAGTCGGAAGTTATAGTTAAGAACATGTTTCCGTAGGAAAAGCATTTTTAACTTGCTTATATCTGTGGCACCTTTTGGCAAATCTTCATGAAATTTCTCTAAAAAAGTTCCCCAAGATTCTTGTTGTGCATGGAAAGTTTTATGGTGATCCGTCAAGCAGGAACTGACAAAAAGGGGGGGGGTAAAAAAAGTGTTTTTCCAATGTTAAAATGCATACAGATTTTTGTTGTGACTAGAGCCTGAATCTCTGGACGGAATTATAGCAAATTTGGCAAATTTGGCAAAACTGTAACTCTTTTTCCAGAAATCCCCGGGGCCAAAATCAGCCTGGAGAGGGGGGGCACGCAGCCCCCTCCCTGAAAATGATACAAATTTGTTATCAAAAAAATGTCCATGCCTCGGTGGATGGGGTCCCCGGGGCCAAAAATGTCCTGGGAGTGGGGCCGCTCCCCCCTCCCTTTGTATTTTTGAAAAAAAATGAAAAGTGGGTCTGGCCCCGGGGGATGGGGTCCCCGGGGCCCACAAGGGTCAGGGGAAGGGGGCCACACAGACCCCCTTCCTAAAATAAAAATAAAATAAAAAGGAAGCTCTGCAAATCCTGGAAGCCCAGCCCCCTTTCACCAGTATGCAAACGCATCTCCTGGCATGTTCTAGGTTGGGGGATGAAGTTCCCTTCCCTACTGAGGGTCTTTAGGAGCCAACTAGCCTCACACAGTAGGATTGCTGAGAGGTCATCGGAGGCCACGCCCCTTTTTCCACCACTCTGCAAATGTTATGTTATGTTATGTTATCGCAGATTTATAAAGCGCTCGGATACTCAAGAGTGTCCCGGCGCTAGACCCAGTAGAAGTGAGACAAAGGGTGATCGTAGAGCAGAAGATTAATTAAAAAGCACGGTTTTTAGCTGCTTCTTAAAGAGCCTGAGGTCTTGAATTTTTCGCAACTCACGGGGGAGAGTTTTCCAAGCCTTAGCCGCCCTAAAAGCGAGGGATCTTCCCCCTGTTCTGGCTAGTCGGTACAGTGGAATAGTGGCTAGGCACTGTGTTGTAGACCGGAGCTGTCTGGAAGGCGCATAGAAGTTAAAGCGTCTCCTGAGATAGGGGGGCCCCAAATTGTATAGAGCACCATGAGCAAGGGTGAGGGCTTTAAACAGAACGCGACTTCCCACCGGAAGCCAGTGCAGATCTCGAAGGTGTTGCCTGGCACTGGTCCTGCAAGAAAGACCCAGAAGAACTCTCACTGCTGCATTCTGGATAGACTGCAGTTTTTGCAGCTGATAGGCAGGAAGGCCAATGTATAAAGCATTGGCATAATCGATGCGTGACAGGATGAGAGCGCGTGTCACCATTTCCTTTGCTGGTTTGGTCATCAGTGGAAGAAATTTCCTAAGCATTTTGAGTGTGCCGAAGCACACTCCAGCCACTTTTTTTATCTGAGGAGCGAAGCTGAGGTCCTCACTAAACCAAACCCCCAGATTCTTTACTGGGATCCCCGAAATATTAGGCAAGGGGTAGCCTGTTGGCCAGAGGTCCTCCCTAAAATGCGGCGGGAAGGACCCGTAAAGGAGGACCTCCGACTTCTCCTCATTACATTTAAGTTGGGCCCTTGCAAGCCATTTGAAAACAGCTGCTAGACAATTTTTGGCTGCATCAGGAGACAGATCATTTTTTCCCCAAGTTAAGAGGAGCTGGGTATCATCGGCGTAAGCGATGATCTTAGCGCCCAGCTCCTCTGCCAGGTAAATTAGCGGCATAACGTAAACGTTGAATAGGAGGGGGCTCAGGGTAGAACCCTGAGCACACCCGTAGTCACCTTTCTTGGGACCGAGGAAAATGGAGGCAGACAAACCTGCTGTTTCCTATTTTCTAGGAAGGAGGCGATCCAGTCCCAGGCCATGCCCGAGATTCCAATACTGGAGAGACGAGCCAGTAGCTGAAGATGGGGCACCGTATCGAAGGCGGCAGAGAGGTCCAATAGAATCAGGGCCGCTCTGCCACCTGAATCAAGGCAGTCTCTAATAGCCTCCGACATCTCAACAAGGGCCGTCTCCGTACTGTAGGATGCCCTGAAGCCCGACTGGGCGGGGTGGAGGGCGCCCGAAGTCTCGACAAACTGAGAGAGTTGTTTATGTACCGCCTTTTCACACACCTTCGCCACAGCCGGGAGAAGAGAGATAGGTCAGTAATTAGCTAAAATAGCAGGATTGAATGTGGGTTTTTTAAGCAGCGGGAGAAGTTTCGCTTGTTTCCACTCCAGTGGCACCAAAGCCGTTTGAAGCGAAAGATTGATGATGTTGTTAACCTCCGGGTTAACAACCTCCGCCGCTGCTAGCTGTCTGGCCAGACAGAGGTCCGCTGGGGACCCAGATTTGAGAGATTTAAGAATGGCCAGAGAGTCCGGCAAGGAGATGGGTAAGAACGCTGCCAGAGAGGTTTGGGCTGGGCCAAAATCCCAGCAGGTCAGGGAAAGGGGAACCGTCAGCCCTTGGGAGGTGGGCCCGAAGCTGTTCTGAATGGCTTGAATCTTGTCAATAAAAAAGTCAGACATCTTCTCACACCAAGAGTCAGAGGCAGGGGAGCTAATGTTCGCCGCACGCGGCTTCAGGAAACTCTGAATGATAGCAAAGATTTCTTTTGAGTTGTTTTTGGACTGAGCAATGCGTTCCGCGTAAAAATTGCCTTTGGATTTTTTAATAGCGGCATAATACTCCTTCTGAGATTTCCTCAAGGCTATTTTCGCCATTGGGCAGTAGGCTTGTCTCCAACTGCGCTCCAGCTTTTTACAAGTATGTTTTAGCTCTCTAAGCTCACCAGAGAACCATGGTTTGGATAGAGCAATCCTTACTCCTCTCTTGACCACAGATGGAGAGGAGTTATCCACTGCCGAGGAGATCCATTTATTAAAGCCTCTCACTGCATCGGTCAGGTCCATGGAAGCGGCGGGACGGGTATCTAACAGGGTTCTGCACAAAGCGGCAGGTTCAATACGTTGAGAGGGTCTGTCCTTGGGGAGTCTCAAAGCCGGGTAAGGTGTCATGATAGTCCATGAAAATTGAATTAAAAAGTGGTCAGACCAGGACATAGGAAGAGGTTCATGGACAATTAGAGGGAAGTTGGAGCAGAGTGCATCTAAAATGTGCCCCCCCTTGTGAGATGAGGTTTTAACCCATTGTGTCAGTTGCCCCTCTTTGCACCCTGCAGGTGGGGCGATGGGGTCTCGTTGCGTCCTGAGGGCTTCAGGACTAAAGTGGACTTCATCACCCAAGCAGAAGTGCGCCAGAAGGCACGATTGCAGAGTGGTGTAAAAAGGGGGCGTGGTCTCTGACCACTCTCAGCAATCCAGCTGTGTGGGGCTTACTAAAGGTAAGAGGAGGGCTAGTTGGCCCCCAGGGACCCTCAGGAAGCAAGGGGACTTCATCCCCCAACCAAGAGCACGCCAGGAGGTGCGTTTGCAGAGTGGTGGAGAAAGGGGGCACAGCCTGTGTCTACCTCTCAACAATCCCACTGTGTGGGGCTTACTGGAAGTAACAGGTAGGCGAGTTGGCCCCTAAGGAACCCCAGCAGCGGAGGGCACTTCAATCCCCATCCAAGAGCGCGCCAAGGAGCGTGTTTGCAGAGTGGTGGGCAAAGGGGGCGTGGCCTGCTATGAGAACTTAGCAATCCTGTTGTGTGGGACTTACTGGAGGTAATAGGAGGGGTAGTTGACCCCCAAGGATGTCCTTGGGGGCCAACTAACCCTCCTGTTACCTTCAGTAAGTGCCACACACTGGGTTTGCTAAGAGGTTTTCGGAGGCCATACCCCTCTTTCTCCATCACTCTGCAAACACGCCTCTTGGCACACTACTGGTTGGGGTATGAAGTCCACTTTACTCCTGAGGGACTTTGGGGGCCAAGAAGCCCTCCTGGTACCTCCTGTAAGTCCTATGCAGCAGAATTCCTGAGCGCTGGTTGGAGGCCCAGCACCCTTTCTCCACCACTCTGCAGAAGCATTTGCAATGTAATAGGTCTCGCATTTGCAAAAGTTAGAGCTATTGGCGTTGTAAATGTAAAAAGTTTTACTAATGTTTTATGGAGTGGAGTGGATGTACGTTGTGTGTAGTGGAATTATGTGGTATGTTGTGCAGTGAAATTATGTGGATAGAAAGTATGTGGTATTTAGTTTATAGGAATTATGTAGAGTGGGATTATGTGTTATGGAGAGATATTATGTGGTATGGTAGTCTGTGTTGTGGAGTGATAACCTCAGGTTTAGTCTTCCTCGTTTCCATAGAAGATAAACTATAAACTCAATGAGACAAAAAAAAGAAGGAATCACTGAGAAGCACTTCTGGACCTACTCAGAGGTATGAGCAGGGCCACTGGAATTATGCAACTGTTCGGCAGCACCGATTTTCGCACAATTATACATTTTCCGCATTTGCCACATAATCCATCATCTGCTGCATAATCTGCAGATTTGAACAAAAAAACCTTGTTTCTACCTCAAATGGCTCAGACGTTAACAAAAATGCAGCGACAAGTTTTACAGCGTGGTGGAAGGCCCTTTCCAAATCTGAAATGGTCACCTGTTACTTATAGCTAAATGTGGGTGTTACATTGGTACTAATGGTGCGCAAACCACTCTTGCTTCTTTCTGCACCTCTCTTGCCTTTTTCTGCATTTCTCTTGCTTCATTCTGCACCTTTCTACTTTTTCCTGCACTTCTCCTGCCTCTTTTTGCACATCTCTTTCGCTTTCTGCACCCCCTTTCTTTCTGCACCTCTCTTGCCTCTTTCTGCATCTCTGTTGCTTCTTTGAGCAGTACTGTTGCCTCTTTCTGGCCCTCTTCCCTCTTTCTGCACTTCTCTTGCTTCTTTCTGCACCATGATTGCTTCTTTCTGCACTTCCCTTGCTTCTTTCTGCACCTCTATTGCTTCTTTCTGCACCCCTTTTGCCTCTTTCTGCACCTCTGTCGCTTCTTTCTGCACTTCTCTTGCTTCTTTCTGCACCTCTCTTGCTTCTTTCTGCACCCCTCTTCCCTCTTTCTGCACCCCTCTTCCCTCTTTCTGCACCTCTGTTGCCTGTTTGTGCACCTCTCAAGCCTCTTTCTGCACTTGTCTTGCCTCTTTCTGCATTTCTGTTGCTTTTTTCTGCACTTCTCTTTCCTTTTTCTGCACCTCTCTTGCTTCTTTCTGCACCTCTGTTGCTTCTTTCTGCACCTCTCTTGCTTCTTTCTGCACCTCTATTGCTTCTTTCTGTACCCCTCTTGCCTCTTTATGCACCCCTCTTGTCTCTTTCTGTACCTCTCTTGCCTCTTTCTGCACCTCTGTTGCTTCTTTCAGCACTTCTCTTGCCTCTTTCTGCACCCCTCTCTTGCCTCTTTCTGCATTTCTGTTCCTTCTTTCTGCACTTCTCTTCCCTCTTTCTGCACCTCCGTTGCTTGTTTCAGCACCCCTCTTGTCTCTTTCTGCACCTCTGTTGCTTCTTTCTGCACTTCTCTTCCTTCTTTCTGTACCTCTCTTGCTTCTTTCAGCAACTCCCTTCCCTCTTTCTGCACCTCTCTTGCCTCTGTCTGCACCCCTGTTCCCTCTTTCTGCACCTCTTTTTCCTGTTTCTGCAACTCTCTTGCCTCTTTCTGCAGTTCTCTTGCCTCCTTCTGCACCACTGTTGCTTCTTTCTGCACTTCTCTTCCTTCTTTCTGTACCTCTCTTGCTTCTTTCAGCAACTCCCTTGCTTCTTTCTGCATCCCTCTTGCCTCTTTCTGCACCCCTTTTCCCTCTTTCTGCACCTCTCTTCCCTCTTTCTGCACCTCTCTTGCCTCTTTCTGCACCTCTCTTGCCTCTTTCTGCACTTCTCTTGCCTCTTTCTGCACCCCTCTTCCCTCTTTTTGAATCTCTGTTGCTTTTTTCTGCACTTCTCTTGCTTCTAACTTCTTGTACACAAATGTACAGAGTATGCTGTTTCATACATAGGTATTCAAGTATTTGTATGTTTATTTTTATGTTACATGTAACTAGGTAAAAGCAGAGACACACATGCATACCTTCGCAAACTTGGTCAGATTTACAACAGTGATATGGTTAGGATTGCTGTTTTACATTTGGCAGGCCTAACATTCTGAGCAGTCGATGAATAGTGAACCTTCAAGAGAAAAGTGAGGTTTAATACATCTTGGGAGAAGGATTAGTGATTAGGCTAGTTTGTATGAGTCTGTGGTAAGATACAGACGAAGTAGGCCTCTTTCTGCACCTCTGTTGCTTCTTTCTGCATTTCTCTTTCTTCTTATTGCACCTTTCTTCCTCTTTCCGGACTTCTGTTGCCTCTTTCTGCATTTTTCTTGCTTCTTTCTGTACCTTTCTTCTTCTTTCTCCACCTCTCTTGCATCTTTCTGCACTTCTCTTGCTTCTTTCTGTACATGTCCTACCTATGTAGGCATAGTTAGAAATCAGTATTTTAAAAAAGTTAGAAATTCACTGATAAAACCACAGGTTTCAGGGACGTTATAGTTAGGCTGACATTTAACTCGTACAAAACCAGAGAAATTCAGCCGTTATAGTTAGCTGAGCTAACTATAACTTGCGCCCCCGCAATGCACTGCTGATGACGTCACATATTACATCACTCATGACATTTTCAGTGACATCACTGATGACATCACTGATGACATCTCAAATGACATCACTGATGACATCATCCACTTAATATCTGCTGCACCTCCTCACATCCTAATTTAACCTTTCATACACCCACCGTAAAATACAGACTACCATTCTCAAAACCACACCAATACCAGTTAGTACATACCCACTCACTGATTCATAGGTCTACACACATCCACTCACTCACCCATATAGTCACTCATACACGCAGTCACTCATCAATACAGCCACTGATATATGCACTCATACACCCATACAGACACTCACCCATAGAGTTACTCACACACCAAGTCAGTCACCCAAAGAATCAATCACACTGCCATTTACTCACCTATACAGTTATACACACACACCACCTCACTTATTCATACAAAGTAACACATACTTACTCTCTTCTACAATCACTGACACAAGCACACACTCATCCATACAGCCACTCTCACAATCACTCACTCTCACATATAGTCACTTATATACTCCAACACTCACATATACTGCCTTTCACATATGTAGTTACTCACACATATACCACTGAGACATCCATTCACTCACCAACACAGCCATACTCACACTCACTCACCCATACAGCACCTCGCAGATGCACTCATGAACCCATACACCCAGTGAATCATCCACTCATACATCCATGCAGGGAGTCATGCACCCCCCACCCACCCACACAGACACTCAGGCACCCATACAGGTACTCAGACAACCAATCAATAACCCATATAGATACTCATGTAGCTACTCACCAACCCATGCAGCCACTTACACACCAACTGACAGACTGATACAGACATTCACACAGATTAGTCATTCTCCCATGCATTCACTAAGACAAGTTTAATCTCTCACTTATACAGTCAGTCTCGCACCTACTAAATCATCCATTCAGACACCCATACACCCACTCATTCTTTAATACACCTTGGCTTATATATATATAATGTTCTTAAACTTTTTAGAAACACTCACTGGATGATGTCATCAGTGATGTCATCAGTGATGTCATTTGAGATGTCATCAGTGATGACACTGACCATGTCATGAGTGATGTAATGTCAGGGACTGTCCAGGACTGTCTGGAACACAGTCAGGGACTTGGGCAAGAACTGGGAACTGGATAGAAAACGTACACAGAAAGAGGAGTACAGCGCTGCCCAGGATCACACAGGGATTCAGAGGAGAAAAAGGGATTCAAAAGGGAAGCCTGTACAAGTGAACACGATGGCTAAGACTCAAAGGATGGGCACTCAAGAGGCAATTTAGCATTCAGAATAACTACACCCAGGATGGAGGTGCAGACATATATACATATACATACACACACAACAACATTAACAATAAAGGGAATGTGGGGTAAAGCACTCGGGAGCTCCACACGGTAAGAATGAAGCTCAGTAAGTTCCTCACCCACAATTGCTGTTACAGATACTGACTGCAAATACCCACATATAGAATATGCATTCAAGGGCAGGGTCTGTGGAGCTGATACCTATGGTGATGTTATTAATGTAACTCAAAGACAATACTCACAGTGAACAAGAAACACCACCTAGGTTGTCAGTTGTGCCCACGGATCCTGGCAATCAAACAGGAACACGCAAGGCAGTAACAGCAAGGGGGTAGAACTAAATACAAGCACAAAAGACAAGGAGCTAGCAAGGAGGAGTGCTTAACAGGATAGGAAGGAAATCACAGGGCACACTTGGCAGAAAACAAGCAACAAACATACAAGGTAATAGAATCAAGACAGCAGGAATAGCAAGACAGTAAACTAGGAACTGGAACCAAGGAAATGGGAATAAAAGCAGGGACTGGAAAAGGATATACAGAAGGGGAGACTGCAAGGGTTTACTACAATAGCGATGGAGCAGGAGTCAAGAAAACAAAGTAGCACTGAAGGCTGTGCTGGAGCAAGACAAGAATTTAGCAAAAGCTCAAAAGACAAGGTAGCACTGCAGGCAGTGCTAGTTCAGGAACAAGGGAACTGCTGTAGCTCAGGAAAAAGGAATGTTAAGGCTCAGGAGTCAATGTAGCACTGCAGGCAGTGCTAATTCAGGGACAAGGGAAACTGCTGCAGCTCAGGAACAAGGAATACTAAGGCTCAGAAGTCAAGGTAGCAATGCAGGCAGTGCTAGTTCAGGAACAAGGGAAACTGCTGCAGTTCAGGAGCAAGGAATAACTAAAGCTCAGGAAACACTGGAAACAAGGATATCAAAGCTCTGGAAACAAGGGTCGGTCTCAACAGTACACAGCTACAATGAACAACCTTGGCCTGAAGGGAGCTGGGGCTTAAAAGAGCTCACAGTAATCACATGCATCAGGTGAGAGCAGGCTAGCAGCAGCCAGCCACAGGTGAGCTGAATTCCTCCACCCATCCTTGGCCTGCAGGGGTGGAGACAAAGCAGTGAGCAGGGAATTCTAGGTAATAGAGTTTCCGACAAGAGCAGGCTGGCTTCCACAAAACCCGGCATGGATTGGGAATGGATGGCCATTTCCAAGTAGAGTCCAAATGGCTAGAAGTCAGAATGTACATGAAGGGGAGGGTCTGGAAGCTTATTAGAACACTGGAGAGTCCCACAGTTCTGCCCCCTGGTGGTGGACACGAGAACGCAGGGAGCAAGTCGTGACATGTAATATGTGACGTCATCAGCAGTGCATTGCGGGGGCATGAGTTATTGTTGGCTCAGCTAACTATAACGGCTGAATTTCTCTGGTTTTGTATGAGTTAAATGTTAGCCTAACTATAACGTCCCTGAAACCTCTGGTTTTTTCAGATATATGTATATAGATATTTTTTGCAGTCAAATTGTTTACATAAGGTTTGTTTACAAGCAGTGAGAATGTATTTGCCGTTTTGCACAATGTGTATTTGACAGAGATTCAGATGTGGGTTTTTAAACAACGTTTTGTGAACAAATGGATTTAGACATCGAATAATGTATTGAAGACCAAGAAAAGTTTTTTTTTTTATTGATTTTTAATAATTGATTTCAAAAAGAATTTCATGTATTTATACACGGATGTTAAATATTAAATATGCAGTCATGAGCAATATAATGACGATATTTGAAAAATATACAGTTTAAAATCAAGCCCGTAGTATGTAAACATTCAGTCTTTCTTTTATGTTTATGGTTGCTAAATTAAATGCACATGTCACTTTAAAGGTAAAAAAATTGTATAAAAAATGTAGCAGAGCTGTAAAGCGCGTCATGTGATCACGGCCCTTCGGGGCTGAAACGCGTAATGGCTACCTTCTGCTAAAGAAAAATAAAAGAACTCTTAGCACTTACTTGGTGTCCGTGCTCAAGTCTTTGACAACAAAGCTGCAAAAGGAAGTGGAGAGAACGCAGGATATATATATATATTTATATATATATATATATATATATATATATATAGATATATCACTTTCTTCCGTCGTCAAACGGATTGCTGCAAGTACAGACACGGACCCAAAGTAAGTGCAAAATAGTTATTTATTCCTTAGTCGCCATAACGCGTTTCGGCTCCCTCGAGCCTTGTTCACATGACATGGCAGTGTTTAACTGTTTGGCAATTTTAAAGTGACAGTGCATAATAGGTGAACATCACGTGACGTTAAAAAACCATGGACATAAAAGAGAGATATTAGACGCTTCTGTGCTGAGGCATTTCATGCTGGGGTACATAGATTGTTAAAACATGTAAATATAGTTGGCCTCTAGACGTTGCTAATATTGATTGCAATATCTCTTTTTTTGCCCTATTTTAAATTAATGTCAAATACCTGAATCTGAGTGTATCCAATGTTTTGGATATATATCCAATCAAATTTTGTGATGGAGTGCCCCGATATGTCCTGCATATCTACATACATTATATCATGCGCAGGACTTTAGATTTGAATTCTTTTACATGATGAGGATAAATCCTCATAGTATTTGCCTGCATGCAGTGTAGGTATGCCTTGAAGGGTTGTCTAAAATGTTTTTTACGTGTAGTGCTAAAATGCTATCGTGGCGTGAATAATAAATAATAAATGAAAAGAAAATGAATAATAAAAAAATAATTAATGCTGGAAGCAAAATTCCATCTCCGTAATGTTGTTTCTATAGTTGTTGTTTCTATTCAGTTCTTGATATAATTCATGGAATCTTTATATCTCTGATTATGGATGGTGGTTGTTGACCCCTATCTTTTGTATACTTGATGTACAACCAACACTGCGAGATCCTTTGGGACTGTTGGTACTAATGGATAATATGGTGTCAATGAGAGGGAAAAACATCTCGTAAGATGTATATATGTGCAATGGCTGCTATAGTTCTTAATGGGTTTGTGCAAAACTGCTATTAATGTGCAAAGATGCAAAGATGCATATGATAAAATCCACATAAAATATGTAAGATTGCATAAATTAATACATCGAAATATGATATACATAAATATAAATATAAATATATAAATATATAACAGCATCTAACTGTATCAATGATATTCTGTAGTAATACAGTCTATAAAACTAGTGTTGAAAACTGTAAAATCTATAAATATTGGCAGCTGTAAAAAAAATAAAAGCAGTGCATAAAACCCATTTAAAATACTTTTTTTTATATATATATGTATATATATATGTATATATATATATATTTGTGCTTGCTTCGCCATAAACAATCCTTTAACTCAGGAACAGACGAATGCGGACCCAGTATCTGGTGCACTGATTTTTATTGAATGCCCTGCACCACCGCCATAACGGGTTTCGACCTTCAGGAGGCCTTGATCACATGACGCGCATGGGGAGTGACTTCACATTTTTAAAGTGCAAGTGCTAAGAACTCGTGACTTGAAAATGAGATAATCATAGACATAGAGGAGTGATCCTAGTCACTTCAAAACTGTTACATGCCGACAATTGCAAACATGACAACCATAATGATTGCATCGCATAACAGGCAACATTTAAATAAATATTTATAAATTCATAGATATTTAAAAAGGCAGTGTATAATTATAATTCAAAATGCATAAATAGAGCTAAAATTATCACTGAAAAATGACATGTTAAAAACTAGCATAATGCATATTTTCTTGTAGAACCACGTCTTAAATCAGTTGATTAAGCTCTCATGCCAATATCAACCCCAACAACGTATATTGCTAAGAGGTAATTGCTGTTAAAATCGTGTGCAATTGTTAAACAATTCTGCCCAAGTGGGCCTTGACTGTCCCCTTTGGCTAAAAAATAAAGTGCTAGTGCTGAGAAAGTGCCACCATATTAAAACACATGTGGTTTATAAAATACAAAAGTGCAAATACTAAATACGTGAAGACTAAAAACATTGCAGAGGCAGTGCTAAAAACATATTCATGAACATGGGTATCAGAGCTTTCAAAGGCAGGTAAAGAAATCCTCACTGGAGTTAAGACCTTGTGGCGTTTTACAATCCAACTCCAGTATGTATCTCGTTTCAAGTTTCCTTAAGAGACCTTCCTGGTTGCCTCCCCGCCTAAGTGGGGGGACTGCATCCACGACAAAATATTTGAGATTGTCCAAGTTGTTGCTGTGGGAGTCCTTGAAATGTCTTGCAACCGGGTAGGTCGCGTCACAGTTAGTGATAGCCCTAATGTGCTGGAGTATTCTCTTGTGGACCTGCAGCTTAGTACTTCCTACATATTGCAGGCCACAGGAACACTCCAGCACATACACTGCAAATTCAGTTGTGCAGGTAAGCATTTTGTTGATGGGCACTGGGTCCAACCTGAAAGGGGTTACATATGCAGATTTACTGACCCCATATTTACAAGCTCTACATGATGTACATCTAATGAACCCTTTTCTAGAACTTAACCAGGTTTTGTTGGCTCTTATTTCGGGACTGCTGCTCACCAAAGAGTTACTCATTGAGCGAGCTTTTTTGAAAGTGATACTCGGGGATTTAGTCAATTGTTCCCCTAGTACTGGATCATTCCTTACCAGGACCCAGTTCTTATTCACTATTCTCCGCAAGGTTTTGTGTTGTTTGTTAAACGTCAGAATCATTCTGGTTGGTTGTTCAGCCTGATCCTGGCGTAGAGCTTTGGAACTGGATCTACTGACCAATGCTTCAGATCTGCCAATCCTGTTTGTTTTGTCAATAGCTTTGTCAATCTCAGCTTGAGAATAGCCCCTGGCCAGAAACCTATCTCGGCTTTCTCTTTGTGCCAAAACACAGTCACCATCTGAGCTGCATATCCTCCGAATTTGCAGCATTTCCCCAAAGGGAATGCTGTGAAGAAGGTGCTTTGGATGGTGGCTGGAGGCATGCAGTATTGTGTTTCCTGCAGTTGGTTTTCTATGCAGCCTAGTCTCCAACCTGTTCTGTACTACAACTATTTCTACATCCAGAAAACATATTGACTTCTTGCTCATCTGGGCCGTAAAGTGCAAGTTAAGATTGTTATTGTTGATCTGTTCAATAAAGTGGAGAGCACTATCCTCCGTGCCTCTCCAAATTAAAAACAGATCATCAATGTACCTATACCATCGTACAACATGGCTGGACAGAATTTCCCTGAACGCCACTCTGAGGACTTGTTCCTCCCATAGCCCCATGTGAAGACAGGTGTAGCTAGGGGAGAAACAAGCCCCCATCGCAACCCCTCTAATTTGGTGGAACACCTGGTTTTGGAATAAGAAGAAGTTATTTTCCAAACATGTTAATATCATGGTGATCAACATTCTGTTATGCATGTATATATATAGGGACTGTCGGATCCTCTAAGGATATATATATATATATATTACCAACTGGCAGTCGCCAGTAGGTAGTTATAGTTAGGACCTTGTTTCTATTCGAAAAGTGTTTTTTCTTTTGCCAATATCTTTGGCGCCGTTTGACGAATCTTCACGAAATTTTTCAAAAAAAGGGTTCACTCAGGTCAGCCCCTGCCTTGAAAGTTTCCGGTTGATTTATCAAACAGGGGCCGAGAAAAAGGGGGGTCCCAAAATGCGTTTTCTCCATGTTAATTTCCATAGGAATTTTGCAACTGGCTACAGCCCGAACTGCTGAACGGAATTACACCAAATTTGGCAAAAAGGTAGCTCTTGGTTCAGAAAGCGTGCTTTTTTTAAATGGTGTAAATCCGTTCAGTAGTTGCTGAGAAATTCAAAAAATAAAAATATTGATATCTGAGCACCGAGGAGGATTCGTGAACCCTCCCGAGCATGAGCTTCATTCTGATTTGCTGCCAACACTCCAAACCAGGAAGTGTTGGCAGCCATCTTGTGACTCGGTAACCGAGTCACAAGAAAACAGTAAAAGAAAGATGAAAAACAAGAAAAGGGGGCAGGGTAGGAACACCCGGACCCCCTAGGCCTGCTCAGGGGGTCCCACAAGGACCCCCAGGGGCAAAAAAAAGCATTTAAAAAAAAAAAGAAATCAGCAGAATTCGCGCTGGGTGCGCGAATCCTGCGAACAATTTTAAAAAACGAAGCGCGGCCTCCCGCGCTTCATTTGTTTTAAGACCCCGGGTGGGCCAGGTCCCGGGGGCAATTGATAATTATGGGGTGGGCTTGACCTCAGGACACAAGTGGACTTCATCCCCCGAGCAGCAGTGCGCCAAGAGTCACAAGAAAACAGTAAAAAAAAAAGATGAAAAACAAAAAAAGGGGGCAGGGTAGAAACACCCTGATCCCCTAGGCCTGCTCAGGGGGTCCCACAAGGACCCCCAGGGCAACAAAAAGCATATTTTTAAAAACAAAATCGACAAAATTCACGCTGGGTGCACGAATCCTGCCGAACATTTTTTTTAAAACGAAGCGCGGGCTCCTGCGCTTCGTTTGTTTTAAGCTCCCGGGTGGGTCAGGTCCCGGGGGCAATTTATAATTATGGTGTGGGGGCCTCTGGGGCCCCCACAGCCCCGGCGACCGCCACCTCTCCGGGGCTTTGCTCATAATTTGCGGGGCGCGCGGCCCCCGCAGCCCCAGGGACCGCCACCTCCCCGGGGCTTTTTAAAAAAAAATGTGTGGGGGTGGCACCTGCCCCTCCACGCTGCCCTGGGGACCGCCACCTCCCCCGGGCTTTGATTTAATAGGGGTGGGGGGCCTCGTGGGCCCACCCAAGCCCTGGGGACCGCCACTTCCCGGGGCTCCAAAATGACAAAGGGAGTGTGGGGGCTCCTGCACCCCACACTGCCCCGGGACCTCCACCTCCCCGGGGCAATTTTAAATAAAGGGCAGGGGTCCATTGTTGACCCCCAGGCCCCGGGGACCACCACCTCCCCGGGGCTTTGCATACGTTGGGAGAAGGGCCGTGTGGCCCCCCTCCTGGAGCCCTCGATGGCCCTGGGGACCAACACCCCCAAGGGCCGGCTCCTGCAATGTCCCGGGGTGCCCACCCCTGGGACATTGCAGTTTGCTATGCAGGGTGGAAGTACGGCTCCCGCCCTGCCATAGCAAACACTGCTTTGCTTCTTGGAAGCGAGAGCAGGAAACCTGCTCTCGCTTCCAAGAAGCAAAGCAGAATTGCTATTGGACAAGGGGAGCTGCATGTTAGCAGCTCCCCTTGCCCAAAAGCAATGCTGGCTCCCGCAGGAGGCGGGGAGCCAGCAGGGACCGTGGGAGCATTGGGGCTCCCCCCAAGGTCCACATCAAAGAGGCCAGGCCCCGGGGGATAGGGTCCCCAGGGCCAAAATTGGCCCAGGGAAGGGGAGCCACGCGGCCCCCCTCCCTTTAGTATTTTTTTTTTAATAAATAAATAAGGCCGGGACCCATGTATGGGGTCCCCGGGGCCAAAACTGGCCTCAGGAGAGGGGCCACGTGGCCCCCCTCCTTAAAAATTATTTCAGTAAAAAAAAAATATCTGACCATGCCCCGGGGCCGAAATTGGCCATGGGAGGGGGCCGCGTGGCCCCCTCCCGTTTAAAAAAAAAAAAAAACAAGAGAAAATGCTCAGGCCCTGGGGGATGGGATCCCCAGGGCCCAAAAATAATAAAGGGAAGGGTGGGCCACACAGCCCCCCTTCCAAAAACCAAAATAAAAAAAAGCCGGCATATCGCCGAGGACCCGCCCCCTCCCACCACCACTCGGCAAACACGCCCCCTGGCGCATTCTAAGTTGGGGGATTAAGTCCACTTCATTCCTGAGGGTCCCTGGGGGCCAACTAGCCCACCAGGTACCTCCAGTAAGCCCCACACAGTGGGATTGCTGAGAGGTAGTCCAAGGCCACGCCCCTTTTTACACCACTCTGCAAACACACCTCTTGGCGCACTGCTGGTGGGGTGATGAGGTCCTCTTGTGTCCTGAAGACCTCAGGACACAAGTGGACTTCATCCCCCGAGCAGCAGTGCGCCAGGAGGCACGTTTGCAGAGTGGTATAAAAAGGGGGCGTGGCCTCGGACAACTCTCAGCAATCCAGCTGTGTGGGGCTTACTGGAGGTACCTGGTGGGCTAGTTGGCCCCCAGGGACCCTCATGAGGAAAGGGGACTTCATCCCCAATCAAGAGTGCGCCAGGAGGCGTGTTTGCAGAGTGGTGGAGAAAGGGGGCGTAGGCTGTGTCCACCTCTCAGCAATCCCACTGTGTGGGGCTTACTGGAGGTAAGAGGTAGGCTAGCTGGCCCCTAAAGACCCCCAGCAGTGAAGGGGACTTCAATCCCCATCCAAGAGCGCGCCACAGTGCGCGTTTGCAGAGTGGTGGGCAAAGGGGGCATGGCCTGTTATGAGAACTTAGCAATCCTGCTGTGTGGTACTTTCTGAAGGTAATAGGAGGGGTAGTTGGCCCCCAAGGATGTCCTTTGGGGCCAACAACCCCACTTGTTTACACCAGTAAGTCCCACACAGTAGGATTGCTAAGACGTCTTCGGAGGCCACGCCCCCCTTTCTCCACCACTCTGCAAACGCGTTTCCTGGCAGACTACGGGATGGGGATAAAGTCCACTTTACTCCTGAGGGACTTTGGGGGCCAAGAAGCCCTTCTGGTACCTCCTGTAAGTCCTATGCAGCGGAATTCTTGAGCGCTGGTCGGAGGCCCAGCACCCTTTCTCTACAACTCTGCAAACGTGACTACTAGTTAAAGAAGCATCTTTCTGCACCTCTGACTTAGAGGTAGTTTTAATCCCCCTGCCCTAATATGTACTGGGGCCTTACAGGGGAGGTCATGGCAATCACAGGGGTACCCCAACCCATAGTGTACCCTAGTGTATGTATGTGTTTTCACTGTATTCTAAGTGTCTTTTAGCATAGCACTGGCTCTAGGCCTGGTTAGTCAGAGTCAGTTACAACCAGTACCAGTCAGCAAAAAGTTGGGGGCACAGGATGACTTTGCAACAAGGCCTCTTTCTGCACCTCTGTTGGTTCTTTCTGCATATCTCTTGCTTCTTTCTGCACCTTTCTTTGTCTTTCTGGACTTCTGTTGCCTCTTTCTGCATTTCTCTTGCTTCATTCTGTGCCTTTCTTCCTCTTTCTGCATATGTCCTACCTATGTAGGCATAGTTAGAAATTAGCATTTAAAAAACCTTTGACATTCACTGAAAAAAACATAGGTTTCAGGGTCGTTATAGTTAGAAATTAGCATTTAAAAAACCTTTGAAATTCACTGAAAAATCCATAGGTTTCAGGGACGTTATAGTTAGAAATTAACATTTAAAAAACCTTTGAAATCCACTGAAAACAATAGGTTTCAGGGATGTTATAGTTAGTTGGACATTTCACTGGTACAAAACCAGTGAAATTCGGCCGTTATAGTTAGTTCAGCTAACTATAACTCGCGCTTCCGCAATGCACTGCTGATGACGTCACATATTACATCATTCATGACATGGTCAGTGACATCACTGATGACATCTCAAATGACATCACTGATGACATCACTGAGTACATCATCCACATGATAATCTGATGCATCTCCTCATACCCTAATATAACCTTTGATACACCCACTCTAAAATGCAGACTACCATTTTCGAAACCATAGACACACCAATACCAGTTACTACATACCCACTCACTGATTCCTAGGTCTACACATACATCCACTCATTCAACCATACAATCCTCACACATGCAGTCACTCATCGATACAGCACTATCATATGCACTCATACACCTATACAGACACTCACACACTGCCACTCATCCATAGAGTTACTCACACACCTAGTCAGTCATGCAAAGAATCAATCACACTCCCATTTACTCAACTATACAGTTATACACACTCCACCTCACTTATTCATACAGATACTAACACCCTGGGCATAGTCCGCATAGCGGGGCTACGTGGAGGGCCACGGAGATGGAAACAAACTCCGTGGAGCTCCGCTACGCCACCCGCCTCCACCCCCCTATTAAGATATAAGTTACAAGTAATTTAAAAAAAGTAAAAACCACTTACCTGTTTACCGCGGCGTCCCCGGGCTGCCCTCCTCCTCTTCCTCGCCATACGGGTACTGCTTGAGAGAACTGTGCATGCGCGCGCACCCGTGCATGCGCATTTCTCGCAAGAAATGTGCATGCTTACGTTCCTCGAGTGAGAAGAGCGAGAGCCGGAGGGCGCTCCATCTCTGCTGAAGGTCCCTCCCTCTGGAACACTTTGCCTCTATCTATTAGGAGCATCCAGGATCACTGAGCCTTCCTAAGGGCCGTGAAGACCTGGCTATTTTCTGTTTAACCTCTGTCTCATCTGCTGATCTTGTTTTCTCCAAAACGAGCGCTGGGAAGCCCCGTTGCTGGGGCAGCCCTGCACTTCACAAATACTTTAACATAACATAACAACTGTTATCTGGGGTTATAAAATAGGCTATTTTTGATTTCTCCTTGACCCAGCCACTGAACCTAAACTATGTGCTAGCACATTGCATCTAAAGGTCCTCTTGAAGTCACTGGATATTTTGTCTGGTGCTTGAGTTGTAGAGTGAATGTCACAGTCATGACTTAGAGTTAAAGAAGAATGTCACTGGGCTACAACTTCATACATTAGGATTTGTCAATGTAAAAGGCTTTTGAGAAAAAATATATTTTGCACAAATGTCCTGCAGGTAGTGCCTTTTTTGTGAAATCTTATCTTTGAAGACTGGGCTTTGCGGACACCTGCTGCAGGGACTGGTGTGTTGCAGTTTCAACTGGAATATTTGTGTTTGCATTTACAGCTGCCCTCCTTGGTTGCTGTGCTTTTGACTAAGCTCTTTGTCTTTTTCTTTTTTCAGTAAAAATGAAGTCTCGGTGCACCTCAAAAGAATTAACTCTGCTGTGAGGAAGTGGCTTATGATCTGTAAAAATACCAGGTTTTCTTTTCTGCTTTTGGACTTCTGCTGTGATCGTGATGCCTAATTGGAGCCTCAACCACTGTATGGTTCTGATCAAATTGGTTTTCAGCTGTAACCACCAAGGTCACCTTTTAAAATGGCCTGTTGCTATGCACCTGAGTTAAGAGGCTCTGCACAGATAACAGTGAACATGCGTACACCTCCTTTTCACCCTTGTGTAAGCTAAGCAATTCAGCATGACATCCCCACTCAGGTAGCTCTGTGGCAGATGCAACCCAGAATAAATTGGTTATGGCCTGCTAAGCCTTATACTTAAGGCTTCCAATTTTCCTGTTTACAGATTTATTTTCCGGTCTCTATTTATTTTTAAATATGGATAAAAACAGAAATGAGTTTGTTATTGACTGATTCTAAATTGCATTATTCATGAGTGCCAGGTCAAGGGCTGTGTGGTTTTACAGAGAAAGGTATCAAAAAAAGAGAGAAAGTTTCCTTTGAAGCTTAAAAAGCAGGAGATGTACACAAGGATGATACTAAAGTGTGTATGATTTCAATCGAGTGTTTTGATTTATCATCTGTGGGTGTTAATTTAATTGAAACATGTTACGAATGAAAGCATGAGCGCATATTTATCAATTAAATAAATATGGAAATGTATTAGTTTCAGCTGACTTTTTTCAAAACACCCAAACCCGCCCTGTCATTGCAAACACTGCTTTGCTTCTTGGAAGCGAGAGCAGGAAACTTGCTCTCACTTCCAAGAAGCAAAGCAGTATTGCTTTTGCACAAGGGGAGCTACATGTCAGCAGCTCCCCTTGTGCAAAAGCAATGCCGGCTCCCCAGGAGGCGGGGAGGTGGCAGGGACCGCGGGGGCATAGTGGCTCCCCCCGTGGTTCCCAACGTGAGGGCCGGCCCCGGGGATGGGGTCTCCGGGGCCAAAAGCGGCCCAGGGGAGGGGGGGCCACGTGGCCCCTCTCCGGGGAATAATGTTTTTTTTTTTTTTTTAAACGAGGCAATGCCCCGGCGGATGGGGTCCCCGAGGCAGAATTTGAGTTATAAGAATGGGGGGCATTTTTTTTTCTCACGTGCTTGGTGTCGCAACTCCATCACAGCTCTCAGCGTGGCCCCCCAGTGTAACCGCGATGGGTGCGCGACTCCAAGCAAAATTTTAAAAAAGGCTATTAAATGATTAAAAAAAAGAAAAGGGGGCAGGGTAGAAACACCCTGACTCCCTAGGCCTGGTCAGGGGGTTCCACAGGGACCCCCAAGGCCCAAAAAAGTATTTTTTATTTTTTTTTTTTCAGCGGAATTCGCGCTGGGTGCGCGAATCCCGCCAAAAAAAACAAAAAACGAAGAGCGGTATGCCGTGCTTCGTTTTAATGAGCCCCCGGGTGGGCCAGGTCCCGCGGGCAATGATACATTTTTATTGGGGGGCCCGCAGGGGCCCCCACAGCCCCGGGGACCGCCACCTCCCCGGGGTTTTATTTAATTATTGGGGGGGCCTCGCGCCCCCCCCCTGAGCCCCGGGGACCGCCACCTCCCCGGGGCTCTAATTATTGTAATGTGGGGGTCCGTTGCGGACTCCCGGCCCTGGGAACCACCACCTCCTTGGGGCTATTTTCAGAAAGGGAGGGGCAACGCACGGTCCCCCTCCTGGAGCCCTCTATGGCCCTGGGGACCGCCACCTCCCAGGTCCGGCTCTGCCAATGTCCCAGGGTGCCCACCCCGGGACATTGCAGTTTGCAATGACAGGGCCCCTGTCATTGCAAACACTGCTTTGCTTCTTGGAAGTGAGCAGGAATCCTGCTCTCCCTTCCAAGAAGCAAAGCAGTATTGTTTTTGCACAAAGGGAGCTGCATGTCAGCAGCTCCCCTTGTGCAAAAGCAATGCCAGCTCCCCAGGAGGCAGGGAGGTGGCAGGGACCGTGGGGGAATTGGGGCTCCCCACGCGGTTCCCAATGTGAGGGCCGGGGGAGGGGGCCCCTCTCTGGGGTAAAATGTGTTTTAAAAAAAAAAAAAAACGAGGCAGTGCCCCGGGGGATGGGGTCCCTGGGGCAGTAAAAGCCCTTAGGGGGGTGGAGGAGTAGTTGTTGTTTTTTTATAGTATGAAATGGCTGGGCCTCTGGGGATGGGGTCCCCGAGGCAGAATTTGAGTTATAAGAATGTAGGGCATTTTTTTTTTCTCGCGTGCTTGCAGTCGCGACTCCATCGAGGCTCTCAGTGCGGCCCCCCTGTGTAACCGCGATGGGTGCGCGACTCCAAGCAAAATTTTTAAAAAGAGTATGTTTGTTTAAAAAAAAATAAGATTCGCTGTTGGGTTATAGGGTGGCTCTAAAAAGAGCCCTTGTTTTCATTCTGATTTTGTTGCAGCTACATGTAAGTGCGGACGCACAGCTTAAGGTTGTTGAGGAAGACTGTTTCCTTGATCTGTGAAGTGCACTCCATCACTTCTGTAGATGTTGTCCATATCAAAACGCAGATTGTTGTTGTAGATGGACCCCATTCTATGATCTCTGAGGTATGCAAAAACAGCTTTATTGACATTCTTCCTAGCTTTCTCAAACTGTGGACAGAATTGATTTGACCAGTTCCATTTCTGTCTTTGGCATATGTTAGAGTATACAAAGACAGTTTGAGGCAAAAGCAACATCAATTGTGCAAAGGTGTCCTTCATTAGCATTTCCAGTCCAACCCCAGTGAATGTGCCTAGGTCATTGCCACCACAGTGCACAATCATGAGGTCAGGGGGTTGGAGATACAAAAAGGTTTTAACCAAAGGCAACAATTGGTGCCACTTTAACCCTCTCTGTGCAATCCATTTAATGTCCACATTTTCCAAACCTAGGTCTTTGGCAACACCTCTGCGTTCAGCATACCTTTTGCACCAGAAAACATAGCTGTGCCCTACAATCCACACTGTGAGCATCTTGAAGGGATGTCTGGAAGTAATCAAAAGATGCCTGTAGCTCAAGTAGTCAGTTGGTAGAATGAGAGGTATCTAAAATGGTGGAGAACATGTTGTTTTTTAAAATGTTGATAAGTGATTGGCTGTTCATCAAGATTGTGCATTCAAAAATAGGATGCATGTTACTTTGCTGAGGTATCATGTTTGTGATTCGTTGTTAGAAAATGTTTGAAAGGTACAGTTGATACCATAAGGTAATATTTTGCTAAAGTCGACCACACCTGCAGTATACATTAGTAAACTTGTGTGCTGAACTTGAAACTACGGTGAACTTATGACCTGCTAGTACAGTTGTATGTTACATGAACTGTTACTATGGAAACTGGCATTAAGTAGAATGGGGGAAGGGTTGAAACTTAACTGTGGACTTAAAATGTGAAATGGATACTTAAATATAAGTGAAAAATTAGTAAATTAAGGTTTTCTAAGACAGTAGTATGTGGGTAGTATGTGGTGAAGTAGTGTGTTGCTGAAAATCTATGCTAGTATTATTAAAAATAGGTTTTTGAACTCCCGTGTGGATTCGCGGCTCTACCGCGGTAGAGTCGCGACTTTAGAAAATTACAGAAGCAGTTTGGGCACCATTTGAAGACAGTTAGAAAGAGTTAATATGTCTAACCAATAGAAATGTGTTTTACAATTTGAAATAATGATGGAAGCAATGTGATTCGATACTTACATTTATTTGAGTGAAAAAGAGAGGGAAGTTTGCCATTTCTGGTTTCACCTTTCTGAGAGAGGTGCATTACATTTCTTGTGTGGAAAAGAAAATCTGTTAAGAGTTTCTGATATTTGATATTCTGCAATACTACCTCAAATGTGAGTAACCAATTTGTAAGGTGTATTATATATAATTCAGCACTGCTTTATTGTTACTAGTGATATTTTTACTTTAAAAAAAAAAATCCAAGTGTTGAAATTGTAAGACAAATGTGATGTATGAAATATGTTATGAAATGTACAGCTCTCTTTTGTACTTTGTATTATTGTAATGAAAAGAGTTTTGAAATATTTGTAGATAGTAACATGGTAGAAGGATTAGTGTTGGCTTTCTGAAATTATCCAGGCAGTACTCTTGTACTGAAGTTTTCACTGAGGCACTACTCATCTAGTAATGCATTCTCTCAGGCACTACCCACTAACTATCTATTTGTATGTTTCTTTGATATATGATGCCACTTTTAAAAGGCACAGACACATGCAATATTGTAAGGGTACAGACACATGGAATATTGTAAGGGTTTTAACAGATGGATTGAAAAGGTTGGTGCTTTGTATTTGCTTAGGTGCAACACTCAGAGTAGTTACTGAATAGTGAAGCTCCAGTCCAAAACTGAGGTTTAAAACATTTTGCCAGAGGTATTAGTGATTAGCTTAGCTTGTATTGGTCTGTGGAGATGTATACTTCAAATATGCCGCATAATTTTATGTGTCTTTTTAAAATGTACTGATATACTCTTGTCTTCAAGCATGCATTAGCCTTGCACTCATGGTTTGTCTAAGGTATTTTACTGCACTGTTCTAATCACCCATTCAGTACTGCTGCTCTCATGCAATCACTCAGGCAGTACTTTTGCACTGAACTTTTCACTCAGGCACTACCCATCCAGTTATCCATTCTCTTAGGCACTACCCACTACTTATCTATTTGTATGTTTCTGTCGTATATGATGGCACTTTTGAAAGTACAGAAACAGGCATGCATGCTCTCTGGAATATGACAAAACTTTTAACAGACACATTGAAAAAGTTGCTGCTTTGTATTTGGCTAGGCCCAACTCTCTGAGTAGTTGCTGAATAGTGAAGCTGCAGCCCAAAAGTAAGGTTTAAGAATTGTTGGTTGAAGGATTAGTGGTCAGGTTAGCTCGTATTGGTCTGTGGAGATGTACACTTTAAGTATGCCGAATAATTTTAGGTGTCTCTTTAAAATGGGAAGTGCAGTCTGTCAAGTTTAAGGGACTTTTTAGTCTTATGAGTGAGGTATGTGTCTGCAGGCTTATGTATTCTCTCACGTGTTATGTCTAAACAGATGGTAGAGGTATAAAACTTTGGTATACATGTATCTGTATGTTTCTTTTATATGTGATGCCACTAGGAAAAGGCACAGACACATGCATGGAATGCAATCCCTCAGACATTAAGCATAGATTTGTGCAATCACCCAGGCAGTAGTATCCCATTCAAAGATTCAGTCAGGCACTACCCATGCTCTTGTCTATTCACTCTGGTACTACTGATGCACTCAGAGAATGGCCCAAGCATTACCCTTACACTCATATTTTCTCTCATGTACTTCTCATACAGTCATATAATCACCCAGTTACTACCACTGCAGTCATAGAATCACTCGGGCAGTACCCATGCACCTTTTTATTCTTTCAAGCACTACTCATACACTCTTGTCTTCAATCATACGTTAGCCTTGCACTCATGGTTTGTCTAAGGTATTTCCCCTGCACTGATCTAATCATCCAGTACTCTTGCACTGAACTATTCACTCAGGCGCTACCCATCCAGTCATCCATTCTCTCAGGCAATACCCACTACTCATTTAGTTGTATGTTTCTTTGATATATGATGCCACTTTTAAAAGGTACAGACACATGCATGCATGCTCTCTGGAATATGTTGAGACTTTTAACAGACACATTGAAAAAGTTGCTGCTTTGTATTTGGCTAGGCCGAACACTCTGAGTAGTTGGTGTATAACGAAGATGCAGCCGAAAAGTTAGGTTTAAGACTTGTTGACAGAAGGATTAGTGATTAGGTTAGTTCGTATTGGTGTATGGAAATGCATACTTCTAGTATACCATATAATTTTAGGTGTCTCTTTAAAATGGAAAGTGCAGTCTGTCAAGGATAAGGTAGTTTGTAGTGTTATGTCTCAAGTATGTGTCAGCTTGCACATATATTCTCACATGTGTTACTTCTATAGAGATGGTAGAGCTATAAAACACAGGTATATATGTATTTGTATGTTTCTTTTACATATGATGCCACTAGGAAAAGGTACATACATATGCATGCTTGCTTTTAGGAATATAGTCAGCTAGACACTACTATTCCAGTCAAACATTTACTCAGCTAGTACCTATGCACTCATGTATTCACTGAGACAGTACTGATGCACTTATGTAATTGTCCAAGCATTACGTTAATACTCATAGTCTCTCAGAGGTATTTCCCATACATTCATACATTGATGCAGGTACTACTTCTGCAGTGATAGAATCACACAGGCAGTATGCGTACATTCATGTATTATCTCAAGCTCTACCCATACAGTTATGCAAAAAAACATGCTTTAGGCTTGTAGTCATAGTTTCTGTCAGGTATTTTTGATGCATTGATGCAATCACCCTGGCAGTATTGGTGCACTCATTCTATTATTGAGGCTCTACTCTAGCACTGAACTATTGACTTAGGTAGTAGCCATTTAGTGATACATTTTGTTAAGCACTACATATAAATTCATCCAATGATCCTACCATTACTCTTACATTCATCCTTTTACTTAGGCACTACCATGCAGTCATACAGTTAAGGAGAAACTACCTATACACATACTACTCTTCTTCCCTCTTTCAGCATCTGTCTAGTCTCTGTGCAGTTCTCTTAGTTGTTTTGCATCCCTCTTGCTCTTTCTGCACCTCTGTTGCCTCTTTCTGCATCTCACTTGTTTCTTTCTGCACTCCTCTTGGCTTTTTCTACACCCCTCTTCCTTATTTCTGTACTTCTGTTGCCTCTTTCTGCACCCCTCTTCTGTCTTTCTGTACCTCGGTTGCCTGTTTCTACAATTCTCTTGCCTCTTTGTGCAGTTCTCTTGCCTCTTTTTCCATTTCTATTGTTTCTTTTTCAGTTCTCTTGCCTTTTTCTGTACCCTTGTTCACTTTTTCTGCACCTCTCTTGCTTCTTTCCTCGCCCCTTTTTCTCTCTTTCTGCACCTCTTTTGCCTGTTTCTGCAACTCTATTGCATCTTTCTGCACCTCTCTTTCTTCTTTTTGCACCCCTGTTGACTCTTTCTGCACCACTGTTGTCTCATTGTGCATGTTTGTTGCTTCTTCCTGCAGTTTTTTTGCTTCTTTCTGCACTTCACTTGCTTTTTTCTGTACCCCTCTTGTCTCTTTTGCACCTATCTTGCTTGTTTCTGTACCCGTCTTCCTGTTTCTGCACCTCTCTTCCCTCTTTCTATATCTCTGTTTCCTCTTTCTGCAGTTCTCTTGACTCTTTATGCACCTGTTTTACCTTTTTCTGCACATCTTTTGTTTCTTTCTGCACTTCTCTTGTTTCTTTCTGCACTTCTCTTGCCTTTTTCTGCACTTCTCTTGCTTGTTTCTTCATTTTTCTTGTTTGTTTCAGGAGTTCTCTTTACTTCTTTCTGCAAGTATGTTGTCTCTTTCTGTATGTAGCTCTGTTGCTTCTTTCAGCACTTTTTTTGCTTTTTTCTGCTCCTCTCTTGCTTCTAACTGCTCCCCTGTTGCATTTTTCGGCATTAGTCTTCCTTGTTTGTGTACCTCTCTTGTCTCTTTGTGCACCTCTGGTGTCTTTTTCTGTATGTCTTAGCTGCTTTGGGCACTTTTTTGTGTTTTTCTGCACCTCTGTTGCTTTTTTCTGAACTTCTTTTCCTTCTTTTGCACGTTTCTTATTTCTTTTTCAACTCATTTTCTCTCTTTCTGCACCCTTTTATTTGTTTCTGTACCTTACTTGCGTTTTCTACAACTGTTTGCTCTCTCTGCACTTCTTTTTCCTCTTTCTGCACCTATCTTTTTTCTTTTTGTACATCTGTTGCTTCTTTCTGCATTTCTTACATTTTTCAGTAGCTGTGTTGTTTGAGTATTTCATGTTGCTGTTTGTAAACCTTTTGTTTTTTTCCTTTCTCCTTTTGGCAGTGTGACCACCTTTTCTTTTATTTTTGCAGTTGTTTTGCTTGTTTTTATACTTTTCTCTTTATATGTGTTATAAATGCAATAGGAATTTAATTGTAATTTTGTGCTTAGTTGTTATTTTCAAAATTGAAATGTTATTAA
This sequence comes from Calotriton arnoldi, assembly GCA_963921515.1. Taxonomy (NCBI): domain Eukaryota; kingdom Metazoa; phylum Chordata; class Amphibia; order Caudata; family Salamandridae; genus Calotriton; species Calotriton arnoldi. Next base: position 797,994 of record CAWUFW010003779.1, read on the forward strand.
TTTTAAAATTGTAATTGATGTACCAAAATAATTAAACTATTATTTGTTTTTTAGAAAGATATTTTGATTGGATTATAAATAAAAGATTGCAATGAAACATGAAAAGAGAAGAGAACAAAGGAAACAGAAGTACTTAATGAAAACTAAAAAGAGTGGAGTATAAAAACACCAAAAGGATGCTGAGGATAAAGTGGCTTCTGGTAAGAGAACTAAACAATTTATTAAAAAACGTTGTGGAGAGATTGAACGATCAAAATACTAATCAAAGGAGGAAATAAATTTTTCGAAGAAAGGAGAAGCAAATAAAGAAACACAATAGAAATGAAACACGTGACAAAAAGACAGAAACAATTTAAAGATATACGTGTACGTATGTTTTGTAATAGAGTAATTCAAAATTTATTAAAAGATTGTAAAAAGTATAAAAAAATATCTGCCGCATATAAGAAGAAGCAACAGATTGAAAGTGTAGTAGATACTGCTTTTGAATTGAAATGGAAATTATTTATATTGGTATTGAAGAGAATGAAAGCATTGAATAAAACAATGCACTTTATGAAGGAGAAAAGCAAAAGAAAAAGACTGGTTAATAGAAGTAACTATTGCAAAGCCTTTTCTGGTGAATGGAATCATACTTCTAGTACGAAGCCTTTTTTAATGAAGAAAGTTATTTTCAACAAAATACATTAGTTCACGCAGTTGATACCTGTGGTCGTTGTTACGAAGTAAAGGATGGTTGTCCAATTGAAAAAGAAAAGATGGTTCCTAGAAATGTGGAAGAAGTAATAGCAGAAGACGTTCAAGGGAGACGTACACATGCTCCAGTGTATAAGTGGGATTGTAGTAGTATTTGTAGTATTCGACAGGAATCTATTGATATATTACGAGTTTTCTTGCAAGAAGTTGCTAAAAAAAAGTGTTAAACAGAAGATTAAGATGTTGCAAGGACTAGATCCATGTAAAGTAAGAAAATATAGTAAGTTGCAGGGTCATTCTCTGGCTTGTCTTTCTAGAAAAGTGTGTAAAAGTACTCTTCATCATTTAAAAATGTTAGCAGTACATCACACAGAAATGCGGAAGTTAGTAAGGAGATTGTACTACGTAAAAAGTCCTGCATTATCTTTAAGTGAAATTAACACAGCTCTTTTGTATGGATCAGTATCGGATGTAAAAAAGTTTGTGATGATATACAGTTTCGTTTCTTTGATTCACAAGAGGAGTGTAGAGAAAGTGAGAGTTTGAGAAGTGTAGGTGTTGAACAACAGTTGGACGATATTAGTACTGAGAAGTTTGAAGAAGAAATTACAAAGTTTAAGATACTTTCATGTGAAAAAACAAACTTTGTTTGTATTTGTTGTTGACGTACTCACTATAGAAGTCAAACTAAGAATGTTGATGTGTATTTAAAAAGTGAAAAGGAAAATAATGATCAGTGGAAGCAATTTGGTGCTTATTTGTTGGTGGAAGGTCGTTTTCAGTTGGGTACTGATCAACGTATTTGTAAATATTGTTACAACAAATTAGAAGAGAACAAAATGCCAGCTAGAGAAGTACATAATAACTTAGAGTTAGTAGCTATTCCTCCGGAACTGGCAGATTTAAATTCATATGAGTCCATTCTTATACAATCTGTGCACCCGTTTCAGGCTATAGATGGTATGGAGCCTAAAACAGGTAAGCTGCCTCCAACAGATTTACAAAGAGGTCTGAAAGGAAGAGTTGTGTACTTACCTTTAGATTTTAAAAATATTGAAACTGTTGGTATAGAGAGAGAGGAAAGTGAGCCTGTAGTTATTCTAGTTAATGGTGTACCAACAAAGAGTCGGAAAATATGGCAAGTGTTAGTAGATGTCACCAAACTTCAAAAGGCTACATTATATCTTGTAAAAAATAATATTTATTATAAAATTGTAAATGTGGAAGAACAGGAAATATGTTTAGAAGACGATACAGAAATTTCAACTGGCCAAATAGAAAAAGTGGACAAGAGCAGGAGTGAAGAGATTTACGAACATTACAGTATACATCCTTTACATTCAAAAGAGGTCATTGGAAACACTATTGAATTATTTCAAATGAAGAAAGCAAAGGGAACTCCCATGAGTGTATGGGAAAAAAGTTTAGAAGCTCGTTGTTTTCCACAACTGTTTCCCACTGGAGAAGATGGACGATATGATGAACGAGAAGTACAGATTCCAGCTTCAGAATACCGGACGACAAGATTGTTCTCAGAAGATCCAAGATTTCAACAGTGTATTCCATATATATTTCATCTTCTATTTGAAAGTGACTTGTCTGGACTATCATATGCAGTGAATCACATATTAAATACAGGAGTACATCTTATACATGTTTCCGCAAAGGAATTTATGGACAAAGTTCAACAAAGAGACGATCATTTGGAATCTCAGTTAATTAATTTGATGGCGTGTCAACGTGGTACTAATGAGTATTGGCATCGTCGTCACGGCGAACTTAAATGTATGTTAAGAAACTTAGGTACTCCTACCTGGTTTCTAACACTTAGCTGTGCTGAATATGCTTGGAACGATTTGCTTGAATTTCTTCGACAAGCAAATTCAAATGTCAAGAATATTGAATTGAAGACAGCTGGAGAATTGTGTTCTTTGGATCCTGTGACTGTGTGCAGATATTTTAATCATAGGTTTCAAGCTAGGATGTCTTTCATCTGCCATAAAAATAATCCACCTCTTGGAGAAGTTACTGATTTCTTTTGGAGAAAGGAGAACCAAGCCAGAGGTGCTCCTCATATACACATGTTATTATGGATCAAAGATGCACCTAAATTTGGAACCGATTCTAATAAAACTGTTTTGTCTTTTATCGAAGAGTATGTTACCTGTGCCATTCCAAAAAAAAGGAGGAGAAGAGAGCTTAAGAGAACAAGTTTTACGTTTTCAAAGTCATCGATGTGGAAAATATTGTCGACGAAAACACAAGTCAAAGGGAAAATTTTATACAAAATGTCGTTTTGGATTCCCTCGTCCAGTAATTTCAAAAGGAAGAGTCAATAGTTTTATGTCAGCAGTAAGACATACTATAACACGAAAATCTCCAAAGAATACATACAACATAAGAAGAACTGAAGATTCAAAATATATTAATGACTACAATCCAGTGATTTTGACAATGTGGAATGCAAAAATGGATATCCAGTATGTTGCAGATAATTCAATTGCTGTTGCTTGCTAAGTTACGTCATATATAACAAAATCTGAAAAGACAGAGTTGAAGGAAATGTGGGAAGAAATTGCACAGGAGAAGAGTCTTAGTAACAAATTGTACAGCTTTATTTTGAAAATGCTTTCACATCGAGAAATTGGATCCTATGAATGTTCGGATCGGTTGAGCTCTGCGAGTTTATATTCAAAGTCAAGAGGAATCATTTGGGTAAGTCTGGGTCTTGCGGCTACACGAAATAGAGTTTTGAAATCTGTACAAGAAATTGAATTCTTAGCATTGAATGAACCACAAAGTACAGATATTCTTAAAACTAATATGTTGGCTAAGTACTATCCCAAAAAGAGTCCACATCTGGAAAACTTATGTTTCTATGAAGTACTGCAACAATACAGCTTTAAGAGAAATGTTATTGAAAATATAAATGAAGAAAAATATGCAGTAATAGGATGTGATGGATATTTGGTAAAGCATGCCAAAGGAAATCTTATTAATCACAGAAAACTCAGTTGTGAAACTCCAGAAAAAAAGGGATTTTTTCTATTTAGCACTACTGCAACTCTTTAAGCCTTGGCATAGTGAAGCGGAATTACTTGGAGATTTCGACTGCTATGAAGATTCTTTTAATGCATGTAAAGATAACATTCAATGCACAATTTTCCCTACTTATCTACAAATGTTAAATGAAGAGAATGAACAAGAAACTAAAATTGCAGCTGAAAGAGCTGGAGACAGTTCTCAAGATAGTCAGAGTTCTGCTCCACTAAGTCAAGATCCACTGGGACAACCGATTATTGAAAATGAAGCAGCAATAGCCATGAATGAAGTAGAAACGACAATGCAACAAGCATAACAGGATATTATTGATTTGAGAAAGTTCGAAGAACAACTAAATATTGAACAAAAAGAAATATATGAGCAAGTGACACTACAGATACAGCATGGTTTGCTACATGAAAAAAAAAGAATGCCAATGCACATCATTTAAACCTATTCAAATGTACATCAGTGGTCAAGCTGGAACAGGAAAATGTTTCTTAATTAAAGTTTTCACCAGTTATCTACACAAAACTACTGGATGCCATTTATCTTGTGTTGTGAAAGCTCCAACTGGATTAGCAGCACACAACATTAAAGGGATTACTTTACATCGATTACTCATGCTACCAGTTGAACATGAAAATAAATTGGAATATCACAAGCTATCTGGAGAAGCTTGTTTTGAAGTGTCAAGAGTACTGAAGAAAATGAAACTTCTAATAATTAATGAGGTGAGCAAGGTCTCAAACATAATGCTTGCCTTTGTACATTTAAGAATGCAATAGATTTTAAAAACAGATTATGATGTTCAATTTGGAGGAAAACATGTAATTGTATTTGGCGATCTACTACAACTTACTCCTGTGAAAGGGCAACCTGTTTTTAAAACACTTGTCCATGAAGATACTAGGAAATCTTTGGGAAGTATTGGAAATGTCAACATTTGGTCTCATTTTGAATATAAAGAGCTTATTAAGAATATGCGACAAGCAAGTGATGAACATTATGGAAACATTCTTCAAGATGTAAGAATTGGTGTTTTGACAAAACATGGTAAAGAAGCTTTACAAAGTCAGCTTTTAACGAACTTGTTTGCAAATGAAAACATACCAGCTGAAATAATGTACAAAACAATTGAAGAAAAGAAGTCTATAGTTTGCCTAATGCCTACACTGGAAGAGTGTTCTACATTCAATCAAGAACTTTTGAAATTGGAAAAACAACCAATAGTGAAAATGGAAGCTATTGATAAAATGGAACACGAAGGAGTCACTATTCTTCTCTCAGAGAAATTACAGACAAAATTGGATTCTTTGGAAAAGTCGGTGTCTAAGACTGCAGGTTTAGAAAAAACTTTATATGTGTGTATAAATTGTCGGGTAATTTTACGGCGTAATTTGAATGTAGAACAAGGTTTAGTAAATGGAGCAATGGGAAAAGTTGTTGATTTTGTTAATTATCAGAACAGAGATGGAATTGAATTTTTGAAGATTAAATTTGATCAGATTGAAGAGGTAAAACAGATTGGACGTTGTGCTGTTCGTTTTTTGCTTGTAAAAGACTTGTATGTTCGTAGAAAACAGTTTCCTCTTTCTTTAGCATATGCAGTAACCATTCATAAATATCAAGGTTTAACTGTAGACAGTGCTTTAGTAAATATTGGAAGTACAGTGTTTAAAGAGGGCATGGCATATGTTGCATTGTCTCGAGTAAGAACATTATCTGGTTTTATTTGATTGATTTTGACAAGAAAAAGATTAGTGCTGATGTAAATTGTGTAAGAGAGTATAATCGGTTAAGAAGACTTTATGCTCCTAACTTAGGTGAATATCCCATATATGAGAAACGTGTAGTATGTCCAAAACGGAAATATGAGAAACATTCTAGTGTGATTAAAAAAAAAAAACAATTCAAAAGAATGATGAAGCTGCAAAGAACATGAAAATGGACACTGTTGATGAAATTGTAGGATACCAGTTAGAAAATAGTTCAGGTATCAACTGCTATGCTAATGTAATTGTAAATGTTGTCTTTTTTCTAGAGGATCTTCATCATGAAATTATGGAAAATCAAGAAAAAAGATTCTGTTCTTTATTGCATTATATTTTTCAAAAGTTGGTAACTGATAGAACTAAAATCCATACTGCTTCTGGCATTCGGCATCTTTTGTGTATATGTACTGGATCATTGAAATTTACATTCATTGTACAACAAGATGCACAAGAATTTCTTATGTTTATGCTTGGAGTATTGGAAGATGAAGGAATAGAAATTGAAAATTTATTTGGAGTAAGTTACAGATAGGATCATAAATGTGAAGAGTGTTCATTTTCTTCTACTACTGAAATAGACACTGAACAATTCATATACTTGACGATACCAGATTGCAAATCAGTGTCTTTTAACAAATTAATAAAAGCAGGTAATCAGGATATGAAATGTTCTTGTTGTAAATCAGACATGTTGTCAACATAACATATAGACAGATATGGAAAATATGTAATTTTAATGCTACAATGTTGTAGAGCAAATGGAACAAAATTGGAAACCAAAATTAAAAATGTTGTGGCAAGTCAAGTATCAATGTCAGGAAGAACTTTTAAAGCAGTGGCTATTATTTTCCATGATGGACCTACTACAACATCTGGACACTATACTGTGTATTTAAAGTGCAATAAAGGATGGACACACTGCAATGTTGCTCATTTGGAATTCAAATGTAGGCTGCCATATGAATTACCAAATTCATATCTCATATTTTTGATACCAAAGTATTGAAAACATCATTCGGCCTACTGGGAAGATGTGAACACAAATTAATCAATTTATTTTGGATATTTTGAATGCAAATGGATTTGGAAACATTATTCGGCCTATTGGGAAGATGTGAACAATTAGTGTTTGGATTATTGTTTGTGTTAATTCATATTGCATTTGAAAAAGACTTAATGTGGTTGAAGAATGTAATTTAGAAACTGTAGATAGGTAAACAGTTAGTTATACTTGTTCTAAATAACGTTCAACGCTGATTTGGGTTTTTTCTCAATCTCATTGATTGGTTTTTTTCCCCCGCTGTTGTATGATGATCTACATTGAAATCACTGTGTGTGGTGAAATTCAGTAGAATCTGATAACAGCAAAAAAGGGAAAGTGAAAACGTTATGTAATTCTAAAATTATATTGTGATCTTAAAACTATAATATTTTATTCAATAACAGTTTTTCTTCTTCTTTTTTACAGAAGGTAATGGTGAAGTTTGAAAAGATTTTAAATTCAGACTACAACAAAACTACTGTAAAATAGTTCCACAGAGTTTTGTATCTACATTAGCAAAAAGGTAAGATGAAATAATGTAATAAAGATGATAATGTGAAATAATGTTTACAGTTGCTTTTACTGCACTCATCCAATCCTTTAAACACTAGCCATGCACTCATGTATACAGTTAGGCACTATTACCACACTCCTCCAATCACCCAGGCAATATCCATGTATTTCTCCAATCACCTAGCCAGTACCTATAGACTTATAATATCACCCAGACATTACCCCTGCACTAATACAATCACCCATGCAATAACTATGTACTCTTCCAATCACCAAGGCACAACCCTTGCACTCCTTCAATCATGCAGGCAGTATTCATGCACTCCTCCAATCACCCAGACATTACCCCTCCACATATGCAATCACCAAGGATTACTCATGCACTTCTTCAAACACTCAGGTAGTACCTATGCATTTGTGCAATCAGCCATACATCATCTCTATACTCATGCAATCACCCAGGCATTATCCATGCACTCCTGGAATCACCCAGCCACTACCCATACACCTATATAATCACCCAGACACTACCTTTGCACTTCTCCAATCACGCAGGCACTACCACTGTACTCTTCCAATCACCGAGGCAGTACTCATGCACCTATATAATTAATCAAGAAGTACCCTTCCACTACTTCAACCATCCAAGGCACTACTCTTGTACTCATGCAATCACTCAGGCACCAGCTATGCAGTCATACAATAACCCTCGCAGTACTCTTGCACTCTTCCAATCACCTAAGTACTATCAATGCAATACTCCAATCACCTAGACATTACATCTGCACTTATGCAATCACCGAAACATTACTCTAGCACTCCTCCAATCACCCAGACATTACCTTTCAATTCATGCAATCATCTAGGCATTACCCATGCACTACCCATGCACTCCTTGAATCACCCAGGCAGTATTCCTGCACTTATAAAATCAATCAGGCAGGACCCTTGCACTCCTCCAATCATCCAGGCAATACTCTTGTACTCATGTAATCACTCAGGCACTACCTATGCAGTCATACAATAACCCAGACAGTACTCTTGCACTCCTCCAATCACCTAAGCACTATCAATGCACTACTCCAATCAGCCAGACATTACCTCTGCAGTCATGCAATCATCTATGCATTAGCTATACACTCCTCCAATCACCCAGACATTACCCCTGCACTAATGCAATCACCCACACATTAGCTATGCACTCCTCCAATCAGACAGGCACTACCCTTGCACTCCTCCAATCACCCAGGCAGTATCCATGCACTTCTCCAAACACCCAGATATTTCCCTTGACACATGCAATCACCCAGGCATTACTCATACACTCCTTGAATCATTTAGGCAGTACCCTTGCACTCTTCCAATCACCCAGACATTACCCCAGCACTCATGCAATCACCCACATACTACTCATGCACTCCTCTCATCGCAGGCACTACCTATGCACTCATGGAATAACCAGGCACTACCCTTGTAGTCCTCCAATCACCCAGGCAGTACTTATGTACTCATGCAATCACCCACTCATTACCTGTGCACTTGTGCAATAACCCAGGTACTACTCTTTCACTCTTGAAATTGTCCAGGCTCTATCTATGCACTACTACAATCACCCAGGCACTACCCATGCACTCATGCAATCACCCAGACATTACTCATGTACTGCTTCAATCACTAAGGCAGTATTTATGCACATGTCCAATCAGTCAGCCAGTACCATGCACTTATAAAATCACCCAGACACTACTTATGCACTCCTCCAATCACCTAGGCACTACCATTACACTCATACAACCACCCAGACATTACCCCTGCACTTATGCAATCACTCAAAGATTACTCAAGCACTCCAATCACCGAGACATTACCCTTGCACTAATACAATCACCTAGACATTACCCGTACTCTCATGCAATCACCCAGGCATTACCTATGCATTCGTCTAATTTCCCCAGACATTACTCCTGCAGTCATGCAATCACCAAAGCATTATCTAAGCACTCCTCCAATCACCAAGGCAGTATCCATGCACTCCTGCAATCACCCAGACATTACTCCTACACACATGCAATCACCCAAACATTACTCATGCACTCCTCAAATCATTCAGGGAGTATCCTTGCACTCCTCCAATCACCCAGACATTACCCCAGCACTCATGCAATCACCCACGCATTACCCATGCATTCTTTCAATCACTCAGGTAGTACGTATGCACTCCTCCAATCACCCAGACATTATCCCTGCACTCATACAATCACCTAGACATTACACATATACTCCTTCAATCACCCAGCCAGTCCCCATGCACTTATAAAATCACCCAGGCACTAGGTATGCACTCCTCCAATCACCCAGGCACTACCCATGCACTCATGCATTAACTCAGGCACTACCCATGCACTCATACATGCATTGAGGCACTTCTGCTGCATTCATGCAATCATAGAAGCACTACCCATGCAGTCTTCATATCATCCAGGAACTACCTGTGCATTCATGCAATCACCCAGGTACTACTCATGCACTCTTCCAATCAACCAGGCACTACCTATGCACTCATGTAATAACCCAAGCACTATCCTTGCAGTCCTCCAATCATGCAGTCCTCCAATCACCCAGGTAGTACGTATGCACTCCTCCAATCACCTAGACATTATCCCTGCACTCATACAATCACCCAGGCATTACTCATGCACTCTTTCAATCATCCAGCCACTCCCCATGCACTTATAAAATCACCCAGGCACTAGGTATGCACTGCTCCAATCACCCAGGGACTACCCATGCACTCATGCATTTACTCAGGCACTACCCATGCACTTATACATGCATTGAGGCACTTCTGCTGCACTCATGCAATCATACAAGCACTACCCATGCAGTCTTCCTATCATCCAGGCACTACCCGTGCATTCATTCAATCACCCAGGTACTACTCATGCACACCTCCAATCACCTAGGCACTACCCATGCTCTCATGCAATCACTCACACATTACTCATGCACTCCTTCAATCACTCAGGCAGTACACATGCACTCTTCCAATCACCCAGACATTACTCCAGCACTCATGCAATCACCCAGATAGTACTTATGCACTCCTCCAATCACCCAGGCACTACCAATGCACTCATGCAATAACCCAGGCACTATCTTTGCAGTCCTCCAATCATGCATGCACTATCCATGCAGTCCTCCAATCACCCAGTTAGTACGTATGCACTCCTACAATCACCCAGACATTTTCTCTGCACTCATACAATCACCCAGGCATTACCCATGCACTCCTTCAATCACCCAACCACTCCCCATTCACTTATAAAATCACCCAGGCACAAGGTATGCACTCCTCCAATCACCCAGGCACTACCCATGCATTCATGCATTTACTCAGGCACTACCCATGCACTTATACATGCATTGAGGCACTTCTGCTGCACTCATGCAATCATACAAGCACTACCCATACAGTCTTCCTATCATCCAGACACTACCCGTGCATTCATGCAATCACCCAGGTACTACTCATGCACTCCTCCAATCACCCAGGCACTACCTATGCACTCATGCAATAACTCAAGCACTATCCTTGCAGTCCTCTAATCATGTAGGCACTATCCATGCAGTCCTCCAATCACCCAGGTAGTACGTATGCACTCCTCCAATCACCTAGACATTATCCCTTCACTCATACAATCACCCAGGCATTACCCATGCACTCCTTCAATCACCCAGCCACTCCCCATGCACTCCTTCAATCACCCAGCCACTCCCCGTGCACTTATAAAATCACCTAGACATTACTCGTACACTCATGCAATCACCCAGGCATTACCTATGCTTTCGTCTAATTTCCCCAGACATTACTCCTGCAGTCATGCAATCACCAAAGCATTATCTAAGCCCTCCTCCAATCACCAAGGCAGTATCCATGCACTCCTGCAATCACCCAGACATTACTCCTACACACATGCAATCACCCAAACATTACTCATGCACTCCTCAAATCATTCAGGGAGTATCCTTGCACTCCTCCAATCACCCAGACATTACCCCAGCACTCATGCAATCACCCAGGCATTATCCATGCATTCCTTCAATCACTCAGGTAGTACTTATGCACTCCTCCAATCACCCAGACATTATCCCTGCACTCATACAATCACTTAGACATTACACATGCACTCCTTCAATCACCCAGCCAGTCCCCATGCACTTATAAAGTCACCCAGGCACTAGGTATGCACTCCTCCAATCACCCAGGCACTACCCATGCACTCATGCATTTACTCAGGCACTACCCATGCATTTATACATGCATTGAGGCACTTCTGCTGCACTCATGCAATCATACAAGCACCACCCATGCAGTCTTCCTATCATCCAGGCACTACCCGTGCATTCATGCAATCACCCAGGTACAACTCATGCACTCCTCCAATCACCCAGGCACTACCTATGCACTCATGCAATAACTCAAGCACTATCCCTGCAGTGCTCCAATCATGCAGGCACTATCCATGCAGTCCTCCAATCACCTAGGCACTACCCATGCTCTCATGCAATCACCCACACATTACACATGCACTCCTTCAATCACTCAGGCAGTACCCATGCACTCTTCCAATCACCCAGACATTACTCCAGCACTCATGCAATTACCCAGATAGTACTTATGCACTCCTCCAATCACCCAGGCACTACCTATGCACTCATGAAATAACCCAGGCACTATCTTTGCAGTCCTCCAATCATGCAGGCACTATCCATGCAGTCCTCCAATCACCCAGGTAGTACGTATGCACTCCTCCAATCACCTAGACATTATCCCTGCACTTATACAATCACCCAGGCATTACCAATGCACTCCTTCAATCACCCAGCCACTCCCCATGCACTTATAAAATCACCCAGGCACTAGGTATGCACTCCTCCAATCACCCAGGCACTACCCATACACTCATGCATTTACTCAGGCACTACCCATGCACTCATACATGCCTTGAGGCCCTTCTGCTGCATTCATGCAATCATAGAAGCACTACCCATGCAGTCCTCGTATCATCCAGGAACTACCCGTGCATTCATGCAATCACTCAGGTACTACTCATGCACTCTTCCAATCACCCAGGCACTACCTATGCACTCATGCAATAACCCAAGCACTCTCCTTGCCATCTTCCAATCATGCAGGCACTATCCATGCAGTCCTTCAATCACCCAGGTAGTACGTATGCACTCCTCCAATCACCTAGACATTATCCCTGCTCTCATACAATCACCCAGGCATTACCCATGCACTCCTTCAATCACCCAGCCACTGCCCATACAGTTATAAAATCACCCAGGCACTAGGTATGCACTCCTCCAATCACCAAGGGACTACCCATGCACTCTTGCATTTACTTAGGCACTACCCATGCACTTATACATGCATTGAGGCACTTCTGCTGCACTCATACAAGCACTACCCATGCAGTCTTCCTATCATCCAGGCACTACCCATGCATTCATGCAATCACCCAGGTACTACTCATGCACTCCTCCAATCACCTAGGCACTACCTATGCACTCATGCAATAACTCAAGCACTATCCTTGCAGTCCTCTAATCTTGTAGGTACTACCCATGCAGTCCTCCAATCACCCAGGTAGTACGTATGCACTCCTCCAATCACCTAGACATTATCCCTGCACTCATACAATCACCCAGGCATTACCCATGCACTCCTTCAATCATCCAGCCACTCCCCATGCACTTATAAAATCACCCAGGCACTACGTATGCACTCCTCCAATCACCCAGGCACTACCCATGCACTCATGCATTTACTTAGGCACTACCCATGCACTTATACATGCATTGAGGCACTTCTGCTGCACTCATGCAACCATACAAGCACTACCCATGCAGTCTTCCTATCATCCAGGCACTACCCGTGCATTCATGCAATCACCCAGGTACTACTCATGCACTCCTCCAATCACCCAGGTACTACCTATGCACTCATGCAATAACTCAAGCACTATCCTTGCAGTCCTCCAATCATGCAGGCATTATACATGCAGTCCTCTAATCACCTAGGCACTACCCATGCTCTCATGCAATCACCCACACATTACTCATGCACTCCTTCAATCACTCAGGCAGTACCCATGCACTCTTCCAATCATCCAGACATTACTCCAGCACTCATGCAATCACCCAGATAGTACTTATGCACTCCTCCAATCACCCAGGCAATACCTATGCACTCATGCAATAACCCAGGCACTATCTTTGCAGTCCTCCAATCATGCAGGCACTATCCATGCAGTCCTCCAATCACCCAGGTAGTACGTATGCACTCCTCCAATCATCTAGACATTATCCCTGCACTCATATAATCACCCAGGCATTACCCATGCACTCCTTCAATGACCCAGCCACTCCCCATGCACTTATAAAATCACCCAGGCACTAGGTATGCACTCCTCCAATCACCCAGGCACTACTCATGCACTTATACATGCATTGAGGCACTTCTGCTGCACTCATGCAATCATACAAGCACTACCCTTGCAGTCTTCCTATCATCGTTGGTTAGCATTGGTTCTCACAAAGATAGATTATTGTAACAGCCTCTATCTCACCCTCGCAGTGGGTCTGGAAAAGAGGCTCCAGACTCTGCAAAACGCTGCTGCCCGATTCCTCCTCAAGATTCCCAAACATGAATCGGCAAGAGGAGCCATCAGGAAACTGCACTGGCTGCCGGTTAAACAATGTTGCAGGTTTAAGGCTTTGTGCCTGGCCTATAAGGCACTGCATGGACTGGGACCAGACCATTTCAGAGAGAAACTCAAATGGTACATCCCAGCTAGGACATTACACTCAGGCTCCGCATTGAACTTGATTGTCCCTTCTTTTAGGAGAACCAACTGGGGTGGAATGAGCTTCTTCAGGGCCACAGCATTGCTCTGGAACAGTCTCCCCATGACACTGAAAGTTGCTCCATCCCTACTCACTTTCAGAAAAGCCCTAAAGACCTGGCTGTTCCCTCAGGAGACTTAAAGGCACCCGTCCCTAGCTAAACCTTGAAGAGATCATCTAATTCAGCAACTTTTATCAGTTCCTACAGCGCGAAGACGCCTATTCGGCATTAGTTGCGCTTTACAAATGATATAAATAAATTGCACTCATACAATCACCCAGGCATTACCCATGCACTCCTTCAATCACCCAGCCACTCCCCATGCACTTATAAAATCACCTAGGCACTAGGTATGCACTCCTCCAATCACCCAGGCACTACCCATGCACTCATTCATTTACTCAGGCACTACCCATGCACTTATACATGCATTGAGGCAGTTCTGCTGCACTCATGCAATCATACAAGCACTACCCATGCAGTCTTCCTATCATCCAGGCACTACCCGTGCATTCATGCAATCACCCAGGTACTACTCATGCACTCTTCCAGTCACCCAGGCACTACCTATACACTCATGCAATAACTCAAGCACTATCCTTGCAGTCCTCCAATCTTGCAGGCACCTTCCATGCAGTCCTCCAATCACCTAGGCACTACCCATGCTCTCGTGCAATCATCCACATATTACTCATGCACTCCTTCAATAACTCAGGCAGTACCCATGCACTCTTCCAATCACCCAGACATTACTCCAGCACTCATGCAATCACTCAGATAGTACTTATGCACTCCTCCAATCACCCAGGCACTACCTATCCACTCATGCAATACCCAGGCACTATCCTTGCAGTCCTCCAATCATGCAGGCACTATCCATGCAGTCCTCCAATCACCCAGGTAGTACGTACACACTCCTCCAATCACCTAGACATTATCCCTGCACTCATACAATCACCCAGGCATTACCCATGCACTCCTTCAATCACCCAGCCACTCCCCATGCACTTATAAATTCACCTAGGCACTAGGTATGCACTCCTCCAATCACCCAGGCACTACCCATGCACTCATGCATTTACTCAGGCACTACCCATGCACCTATACATGCATTGAGGCACTTCTGCTGCACTCACGCAATCATACAAGCACTACCCATGCAGTCTTCCTATCATCCAGGCACTACCCATGCATTCATGCAATCACCCAGGTATTACTCATGCACTCCTCCAATCACCCAGCCACTCCCCATGCACTTATAAAATCACCTAGGCACTAGGTATGCACTCCTCCAATCACCCAGGCACTACCCATGCACTCATGCATTTACTCAGGCACTACCCATGCACCTATACATGCATTGAGGCACTTCTGCTGCACTCACGCAATCATACAAGCACTACCCAAGCAGTCTTCCTATCATCCAGGCACTACCCATGCATTCATGCAATCACCCAGATATTACTCATGCACTCCTCCAATCATCCAATCATACAGGCACTACCTATGCACTCATGCAATAACTCATGCACTATCCTTGCAGTCCTCCAATCATGCAGGCACTATCCATGCAGTCTTCCAATCACCTAGGTACTATCCATGCTCTCATGCAATCACCCACACATTACTCATGCACTCCTTCAATCACTCAGGCAGTACCCATGCACTCTTCCAATCACCCAGACATTACTCCAGCACTCATGCAATCACCCAGATAGTACTTATTCACTCCCCCAATCACCCAGGCACTACCTATGCACTCATGCAATAACCCAGGCACTACCCTTGCAGCCCTCCAATCACCCAGGCACTACTCATGCACTCATGCAATCACCCAGTCATAAGCCATGCATTTGTGCAATAACCCAGGCACTACCCTTGCACCTATCAAATTATCCAGGCAAACCAGAGAAATTCAGCCGTTATAGTTAGTTGAGCTAACTATAACTCGCGCCCCCGTAATGCACTGCTGATGACGTCACATATTACATCACTCATGACATGGTCAGTGACATCACTGATGACATTACTGATGACATCTCAAATGACATCACTGATGACATCACTGATGACATCATCCACGTGATAATCTGATGCACCTTCTCACACCCTAATATAACCTTTGATACACCCACTCTAAAATACAGACTACCATTTTCGAAACCATAGACACAGCAACACCAGTTACTACATACCCACTCACTGATTCCTAGGTCTATACACACATCCACTCATTCACCCATACAGTCACTCATACATGCAGTCACTCATCAATACAGCACTATCATATGCACTCATACACCTATACAGACACTCGCACACTGCCACTCATCCATAGAGTTACTCACACACCTAGTCAGTCATGCAAATAATCAATCACACTCCCATTTACTCACCTATACAATTATATACACACCACCTCACTTATTCATACAGATACTAACACAGACTTAGTCTCTTATACAATCACTGATACAAGCACACACTCATCCATACAGCCACTCTCACAATCACTCACTCTCACATATAGTCCTTTATATACTCCAACACTCACATATACTGCCTTTTACATATGTAGTTACTCACACATGTACCACTGAGACATCCATTCAATCACCAACACACCCATACACACACTCACCCACCCATACAGCCCTTCACAGATGCACTCTTGAACCCATACACCCAGTGAATCACCCACTCACACATCTATGCACAGAGTCACACACCCCCACCCACCCATACAGACACTGAGGCACCCATACAGATACTCAGACAACCAATCAATAACCCATATAGACACTCATGTAGCTACTCACCAACCCATGCAGCCGCTTACACACCAACTGACAGACTGATACAGACTTTCACACAGTTTAGTCACTAACCCATGCATTCAGTAAGACACATTTAATTACTCACTTATACAGTCAGTCATGCACCTACTAAATCCTCCATTCAGACACTTATACACCCACTCATTCTTCAATACACCTTGGCGTATATATATATATATATAAAACATATTTAAACTTTACAGAAACACACAGTCACTGGATGATGTCATCAGTGATGTCATCAGTGATGTCATTTGAGATGTCATCAGTGATGTCATCAGTGATGTCACTGACCATGTCATGAGTGATGTAATATGTGACGTCATCAGCAGTGCATTGCGGGGGCGCGAGTTATAGTTAGCTCAACTAACTATAACGGCCGAATTTCTCTGGTTTTGTATGAGTGAAATGTCCAACTAACTATAACGTCCCTGAAACCTGTTGTTTTTTCAGTGAATATATATATGTATATATATATATATCATTCTTTGCCTAGTAATATGTTTTGGTTGCATTAAGGTAATTTTACTTGACAGCGATGTATTCAGTGTTATTTGTTGTGTTGCAGGGTTCTGAGGTTCTAGCTCTCAGCATCTCCCTAAGCCTTGGACTTCTCTGTCTTCCTATATTGAGAGCCAAATCATAAAAGGGCTACTTGGTTTGGGGGTATGCTGTTGTAGAGTCCCCAGGACACCAGAAGCACAAACCCCCAGTTATTACAGTTGGGGTCCAGTACATTCTGATAGCCCTGGGACCATCGGACCCAGATTTCTCAAATCTGTTCACTGTAAAAAATACTTTCTGGCTATGTATTCTCATATCTAATTGCAATATAATTTACATGGAAAGTATGATTGGTTCCTCAAGGGATTGACTCTTTCAATATAAGAGGACTGTCAAGAACTTAGAACAGTATTCATAGTCAGCGCACTTTCTGAAAAAGCATAAGAATGTGAAAATAAACTAGAGATTTATAAGTAATTAGAATTATTATGAGTGTGATAACAGAGTTATGGGTTTCTTGGATGATAGGTATCCGTCTCTGTGTCTCTTACGGTATGTTGGCTACCAAGCAGCTGGGGTGGAGGGAAACATCACTTTCACTTGCCCATTTATAACGCCCCACCATATTTTCAGAATTCCAGTTGATCAGCTCTTTCTCATTTTCTACTGATATTGCTCTGGTGGCAGCTGCTTTGGCTAAAACAAACAATACTGGCTTGCACATCATTCCATGGTTGTCTTTGGAAAAACAAAATGCACATCCCTGACAAGAGGGGAGTTTTATCCCAGGAGTGGGTGGTGAATTGGTGCTTTTTTCTACTCTGGTACTGCCATGGGCCTAACTAGGAAAAATATTGCTTCAGATTCTGTGCCTTAAATTTGAGGGCCTTCTGATATCATGTCAGCTGGCAGATGCCCAGCAGTGAAGGATGTTGCTGATGGTGGAACCAGAGATGGCTGTACAGTTGTAAAAACTGGCATCCCAGGTGTGGATCATATCCAAAACTTTCCCTGAATGTCTTATTATTACTAAACACTATATGAGTCCAAAAGTCTTTGTACTATGATTGTTTTCATATTAGAGTGATGGATAGATGGGTTTATAGGCTGTTCAATGCCTCAATGTTGGCCCAAGCTTGTAACGAGAATACTGCCACATGATGAAGTCCTAAAAAGTGTTTGTCCTCTCCTAGAGCAATTGCAAGTTTGGAACTAGAATCCTGTGCTTGGCATGGCATGCCACCTGAACAATATTTGGGTACTCTACGTTTGTTTTCTGTTAGTGCATCTAAATACATCACACAGTAAGAAATACCTAAATAAGTTAGACCAGTTGGCTTTAGCAGTGCTTGTTAGCACTGAATTTATTTCAGATAAAGGAGTATCAACTTCCATCAGTCCCGTCACAATACTTTTCTCTGCAATCTCCTTCAGCGTGTACTACCTTTCATCTGTCTCACTTCACTGTCCCCTCACACTCAGATTACATTTTCTTTGGACTTGTCCATATTTCGACAGCTGTGTATACCTCTTTCACACACTTTACCATAGAATCAGAAATTCAATTGGTACATATTTGACTATTGCTCTGTCTCATCTGGTAGGAGCATTTTTAAATTTCCCACCAAACGGGAGCAAATCTGGAAGTTTGCTCCCAGTCAGCGGAAGCTTTAAAAATGCTCCTGCCGGCTGGAAGCAGACTTGTGTTTTGTTTCCATGCCCGCAATCCTGCAGGTAGGGAGACAGATCAAAATATTGCCCGCAGAGAGCATGCATTTTAGCTGCTTCTTCCATGCTGGAGCAATGGCAGCTTTGGAGCTCCACCTGGCGCCCCAACATCGCGGTTGGTGGGTGACCCGGAGGGTACAGGGGTACCCACCTATAAAATAATGCAGGCCCTCTGGGGATGGGATCTCCGGGACTAAAATAGGGCCAGGGAGGGGTGGTGTGTGGCTCCTCCCCTTTTTTGTTATATTTTGCCCCAGGGGATGGGGTACCCAGGGCCGAAAAGGCTCAGGGAGGGAGGCCACACAGTCTCCGTTCCCTTTATAATAATATACGGCCCGGGGATGAGTTCCCTGGGGCTTGATAAGGCTCAGAGAGGGGGCTGCATGCCCACCTTCCCCTTAGAATTTGGTCCCAGAGATGGGGTCCTTGGGCCCTAAGTCTTGTGGGGGGGTGCACATCCATACCATTATATTCTGTTCATACACCGTGTCTCAGCTTGCACTTGATTTTATGTTTCTGACGGCCTCCCTCCTGCTCGATTTCTATGCACTGCAGGCAGTTTGTGATCATGAGATACATACCCCGTATCATGGCCATGGCCAGGTCCCAGGGGCAATTAAAAATAAATATGCAGGGGCCCGTGTGGGCCCCTGCAGCCCCGAGGACCGCCACCTCCCCGGGGCAATATTTAAAATAATGTGTGGTGGGGCTCCAGCCCCTCCACGCAGCCCCGAGGACGGCCACCTCCCCGGGGCTATATTTAAAAACAGACCACCACCTCCCCGGGGCTTAATTACTGTTGGAGGGGGGCCACGCAGCCCCCCTCGTGGAGCCGTAAATGGCCCTGGGGACTGCCACCCCTCAGGGCCAGCTCCAGCAATGTCCAGGGGTGCCCACCCCTGGACATTGCAGTTTGCTATGGGATGGCAGGAGCACCGCTTCTGCCATCCCATAACAAACAAGTGCTCCGGTTTGAGCAAGGGAGAGCATTATGCTCTCCCTTGCTCAAACTGGAGCACTTTGCTTTTTACACCCAGAGAGCTGTATGTCAGCAGCTCCCTGGGGGTAAAAAGCAATGCCAGCTCCCACGGGGGCCTTCAGGCTCCCCACGCAGGCCCCGACTAGCTGGCCATGCCCAGAGGGATGGGGACCCCGGGGCCGAAAATTGCCCGGAAGGGGGGGCCGCGCGGTCCCACTCCCTTAAAAGCAATTTAAAAAAAAAAAGAAATGACCTGGCTGGGGGGATGGGGTCCCTGGGGCCAAAAATGGCCCCTCCCTTGTAACAAACAAAAAAAAAAGAAGTGGCCAGGTCCCGGGGGATGGGGCCCCCTGGGGTTGAAATAGGCCTGGGGAGGGGGGGCGCACCCGCTGCTCCTGCCCAAAATTATTTTTTACATGAAGCGTGGACTCCCGCGCCTCATTAGTAATTGGCCCCCGGGTGGGCTAGGTCCCTGGGTCCTCCCTCCTGGGGCTTATAAATGCCCTAGGGACCACCACATCCCTGGGGCTTATTTATTTAAAAAATGGGGGGCCTTCCAGACCCCCCGGAGCCCCAGGGGCCACCACCTCCCTGGGACCACATGCCAAAATCAAAATGGGGAGGCCTTTTGAACCCCCCAGATGCTGGGGACCACCACCTCCCTGGGCCAATTCATTGTTAAGGGGCAGCCTCTCCAACCCCCCTGGCCCTGGGGACCGCCACCCCCTAGGGCCGGCTCCTGCTATGTCCCAGGGTGCCCACCACCTATACATAGCTGTTTGCTGTGGCTTGGCAGGAGCTTTACCGCTCCTGCCAAGCCACAGCAAATTCCCTGCTTCAAGCAAAAATGCTCTTGCAAAATGTCGGCTAGCCTCCCCATATTAAGCATAGCCAAAGACTAAATGGGATTGTCAAGGTTTGCCCAAATGGGCATGAGATGTGATAGACGGCATCAGCATTTATAGAAATCGCCTCTTTTTGTTTTCATTCGTTAATGTTAAATTTTATGTTATGAGTTGTAATCAAATGTGGCGCAACAAACATTGTTTTGAATTTTGATGTATTTTTTACTCCACCTGGAACAATTTTGACATTCTTTCTGACTAAAAAAACATGTTACAATATGGCTGCTGCTATGTGCAGAGTAATCAATGAGATGCGCATGTACCCTTCTTCTATGTTTAGTTATGTTTGTTAGGTTAAATAATGCCCAGTAACTGCAAGTCAGCGTCGTGAAAAAGGCTTCCCGCCGAAACGCGTAGACGCTCTTTTACCGATTTGAATCATTTATGGAATAAACCACATTTGATTAAGCAAGCTCTGTGGAGTGCCGTTCCTTCCTGTTGCGGATTCTGGGTCGGAAATTGTGCAGTGTTTACACGCCCAGGCGTTTCGGCACCCTGACGATTTGGCTGCACGTCGTGAAACACAAACTTTACAAAGGTGTAACCACAACGCAACGCGCCCCCTGCTCTATGATAACAATGGAGGTAAGTGCGCTGCGAGGGATCTGGAGGGGTCTCGATCAGACACACGGCAGACCTCGTGCTGTGTTAGTATTTAGACGCGGGAGTCAGCAGTGCTTCAGGTTGCCTATTTCTCAGCGATCTGAAGCACTGAATGAGCTGCAAGTGAAGTGCATTTTGGATATTGTGGGTATGAACTTTTTTCATCATGGCAGAAGATGAAATAGTAAAAACAAGAGAGTGACCCCTCAAGGCCAAGAGCCAGGGTACTGTAATCGATTCTCAAAAAAACTACTCTTGGCAAGTAAATATCCAACTTTTGCACACTATCCTCCAATCATTCGCAGCATACCACTTCACCAGTCTAGAAAGGGCAAACCAAAGCAAATGTATGTATACATCAAATTTATTTAAAACATCATCATAGTGTACATCAAATCACAATAAAAAAATGATAAAAAATGTTATCAAAAATTGATCGTACAAGGATTTTACACATTAAAAAACATCAAAGAGAGATAAAATCAAAAGACATATGTATTTGTCATTAACAATGGATTATTCCAAAGAATCAATGACAGTATTGGCAACATTAAAATTTTTACAGGCAATACTTTGTTCCTTGGATGTAACCCCACAGAGACAAGCGTCGACGCGTTTCGGTGGTGTAAGAGCAGAATAAGACTACCTTCTTCAGGACAATGTATTATCTACCCCTCTTTTATGAACAACCTCTAAAATCAAGGTGACTTTCACTTTTATAGACCGTTCGCAGTTGTATGCCTGGCCAGATCGGCCGTTTGTCTTAATTAAAACCAATACTGACAAGGGTCCATAAATATTCCTTGTGCATCCCTTTTCCAATTGGGGAGTAGTAGGCAGATCAGCAATATCGACCTAGTTGAAGACAAGGTTTTTTGAGTCCTTATGGGTTAAATGTCTCCAGACCCCACCTCACCAGGTATGGGAATATTAAAATCAATAAGGTGCCGCTGTGTAGTCGGTCCTATGAGCGAATATAACCTTATGTCAGGTGATTAAGTGCAAAAACTTGTTCTTGGCTAATATTCATAAAATAGTTTCCCCATAGAAACGGGACTCAAACATGACCTTTAAAATGTTCTTTCCAAGGATCGATAAACTCCGTGTGACAATAAACGCTTTGTCACGCGGAGTTTATCGATCCTTGAAAGAACATTTTAAAGGTCACGTTTGAGTCCCGTTTCTTTGGGGAAACAATTTTATGAATATTAGCCAAGAACAAGTCTTTGCACTTAATCACCTGACATAAGGTTATATTCGCTCATAGGACCAACTACACAGCGGCACCTTATTGATTTTAATATTCCCATACCTGGTGAGGTGGGGTCTGGAGAAATTTAACCCATACGGACTCAAAAAACCTTGTCTTCAACTAGGTCGATATTGCTGATCTGCCTACTACTCCCCAATTGGAAAAGGGATGCACAAGGAATATTTATGGACCCTTGTCAGTATTGGTTTTAATTAAGACAAACGGCCGATTCGTCAGGCATACAACTGCGAACGGTCTATAAAAGCGAAAGTCACCTTGATATTAGAGGTTGTTCACAAAAGAGGGGTAGATAATACATTGTCCTGAAGAAGGTGGTCTTATTCTGCTCTTATACCACCGATACGCGTCGATGCTTGTCTCTGTGGGGTTACATCCGAGGAACAAAGTATTGCCTGTAAAGAAATTCAATGTTGCCAATACTGTCATTGATTCTTTCGGAATAATCCATTGTGATTTGATGTACACTATGATGATGTTTTAATTAAATTTGATGTATACATACATTTGCTTTGGTTTGCCCTTTCTAGACTGGTGAAGTGGTATGCTGCGAATGATTGGAGGATAGTGTGCAAAAGTTGGATATTTACTTGCCAAGAGTAATTTTTTTGAGAATAGAAGATGAAATAGAGCACAGGTTAAAGCTAGCTGAAGGACTATTCAGCGAATTGAACACGAACAAAGGAGAGGTATTGGCATCTACTTCTAAGACCAATACCGATTCAACATCTTTTCAGTATATCACCACCAAATTGGAAAGACTTACTAAAACAGACATTTCAAAGTGGTGGGAGGTGCAATCACTGAAAAAATATCTCAAAGTGGTTAGAGTGCCAAGGGGACTCAGGATCATGATTACCCCTACTTATGAAAACCCACATCCGGACCTCATAAAAGAATGGGCAGAACTGAACGCAGAGAGTTCGCACAGGATGATTACTTTGCTGGTGAAATATGCTGCAATTGATAGAGAGAACATTATGAAAAGTATCAAAGAACTGATGGAACAGTTACACGGATTGGGGTACCAAGACAAAGTGTCTAAATTTGAAAAGGAAATGAAAGCAAGAATGAAGAACTACAAGAAGACCATCACGGAAAGGTAAGCACACAAATTTCAACGAGATCGTAAAGATTACGAACAAGGCAGAATTTACACTTTCTCGAGAAAATTCGACACCATCAGGCGAGAAATACTGGAGTCTTGTAATCGAGCACGGCAAGATAATACTCTAAGGGATCTGAGTTCCGACACGGGTTCGTAATCCAAACGAGACTCTCTTTCGGATAGAAGCGGGCCCACAACATCAGTATATGATGAATTTTGTTTTTTACTTTTGGGCAGATTAACAAACCACAGACCGCAAAACCAAAGAGAAAGAAAAAGAGGAGGCAGAGGCGTAAGGGTCAAGGAAAAAGAAAATGGAAGTACACCTGGAGTACTAACGAGGAGTCACAGCAAGAAATAGTGTATTCAAATATGGTAATCAATCTCTCAAATGAGACTCTAACTACTGAGGACAAACAGATATTAGAACTGGGTTTATCTTACTGCCTACATACACTATTTGACTATGTGCAAAGTCGCATTGACCTTTATATGTTTACAAGGAAACTAAAACTAAAGAAATTCTTTAAGGTTAAACAAAAATTAGGGACAGGAATTGCAATGACACCTGGTCAAAGCATTTTGACGGTCGCAGATGCAGATCTTTTGAGAGATATGATTGACCTAGAACAAGAGGGAAGAGGGGAACAGGCAGGTCCTAGTGAAACCACCTCATCGCTTGAGTTATACATTAGTGAAAGAAGTATTACCCCTTTCAGATCCAAATCTCGATTTTATCCATCTATGCCACATGACAACTTAGACGTCTTCAGTGAGAGTGTAACTAGAGATCTGAAAAAACTTATACAACAAAAATATCGAGGAACAAGACCAAATGCTGATTTCAACTTAAAACTCAAAAATGTATTGGATAAATGGTCCAAGAATTACAAATGTGTGATACGTTCCTCGGATAAGGGATGCAATATAGTGATTTGGCCCAGGGAGATGTATCTACAAGAGGCTTATAGCCAATTGAATGATAAGCAATGTTATTGCAAGATCACGAAAAGAGAGTATGAGGAGTTGAAAGAAAGGTTTCATAAAGATCTGAAAGGTTGGCGTGAGAGTAAACTTATAAGCAAAGAGGACTTTGATTTTTTACATATTAAACACCCAAGATTGCCAACTTTGTACCTTCTACCGAAGGTGCACCAAAATAGTGTATGCCCCCATGGTAGACCAATCATATCGGCAATTGGCAGTTTTCTTGAAAATGTATCAAAATACGTAGATTATTTCCTACAGCCCTATGTACGTGCCTTACCCTCACACATTCAAGACAGTACATACTTCTTGAGACACATTTTTGATATACAGTAGGAACCAGACTTTCTGATGGTGAGTCTAGATCAATGCCATATGTCACTTCTGAGAACAATACCCATTCAGCACTTAAAACACAATGAGATGCTTGTATGTATAATTGAATGGTGTTTGAAGAGTAATGTGTCCCTTTTTAATAATGAGACTTTCCAACAGTTGCAGGGGACTACGATGGGCACCTGTTTCGCCCCCAGCTATGCGAATCTACACATGGGCTGGTGGGAGGAGCAGGTGCTCCGCAATCCAGAGGCAAATGAATGGTCATCGAATATTTGTCATCTGGTTGAGGTACATTGATGACCTGTTTATACTGTGGAATGGTGATCAAACATCAGTTGATGAATTTGTTAGGAAGATCAATGTGAATTATTTCAACCTCTCTTTTACCTGCCGAGTGAGTGACAAGTGCATTGACTTTCTCGATGTCCGGTTAGAAGTCATTGGGGACAGAATTACAACCAGAGTATATCGGAAAGCAACCTCAGGTAATTCAACCTTACATGCTACCAGCTCACATCCGGGTGCTCTCAAAAGGAGCATACCATACAGAGAATTATTGAGAGCTAAAAGAATCTGTAGTACTCAAGAGGCATTCCTATTAACTGAGAATGATATGACCAAGCGACTGAGAGCAAGGGGATACAATAAAGTGATCCTTAGACAAGGTAGAGAAAAAGTCAGCACCAAATCAAGGACAGACCTGCTATTCAATCAACAGTCTAATCCAAAAGCCCACAGGGAAGAAAGGTCAACAGCAGAAGATGCTAGTAAATTGACTGAGCAATGCAGGTTCATCACTACATACAGTACGGCACATAACCAGATAAGGAAGATTCTGCACAGACACTGGCATTTAATCAAACAAGATCCTACAATAGGTATGGAAGTGGAGGACAGACCTGCTATAACCTACAGGAGAACCAGGTCTGTTAAAGACAGTATAGTCAAAAACCAGATTCCAGATCAGGAAATTCGGCTTAAACCTGCTAAGGGATTCAAAAAGGGAAGCAAGTGCAAGGCGTGCACACAGGGTATGAATGCCACAACACTTTACACAGATCTAGGAGAAAGAGTAACTATAAACAAATCCCTCAATTGTAAATCTGAATTTGTGGTTTACGTACTAATCTGCCCTTGTGATCAAAAATATGTAGGCTGTACTATACTGCAAGTACATAAGCGAGTTCTACAGCACATTCGGGTGATTAAGAACGTAGATGAGTCCTACCCTGTGGTGAGGCATTTTAAACAGCATCATGATTGTAATCCCAACCTTTTGCGGTATATAGTGATTGACCAGATAGAGAAATCACCAAGAGGGGGTGATAGAGAGAGAGCACTCAGGCAAATGGAGTGCAGGTATATTCTTAGACTGAATACGAGAGAACCTGTTGGTCTAAATGTCGATGAAGAGATGTAACAATAGCAAGAATTCAACCTGTTTCTACAATTGTTTTAGTATTTTTAACCTTTGCAGTTACAAGTGGAGGGTGAGAATATGTATATAGAGGGGTATGAGCCAACATTATGTTTGGACTTATACATATATTTTTTGTATTTCTTATTTTTCAAGCCCTGGTTGGAAGTGAATGTCTCATTGGAGTGTGGATTTCTAATTCAATGAGAGTGATGCAAAAGAGCTGAGATATCTTTTCTCCTTTTTTAATTTTTCTTTATCTTTATTTTGTTGCAATTAGTTGTCTTTCCCTGTTGTAGCCTAGTTATTAAGAAAAGTATAACGTATATAGCAGGGATTATGGACTTGAGTATATCTTGTATAGCGTGTTTAACTTGGTGGAGGAAGCAAAAGACACACAATTGATGGATGGAATGCAGAACAAATCAAAACATTCACCCTCAGTCAAGAGATCTGGGTTAAATCCATCATTCTTTTGCTCACCATGCCACCCCAGTTTAGACCTGGCCATATGCAAATCAGTCTTGACCCTGTGCCTCATGGCAACAGTCCAGCCCGAACTGCCAAACCAGGTCCTCCCTGGACCGGAAACAAGCATCCTAGGACCGGTTTTGGGGTTTTACCCCTCTTCAGCCAGGATAGCTTGATTCCAGTGGCACAGTGAGCCCGGGACCCACGTCTGGGCATACCCGGCGCACTTAGGGCGAGTAAGCAAAAGACACACAATTGATGGACGCAATGCAGAACAAATCAAAACATTCACCCCCAGTCAAGAGATCTGGGTTAAATCCATCATTCTTTTGCTCACCATGCCACCCCAGTTTAGACCTGGCCATATGCAAATCAGTCTTGACCCTGTGCCTCATGGGAACAGTCCAGCCCGAACTGCCAAACCAGGTCCTCCCTGGACCGGAAACAAGCATCCTAGGACCGGTTTTGGGGTTTTACCCCTCTTCAGCCAGGATAGCTTGATTCCAGTGGCACAGTGAGCCCGGGACCCACGTCTGGGCATACCCGGCGCACTTAGGGCGAGGAAGCAAAAGACACACAATTGATGGACGGAATGCAGAAGAAATCAAAACATTCACCCCCAGTCAAGAGATCTGGGTTAAATCCATCATTCTTTTGCTCACCATGCCACCCCAGTTTAGACCTGGCCATATGCAAAACAGTCTTGACCCTGTGCCTCATGGGAACAGTCCAGCCCGAACTGCCAAGCCAGGTCCTCCCTGGACCGGAAACAAGCATCCTAGGACCGGTTTCGGGGTTTCACCCCTCTTCAGCCAGGATAGCTTGATTCCAGTGGCACAGTGAGCCCAGGACCCATGTCTGGGCATACCCGGCGCACTTAGGGTGAGGAAGCAAAAGACACACAATTGATGGACGGAATGCAGAACAAATCAAAACATTCACCCCAGTCAAGAGATCTGGGTTAAATCCATCATTATTTTGCTCACCCTGCCACCCCAGTTTAGACCTGGCCATATGGAAATCAGTCTTGACCCTGTGCCTCATGGGAACAGTCCAGCCCGAACTGCCAAGCGTGGTCCTCCCGGGACTGGAAACAAGCATCCTAGGACCGGTTTCGGGGTTTCACCCCTCTTCAGCCAGGATAGCTTGATTCCAGTGGCACAGTGAGCCTGGGACCCACGTCTGGGCATACCCTGGCGCACTTAGGGCGAGGAAGCAAAAGACACACAATTGATGGACGGAATGCAGAACAAATCAAAACATTCACCCCCAGTCAAGAGATCTGGGTTAAATCCATCATTCTTTTGCTCACCATGCCACCCCAGTTTAGACCTGGCCATATGCAAATCAGTCTTGACCCTGTGCCTCATGGGAACAGTCCAGCCCGAACTGCCAAGCCAGGTCCTCCCTGGACCGGAAACAAGCATCCTAGGACCGGTTTCGGGGTTTCACCCCTCTTCAGCCAGGATAGCTTGATTCCAGTGGCACAGTGAGCCCGGGACCCACGTCTGGGCATACCCGGCGCACTTACAGACGTGGGTCCTGGGCTCACTGTGCCACTGGGTCAAGACTGATTTGCATAGGGCCAGGTCTAAACTGGGGTGGCATGGTGAGCAAAAGAATGATGGATTTAACCCAGATCTCTTGACTGGGGGTGAATGTTTTGATTTGTTCTGCATTCCGTCCATCAATTGTGTGTCTTTGCTTCTCGCCCTAAGTACGCCAGGTATGCGCAGACGTGGGTTCTGGGCTCACTGTGCCACTGGAATCAAGCTATCCTGGCTGAAGAGGGTGAAACCCGAAACCAGTCCTAGGATGCTTGTTTCCGGTCCAGGGAGGACCTGGCTTGGCAGTTCGGGCTGGACTGTTCCTATGAGGCACAGGGTCAAGACTGATTTGCATATGGCCAGGTCTAAACTTGGGTGGCATGGTGAGCAAAAGAATGATGGATTTAACCCAGATCTCTTGACTGGGGGTGAATGTTTTGATTTGTTCTGCATTCCGTCCATCAATTGTGTGTCTTTTGCTAACTTGGTGGAGGGGCAGAATTCCACTGCAACTCAATACTACTAGACCCAATGGGGTAGGATTGGTTATTACTATTACGCGCTTGCAAAATGTCAGCTAGCCTCCCCGTATTAAGCATAGCCAAAGACTAAATGGGATTGTCAAGGTTTGCCCGATGGGGCATGAGATGTGATAGACGGCATCAGCATTTATAGACATCCCCTCTTTTTGTTTTCATTCGTTAATGTTAAATTTTATGTTATGAGTTGTAATCAAATGTGGCGCAACAAACTGTTATTGTTTTGAATTTTGATGTATTTTTTACTCCAACTGGAACAATTTTGATGTTTTTTCTGACTAAAAAAACATGTTACAATATGGCCGCTGCTATGTGCAGAATAACCAATGAAATGCGCATGTACCCTTCTTCTATGTTTAGTTATGTTTGTTAGGTTAAATAATGCCCGGTAACTGCATGTCAGCGTCGTGAAAAAGGCTTCCCGACGAAACGCGTAGACGCTCTTTTACCGATTTGAATCATTGATGGAATAAACCACATTTGATTAAGCAAGCTCTGTGGAGTGCCGTTCCTTTCTGTTGTGGATTCTGGGTCAGAAGTTGTGCAGTGTTTACACGCCCGGGCGTTTTCGGCACACCCGACGATTTTGGCTGCACGTCGTGAAAAGCAAACTTTACACAAATATATATATATATATATATATATATATATATATATATATATATATATATATATATATATATATATATATATATATGGCACACCAAACTCCTGGATTGCTCACGTTCTCTGCAACATCAGGTATGGACCACCATAGTTCTTTTTAAAGTGCTTTTATTTCGTGCAAATAGCAAACAGCATGACGCGTTTCGGCCGCGTCTCCACGACCTTGATCACCTACTAAATCATCTATTCAGATACTTATACACCCACTCATTCTTCAATACGCCTTTCCCTATATATATTAAACATATTTAAACTTTACAGAAACACACAGTCACTGGATGATGTCATCAGTGATGTCATTTGAGATGTCATCAGTGATGTCATCAGTGATGTCACTGACCATGTCATGAGTGATGTAATATGTGACGTCATCAGCAGTGCATTGCGGGGGCGCGAGTTATAGTTAGCTGAACTAACTATAACGGTGGAATTTCTCTGGTTTTGTATGAGTGAAATGTCCAACTAACTATAACGTCAATGAAACCTATGGTTTTTTCAGTGAATTTTAAAGGTTTTTTAAATGCTAATTTCTAACTATAACGTGCCTGAAACCTATGGTTTTTTCAGTGAATTTCAAAGGTTTTTTAAATGCTAATTTCTAACTATAACATGCTTGAAACCTATGGTTTTTTCAGTGAATTTCAAAGGTTTTTTAAATGCTAATTTCTAACTATAACGTGCCTGAAACCTATGGTTTTTAAACCGTATACATGACCAAGCACTGTGCAAATACTACAGAACCCTATAAAATCCCGCTTTCTTTCACAACATGTGATGTAAGAAATATATCCACAATCAACCTAGCGGTAACACCACCGAATGAATTGTGTGCATCAATTCGAATTAGAGATTTAGTGAACTTTTTTCCTAAAAGACATTTGGGAAACAATAAAGTTGAGTGAATGAAAAAACTAAAATACCAACACATTCTGTTCCGCTGTATGCATTAGATGTTTGCTTTATATTTTGTGTACTGGTTACTCAGTTATCACCCATATATGATTTATGGTATATTTTGTACCGCTAACCTGTTAACAGTAGTATGAATGAATATTGTGTTTAACTACGTTATGGTGCATTACGTCTTTTTATTTTAGAAGTCTGTTTTCACTCTTCACTTTTGTAGTCACAAGTCACGTGATGTTTATTTAAATCACTGTGTATCACAACCTCAACACTCGTGAACAAGGAAACTTGGTTTCCGAAACGCGTTGAGTCGTGCCATTGCCGAATAAAAGTCTGCTTACAGCATTTGGGTGCCGTGGATCATTGTGTGTGGTACAATAACGATGAATTATGGATGTTATGGGTTTCGCTAACCCGTCACGGCCTGCCGTCCCATGAGGCTCGAGTTGAAGCGATGAACTTTTGTGGATATATATATATATATATATAACCTACTGGCGGTCGCCAGTAGGTAGTTATAGTTAGAACCTAGTTTCCATAGGAAAAGTATTTTTTGATTTGCTAATAACTTTGGCGTCGTTTGACGAATCTTCCTGAAATTCTCCCCAAAAAAAGTCTATCCAGGTCAGCTCCTATCCTGAAAGTTTGGGGGTGATTCTCCAAGCGGGGGCTGAGAAAAAAGGGGGGTCCCAAAACTCGTTTTCTCCATGTTAATTTCCATAGGAAATCTTGCGACGAGCTACAGCCCGAACTGCTGAACGGAATTACCCCAAATTTGGCAAAAAGGTAGAGCTTGGTTCAGAAAGCGACCTTTTTTTAAATGGTGTAAATCCGTTCAGTAGTTTTTGAGAAATTCAAAAAATAAGAGTCAAAAAATCGATTTCAAATAGGAAACTTTGTGCAAGGCTACAGCCAAAACTACTGAACGGAATTACTCCAAATTTGGCAGACAGGTAGTGCTTGGGTCAGAAAGTGACCTTTTTAAAAATGGTGTAAATCCGTTCAGTAGTTGCTGAGAAATTAGAAAAATAAAAGTTTCGATATCTGGGCGGAGCCTAATTCGCGTGCGCGAGCTTCACTGTGATTGGCTGCTAGTAGTCCAAACCAGGATGTGTTGGCAGCCATCTTGTGGCTCGGTAGAAGCGAGTCACCCGAAAAAGGAGAAACAAAGGTAAAAAACACGAGAAGGGGGCAGGGTAGAAAAACCCTGACCCCCTAGGACTGCTCAGGGGGTCCCAGAAGGACCCCCAGGGCCCCAACAATCATTAAAAAAAAAGAAATCGGCAAAAAATCGCGCTGGGGTCGCGTGTTCTCGCGTTTCATTTTAATGAGGCCCTTGGGTGGGCTAGGTTCCGGGGGTATTTCTTAAAAAATAATAGCAGGGGCTCGCAGGGGTTGCGGGGGTGCGCTGGGGTCCACGCAGCCCCGGGGCTTCACTCATGTTGGGAGGGGGTTGCACGGCCCCCTTCTGGAGCCTTCTATGTGCTTGTAACTTTGGCGTCGTTTGACGAATCTTTATGAAATTATCCAAAAGTTTCTCTTTTTTGATTAGCTCTTATATTGAAAGTTTGGGGGTGAATGGTGTAGGAGGGGCTGAAAAAGAAGGTCCTAAAACGTGTTTTCTCCATGCAATTTCCATACGAAACTTTACAAAAGACTACAGGTGAAACTGCTGAACGGAATTACGTCAAATTTGGCAGGGAGAAAGGTGATGGTCCAGAAAGCACACTTTTGTTTAAATGGTGTAAATCCGTTCAGTAGTTTTTGAGAAATATCAAATTTTACAGATATCGATATTTGAGAATTCTGACATGTGATTGGCTGAGGGGTTACAAGCACCAGCTTGCGGCTTATTGGCTGTGAATGGTTGAAACTAGGAAGTGTTGGCAGCCATTTTATGATTTACTCCATCAGCTCGCATCTCTCCGTGTAGAAGCCATCGGGTTCGTAGTTTTACCTCTGCGAGGCAACACTGGCATCTGTGTCTGTGTGAGATATGCCTTTCACGCTGCCTCTCTTCATATCACCAGGTCGCGGCTATGCCTTTAGAAGCCCGTCCGTCAGCTCGGAGCTCTGTGAGTCAGTCTGTCAGTACGATCCCCTACACTACCCAAAGACTACCCAAACACCACTGCACTGTCGTAAACTCTAAAACACTACCCCAGCACGATCCCCTACACTACCCAAACACCACTGCACTACCCTAAACCCTAAATCTACTCCCAGCACGGCCCCCTACCCAAACACCACTGCACTACCCTAAACCCTAAAATACTGCCCCAAGCACAACCCCCTACACTACCCAAACACCACTGCATTGTCGTAAACCCTAAAACACTACCCCTAGCAGGACCCCCTACACTACGCAAACACCACTGCAGTACCCTAAATCCTAAAACACTATCCCCAGCACGACCCCCTACACTACCCAAACACCACTAGACTACCCTAAACCCTAAAACACTACTCCCAACATGACCCCCTACACTACACAAACACAACTGCACTACCCTAAACCCTAAAACACTACTCCCAGCATGACCCCTACCCAAACACCACTGCATTTTCGTAAACTCTAAAACACTACCTCCAGCACGATTCTTACTCTACCCAAACACCACTGCACTACCTTAAACCCTAAAACGCTACCCCCAGCATGAACCCCCAAACAGTACACAAACACCACTGCACTACTCTAAATCCTAAAACAGTACTCGCTGCATGACTTCCCACACTACACAAACACCACTGTGCTACCCTAAATCCTAAAACACTACTCTCAGCACGACCCCCTACACTACACAAACACCACTGCACTACCCAAAAGCATAAAACAGTACCAGTCCGTCGGTTCGCAGGTCTGCGTCTGCGAGCCGTCGTGTCCCTAGCTGTACATGTGCGAGCCAGTCCATTAGGTGATAGGTGTGTCTCTGCTAGCAGGGCCATTGGTCCGTTGGTGTCCCCTTGCGAGTTAGACCTGAGCTCTCCCTCTGCGAGCCAGCACGCTGGTGTGCGTTTGCGAGCCGACGGCCTGTAGCTCTCCCTGTGCGAGCCGAGCCGACGGGCCGCAGCTCTCCCTCTGTGAGCCTGCCCGACGGCCCGCCGGTCTCCCTGTGCTAGCCGGATTGCAGCTGTCACTCTGTGAACCTATATTGGGAATATAAGGCGGCTCTAAAAAGAGCCCTTGTGTTTATTAGTTGGAGCTACATATAAGTGCGGATGCACAACTTCAGGTTATTCAGAAAAACTCGATTTCCCTGATCTGTGAAGTGTACTCCATCACTTCTGTAGATATCAGCCATATCAAAACCTATGTTGTTGTTGTAGATCGACCCCATTCTATGGTCTCTGAGGTATGCAGACACAGCTTTGTTGACATTCTTCCTAGATTTTTCAATCTGAGGACAAAATTGGTTTGACCATTTCCACTTCTGTCTTTGGCATATATTGGAATATACAAAGACAGTTTGAGGCAAAAGCAACATCAATTGTCGAAAGGTGTCTTTCATTAGCATTTCCAAACCTACACCAGTCAATGTGCCTAGGTCGTTTCCACCACAGTGCACAATCATGAGGTCAGGGTGTTGGAGATGCAAACAGGTTTTAACCAAAGGCAACAATTGGTGCCACTTCAATACTCTCTGTCCAAACCATTTAATGTCCACATTTTGTAAACCTAGGTCTAAGTCAATACGTCTCTGTTCTGCATACCTCTTGCACCAGAAAACATAGCTATGTCCTACGATCCACACTAGCATTTTGAAGGTATGGCTGGGAAGTATGGATAGATGTCTGTAGCTCATTCAGTCCGAACGTAGAATAAGAGATATGTTTAAAGGTGGGGAACTACTTTTTTTTCTCATTCAAAACGATAACTGATTGGGAGATGAAAAGCATTGTTTTTTAAAAGTAGGGTGCACATTCGTTTTGTGGAAAAGCATCTTTGTGATTGGTTAAGAAAAAGCAGTTTAAACGTGGAGTACATACGATAGGATAAAATTTGGTCAACTCAACCACACCTGCTACTTGCATTTGGAAGGCACTGTTCGAACTTAAAACAATCGTGAACTTTTAACCTGCACGTGCCGTTAAATGTTCGAGAAAATGTTGCAAAAAAATATCGATAGGTTTAAAAAAATTGATGAACTTTTAACCTGCACGTGTTGTAGAATGTTCTAGAAAGTGTGTTGATAGAATACGTTGCACTTCTGACTTCTATGTGTCCTTGAATATTAAAAAAACTGTTTATATGGAAAATTCTAAAATAACCAATAGAGAGAAGTTTTGCAATCTAAAAGAATCAAGGAACTATTCTAATTTGTTCTTTACGTGTGGAGTAACAAAATTACAGACACAACAGCACCAGGAAGAGGAACAAGCAGGGAGTGGGGGGACGGGGGGAGATGGGCACAATGGCACACATGCACAATTAAGTACAGCACAACTACAGACAAACCATGGCTAAAATGAAACACACCAACAAGGAGCACAAGTC
This sequence comes from Calotriton arnoldi, assembly GCA_963921515.1. NCBI lineage: Eukaryota > Metazoa > Chordata > Amphibia > Caudata > Salamandridae > Calotriton > Calotriton arnoldi. The sequence continues at coordinate 833,276 of CAWUFW010003779.1, forward strand.
ACACAACCCGCCAACATCACACCACTGAACAAGCACAGAAGTGAAAACCACACTGCCTGAAAGGGAGAAGGGTGAACAATACCTCACATGAAGGGACATCTCACACAGAATGCAGCACACACACATAAGAAGCAGAGCACACCAACATCCAACACAATGTTGCCCAAACACAAACATTCGCAGAATCGAACACAGGACACAAATGCACTCGCCTGTGGCGGATAAACGTCCAAAAGCGTCAGTACGAAACAGGCACATGAGAACGCATAAGTACAAACCCACAGTCCGGATGGGGTAGCAATTCACGTATGGCAGGGAGCCAGAGAGTCCGTGACACAGACATTGGCATTCAAATGAAGACACAACACATTTGGAGACAAGTGAAAATGTGGAAACTTTATTAAAAAAAGTGCGTGTCAGTACGGCCAAGAGTAGTGCCACGATATGCAGACAAATGCAGCAGCATGCCTGAATAAGGAACGTAGGAAAACGTCCATGTTCACCTCGGGGTAGTTCATCACCAACACACGTCAGTGTCAAGCAGCATTGGTTGTCCGCGCCTCGGACATGAGTCAACACCAATGCAGCGATGTCCACTGTTGTCTTGGGATATGTGACCAGATGCACAACGTGCAATGATGCGGCGGGACACGTGCAATGTGGCACATCGAGTCGTGGTTGCAGGTACCTTGTCACTCGTCCATGAACGCGAGTGCAGCTGCGTAAGTCACTATCTCTAATGAGTGATGGTTGGCCACAATATTTGACATGTCGTCGACGTAATCCATCAGCTGACCGGGACAGATGTGCTGACTCCAACCACTGTACCCAATGTGCACCAAAGCAGAATCGGGAAGTGGGTCAATTTGCTCACTGCATACTACGACACGTGCAATCTCTAAGGCCCAGTTCTCAACATGCATGCCAAACATCCATGCATGCCATAAACGGGCATCACCATGACACTCCTGGTCTTGAGCCAACAGGGGGCGCACACACCCGTCGTAATCCATGTCAGCTACGCACACGTTGGAGAGGCACACGTCCATGCACCACTCGGATAGGCACGTGCGACATTGCAATACAGGTTGAACGCAGGTGACGTCCGCAATGCGGAAGCTCAGCCTGTAAGTGATCCGCAGCACTGCCAAAGGCAGTGCACCCAGGACATGCAGCAGACGTGCAAGGTATAGGTGGACGTGAATGGAGTCGACCATGTGTTTGGGATGCCCTGCCATTGCGTCAGTGGCTCTCCTTGTAGCTGCACTGGCTTGCCGTGTGCCAGTCTTGTGGATGAAATGGCACAGCTTGGTGCAATGAGCCGGGTCTGTGTACAATGGGTGCAGGGCAGGGGTGTGGTGGGAGTACGTGTGAAGGCCATTTCACGCATGCTACGAAGGACTTTTGAGTGTGGGATGTGTACTCGTTGTTCTCAAATCGGGCAGTGCGTAGTGTGGGAGACGGATGCAAATATTATCGTATCTGTCAGGGGGGGCTAGCCACTTGCAAGTTCCTTCTAGGAGCAGCAGATGTGTTAGCGCAAGATAGCTCAGACAAAGAACCTTTCATCCCTACAGTAACTTCTCCAGCTGCATTCATACAGGATCTGTACAAAGGCCGGTCATGGGTGTTGTGGGATGTCTGCGACCCTGGTCATCATGGATGAGATGCCCAGCACGTGGCACATGGGCGGGTTCACTGTGTGTTACGTTGCCAAACAGCTGCTCCTCCCTCCCACTAGCCCCCACACTTTTGTGCGCTGCGCTGTTGTATCCCGTGCAGTTCTACGGCACACCATTGTAATGCCTATTCGTGCATGTCCTGCGGCATTCCAATCACACCGTGACACTGCCGTTTGGAGGGGGTGCATGCCACTTTACAACATCGACTGCTGCGGCCCTTGTCGCGGCCACACCAGAACACAGAGACACACTTACTGCACTTCTTGCACATGGACATGTCCGAGACACCCCGTTCCCCTTGCCAGGCACACCCCTGCGCTGACCTGTGTACGCCGGACCAGCACACGCTGCTTGTGCATGCAGGAGGATGCGTGCGTAGCTACATGTCCAGGCTCACTGCCAACGCTGAGGTGACATGGTAACTTCTGCTGAAGACAGCACACTGTGATGTTGCAGGGCCCGTGCCCATCATGCTAACACAATGACCACACGGACACACTTGCTCAGATGCGGGTCCGGGGGGCGTTGGCAGTCCTGGTGTTGTTGCGATGAGTGTTGTGGCCCTCATGGGTATCCGTGTATCATGCTCTTTGACTCTATGGCACCTGTGGGTGTTCCGGTGTGGCTCTTGGCTGTGTTCCCTTTCATGCTGCAGGTAGTCGTCCTGCTTAACACCAGCAGAAAGCAGGTGTAAAATCCCTGGTGCTAACGCGGCTTATCGCCGGAATTTGTTTCGCATCGCAGTTTTTGCCTTTCGTTGTGAAAGTTGTGATGTGGTTTTTTCGTGTACAGAAAAAAAACGAACTGGGCAGTGTATCCCGTCAAGATTTGGTACCTGACCCACTATTCCCAATCAATATAAATACAATGAGATTTCTTCATTGATTTTGTGTGTACACTGTAAATGCACCCACTACCACAGTGCAATTCAATACAGGATTTTAGTATTTAGAATAAATCGCAAAGGTGCACCTCGTGTGTTTTTGCACGGGAACGCCTACTCTGCATCTCATTATCAGCACTTTAATGCAACTAAAGTTGAGATAAATCTAACACACTATTCAGAAGCTGGTGCAAACTGCAGACATCACCAGTATTCCCACGATAACTGCCCCAAAATTTAACACCATGGTGGACACCACCAAATAACAGTAATAAGAACGAGAAAGAGTCACACAGCACTTAAGTAACACCCAAAAACTTTATTGAATTTTTTTTTTTTTTAACTTTATTCTTCCGTTTACGTACATATAAAGGATAAACAAAATTTAACAAACTCAACACAAAACAACAAGGCGGAAGACTCCTGTCGGGTCCATCAATGTGGACGACACAGCCTGGAAAATAAAGCACAAAATAAGGACGTGTGTAATGCGCATATCAAAGGAGTGAGACACAGAGAAAGAGAGAAGGAAAAAAAAGCCAGAGAGAAAAAGAGAGGGAAGGAAAGAAAGGGAGTGAGAAAGGGAGAAGGGAGAGAGAGTGAGAGAGATAGAAGGAAAGGAAGGAAGAGAGTGAGAGAGAGAGTGATGAGAGGGAAGTAAGAGAGAGAGAGAGAGACACTGCCGCCCCTGCGCATCCATGACCAAATAATTACCTGCTGCCACCGGAGTGTCTACCAGTGGGCACTCCACATGCCCGTGAAAGCTCCAGGGCCCAGTCCCGCCACTATGGCTTGGTGCACATTATGTGGACCCGCTCCGCAGCCCAGCAGATCCCACACATGTCGCTGAGTCCTAAGTCATCAATGGCGGAGACCACATCAGCTTTTGGTGCCGCTAACCCTGTGCAACGCAAGTCAGTGCCATGTGGTGGTAGGCCGCTGACGGCCATACAATTTAGGGTGCGACTAACCCTGTGCAACTCAAGTCCGCGCCACGTGGTGGTAGGCCCCTGACGGCCACATCAGCTTCGGGTGGCACTAACCCTGTGCAACTCAAGTCCGTGCCACGTGGTAGTAGGCCCCTGACGGCCACATCATCTTCGGGTGGCACTAACCCTGTGCAACTCAAGTCCGCGCCACGTGGTGGTAGGCCCCTGATGGCCACATCAGCTTCGGGTGGCACTAACCCTGTGCAACTCAAGTCTGCGCCACGTGTTAGTAGGCCCCTGACGGCCATACAGCTCAGGGTGCGACTAACCCTCTGCGCAACTTTTCATGGACTCTTTATAATTGAGACCCGTGGAGCGTCCGCCGTCCAGTCAGCACCGGCAATAAAGGATGTGACGTTGTCGATCCATTATATTTGCGTGGTCACATGGCCTGTGACGCATGTGCCGGATGGGTGTGGTGTGTGTGCAAACCTGCCCTCAGGGAGTGGCCGTGACATGTTGACAACTAGACCACTGACCTGCACACCAACAGCGAGTACGCCTGCGACAGGTAGCTATGTGGGGGGTGTGAAAACACGTTTTCTCAATGGATTTTCCATAGGAAACTTTAGACAAGGCTACAGGTCAAACTGCTGAACGGAATTACGCCAAATTTGGTAGGGAGAAAGGTCTTGGTCCAGAAAGCGCGCTTTCTCGCATCGAGTGAAAATATAAAAGAAAGGTCCCGGGGGCAATTTAATATGCCGGAGCTCTGTCTGTGCGAGATAACCCTTTCATGCTCCCTCTGCCCAACATCACCACTTTGCAGCTATGCCGTTAGAAGCCAGTCCGTCGGCTCGCAGCTCTCTACCTTTGCGAGCTAGTACGCTGCTGTGCCTGTACCTCTGCGAGCTACTACGCTGCTGTTCCTTTGGGAGTGGACGGCTCGTAGTACTGCATCTGTGAGTCGAGTGGACGGGCTGCAGTTGTCCCTCCGCAAGCCTGGGTGCGAACTGTTCATAAGTCACACTACATAAGCATTGAAAAGCCATTTTGTGATTTAGTCCGTCAGCTGGCATCTGTCCGAGGCATTTCTGAAAACATAAGGGAGTTCTTTCTGTGAGAGATACCCCTTTCACGCTGCCTCTCCCCACATCAGCAGCACCCTCTTCCCACATTACCAACATACCCCCAACAACCTTCTTGGGCCCGGAATTGTCCCTGTGCGGTTGGACAAACAAGAATCTTAGTCATGTATAGATTTACCTATAAAACATTTTATTTAAACAAAACAACAACAAATAAAACTGAAGGGAGTCTGGTGCTGTGGTCGCTGCCACGAAGTAGGGGACACTGCCATTCAGGACTCAGGACACAGTTCCACATGTGGGATCGGCTTGTATTGAACAGGGTTAGTGGCACCACGTGTCGCGCCTTGTGTTGTACAGTGTTAGTGGCACCACGTGTCGCCGGCCTTGCATATGGAAATATGCCTCACTGATCGAAGGGAGTCTGGTGCTGTGGTCGCTGCCACGGACTTGGGGTCACTGCCATTCAGGACTCAGTACACAGTTCCACATGTGGGATTGGCTTGTGTTGAACAGGGTTAGTGGCACCACGTGTCGCCGGCTTGTGTTGAACAGGGTTAGTGGCACCATGTGTCGCGGCTTGTGTTGAACAGGGTTAGTGGCACCACGTGTCCAAAATTCGAATTGCGAGCTCTGCTGCCCACAGTGTAGACTGCTAATGAGTGTTCGTTTGCAATAGAAGATGAATTTGGTGATTGTACTAAAGCTATAACTGATATAAAAATAGTTCATGAAGCAAGGATACTAAAAGGATATTATGTAGGTTTTAGGCCTGTAGTTACTTGCCTACTGAACTCTGTAATTAATTAATCAAGACTTCATTTTAATTGTGAGCCCTGATGACCGCAGTGTAGGCCAGAGGTAGCGGTCAGCAAGGACCCATAGCCACGTGGCGTTGAGTTGAGGTGCACAGTTAGTGGCACCAGAAGCATTGAGAATGTATGAGCCTGTGATGCTGCTTGGTGCGGACGGGCCACACTGGGAGCAATGTCTCTTGCCTACTGGACTGCGTCATCTGCAATTGCGACTGTATCTGAATTGTGAGCCCTGCTGACCGCAGTGTAGGCCAGAGGTAGCGGTGAGCAAGGGCCCACAGCCATGTGCATAGGTTGGTGGCCTCACCGGCCTGCGTAGTTCAGGTTCAGTGGCACCACGTGTCGCCGGCCTTCCATATGCAAATACGCCTCACTAATCGAAGGGAGTCTGGTGCTGTGTTCGCTGCCACGAAGTTGTGGTCACTGCCATTCAGGAGTCAGGACACAGTTCCACATGTGGGATCGGCTTGTGTTGAACAGGGTTAGTGGCACCACGTGTTGCCGGCCTTGCATATGGAAATATGCCTCACTGATCAAAGGGAGTCTGGTGCTGTGGTCGCTGCCACGGACTTGGGGTCACTGCCATTCAGGACTCAGGACACAGTTCCACATGTGGGATCGGTTTGTATTGAACAGGGTTAGTGGCACCACGTGTCGCGCCTTGTGTTGTACAGGGTTAGTGGCACCACGTGTCGCCGGCCTTGCATATGGAAATATGCCACACTGATCGAAGGGAGTCTGGTGCTGTGGTCGCTGCCACGGACTTGGGGTCACTGCCATTCAGGACTCAGGACACAGTTCCACATGTGGGATCGGCTTGTGTTGAACAGGGTTAGTGGCACCACGTGTCGCCGGCTTGTGTTGAACAGGGTTAGTGGCACCACGTGTCGCGGCTTGTGTTGAACAGGGTTAGTGGCACCACGTGTCCAAAATTCGAATTGCGAGCTCTGCTGCCCGCAGTGTAGACTGCTAATGAGTGTTCATTTGCACTTGAAGATGAATTTGGTGATTGTACTAAAGCTATAACTGAAATAAAAAAAGTTCTTGAAGCAAGGATACTAAAAGGATATTATGTAGGTTTTAGACCTGTGATAGTTACTTGCCTATTGGACTCCGTAATTAATGAATCAAGACTTAATTTTAATTGTGAGCCCTGATGACCGCAGTGTAGGCTAGAGGTAGCGGTCAGCAATGGCCCATAGCCACGTGGCGTTGAGTTGAGGTGCACAGTTAGTGGCACCAGAAGCATTGAGAATGTATGAGCCTGTGATGCTGCTTGGTGCGGACGGGCCGCACTGGGAGCAATGTCTCTTGCCTACTGGACTGCGTCATCTGCAAACGCGACTGTATCTGAATTGTGAGCCCTGCTGACCGCAGTGTAGGCCAGAGGTAGCGGTGAGCAAGGGCCCACAGCCACATGCATAGGTTGGTGGCCCCACCGGCCTGCGTAGTTCAGGTTCAGTGGCACCATGTGTCGCCGGCCTTCCATATGCAAATTTGCCTCACTAATCGAAAGGGAGTCTGGTGCTGTGGTCGCTGCCACGGACTTGGGGTCACTGCCATTCAGGACTCAGGACACAGTTCCACATGTGGGATCGGCTTGTGTTGAACAGGGTTAGGGGCACCACGTGTCACCAGCTTGTGTTGAACAGGGTTAGTGGCACCACGTGTCGTGGCTTGTGTTGAACAGGGTTAGTGGCACCACGTGTCGCCGGCTTGTGTTGAACAGGGTTAGTGGCACAATGTGTCGCGGCTTGTGTTGAACAGGGTTAGTGGCACCACGTGTCGCCGGCTTGTGTTGAACAGGGTTAGTGGCACCACGTGTCACCGGGTTGTGTTGAACAGGGTTAGTGGCATCACGTGTTGACGGTCTTCCACAGTGTATGCCGGAGGCAGCGGTCAGGAAAGGCCCACAGCCACGTGACGTTGACTTGAGCTGCACAGATTGGGAGCATACAGTCTTCTTAACCGATTATACTCTCTTACACAATTTGCATCGGCACTAATCTTGAATTGTTAGCCCTGCTAACCGCATTGTAGGCCGGAGGAAGCGGTCATCAAGGGCCCACAGCAACGTGGCGTTGACTTGAGCTGCACAGAGTTAGTTACTTGAAGCACTTAGCATGTGCGCAGTCAGCGATGATGCGTGGTCCGGGCTGGCCGCACTGGTAGCAATGTCTGTTGCCTACTGGACTGCGTCATCTGCAATCGCGAGTCGCTCTGAATTGTGAGCCCTACTCACCGCAGTGGAGGCAGGAGGCAGCAGTGAGGAAGGGCCCACAGGCACGTGTTGTTGACTTGAGCAATGTCTGTTGCCTACTGGACTGCGTCATCTGCAATCTCGACTCCATCTGAATTGTGAGCCCTACTGACCGCAGTGTAGGCCGGAGGCAGCGGTCAGGAAGGGCCCACAGCCACGTGTTGTTGGCTTGAGCAATGTCTCTTGCCTACTGGACTGCGTCATCTGCAATCGCAACTCGATCTGAATTGTGAGCCTTGCTGTCCGCAGTGTATATCGAAGGCAGTAGTTTGTACAGACATAAGTCCGCGGTGCTGTGCCGCTGGGGGCCTGTGTGGCGGAAGCCAGCGATCGGCTGAGGAGGCTGGCGGTCACATCGGCGGCCTCGTGGCAGGGTGAGGGGCGCCGCCCTGGCAGACGCTTTGGCCTTCCCACAAGTGAACCACGCCCAGAGCTCCGGCCTATTTATTCACACTCCTACGCTGAAGTGGCGTACGTCGGACCAGCCCACTCCGGTTACGCTTATGCTTACAGGGGACGACGACACAGCTACATGACTGAGATCTTCCCTAGTGCTTGACGTAATATGGTTGGGTCCACTGTCCACAACACTAGGAGCACCAGTAGTATTTGTGCACATGGAGAGGTGTGTGTTCTGCATACTGAGATGTGTCCAGCACATCATCGCTACACTTTGCATTGTGTGCATTGTTAAACATGGGTGAATTGCTTCCTTCACATATAGTTTGTTCACACCTGTCCCAATATTCAGCTATTGTGTGGCTGAGGGGCCATGCCGTTTTCGGAAAGTTCGCTGTCTTGTTCTGCGCTGCCTCGGTGGTAGGGGGGATCCTGGGGGTGGTGGTGGGTGTTGTGGTGTTCTTGGGTGTCGGAGCTGCTTGATCAGTAGGTCTATGACATGTGCTGGTCTTCAGATGTGGCTCTGGGCTGGGCTCCCTTTCATACTGTATGTAGTTGTTTAATATTTAAAAAACAAGAAGACATTATATAGTTTAAATAACAAATTAAAAAAAATACAGTAGGGAGAGGGGTGGTACGGGGGGGGAGGTCCTGAGGGTTGTGGCAGTGGGTGTTGTGTCCTTCTTGGGTGTCGGAAAAACTATAGGTTAAATGAACATTATAATTAGAAGTTAGCATTAAAAAAAACATTGAAATTCATACATAGACCATCAATATAGTATCAAAATCATACTCTTTAAAGAACCCAAGCCAAAATGCATATAAACAATAATAAAGCGCTAGTGCGCCAGAACTCGTATTGCACCAAAATTGAAATTGAAATTGATTTGAAGTCAGTTAAGTCCCAGTGGACATACCCAGTGAACTATTTCACCTCAATTAATAAAAAAGTAAGAGTGATAAATGTTCCGAAAGTTTGATCTACTCTCATCATTCCGCTGTCATTCCGCAGCTTGACACCGTTGTTCCAACTCGTTTACCACAATTCCCAATAAAGAAGATCTGAAAAAATACATATAACAAGAAAGTGTCACACAAAGTGAATCTAAAACAATTTTACAAACAACAAAATACGAAGGCAGCAAATAAGATAAAAGCCATAAAAACTATGAAATGCACGCTACAGATACTGAGTATTTAACTACACTAAGGGGCTTCCCTAATTGATCATTCACCCAAATGAACTGCTAGTTCTTCATCAATATTATGCCCTGACGGCTGTACTGTCTGGTATTCAATTATCAATCTGGACTCAAGGCGTCTTAATTCGAGGACTCTATGCCCACCCCTCTCTCTCACTGGGATACTGTCTAAGACACAAAAGGAGAGGAGACTAGTGTTCTGTTTATGCAACTCCTTAAAATGTCTAGCTATTGGGTATTGCTTGTCATCTTTTTTGATCGCCCTTAAGTGTTCTAGAACTCTTTTTTTGGCAGGATGGATAGTGCTGCCAATATAGTACTTTTGGCACGGACACTTAAGGGCGTACACAGCATAATCGGTGTTGCATGAGACATGTTTGCTTATAATGAAGGGTTTACAATTGGCCGACAATTTGACCACTTTGCAGTTCCTGCTATATTTACAAGCCTTACATTTATTACAAGTATAAAATCCACGCACCGGGTTTGCCTCTGGTTTGGTGATTGATGCCACAGTGCTTTGACATATAATGTCTTTAAGTGATTTGGCCTTTCTATATGTAACCTGTGGATAATGCTCTACTACTGCAGAGAGATCTTTATCTGTTTTAAGGATTCTCCAGAACTTGTTGAGACATTCTCTAACTTCATGTGCCTGATTGGAAGAGGTAGTGATTAACCTGATCTTAGTCTCTGGATCATTGCCAGTGGTCTCAACTATTTTTGCTTTCAGTAGATCACTTCTCTCTCTTTTTTCGACTTCTACACAGGCTTTATTGATATCGTTCTGGGTGTAGCCTCTTTCTAAAAAGCGTCTGATCATTGTCTCTTTTTCTATTTCATATCCCAGGGCGTTGCTGCAATTTCTCTTGGCTTGCAGCAGCTCACCCAGGGGAATGCTACGTATCAAATTCTTGGAATGGCAACTATCCGCGTGAAGCAGACTGTTGCCTGCCGTTTCTTTTCTGAATAGATAACTTTCCAGACGTTTTCCTGCGACTACCACTTTAAGATCCAAGAATTCAATCATCTCTTTCTCAATCTTACTGCTGAATTTTAGATTAAGAGTGTTGTCGTTGAGAAAATCAACAAACTGATTAGCTTGTTCGGCAGTGCCCTTCCAAACACAAAAAATGTCATCGATGTATCTCACCCATGTAACGACACACTCTTTATACATGGGTAAAAAAGTGGTGACCTGCTCCTCCCACCAGCCTAGGTAAAGACCCGCAAAGCTGGGAGCGAAGCAGGTCCCCATTGCAGTCCCGAGAATCTGACGATATATCACTTTGTCAAAGATAAAGAAATTTTGCGTGAGGCATTTGTACATCATGTCGATGATCATCTCTGTATGAAACAGATATGAGATCGATCGACTTCTAAGGAAATGATGACAAGCCTTGATCCCTGCCTCATGAGGGATACATGTATAAAGGCTTGTGACGTCAAGGCACATCAATAAAAATTGATCATCCCACTCAATTTGGTCAATCACCCTTAAAAAATCACTCATGTCCTTCACAAAGGACGGTAAACCCTGAACTAGTGGTTGCAAATAAAAATCAACATATCTTGAGGTATTCTCAAAACAGCTACCTCTAGAAGACACAATTGGCCTACCGGGGGGATTTGTACTATTTTTATGTAGTTTGGGGAGTAGGTAGAGTGCCGCGAGTTTGGGATACTTGCATTTGAGGAATTCATATTCCTCCCATTCCAGCAGCCCTCGTTCCCTCCATCTTCCCAGCTGTTCCTGATATGACTTATTAGCCTCTTCATATTTAGTTCTAGTAGTGACTTCGTAGTTGTCTCTGTCATTAAGTTGGCGATAGCCTTCATTAAGGTACATCGCTTTAGACATCACAACCACGTTACCCCCTTTATCTGATTTCTTGACCACTATATTCGTGTCATTCTTAATGGATTGAATGGCTTCAAACTGATCTTGACTTAGGTTATGCCTTCCAAATTGTTTCTTTTTGCATACTTTATCTAGCTCATGTGTGACTCCCTTTTCAAAGACATCTATAGCATCGTTAGTTATCTGGGGGAGGAAAATTGATTTAGGTTTAAAACCGCTGACATGGCACAGATCTAAATGGATGTTATCATTAATCAAGTTGAGGTAAGGGTCATCAATACACTGGTCACTACCCTCCTATTGATACATACTGTGTAGTAATTCAATATCCCCAATACTGATATTGCTCGGTACCAGTGATGTTTTGGTATTTGAGTCAGTGACTCTGGTTGCAAACCATTTTCTAAGTCTGAGTTTGCGAGTAAATTGGAAAAGGTCAATACGGCTTTGTGTATAGTCAAAGCCCCTAGTGGGGCAAAAAGAAAGGCCCAGAGAGAGAACCTCAATCTCCGCTGGGCTCAGGTCCCGACCTGAAAGATTGATGACTGTTCTTATGTCATTCATTTTGACTTTTGTTGGCCCCTTGTTCTGCTTCCCACAGGGCTGTCGACATCTCTTCCTGATTTTAAGATGTTGTTTCCTTCTCCTCTCCCGCCTCGTCCGTGTCCTCTGTAGCCTCCGGTACTCTGCTTGTGTTGGGTTATCATTCTTCCCTGTGCCATAAGAGTAAACTCGTTTAAAGTCTTGTCTTTTGGGCCAAGGTGCTCCGGAATAGCCGATGCGTCACTTTCATAATTGTCGCTGTCACCAGTTTCGCTCTGCTCACCTGTTTTGTCAAGGTCTTCTGACCTTGAAGTGACTATTCGTACTCTTTTCTTTGGTTTAACCGTTTGTGCTTGTTGCTGATTTCGCAGATGATCGTATTTCTTGGCGAAGGTGAGTATTTGGCCTTTATCGTAATCGACCTGATCACGATAAAATTTGCGCTGTTTCTTAGCGTTGATGTCTTCCTCTATTTTTTCAAGTTTTGTTTCCATTTTTGTCATGTCTAACTGGAAGTCTTCCGGTGTGCACAGAGACTTTAATTGTGTTGTTAAATTTTCTATTTCGATTGCTAGTCTCTCGCAATCCTTCTTGGCATATTTTACAAGTAAACCCAACATGATTGAGGAGGAGTGATGACTATTTGCCGCCCATTCGTCCACCAGCTCAGGGTCGGGGTTGTTAAAAGTCGGAGTAATAAAAATCCTGAGTCCTCGTGGGACCCTTCCTACGTCGATATACTTTTGCAAGGTGGTCGCCTCCCACCATTTAGTTTGTTCCGACTTAAGGGCTCTCCACAATTTGTCCCACAGCTGTCTCTTATTTTGGGTGACAGGTCTATCGGGCGCCCCCTCTGTGACCTCAGTATCGTCATTGGTAATTTCCGCGTCAAACATTCGTGTGGCTGCTTCGCTGCGCTTCGCATTCCTCTCCAGTGCCATAGTTGTTGATCTCAAAGTTAATAGACGCTCGTACTGCGTCTCTGCTTAGGGCGGTCTTAGGGAAGTCTATGATCAATGACAATCCCAAAAGAACTCTGTCTGCCCTCTCGCTGAACAATATCTTTTCGCATCAAAAGCAGCTGCGCGCTTACCGTGTAATCGGTGCCTCAGTCCAGGAATTTTACGTCTTATTGCGACTCCTCCTGTATTCGGCTCTCACACACGGTATAGCGCTCCTCCAAACCAGCAGGGCGGGCAAGAGTCGATTAAGTAAATCCACAAAAGTTCATCGCTTCAACTCGAGCCTCATGAGACGGCGGGCCGTGACGGGTTAGCAAAACCCATAACATCCATAATTCATCGTTATTGTACCACACACAATGATCCACAGCACCCAAATGATGTAAGCAGACTTTTATTCGGCAATGGCACGACTCAACGCGTTTCGGAAACCAAGTTTCCTTGTTCACGAGTGTTGAGGTTGTGATACACAGTGATTTAAATAAACATCACGTGACTTGTGACTACAAAAGTGAAGAGTGAAAACAGACTTCTAAAATAAAAAGACGTAATGCACCATAACGTAGTTAAACACAATATTCATTCATACTACTGTTAACAGGTTAGCGGTACAAAACATACCATAAATCATATATGGGTGATAACTGAGTAACCAGTACACAAAATATAAAGCAAACATCTAATGCATACAGCGGAACAGAATGTGTTGGTATTTTAGTTTTTTCATTCACTCAACTTTATTGTTTCCCAAATGTCTTTTAGGAAAAAAGTTCACTAAATCTCTAATTCGAATTGATGCACACAATTCATTCGGTGGTGTTACCGCTAGGTTGATTGTGGATATATTTCTTACATCACATGTTGTGAAAGAAAGCGGGATTTTATAGGGTTCTGTAGTATTTGCACAGCGCTTGGTCATGTATACGGTTAAATACATAGACCATCAATATAGTATCAAAATCATACTCTTTAAAGAACCCGAGCCAAAATGCATATAAACAATAATAAAGCATAATAAATGTAAGGCTTGTAAATATAGCAGGAACTGCAAAGTGGTCAAATTGTCGGCCAATTGTAAACCCTTCATTATAAGCAAACATGTCTCATGCAACACCGATTATGCTGTGTACGCCCTTAAGTGTCCGTGCCAAAAGTACTATATTGGCAGCACTATCCATCCTGCCAAAAAAAGAGTTCTAGAACACTTAAGGGCGATCAAAAAAGATGACAAGCAATACCCAATAGCTAGACATTTTAAGGAGTTGCATAAACAGAACACTAGTCTCCTCTCCTTTTGTGTCTTAGACAGTATCCCAGTGAGAGAGAGGGGTGGGAATAGAGTCCTCGAATTAAGACGCCTTGGGTCCAGATTGATAATTGAATACCAGACAGTACAGCCGTCAGGGCATAATATTGATGAAGAACTAGCAGTTCATTTGGGTGAATGATCAATTAGGGAAGCCCCTTAGTGTAGTTAAATACTCAGTATCTGTAGCGTGCATTTCATAGTTTTTATGGCTTTTATCTTATTTGCTGCCTTCGTATTTTGTTGTTTGTAAAATTGTTTTAGATTCACTTTGTGTGACACTTTCTTGTTATATGTATTTTTTTCAGATCTTCTTTATTGGGAATTGTGGTAAACGAGTTGGAACAACGGCGTCAAGCTTTGCAATGACAGCGGAATGATGAGAGTAGATCAAACTTTCGGAACATTTATCACTCTTACTTTTTTATTAATTGAGGTGAAATAGTTCACTGGGTATGTCCACTGGGACTTAACTGACTTCAAATCAATTTCAATTTCAATTTTGGTGCAATACGAGTTCTGGCGCACTAGCGCTTTATTATTGTTTATATGCATTTTGGCTCGGGTTCTTTAAAGAGTATGATTTTGATACTATATTGATGGTCTATGTATTTAACCGTATACATGACCAGGCGCTGTGCAAATACTACAGAACCCTATAAAATCCCGCTTTCTTTTACAACATGTGATGTAAGAAATATATCCACAATCAACCTAGCGGTAACACCACCGAATGAATTGTGTGCATCAATTCAAATTAGAGATTTAGTGAACTTTTTTCCTAAAAGACATTTGGGAAACAATAAAGTTGAGTGAATGAAAAAACTAAAATACCAACACATTCTGTTCCGCTGTATGCATTAGATGTTTGCTTTATATTTTGTGTACTGGTTACTCAGTTATCACCCATATATGATTTATGGTATGTTTTGTACCGCTAACCTGTTAACAGTAGTATGAATGAATATTGTGTTTAACTACGTTATGGTGCATTACGTCTTTTTATTTTTTATTTTAGAAGTCTGTTTTCACTCTTCACTTTTGTAGTCACAAGTCACGTGATGTTTATTTAAATCACTGTGTATCACAACCTCAACACTCGTGAACAAGGAAACTTGGTTTCCGAAACGCGTTGAGTCGTGCCATTGCCGAATAAAAGTCTGCTTACAGCATTTGGGTGCCGTGGATCATTGTGTGTGGTACAATAACGATGAATTATGGATATATATATATATATATATATATATATATATATATACATATATATATATATACATATATATATATATATATATATATATGTTTATTCTTCTGAAAAATATATTTTATATTTGTAATAAATATGCATATTCTCAATATATATTAAATGTTGAATATATTTTTAGAATATAAATTCACAAGAGATAAATATATATAGGTATATATATATATAGACATATATATATGATTCAATGATTTAATGTGTGCATGTTTAAATAATTGTGTTTTGTATGCTATGTATGTATAAATACATATATATATATATACACACACACTCACACATGCATAATATATATGCACACATTGTTATATAAATAATTAAAATCTTTGAATATATATTCAAAAATGTTAATGTATGTATATATTGATGTATTCATATATTTGTGTGTATATTAGGTATGTATTTATGATATATCATCTTCCTTAACATACGTAACAAAAAATGCAGTTGTAAAATATATATGTATGTCTATATATGTATTTTGATAAATTTAAAATGTTATTTATTTGACCACTCCTTTGCAGCAAAGGATGTGGATGTCGACAGACGTGTCCTCAGGTGTAAAAAGGACATTTATCTATGTCATGGTAGTACCATGTTTGCACAGAATGTGGCTCATATCAGAGGTTTTTAATGTTGATTTGTGCCACTCGCATAAATAAATGCACTTTTGAATCAGAGAGTGCCTGTACCCACTGTCTTTATTTCAAACGAGTGGGCATGGTTTCTTTGTACACTTTTGGGTGTGAAATAGGGTTGGGCGGAACTCACAAGGTGGCCCAAGAACTCCATGTGATTCCACGGTATTCCACCTAACCCTGCCTAACATGCAGCTTTCAGAGTCCTCTCCCCAGCAGGGCTCACGGTAAATGTAGCAACTGCAAAAGGTTCACCCACTCTTTGGTAAAGTGTCTTAAGTGATCTTTTAAAGTAAAAGGTGACATGTTTTGACAGTCAAATCAACCATGGGAAGGTACAGCACGAGACATCAACATAGGGCTACACCAGAGGAAAAGTGGTCACATCTGCTTAAACTTGCTGACGCCACACCTAAAATAGGCAGTGTCCATTCTGTGCAAAGCCTTCCTCCGACATTCCAAGGGAAGCAGTCCACAAAATATAGCTCCAATTTAAAGCTAAACAAACTCCAGTCACCAGACTACATTAAGTCTCCAGCCCCACTACACTCACAGGTTTGGCCCCACCATCCGTTCCCCCTAACCGGACTCGCCAGATTGGTGGTTGTCAGGATGTCACCCACCTTGCACACTTAACTGTAGGTTCCGCTGCCACCCTCTGGATGAGCTTGAAGTCTTGCTGCGAGTTCCTTCTGAGGATGTCAGCCTTTAGCTGGCCCAGCCCATCCATACTCTGTGCGGCGATGCCCCGGCTGGGGGAGACCTCATCAGTGTCCCTGGCTCAAGTTCACTACTGGCCACTGGACACAAAAAATGCACCTCTGAGGTGGAGAAGCTTCGATGCAGGCAGAGCCGAGGCTGCCCAGGCAGTCGGATTCGTGAAAACTTCTGGAGCTCAGTCTGCCATTGCCAGAGGTCAGTTAGTGGCCCTTGCACAGCTTTGTCGGTGGTTCCCACAACTTTATCAACCGAGGCACTGGGATTTTGGCATACCACAGACAGCTGTGCCTAACTCTGCCATGAAATGTCACACGCACACCACCCTGCATGTACCCCGCTCACTGACACCCAAGAAAATCATCTCCCCTTTCTACTCAGGCATTTCCGCCAGAGAACTTTTACTGGAAAAAAACAAAAGACATGAATGATCGAAACTCAAGAAATAAGGCCCCCCGCTGGATGCTCATGAGTGAGCCAGTGTGGGGTTAAGAATTGAGTCTGCAGAGGAGGCGAAGTACACACAGGAATGACAAAGGGGAGTCATGCGGAAACATGACCCACCACTGAACTTTGGAGATGCTGTGCAACTGCTAATGCGTTGCATCCAGGAGGCACACAAACCAATATTGATTTGCTTGTCAAACAGAGATTGTATCCATTACAGCTCACAGACAGACACACCTTCCAGCCTCGGCTCTTCCTCATCTTCGGGACATGTGCACACCTCAGAGATGAGTGCGTAGCAAAGCGCGACAGTGCTGAATCGGTACATCCGAGAAATAAAACCATAAATGCCTGGCAGTAATCCACAAGTTTGAGTCAGCAAAACTGGCTGTTTGTACATTAGGGGTCGGCGCCGGTAAAATCTGCCATGTGGCATTGGCAGAGTTTTTGTCAAACTCTGCACTCCAAGCGGAGCACGGAGTGGCAAACTCTGCAAACTCTGCAGGCGGAGTGGAGTTTATCACCCACCCTTAGTGTGAACTCTAAATGTTGTCCAAGTAGTAGTGGGGCAGGCTGCCACTGCCTGCCTGACAGTAACGGTGTAGGACTAGAAGATTTGGTGGGATGTTGAGCAGATTCTGTTCCACAGTGAGCCAGGTGGGTGCTTGGGCTAGGTTAAGGGATGTCACTAAGATAGTCTGATATCAGAGGTTTTGGTGACCTCTGTGACTTTATGGTGCTAACGCAGTTTGCATATCCATGAGGTGCAGTACGCAAAGGGAGACTAACTTTGCCCATCAATAGAAACATTTTGTGAAGTGAGTGGAATAGCAATATCATTGTAGGAAGCAAACAATGTGTAGGAAAGAGAACTGATTTTAGAGAGGAGGTTGAAGGGAGGAATATGATTGGTTAGTCAGACAGTACAATGCTTTAATGCCCCTTTGTGGAGACTACTACTAATTATTGTCCTCTTTATCCTTCCTCTTTTTAGAAGAACCGAAGAGAGCCAATTTGGGAAAAGAAGGGGAAGGTCGCCAGTAACACCAGCACTTATGAGGCCCAAGTAGGCAGTGATGCTAAGGAAGATGAGTTGGCCACCAAAGTCACTCCTGCTGGCACTGGCAAGTAATGTTTATTATTTGTTTTTACTTTGAACTATTCCCACCTATTGTGTAATATGGCAATGTGTATTTTTCATTTTTCCAACTTTCCTTGGACTCTTTTAATGTTTGTTATCCCCACATATTACCTTATGTTTTCTATATTTCCTCTTTCTGCAGCTGACTTCCTCGTTAGCTTATTTGCCCCACCCCTTTGTGTTACCGTGACAGAAAACTGTACCTCACCCCTCTTGTACATATGTCCGCTCCATCTCTATGCGTTGCAGTACACGAAGAGAGACTGACTTTGACCATAACTTTCAGAGTGTCAAAATTTTGAAACTGTATGAAACAAGGGGAGGAGCAAATTCATTTGTAGGAAATTGTGCAAGATAGGGAAACTATTTTATTTTTAGGGAGAAACTGAAAGGAAGTAAAAGATTGCTTAGTCAGGTAGTAGATTTGTTTGCCTCTAAAATGCCATTTTTTTTAAAGAGTTCTATTAATATGTACTATTCAGACTCCTCTTTTTTTTCCTCGTTTCTGGACAGCCTACCACCACCACTGACCTCCCCTTGCCCCATATGATTGAAGCAGCCTCCACCTCTGCTAGTAAGTCATGTTGAATATTTTCTGTTTTTCAACTAGTATTCATAAGGGTCTTCTGTATTCTCTCTAACTTCCCTCTATCTACTTTAGTGTCTGGTTTAACCATGCACACCTGCCTCTTAGTGTTTTGTTTTATATTCTTCAAGTTTCTGCACCTAACCTTCTCCTGTCTGTAGCTTTTTTCTCCCTGCCTTTTTAGTAACCTTACCCTTGCCTTTCATTTGCACGCCCAGTCTTGTAAGGTGTTATTGAGCAAACACTCCATTGGACAGGTGGGAAACAGCCATCACATCGCATGTGTTACAACGCATGCGATTACAACGCGGTCGTTACAACGACCGTGTTGTTACATCGCAGTACCATTACAACGCAAGTCGGTACAATGACTTGCTGTAGGAGGCGCTCTAAACTAAGGAATAGTAAAAGTTACTATTCCAACACCTTCCCTACTGATGCACACACTGGAGTTGGAATAGTAAATTATACTATTCCTAAGTCCAGCCCGCCCCCTACAGCAAGTCGTTGTAACGACTTGCGTTGTAATGGTACTGCGATGTAACAACGCGGTCGTTGTAACGACCGCGTTGTAATCGCATGCATTGTAAACGCATGCGATGTAAATGACTATATTTGGACAGGTACAGAGATGTTTATCAAGGACCCCAACAGAATGCCATGTCATACAAGGTTCACTGATGTCATGACAGCACAGCATGGCAAGATACCACTATATGTCTTTTCCATACCCTTCTGCACCCTTGTTAGACCCGTTAGACTTGGGGGGGTCTTCCCCCAAACTTTTTGCCTACTTACCTTCATTTGTCTGCTGAAGATCGTTTTTGTTGGCCTTAGGACTCTGTGCACTTTACCACTGCTGACCAGTGCTAAAGTGCTTGTGCTCACTCCTCTAAACATGGTGACATTGGGTTACACCTGACTGACATAGTTAATTTAATTACAAGTCCCTTGTAGAATGGTATACCAAAAACCCAGGGCCTGTAAATTAAATGTCACCCACTTAAGTAGCCCCTCTAAACCTGTTCCAGGTCTGTCATTGCAGCTTGAATGCAGTTTAAAAATGCCAATTTGACTTGGCAATATAGCCCATTAACCAAGCCTTAAACTCCTATTTTATTGCATATCAGTCACTCCTAATGTGGGCACTAGGTAGCCCATATGGCAGGGTGCATTCTAATTAATAGGTTGGACATGTACTGGTAGTACAAAAATGTTTTATCATTTTTCATTACTGTAAGGCCTATCTGTCCTATAGGATAACATGGGATTGCCTTATTACATTTAATAAGTGCTACCTTTTGACTGAGGACAGATAAGCAATTCATGTTTGGTATCTATGAAATTGTAATTAAAAATCTTCTTTAATGGTAATTTCGGATTTTAAATTTACAATAGTGGGATTGGGTGTGCCTGTATGGGTCATCTGCTGGCAGGATGAGGTGGCAGAGCTATGCAGAGCCCCACTTGCAACTGAATAGACTGTGCTCTTACTTCACACAAAGGGCTTGTCACCTCCCCATTGTCTCTGTAGCTAACGTGGAGCCAGGGCAGGGTAGTCAGGAAAGAGAAACCTCTAGAAGTTTCTCCCAACTTCAAAGAAGGCACCAGGTATGAAAATCGGACCCTCAGATCCACTCTTCAGTTCACTTTCTGGACCTGCAGAAGGACTCTCAAAGGACTGCCTTCTGCTGTGACCTGCTGTGTACTCCACAAGACTGCTTAGCTGCACCTGGAAGGACTGCTTTGCTGCCTGGAGTCAGCTTTGAACCCTCATAGGCCAGCCCTGCAGTTTGAGCCATTCAACTACACCTAAACCCAGGACTATAAGAGTGACTCCAAGGGCTAGTTTGGTGGCCTCCCAATCAGAGCCACAGGGACATAAAAGAGTCTCACCATCTTGCACCTACAGCTGGACCCAGCCTGAGTGAGTCCTGAACCCCCATGTGGTGTCCCACCAGTCCTGAACCCTTGGCTGTGGTGATAAAAGTGCTCAGATAACCAAAATCCCAAACTTGGGAAAACATTTGGCTAAAAACTTCTCTGAGAACCAAGGGAAGACTGAGACCAGCCTGCTCATTGATGCGCCCGAGTTGCTTCATCGGTCAGACTGACTTTGCGACTGCTGCAGCTGCATTATTCTCTTCAGCAGCAAATCATGTTCAGCGGTCCTTCACCAAAGAGGTATCTGACCTCCTGGAACTGTCTTCGGCTACAGCCTCCTGCCTCATCCCGGTGGAGGTTTTAAACTTCCATAAAAGTGAATAAGTCCGAGCTTAGAAATCTTCACTGGGACTTCATCCAGCGGCTCACCTACGGCAATGCTCCCTCCTCAGCCACTGCCTACAGCCTTGCCAAGCTGAACTTTACCTTCACAGAACATTTTTCCTAAATTGTTCTAAGTCCAAAGGAAAGCGCCGACTGGGCCCAATCCACTTCTTGTATTCGACCCGTGTTCCATTACGATCGGCCATATTTTTCGACTTTGTCCTAGTCTCATGCAACTAGATGTCCACGTTTGGCGCTTTGATCTTTTAGGTGCTAGTTTTTACAAAAAACTTCAGAAATTGATAACTCCAGTTCTACTGATCAGATTTTTGTTATTTTGGTGTCAAATCATGTATTAAAATGTACCCTATTTTTCTAAATTGGTGTGGGATTTCTCTTGGGTTGTGTTTTTACTCTATTACTGTTTGTGGGTCCCTTATAAATACTTTAAACATTGCCTCTAATTTAAGCCTGACTGCTGTTTGTGCCAAGCTGCCCAGGATTAAGCACAGGTTACATTAGTGACTTTCTGTGGTTCACCCTGCCAGGGATTGTGGCTGTTGCTTGATAAAGGCTCACTCCCTAGTCAACCAACAACCCAATTTCTCACTGCCCACTGTTGCTTTTCTGAACCTTTCAGAACTACGTCTCTAATTATGAAAAAATAGTATATAGCATTGAATGGTTGATTACTTTCCTGATCCATTAAACCTTTCAAAATGATACTTTGGATAGTAGATAACCCAACATTAGTGATTTATTGCATTTGCAACTTGTACAAAGTAATGTGATGGTTACAAGTATCTAAATATGTGCATTACATTTCTGTATAGGACCGGAAGCAATCCTGCCTTCTGGGAGGACGGCAGAGGAGACCATCCAGCAGAGGGGGGAGGAGTGGCTGCTGGGACAACTGGTAAGTCACTTTCCTTTCTCAATGACAACTACTGCATTTGTTACAGTATTCTTCTGTATCTTTAAAGCCCACTTAGCAATTCATTTAAAATTATCCAGCCTCCTATGTTTCTATCTCATCGTCTCTACCATTCTATTGTTGAAAGGAAGGGTGCAGTGCCCAGTGCCCTCTCACCTACAACTTACCCAATTCTTCCTGTCCCACCCAGCCCATGAATTGTAATCCCATCCCTGTTTGTGCCAAATTTGTCCCACAGTTTCAGCTTAAGTGACTACTTTCATGGCTTCCATTACTGTTCCTTCTTCTATTTCCCATTAACCATGAGATTAAGCCTACTAGTATACGACACACAGCCAGTCTATAGCCAAACATAAACCTAGCCTAAGGTCTGTTGTTTAACTTACCTTACCCTACACTGCCACTTACTTGCCCCACAGCCAAAAGAAAACGTCTTTGTATAGCATTATTTTGGTTGGGGGCTTAGTCTGGATTCATACTCGGTTGGGACTGAGGAGGGATTAGGAAGAATTAGAGCAGGGTCAATGGAATTTATAATGTCATACCACTAGCTGTCCCAAAAAACACATGCTGCCCCTCCAGAATATCTCCATTAATGTTGCAAATTATAGTCAAGTAAATTGTGCAGCATTCATTTAATGTGCCATATGCATCTATACAATATACATTTATATTTCGCAGGCCATTCATTAATTACCACACATTAAGAGTGTGTTGCAGGTATCACCACGTGAAAACATTTGAAGTTTTCATCCTTTTCATTAAAAGAAATCTCTTTTTGATTATAGTGGTGATCTTGGATTAATTCATACCACACACTGCTACTGCATTATGGGATGTATGTAGGGGTAAAAAACATTTCCCTCTGACCAAGAATCGCATCAAAAGAATTCCAATTGCCCTAGGTGAACAGCAATGTTGGGCTACTCTACAATGTGTTAAGTACTACAATTCATGTTCTTTTTTTCATTTTTTCTTTGGATCATCTAGATATTCCTTGCCGGAGGACCTGCCCTGGACACCGCCTCCCGGTGGGACATAGCCACTCGGCTGCTCCTCCTCAAAATGAAGGCAACTGTGGTGGAGTACCACTGACTTGTGTTACCCAGGAGGAAGAGGCAGCCACTGCTGCCTCGGGACGCTAGGCGGAGGGACACTGTCAATAATATCACTGCCAGAACAGGCAGCTGAGGTTCCCAACCCCACAAGACACCCACCAACCATCACCATGGATTCTGCCCTCCTCCTGTAACAAATCCTGCGGGAACTGGAGGAGATAATCTGTAGCCAGTAGGACCTTTTGCGTTCGCTGGAGGCTGTGGAGTCCTATTTTTTATAAGGAGGGGACGGACTTGTTGTTGGAGGTGAACATGGATAGTACACTTGGGGACAGGGTTTTTGTGTTTTTTTGGGTTTGGGTGAGGGGGTGGGCCTATTGTGAGAGGAGAGGGTGCAAATGAGAGTTGGGGGCAGGGTTTTCTAAGTTTGGGTGAGAGGGTGGGCTTATTGTAGGAGGAGATGGTGGGAAATTTGTACATTTTTCTTAAATTAATAGGTTTTTATCTTCAATAATAGCTGTCTGCATTACTGGTTAGAGAAGCATCACACGCTGTTAAAGAGGAAGAGCTATCAAAGAAGTGATGACAGAGGATGTTCTCCGCACCTGTCCCATTGCAAATTATTTGTCCTACTGTGTCCATCCCCTCCCACCCTTGCTTGATCAGGCTGAGCAGCACCCACTCTCCCATCAGAGTAATTAATATTTGTATGCTACTTATTGCCCTTGCCATACCCTCTGTAGCTGGTGACCTCTAAAGGGGGCCGTCAACATACAGCAAAAACAAAAGTCCCTCCTTCCCAAGATTATTTTTTCTTATATGAGTAAATAAAGTGATGTCTGCTACCACTCCTACATACCTTAATGCAGGGTTTTGCAAAGGGCCTTCTTAATGCTAGTGGTAGTGGACCAATGGCGCTCTAGGGACAACATCAGAGACTTAGAACTGGACATCATTCTTATTCTAAATGAATCTGGTGAGGTGAACTAATGCATCACATCCAGCAAGTAGACTAAAAGAAAACACAAAATGAGTGGAAAATCCAAGACTGACACTACCATGATAAAACAACTTTCAGCAACATAGTGTTGAGCTACTTACTAAGGTAGGCATAATGAATCCCTCATGTCTCAGTAAGAGTCAGGAGAACTAAGTAGAATGTTACTTTAGTAGAATACATGGGCATAAATTGTTTGGACACATATTGTTATAAATAAGTCTCTATACTATGATGTCCCTTTTGTGCCTAGGTAGGAGGGTTGGTGTGGACAAATGTCCATTTTGGTAAACACCTCCTTTAGCAGTTGGTGTCCCTTTAACTACATCCCCCCCACCAAGTCTGAGATCAGTTGATGGTAGAAATTAACACTCAAATCAATTGATCTCACAACCTGGGGCAAGAGGGCTAGTAGTTTTGTGAATGGATGGGTAGGGGGAATTAGGAAAAGTGAGAGCTAGACAAACACAACATTCATCAAGTCGATGAGCCTGTCACATAACTTGTGGACGAAAGATGACTGTTCAGTTAGCAAAAGCAAACAGTCCTTCAGCCCCCAGACTCCCAAGTTATCTAATCGATTTGTTACCTAGGCTTGAAAAATGAAAAACAGGGAGGATCCGCACAGTTCAAAAGTAGTTAGGAAAAGAAAGATGACACTATAAACAAATGGACGGTGCATCTGCATTCTTCTGCCATTGTCCATCTTATGTCCAGAGCTGAACTGAAAAGCTGGAGCACTATGGACCATTCTTCTTCAGACAAGATGGCTTGTGGAGTGTAAAAGTAAAACGTCAATATTAGAGATTTAAGGTAAGCACAATGATGCCTAAGGAGCAAGAGGGCATAGGCTGGCCTTGTGGTGTGCTAGTAACTAAGAAGTTAGAAGAACTAATCTTGTACCACCAATCCCAGGCAACTAGTTTCATGTACCTGACTGATCACTCTAACAATAACAACATTTTGCTGTGTTCAGGCAAACAGACCACAAGTCAACCACTTATTTAGAGTTTGCCTTTGAGCCACTAATCAACACAACTCTCAAATCCACATGGGTAGGTCTCTTTGAATCCTCCTTTTCCCTCTGAAGCTGATAGGCAATGGTCCTTCTTGTGGTCATTGTCAACTGTACTTTAAGATTCATTTTACCTGAAAGAGATAGTGTTGACAAGAAAGTAAAAAGAATTTGAGGATTCATTTAGTTTTGGTAAATAAACTGACTGGCCTAAAAAGAATCTAGAGATGAAGGACTATAGTATATATCCAATTATCTGAACCACAAGTATTGATGTAGAATGATCCCCCAAACATTACATTATCAAGTGTAGCTTGACAGACCCTTCCATCCACCACAACATGAATCATTTATTTGGTAATACTCATAAGTGCAAGTAAGGTACCCTTTCCAAGTGTGGTGTCCCTATATGCCTGTCTTCTTCATGGAAGCGTTACACAATATAGGGCAGTTTTTTAAATCTGCAGTGGCAGCCCAGCAAGGAAATTAAATGAAGGATAGGGATGGGAGACATCTTCTTGTTCTTTAACTTCTTTTTTTAGAACTGAGGCTTTCTATTGCAGCAGACTGTCACCATTTGCTAATTTCAAAGTCAGAAGTTGAACCGAAGGTTGAATTAGTCTTTCTTAGCTCTCACCATTCAGCCAGCCCAGACCAAATAATTACTGTGTCCTCCATGATTAACTATCTGTCCCATGCGCACTGTTCCACTCTATTTCAGTTTAATTTTTATAATAGGAGGTGTAACCACACACCAAATATAAATTATGTATATTTTTTGTTTGTTTTTTTGAGCAAATCTACTATATCTTCTGTTATATTAGTCTGGAAAGTAGAGTTTGTCCTCAAACTCAGGGAGTTTATCCAGAGGCTAATCACTGGCCAAGCTTGAGATGTCAGACCAATTACCCTTGTCATCCTTGGTTGTTTCAGGAGCACTATGATACTTTGGAATGAAGTGTATGTTCATTTTAATCATCACCAATCTCTCCACATTTTGAGGCAATATACTTCTCCTTCTGACTGAGATAACTGCACCAGCTGCACTGAAAACATGCTCCAAAGAAACAGAGGCTATCGGACATGCAAGATACTTTATTGCAAGCCTGCTGAGCTCTAGCCACTATGCCCTCTAACCATTTCATTAGATCAATGGGTCATGATGTAGGTACACCTCTGTTGGTTCATCAGATAATCTTGGACCATCTTCTGAACTGTTATTGATGCTACCACTTATTGTGCCTGCACCTCTGCACTTGACTTAAGTCCTGCTGAATGAAACCAAACCAGTGTACAGGTTGGCTGTGAACTTGAAGCAATTGTTGCTGTGGGTTTTGGAGTAACTGGTGATGATGTTGAATGCTGCTGCAGAGACTGCGAGCCAGTAGCATCGCCGTGAGAGGAGGTTGAAGGCTGCACTTCAGAACTTCTGCTTGCCTTGAAATTTGCAGTGTTTTTTCTTTAGATCACTTGCTGTAATGGTGATCCAAGTCTTGTAAACAAAGACATCTGTTTCAGTAAAAGGAATGAAAGAGGCCTGCATTTTTTTTGTACCATAGCTCCAGTATTGTGGCACAGATGTAGTCTTTGGAGGACACAATCAATTTCTGCAGCCTTTGATTAGTGTTCAGGAGAAGGATTAAGCTATCCAACAATAAAGCTGCTTTTTCATTTACACTGGTGAAAGTTTGTTTCACCTTTTTCAAATGATCCTCTAGCAGATTTAACCGCAGGATTGCTTGGCTTATGGTACTGTCTTCCTCGCTGATTTCCCGTGTCATAATCTTGAAAGGAAATAGCATTTCTAGCAGGTCCTCCAGTAGCTCCCATTTGTCCACCTCCATTGTCATGGCTTTGGCAGTGGCTTCTCCTCTCCTTTGAATTACATACTCGTTTATAGACTTGTACTGCTGAAACAGGTGTTACAGCATGTAGTAAGTTGAAAATCAACATGTTGGCACCTTCTGTATGAGGGCTTTTACATGTAGTTTAGCTGGCTGAAAGATCCTCAACTGGTTTCAGGCTTTGAATAAATGACTGGAATGAGTGCATATTCTTTGGCAGGTGACCAGTATGCTGCTGACTTCTCATTCTTTTTTTAGAAAGTCCTGCACAATTAGGTTGATGTAATGCACTAAACACAGGACTCTAAAATATCCACCATCAGCCATGGCTTTGACTATATTACTGCCATTATCAACAAATCCAATTGTGAGACCTCTGGATTTAAGCCATTCAAAGACCTTGATATTAAACTCTTCCAAGCTGTTGGGTAGCTGTATGCGATTTCTCCATTGCGAACATTGCAACTGGTGCATGCTGCCAAATGCCCTGAAAATCATCATTAGTGGTGAGATCAGCAGCTCACCTTTGCCTAACTCCCTGCAAAGAGATTCAGTGTGTAGTGATTCACATGTAACCTCTTGCTGGAAAACTTAGTTGGCAACTGGTCTACATGACCGTTTTGAGGTGAATGGACTGAACAGCGCTCTGCATCATAGCTTTACCAACCAATTGCAGCACTTCATGATGCAGAACTGACCACTCTGGCAAAATAGATCCAGCTGGGACCATTCCATTTTGGTCAAAGGGCCTCTGCAAATTCCAGAAAGCCTACTCCTTCCACATAAGAAAAGGGAGGAGGTCAACCGGTAACATTTTAGCCAGCTTCCCATTGTAGAAACAGGTTTTTTCTTGGTTCTGGTGGTACGGCGACTCCTTGGTAAGAATAGCTTTGATAGTGGGCTGTTTTTCTTGTGGTATTACTGTCACAGAGGTCACTTATGACAGTAGCACCACCAGCAGGTAGGCTGCCTAAAACCCGCAGCAGGAAGGCTGCCTGGGGACTTTGGGGTGGAAGTGGATATATCCCACTGAGCACTGTGCCATGCAGAGGTTGCTGTGGGTGAGAATTGTATACTATTGGAGAGGCATAAAGGGCTGTCTTGCATGATGCTGCTGTTTGCATCCTCTTCTGCTTCCTTCTGATCACCTTCTTCTATCACTTTAGCTGCTTGTTCTCTTGCACCACCACCAGCTATGTTTTAAGGTGCATGATTGTGCATTGTTTTTTCAGATGGGACAGTTGGCCTCCGGTATGATAGTGGCCACCTGGTTTACCACAAGGAACTTTCTTGAGGTACATGTACATACATGTTGTTGTCATGCTGGCTAAGTGTAAATAAGTCCAAACTGGGAAGGAGACCTTTCTTATTCTGCCAAAGTCTAAAGAACTGGAGCTACTGTTAGGTGGTTTTGTTGTCGTTTGCCTTTCTGTAGGGCATGCTGCGACTGTGTTAGAGGAGGTGGGGGGGCTGCAGATTTCTGGGGTCTTGCAAATGTGGGAGCCAGTGATGTTGGTGGAATCACATGCCGCTAAGCAGGTTGAGTAGTGGTCATCTGTACCTTCTGTGTGCCACTCTCCACAGTGATGATCACAGGCTCTTCATCATCATCATCACAATTTTCATCACTTGCAAGGATTTCAGGAACCTTCAGTTTCCCTTATCTACTGGACTCAGCCAGGGCCCATTCAATGACCATGTCCATATCATCAGGAGAGGAGCCTGGAGAAGCTGGGTGAGTACTCTTTTTTTTCCTTGTCGGAAATAGGGGGAGAGAAGCCTTCTCAACAACATCTTGCTCAGCATGAACCTCAATCTTCTGTTCTGTTCCTGCTTCTGGAAGATCAGTTGCTGACTGTGGCTCCTGTTGTCAACTTTCCTATGATTATTCGCATTTTGGCTGAGACAATTCCATTTGAGATTTACTGCTCTCCATGACTTCACCCACTGCAGCACTGAGAGACATGACCTTAGGTTTTGGTGGTGCTGTTGATGCAGGAGTGATCCTCTCAGCCTTTTTATGCCCAGGGGAGGGTTCAGCAGGTACACTGGCTCTTTCTTGGCAGTAACCTCCTTCTGAAGACAATCTTGTTAGCACTAGCAGTTAGGAGCAGAGGCACTTAGCAGAGGAAGACTCAGGCATCACTCTCAGCTGATTTCTTCATGGAATTGTCTCTGTATTACTATTGTGTGTGATGTTTTCTACAGGACCTGAAGCAAAGCAATAAATAAGAAGTCTGTGAAACATGGACAATCAAAAGAATCCAGCCAATATTACACAAGTGAAGTCATCATCATCCTCAGATTGGCCCGTTAGTACTGCAACTAGTGCACGCGGACCAAAATGGATTCGTGCCTGCGTGCAGCACATCGTTAAATTTGCGGTGCTTCTTCCGGGTGGCACACTACTCCAGGGACAGATGGGCTCGTGCCTGGAGTAGTGTGCCACCCGGAAGAAGCACCGCAAATTTAACGTCCAGAGTGTCAAACGCCTTCTCCAGGTCCAGTACCAGGGACAGATGGGCTCGTGCCTGGTACTGGACCTGGAGAAGGCGTTTGACACTCTGGAATGGGGGTTCCTATTTTTTGTGCTGCGTAAGTATGGACTGGGAGAGGTGTTCCTGGGCCTCGTTAAGTTGCTATATACGAGCCCAGCAGCCAGAGTCAGGCCATATATATCGGAGCGGATTCCCATAGAGCGCGGCACGAGGCAGGGCTGCCCACTTTCCCCATTGTTATTCGCTCGCGATTGAGCCACTAGCTGAGATGCTTCGCAATACTCAAGAGGAATGGGGAATCCCTTTGTGAGACGGTATCCATACGGTCTCATTATATGCGGATGACCTACTGGTATATCTCAGAGATGTAGGGCAGTCATGTGCGGCAATTGAGGCCACACTGCTCGAGTTTGCCTCAGTGTCAGGTCTGAAGGTGAATTGGGAAAAGTTGTGCCTGTATCCCTTCGCAGAGACCACCCCTGACCCACAATTAGTTATCAACGGTAGGGCTGTACATTGGCAGCTAACAGCGTTCTGATATCTAGGGATTCTCATATATAGGGGCACGCAGGACCTCCTTGACGGCAATCTGGTGCACGCCGTCACGGCGGTACGAGCACAGATGACCTTCTGGAGTACCTTGCCGCTTGCGGTTATGGACAGAATTGCGTTGCTAAAAATGGTGGTTCTACCACGCCTACTTTACTACTTTATGAACTTACCACTGCATCTTAGACCGCAGTTTTAAAAAAAAAACTGAAATCAGATATGCGGCAGTTCATCTGGCATGCGTCACGAAGCAGAGTATCGCTAGCTATACTATATCCACTAACCACTCGAGGAGGCCTCTCACTGCCCAACATGGAGCAATTTTATCTAGCAGCACAACTCCAGTGGATGGCGTGTTGGTTAAGCACACGCCACCTCAAGGACACAGCAACGCAGACAACTGGGCTCACTCACTCCCAGATAGTGACATTATTCCATCCGGGTAGGGCGGGCAGCGCGCCTACGCAGCTATTGGTCCGGATGGCATATCAATGCTATCAACGCAGTCTCCGCATCACGCACCAGGTGGCACCATATGCACCCTTGCTGCCCATCCTAGGCACACCTTGGAGGCACAAGGCAGTAACCAGTGCCGAACTTACACACTGGGAGGAGGCGGACATACAAACGTTAAGTGACCAGTACTATGATGGGCAATCAGTCCCGTTCGTGGATCTAGCTGAGGGTTCGGGACTACCGCAGGGTCAGTTCCTGCTGCACGCCGCAGTGATGCACACACTGAGTGCCCTGTGGGGCGATATGATGCAGGAACCTACCACCCACCTAATTATACAATATTTACACGAGTTGGGTACAGGCCGCCATCTCACTAAGTGGTTCGCGGAATCACTCAGAACCCAGACGACACCGCAATTGCTTTCTCTCCGCGCCGATTGGGATACAGATCTGCGACGGCGTGTCACAGACCAGGAGTGGGATAATATACTTGAGAGCCCCACACGAATCCCTCGTAATGCCAGATTTTGGCTCATTCAATATTATATAATCCATAGAGCCTATCTGACACCGGAACGTATAAACAAATATTTTGATCGCGCTGACGCCAAATGTGCGAGATGCGATGAGGTAGGTGCAGACCTACTGCACATGCTGTGGTCGTGTACTGTTATTCAAACGTATTGGAGCACGGTCACCAGCTGCCTAGCCCAGTACCCTAGACTGGTCATGGGAATTGTGTATTCTGGGACTGTACCAAAGACTCAAACAATACAAGGTGACGTCCAGATACATAGATTTGGGCCTCATAATGGCCAATCGCTTACTCACGCGCCGCTGGAAGTCCCCTGCCCCCCCAGTGGCAAAAGCCTGGTATCAATCCCTATCGTGTTGGGCGCAGGCGGAAAGTGTAGCACTCCGCAGAGAGGACACCATGGGGATACGAAAGCAGCCAATAGCTGCGGCGTGGGACGCAATACTATCAGACTTCCGTAAGAGCTGGCAGGACCACTCGGAAGCGTCAGCAGACGAACCTGAAAATGACGAGGGTGTAGACAGCTGAAGGTAACATGCGGTGCACAGATAGTAGAGTAGCGCCTAGCACCCTACCAAGGGAGCCTATACAGGCTTGCGGATGAGACACTATTTTCTCCCCCCCCTTGCTTCCTTTCTCCTCCTCACTCCCTCTTCCCTCCCAAACCTGCTCCATTTCCCCCCCTCCCCCATTTCTCTGTGAGCTCCAACCCTTCCTTCTCCACATCCTCCCTCTCCACCCTTCCAGATACACAAGGAGCCCCCAAGCACCGCAGTAAACCATGTAACTCGTATACATTGGGCATTGGCAAGCATAAGGAGTTAAGCGCACACCACCTAATGTCAAAGCGGATGGTTGGGATAGCACAATGGGATGAATGGAAAAATAGCCGTGATACATGTGGTGATGCGTGGAAGTAATGTAAATGTTCCAGGAGGCAGGGCAAAATGTTATGTTTTATTTAAGTTAAGTTGGATATAGTCAAAATCTGAACGTCAAGATACTACACCAACTGCTGATACACTGAATCTGTATTAGGCAATAACGACTGAGTTGTCTAACGCCATATTTGCATTGTTGATACAAAGTTAAAGTGTAAATTGGATTGAATTACAGATGTGTCAAATGTAATGAAAACTACAAAATATAATAAAAAGACAAAAATCATGATATCACACCACTTTGAGTAATTATGCGCTGTTCGTGGCAAACTTTTGAGCGAGTGCACAGGAACAGCTCGAGCAACCTGAATGTGGGTGAGTGCTGTTGATTGTGCTTGTGTTTTCTGAGCTAGTTATTTACTGCGTAATGCATCCTTGCATCCAAAATGGGTGTGAGGATGCATTTTGTCCTACAATATAGCACTAAATCTTGATTTTACATTTTTCATAATTTTCTGAAATTTCTTGTAACTAAGCAGAAGCAAATAATGCAAATTTCACACACACCTAATCACAACATAAACACACCACAAAAACAACAAAACACCACCACATTGCAATAACACAATCAACTACCCATCACAAAATGTTAGCACAATTGCATTGCTTGTTTCTTATGTTGGTTAAATGTCACTTGTGGACTGCAACACCTGTTGTGCCATCCACTAAAGTGGCAGTGCATGCAAACATGGCTTCAGGCATAGCATTGTAGACAGAATTTAACAGTGAAAAACTGGAATTTGACCTGTCAAAATATATCCTTTGGCAGGACAAAATCTTCCCTTTAAATATTATTAAATCACCTCTGTGTAGGCCTTACAGCCCATGGGACAGAGTGCATGGTATTTAAAAGTAAGACAAGTAGAAATGTAATGTTAACATGTGCTTATACTGAGAAGCTCAAAAACACTATTTTCACTGCTAATTCTGTATCTCAGTGTAGGGACCAGTTACAAGCATGATTGAACATTTATTTTTTAATATTTATTAAAAAGTCCAATTAAATGCTGAAGTCATATTTTCAATAAATATTAAGGAAAGTGTACTTTTACAAAATTACCTTTTTCCTGCCTAAAGCCACTGGAGTCTAATTCGCATTAACTTCCAGCAGCAACCTTCTGAGTGCTCAAGCCCTGAATGAGGTGTGAAAACTGCTCAAAGAGCAGAGACAAAGGCCTGTGTGTGGGGAGGTGTTTGTTGTTCCTCTGACAGGATGACCATTTGGGCTGTGCCCAGGAACTTAATTTACTTCAAATAGTCTTTCTCTGTCACAAGCAGTTGTCAGATGCTGAAAAGCTGCAAAAGTGGGTATGGTAAACCCTAGGAACTTTTACCCCATTAGTTAGGGAGGAGCCAGGACTGACCACTACCTACAAGCTGGTGCTAGGCATAAATGTGGCATCCCCAGTACCCTCCACAGAACAATCCTGGACACGTGGAAGCTCAGAAGAGGTCTGTACCTGCTGTCTAAGTGTGAACAAAGAAATCTTGACTGGATAAAGGGTCCAAAAGTATCCAGCTGGCCAGAGACCTTTCCTGGGTACATAATTCAAATTGTTCCCACTCTGAGCCTGCCCAACAAAAGCAAACAGCTTCATTGATACCTCGTCCAATGGATATCCTGACTCGTGGTGCCCTCATCGGCTAAAACATGCTGCCATGCTTGCTGAGGATTTTTGACTTCCATTTTATAGACTGTGCCTCAAGGTAAAACCTTTGACCAGATTGAACCTGGTTTTTGTATCTGACCTGCACTCCATCGCAGTTGGCCTGCACTCCTGCACGGTCAGCCTCAAATCACGCCTAAGTCCCTGTCTACTGCGACCAATTGACCGCAGTTAGTGTTTACACTTTTTGGCACCATTTTTATTCAAAACTTTAAAAATTCATATCTCCTGTTCCTTGGTGTCATTTTATTTATTAAAATGTACTCTATTTTTTGCAGCGAGCCGCCAACGCCCACATGCTTGAATCATAGCAGGGCTGATTCAACCTTCATCATTCAGAGGTAGATAAAGTAAGTTCTTGTGAGGTGTGTTAGTGCTACCCTTGTCAGTGCGCTCAAACAATTCTGTATTTTTACACAGGCAATGCAATTGGTTATAAATATTAGTATAAAGTAATGGTAATGGCATTAAAATATGTAATATTAAGCATTTTGCTTGTGTTATGATTTGACTTTATCATGTTTTGGTATTGCATTAATGATTTACACACTGCCTCCAAGTTAAGCTTGTCTGCCGTAGCTACCAGGGGGTTGATCGCAGGTTAATGTGGTTACTTTAGTGGTTAAACCTGACAAAGATTGTGTTTATTACTTAAGGTGGGTAGTCCCCTCCCTTTACTAGTAACCCAATTTCTTACAGTAGTGCGGTAGTGGTGTGTGGCAGTGTCAACGTGCTGTATGGTTGTCTGATGCTGTGAGGTATTTTTGTAGTGATGAAATGTGGTTGTGCAGTTGTAGGGTGGTTGACATGCTGTGAGAAAGCTGCAGGCCAGGGGTTGTAGTGCAGGAGAGTTGAAGGGGTAGCACAGGGAAAATGAGCTGCTCGTGCCATTTGCAAGCTATTACAGCTATTTGTCTTCTCTACTCCCATAAGTCTTATTATTTCAACAATGAAAGGTTTACATCCATGATAAACACAGGAGATGGGGGTGTTGCAGCCCATGTTCTCATCACATTAATCAAACACTCCCACAGTGATCTGACAGATCCTGCTTTTTTTCATCACCTTTGCTTTTACCACTGTATAATCTGGTGCATCCTAATTTCACAGGTTCAGTGGAGGGAAGCGGATTTATGTGACAGCATCTGCTTTCCATCTCCGCAGGATACCCTGCCTAGCTAGCCCCTTTTTGACACATAACGTATTGGAAAGCCGATGAATGATGCTATCTCTGATTCTGTGACTTTTGCAGTTTTGCCGCTCTTCGCTTTCTGTTCCTCTTCTACTTTGCAGACTCTTTAACAAAGGCACTCCCTCCCTCCCTCCCCCGCATCCCCGCAATGAGGTTCGTGTTTCTTCCAGTTATTTATTTTTCTGTTTTTCAATGCCTACATTTCGTAAATCTAATTTCAAGTTTTGGTTGCTTTTTAAATTCATGAAGTAGCAGCACTGAAAAAAGATACTCATTATTGAGAGGACGGTGAGCCAGCACATTATGGCTTATATTCAGCTGTGAAAAAAGCTCATGGGCCAAGAACTGCTGCAATGAGCCTCCAAAGCCCACATTCCTTTAAACGCCAAATCTTTAGTGAAGCACAGCACAGAGTGTGCTGGGCTTATAGCAGTGCTTAATTTGAGCCTGTGGTTTCCGGTGCTGAGCACCGGCACTTAATCATCAACACCGGAGCTATAGTTTCACACTCATTTTTGGTAGGCACGGAGATAAAGGGATTTGCCTTGAATCACAGGGTGTTGAGCCGATGCCGAGACTGGAACCTGGTTCCCCAGCTCCAAAGTCGGCAACTCTGGTCAGTAGGCCACATCCTCTCCCTACATCCTGGTTAGTAGTTGGCTCTGTTTTAGGCTGCGTTACAGGAGAAATGTGCTGCTGCAAGCTGCCTCCTGACAAGAGCCCCAGCACTTATTTTTTTACAAATTAACCATGGAGATATGGACTGATGCAGCCTCGGGCCCAGATATTGTCGAGGCTGCACCTGTAGGGTTTGCTTGTCACACTTTAAATAGACCTCTAAAGAGGGGAGACGGTCTGGCAGTCATCTTCCATAGCTCCCTCACAGCCACCTTTGCTACTGTACCTGCTACCACCTGTGAATCTCTTTCCTTTGGCTTTCAATGCTCCAAACAGTATTCTTTTAAGGGAATTCTTGTCATGATTCTGCTACGCAGTCAACACCTGCAACTGCCACCTACCGTTGCACATTATCTGATTGCAATCAAGAATGGGCGGATGTTTTGTGGGTTTTAGAATTCGCTTATAATAACATGGATCATTCGTCCATAGACATGTCCCCATTCTTTTGTGCAAATGGTTTTTATCCCAAAAATATTCCTTGTCGAACTATCACTCCTTTGTTAACACCATCTGTATGTGAATATGTAAAGAATTTACAGGCACATGCATCAATGTTGGATTTTGCGATTTCTTAATTGCGATTTTTAAGGAATCGCAATTAAGGAATCGCAAAAGCCTATGCATGTAGAAATCGCTTAAAAAATTGCGATTTCTAAACATTTCTTAATTGCGACTCACAAATTGCGAGTCGCAATTAAGAATACCTCCCCATTCATTCCTATGGGCCTAGAGGCCCATAGGAATGAATGGGAAGACATTCTCAATTTGCGATTCTCAATTAGAGAATCGCAAATTGAGAATGCAATTTCAAAGTGCCAGGGTGTCAAAGGACACCCTGTTGCACCCTGAAATCTGCATATGAGTACATCTTGCACACACACATGCCCCAAGGGCATGTGTGTGTGTAAATGGAACTTTGAAAAATGCACTTTAGTGCATTTTTCAAAGTTTTGCAAATTACCATGAAGTTCAACTTCATGGTAATTTGCGCCCCCTAGTAGCGAAATCGCTAATTTATTTACTTTAATGCATTACATTTAAGGAATCTCAATTTGCGATTCCTTAAATGCAATCGCAATTTGAGAACTCGCAATTAATTGCGAATTCTCAAATTGCGAGGGGCTTGACCCTTGATGCATCGCAAAAGCTAATTTTGCGATCGCAAACGGCCGATTTTTGCGAATCGCACCGTTTGCGATCGCAAAAAGCTTTGATGCATGTGCCTGAATGTTTCTATTCAAAAACAAGCTCAGCTTCATTTGGCAAAAGCAAAGGAAAACCAGAAACTTGTAACTGATGTACATAGATCCACACAACCCTCTTATTCAGTAGGTGATAAAGCATGGTTATCTACTAGACATCTACACATTAAAAGTAATACAAAATTCTGTCCCCGGTTTATTGGTCCATTTACCATAGAAAAAGTCATCAACCCAGTAAGTGTAAGGTTGATAATTCCTTCTAAGTACCGATTTCATTCTGTCTTCCATGTCTCATTATTAAAACCATTCAATCCGGAAACTCGTACTACACTAGCTCCACCCACAGTTGAGGTTGATGGTGTGCCTGAATTCTAAGTAAAAGCTGTCCTTGATTCAAAACGAATCCGAGGCAAGTTGTACTATTTAGTAGATTGGAAGGGTTATGGTCCTGAAGAACGATCATGGGAACCCCTTGCCAACTTACAGAATGCACCAAGAATGGTAAAGTCTTTTCATTCTCGCTACCCTGATAAACCCAAACCTATTCCTTTGGTCTTAGGGGGGATTTTGCGAGGGGAGTACTGTCATGATTCTGATACGCAGTCAACACCTGCAACTGCCAACTACCGTTGCACGTCACGTGCAGTCAGGTAGACTGGCACCATGCTTAATACCCCTGATAAAACCCACCCCTGTCCCGTGCATCCTGCACGCCATAAGTGTGTTATGTCTTATACTATGTATCATTGATATCACAGGTAAACCATGCCAAGTATGGCTGGTATCTTTGTATTATGTTATTTGTTTTAAAACATTATGTCGTGGTTACCTTTTGTATATATTTCTGAGGTAAAACAATAATGTGCGCTTTACACAATAATGTATGCTTTGGAAATATAACAGCGCCCGCAGCGCCTGCTTTTTGTCCCCGTTTGCTGGCAAAATCAAGTTTGAAATAATGAGACGCTGTACGTTGGTTACGCGCTACGTATAACTGCCTTCTTGGGTGTGGCCATGCTATAAATAGCCACACCCAAGTTCTAGAAGGCGCTTAGCCTTCCACCAACGCTCGAGGAAACAACCGGCCACGGAATTACTTACCTGATTTTCACCGCGACTCCCGCCTGGATTCTTTTCGGCTTTGGTGCTCCGCTGAAAACATCACGGTGGGCTTTTCAGAGGTCTCCTCGCCGTTCCTAAAAGGAAAAAGACATTGTGAAAGCTAAGTGAACAATTTATTTACCTTAAGGCGCCCATCGCAAGACAGCTGCACTTTGAAAGTTAAAGACAATTTTTGGAACGCTTTTTTTTAATGAAAGAAAAGCACTTGAGAGACTTAAAAAACTTTGGCAAAAGCATAAAGGGAAATGATTTAGTTGTTGTTTGTTTGCTACAGTATATTTTCCACAGCAGTACGTGATGATTTAAAAGGTTATTATAACTTCCTTGGACACATTAGGAAACAGTGTTTAATCCTTACCTGTTGCCTCGCAGGTCAACAACAGGAAGACGCCAGCGTCCAGTATACGGCCCTCCTCCCTAAACCTTATCCCTTAGCCTTAGTGGATTTAAAGCATACACAGGTTATAAGGTAGGGTACAGGGAAGTTGGCTCATAGCGTCTCTGCGAAACTACAATCAAGCACCATACAGGTAAGATTGCTTGTCTGACCTTGACAATTCTAGTCTACAGACCCCCAGGTCCTAAAGTGTTTTAACTGAAAATTTAGGAGCCTTATTGGAAGTCTGTCTTTGTACAAATAATTTCACCATGCTTGGCGACTTTAACTTCCGCCTAGATTATTCCATGGAATCTGACAGGGTAGGCCTTATGGATATCATGAACAGTATAGGCCTCATACAGCTAGTACAAGGCCCCA
Organism: Calotriton arnoldi; assembly: GCA_963921515.1. Lineage (NCBI taxonomy): Eukaryota > Metazoa > Chordata > Amphibia > Caudata > Salamandridae > Calotriton > Calotriton arnoldi. The sequence goes on from CAWUFW010003779.1 coordinate 871,712, forward strand.
CTCATGAAGCAGGCCACACACTGGATGGCATTTTTTCAAATCACCCTTATTTAACATATACATGCTCATTACCACTCACCTGGTCGGATCACTCAGCGTTCTTATTCGGACTATCCTTCCCATCTATTCTTCAAGCCCTTCCTATTCCCAATAGCCCTTTAACAACTCATGATTGGAATAAAATTGAAGGTGCTGCACTCGAAACACAGCTCTCTACCTCCTTCTATCATTACCAGATGATATTTAATTAGCCATTTCGTGGTACACGGATTGGATTCATTCAGCGTGCAGCTTCCTGGCACCGGAACAAAACACAAAATCCAAACGCTCTCTGTTAGACCTGACTTGAATCCACAAATTTCCTCCCACCCAGCGTTCCCCCAGGTCTCCCGATAAAAATGATACCTCGCCCGCGTGGGTGGGTCAAGTACTCGTGACAGGCAAGGGCCCAAAACCTATTGAGGCGACATCAAAATTACCTATCACAAAACAACCTGGTTTTGCAAGGGGGGTCCCATGAGTTTTTGACCCCGGGCTCGGCGGCCATCTATGGAAAACTACCAAACCCACACATTTCTGAAAACTAGACACCCGGGGGAGTCCAGCGAGGTTTGGCTTGCGTGGGTCCCCTAACGTTTTCCTACCCAGAATCCCCTGCAAACCTCAAATTTAGCTGAAAAAATCACTTTTTTCTCAAATTTCTGTGTGGGAAAGTTCTGGAATCTACATGGATCAACACATTTCCTCCCACCCAGCGTTCCCCCAGGTCTCCCGATAAAAATGATACCTCACTCGCATGGCTGGGTCAAGTACCCGTGACAGGCAAGGGCCCAAAACCTATTGAGGCGTCATGAAAATGACCTATCACAAAACAACCAGGTTTTGCAAGGGTGGTCACCTAGGTTTTTGTCCCCGGGCTCGGCGGCCATCTTGGGAAACTACCAAACCCAAACATTTCTGAAAACTAGGCACCCGGGGGAGTCCAGCGAGGTATGGCTTGCGTGGGTCCCAAAACGTTTTCCTACCCAGAATCCCCTGCAAACCTCAAATTTAGCTGAAAAAATCACTTTTTCCATACATTTTTGCGTGAGATGTCCTACCACCCAGCATTCCCCTTGTTCTCCCGAGTAAAATGATACCTCACTTGTGTTGGTGGGCCAAAGGCCTGTGACTAGGAAGAGCCCAAAACATAGGGATTTAGAGTATAGCACCGAGAATTCTAAGCACTAAAACTTTTTTAAAATACGTTTTTAGCCAATTCTGCTTTGGACACCCACACAAGTGAGGTATCATTTTACTCCGGAGAACAAGGGGAACGCTGGGTGGTAGGACATTCCTGCCAGCACGGTGATTCCACGCAGAAATATGTGGAAAATATGTTTTTTTCAGCTAAATTTGAGGTTTTCAGGGGATTCTGGGTAGGGAAACGTTGGGGGATCCACGCAAGCCATACCTCATTGGACTCCCCAGGGTGTCTAGTTTTACAGAAACGTGTGGATTTGGTAGGTTTCCCTAGATGGCGGCGAGCCCGGGGCCATAAAACCAGGTGCCCCCCCAAAACCAGGTAGTTTTGTTATAGGTAATTTTGAAGTCCTCACAATACGATTTGGGCCATATCCTGTTTCAGCCACTTTGCCTACCCACACAAGTGAGGTACCATTTTTATCGGGAGACCGGGGGGGACGCTGGGTGGAAGGAAATTTGTGGATCCAAGGAGATTCCAGAACTTTCCCACACAGAAATTTGAGAAAAAAATGATTTTTTCAGCTAAATTTGAGGTTTGCAGGGGATTCTGGGTAGGAAAATGTTGGGGGACCCACGCAAGCCATACCTTGCTGGACTCCCCCGGGTGTCTACTTTTCAGAAATGTTTGGGTTTGGGAGTTTCGCAAGATGGCTGCCGAGCCCGGGGCCAAAAACCCAGGTGACCCCCCTTGCAAAACCAGGTTGTTTTGTGATAGGTAATTTTGATGTCGCCTCAATAGGTTTTGGGCCCTTGCCTGTCGTGGGTACTTGACCCACCCACGCGAGTGAGGTATCATTTTTATCGGGAGACCGGGGGTAACGCTGGGTGGGAGGAAATTTGGGGATCCACGTAGATTCCAGTACTTTCCCACACAGAAATGTGAAAAAAAAGTGATTTTTTTAGCTAAATTTGAGGTTTCCAGGGGATTGTGGGTAGGAAAACGTTAGGGGACCCACGCAAACCATACCTCTCTGGACTCCCCCGGGTGTCTAGTTTTCAGAAATGTGTGGGTTTGGTACGTTTCCCTAGATGGCCGCCGAGCCCGGGGCCAAAAACTCATGGGACCTCCCTTGCAAAACCAGGTTGTTTTGTGATAGGTAATTTTGATGTCGCCTCAATAGGTTTTGGGCCCTTGCCTGTCGTGGGTACTTGCCCACCCACGCGAGTGAGGTATCATTTTTATCAGGAGACCTCGGGGAACATTGGGTGGGAGGAAATTTGTGGATCCACGTAGATTCCAGAACTTTCCCACACAGAAATTTCAGAAAAAAGTGATTTTTTCAGCTACATTTGAGGTTTGCAGGGGATTGTGGGTAGGAAAACGTTAGGGGACCCACGCAAGCATACCTCACTGGACTCCCCCGGGTGTCTAGTTTCCAGAAATGTGTGGGTTTGGTAGGTTTCCCTAGATGGTCACCGAGCCCAGGGCCAAAAACTCATGGGACCCCCCTTGCAAAACCAGGTTGGTTTGTGATAGGTAATTTTGATGTCGCCTCAATAGGTTTTGGGCCCTTGCCTGTCACGGGTCCTTGACCCACCCATGCAAGTGAGGTACCATTTTTCTCGGAAGACTTTGGGAAACGCGGGGTGAGTGGAAATTTGTGGATCGACGCAGATTCCAGAACTTTTCACCACAGAAATGTGAGGAAAATGTGTTTGTTTTGACAATTTATTTTAGGTTTGCAAGGGATTCTGGGTAACAGAACCTGGTGAAAAGCAGTCAAGTCACCTCATCCTGTATTCCCCTGGGTGTCTAGTTTTCAAAAATATATAGGTTTACTAGGTTTCCCTAGGTGCCGGCAGAGCTAGGGTTAAAAAACTACAGCTTGGCACTTTGCCAAAAAAGGGTCATTTTTCACTGTGATATTGTGGTGTGTCCACGTTGCGTTTTGCGCCGTTTCCTGTCGCGGGCACTAGGCCTACCCACACAAGTGAGGTACCGTTTTTCACGGAATACTTTGGGGAACGCGGGGTGGGTGTAAATTTGTGGATCCACGCAGATTCCAGAACTTTCCACCACAGAAATGTGAGTAAAATGTGTTTGTTTGGACAATTCTTTAGGTTTGCAAGGGATTCTGGGTAACAGAACCTGGTGAGAGGCAGTCAAGTCACCCCATCCTGGATTCCCCTGGGTGTCTAGTTTTCAAAAACTTATAGGTTTGCTAGGTTTCCCTAGGTGCCGGCAGAGCTAGGGTTAAAAAACTACAGCTTGGCACTTTGCCAAAAAAGGGTCATTTTTCACTGTGAAATTGTGGTGTGTCCACGTTGCGTTTTGCGCCGTTTCCTGTCACGGGCACTAGGCCTACCCACACAAGTGAGGTACCATTTTCCTTGGAAGACTTTGGGGAACGCGGGGTGGGTGGAAATTTGTGGATCCACGCAGATTCCAGAACTTTCCACCACAGAAATGTGAGGAAAATGTGTTTTTTTTTACAATGTTTTAGATTTGCAAGGGATTCTGGGTAACAAAACCTGGTGAGAGGCAGTCAAGTCACCCCATCCTGGATTCCCCTGGGTGTCTAGTTTTTAAAAATGTATAGGTTTGCTAGGTTTCCCTAGGTGCCGGCAGAGCTAGGGTTCAAAAACTACAGCTAGGCACTTTGCCAAAAAAGGGTCATTTTTCACTGTGAAATTGTGGTGTGTCCACGTTGCATTTTGCGCCGTTTCCTGTCGCAGGCACTAGGCATACTCACACAAGTGATGTACCGTTTTTCTCGGAAGACTTTGGGGAACGCGGGGTGGGTGGAAATTTGTGGATCCACGCAGATTCCAGAACTTTCCACCACAGAAATGTGAGTAAAATGTGTTTGTTTGGACAATTTTTTAGGTTTGCAAGGGATTCTGGGTAACAGAACCTGGTGAGAGGCAGTCAAGTCACCCCATCCTGGATTCCCCTGGGTGTCTAGTTTTCAAAAACGTATAGGTTTGCTAGGTTTCCCTAGGTGCCGGCAGAGCTAGGGTTAAAAACTACAGCTTGGCACTTTGCCAAAAAGGGTCATTTTTCACTGTGAAATTGTGGTGTGTCCACGTTGCGTTTTGCGCCGTTTCCTGTCACGGGCACTAGGCCTACCCACACAAGTGAGGTACCATTTTCCTTGGAAGACTTTGGGGAACGCGGGGTGGGTGGAAATCTGTGGATCCACGCAGATTCCAGAACTTTCCACCACAGAAATGTGAGGAAAATGTGGTTTTTTGACAATTTTTAGGTTTGCAAGGGATTCTGGGTAACAGAAACTGGTGAGAGGCAGTCAAGTCACCCCATCCTGGATTTCCCTGGGTGTCTAGTTTTCAAAAATGTATAGGTTTGCTAGGTTTCCCTAGGTGCCGGAAGAGCTAGGGTTAAAAAACTACAGCTAGGCACTTTGCCAAAAAAAGGGTCATTTTTCACTGTGAAATTGTGGTGTGTCCACGTTGCGTTTTGCGCTGTTTCCTGTTGCGTGCACTAGGCCTACACACACAAGTGAGGTACCGTTTTTCTCGGAAGACTTTGGGGAACGCGGGGTGGGTGGAAATTTGTGGATCCACACAGATTCCAGAAATTTCCACCACAGAAATGTGAGGAAAATGTGTTTTTTTTTACAATGTTTTAGATTTGCAAGGGATTTTGGGTAACAAAACCTGGTGAGAGGCAGTCAAGTCACCCCATCCTGGATTCCCCTGGGTGTCTAGTTTTTAAAAATGTATAGGTTTGCTAGGTTTCCCTAGGTGCCGGCAGAGCTAGGGTTCAAAAACTACAGCTAGGCACTTTGCCAAAAAAGGGTCATTTTTCACTGTGAAATTGTGGTGTGTCCACGTTGCGTTTTGCGCCGTTTCCTGTCGCAGGCACTAGGCATACCCACACAAGTGATGTACCATTTTTCTCGGAAGACTTTGGGGAACGCGGGGTGGGTGTAAATTTGTGGATCCACGCAGATTCCAGAACTTTCCACCACAGAAATGTGAGTAAAATGTGTTTGTTTGGACAATTTTTTAGGTTTGCAAGGGATTCTGGGTAACAGAACCTGGTGAGAGGCAGTCAAGTCACCCCATCCTGGATTCCCCTGGGTGTCTAGTTTTCAAAAACTTATAGGTTTGCTAGGTTTCCTTAGGTGCCGGCAGAGCTAGGGTTAAAAAACTACAGCTTGGCACTATGCCAAAAAAGGGTCATTTTTCACTGTGAAATTGTGGTGTGTCCACGTTGCGTTTTGCTCCGTTTCCTGTCACGGGCACTAGGCCTACCCACACAAGTGAGGTACCATTTTCCTTGGAAGACTTTGGGGAACGCGGGGTGGGTGGAAATCTGTGGATCCACGCAGATTCCAGAACTTTCCACCACAGAAATGTGAGGAAAATGTGGGTTTTTTTACAATGTTTTTGATTTGCAAGGGATTCTGGGTAACAAAACCTGGTGAGAGGCAGTCAAGTCACCCCATCCTGGATTCCCCTGGGTGTCTAGTTTTTAAAAATGTATAGGTTTGCTAGGTTTCCCTAGGTGCCGGCAGAGCTAGGGTTCAAAAACTACAGCTAGGCACTTTGCCAAAAAAGGGTCATTTTTCACTGTGAAATTGTGGTGTGTCCACGTTGCGTTTTGCGCCGTTTCCTGTCGCAGGCACTAGGCCTACCCACACAAGTGAGGTACCATTTTTCTTGGAAGACTTTGGGGAACGCGGGGTGGGTGGAAATTTGTGGATCCACGCAGATTTCACAACTTTCCACCACAGAAATGTGAGGAAAATGTGTTTTTTTTTACAACTTTTTAGGTTTGCAAGGGATTCTGGGTCACAGAACCTGGTGAGAGCCAGTCAAGTCACCCCATCCTGGATTCCCCTGGGTGTATAGTGTTCAAAAATGTATAGGTTTGCTAGGTTTCCCTAGGTGCCGGCAGAGCTAGGGTTCAAAAACTACAGCTAGGCACTTTGCCAAAAAAGGGTCATTTTTCACTGTGAAATTGTGGTGTGTCCACGTTGCGTTTTGCGCCGTTTCCTGACGCAGGCACTAGGCATACCCACACACGTGATGTACCGTTTTTCTCGGAAGACTTTGGGGAACGCGGGGTGGGTGGAAATTTGTGGATCCACGCAGATCCCAGAACTTTCCACCACAGAAATGTAAGGAAAATGTGGTTTTTTTGACATTTTTTAGGTTTGCAAAGGATTCTGGGTAACAGAACCTGGTGAGAGGCAGTCAAGTCACCCCATCCTAGATTCTGCTGGGTGTATAGTTTTCAAAAATGTATAGGTTTGCTAGGTTTCCCTAGGTGCCGGCAGAGCTAGGGTTCAAAAACTGCAGCTAGGTACTTTGCCAAAAAAGGGTCAGTTTTCACTGTGAAATTGTGGTGTGTCCACGTTGCGTTTTGCGCCATTTCCTGTTGCGGCCACTAGGCCTACCCACACAAGTGAGGTACCATTTTTCTTGGAAGACTTTGGGGAATGCGGGGTGGGTGGAAATTTGTGGATCCACGCAGATTCCAGAACTTTCCACCACAGAAATGTGAGGAAAATGTGGTTTTTTTGACAATTTTTTAGGTTTGCAAGGGAGTCTGGGTAACAGAACCTGGTGTGAGCCAGTCAAGTCACCCCATCCTGGATTCCCCTGGGTGTCTAGTTTTCAAAAATGTATAGGTTTGCTAGGTTTCCCTAGGTCCCGGCAGAGCTAGGGTTCAAAATCTACAGCTAGGCACTTTGCAAAAAAAGGGTAATTTTTCATTGTGAAAATGTGTTGTGTTCACGTTGCGTTGTGAGCCGTTTCCTGTCGTGGGCACTATGCCTACCCACACAAGTGAGGTACCATTTTTATCGGGAGACTTAGGGTAATTCAGATTTGTAAAGCAACTGTTATTACCTATTGACTTCCGATGCATTTCTGCCTTCCAAATGAAAGACAATGTGTAAAAAAGAAGTAATTTTGAAAAATTATCGATAATTCTCATGCTAGTATGAGTATTCCCAATTTCGGAAATGTGCAAATATCTACTGTTTCTAAACTCTATATTTTGTTCCCATTTCAGAAATACATAGGTGTCTTTCATACCGATTTTTTCATGTATACATTTTCCCAGAATAATTGCTATATACCCGGTACATAATAAAAAATCATTGCAAGTCGCTGCTCAGTTTTTGGCTCTGGGTTCGTCGGGTTCTTGGTGAACCTACAAGTCCTATATATCCCCACAAACAGTAAGGTCCAGCGGATGTAACGGTATATTGCTTTCAAAGAGCTGTCATAATTAGAAGAAGTTACAGGTGAAAACGTTGACACAAAAGGCTATTTTTTTCAACTAATTTTCAATTTTTCCTATATTTAACTGTTAGTTTCTATAAAGAAACCTTGAAGGATCTACACAAATGACCCCTTGCTGAATTCAGAATTTTGTCTACTTTTCCAAAATGTATAGCTTTTTAGGATCCTTTATTGCTTTCATACCCATTTCTACCATTAACTGGAAGGAGGTTGAAAGCACAAAAAATTGCAAAAATAGGCAATGTCCCAGAAAAATGCCAAAACTGTGTAAACAATTTTAGTTTTCTGACAAAAGTCTGCTTGTCCCTGAAAGCTGGGAAGATGCTGATTTCAGCACCACAACCCCTTTTTTGATACCATTTGCAGGGAAAAAACCAGACGCTTTCATCTGTAGCCCTTTTTTCACATTTTTCCCCCCAAAAAAACAATTTTAGCTGTATTTTGGCTAATTTCTGGGTCCCCTCCAGGGGAATCCACAAAACCTGGGTACCTTTAGAATCCCCATGATGTTGGAAAAAAAGGACGCAAATTTGGCATGGATACCTTATGTGGTCAAAAAGTTACAGGGGCCGAAGCGCGAACTACCCCAAATAGCCAAAAAAAGGCTTAGCACAGGGGGGAAAAGGCCTAGCAGCGAAGGGGTTAATGTTCTACCTGAAAAAAATGCAGCTGATTTCTTTAGGAACGTTCAAAATAAAAACTATTTATGTCGGGAAATTGTCTACTTTACTCCACTACAAAGCACGTTTTGAATGTATGCCTAAGATTACGCAGGTTCAATGCTGGAGTCCACTAGCGCTTTTTCGCACTGAGCGCTTAGTGAGTGTCAGTAGATATTGCTAATAATATTTCTTAAGACTCTGTCCTGCATAACTATATTGTACATTGTAGAAACCGAAAAACACAGTACATTAGCTGTGGACTTGCGCCATTCGAAGCAATGTTTATTCCGCTGAGAGAACCACACAACAGTGGCAGCAAAGCCAATAGGTCTGCAGGCTGGTACGATGGTTAATTCCTTTTTATTTTTTACTTCAAAAATGTGCCACAAAAAGAAAACACGTGGCCACCTAATGGTGGCCGCCCTGTGCTTGTTATTAAAAATTGTAAATTAAAAAAACTTACACTGATGTGGTCATTTTACTAGTGAAGTATTTATGCAAAAGCCTTTCAGTTGCGCCATGTATTTTATCGTTTTTATTTGTGAAGGAGACAAGAATCCGTCACCAGCTAACCAAGTCGGAGGCAGCCACCATGTCGCAAAGCAATTTAATAACTTTAAAAAGAAGACAGAAAATCACCAGCAAATTGGGCACTTGAAGTGTAGCAGAAATAAATAGCTGCTATTTAAAGTAAATGTAAAAAGCAAATACTAAAATGAAAAAAGAGACTTGGAACGATGGTTATCACCGAAGAGAATGAAACCTACTTTTAGTTGAATGCGAACAATATGCACAAGCTTTGTGCAGTCACAAGTGAAAGGACTCAATACATAAAGGAGGATGACCCATTGCCCCAGGGTGTAAACTGATGCGGGGAATCAAAATGTGAATGACAATTTAAGAGACCAATAAGGAGACCTGACCAAAATGCATGTATATTATTTATGACTTGTTTGAAAAGCAAGTCTGACGAGTATGTTAAAGCTGTCTCAAACGCCAGACCTAAAAGCAGACAGAACATAGGCCAATAATCCCCAGACATTAAGGCATCTTTAGTTTCAATCCAGAAATAAAATAATAGCCAACTAAAAATATATAAATGCTCTTCTGCGCAAGCTTTTTAGATTCTACTTTCAAACACCAAAAGGTTTCCAAAGAATTAAGGAGTAAAAAAGCGCCACTATGAAGTATAAAACAATTATAATGTTTTATATGCTGCTTGAGGCACTATCAATAACAAATGTTAATTTCTGGAGGGGGTGCTCCTTCCCCCTGGACAGAGTAATTCCCCTGAAGGTTGTCCCATTATTCCATTAACAGTTCAAGCTGACGGACACTTTCCCTGTGATGTTTCTAATTCTCAGTTCTACCTAAATGCCACCTGGAGAGATAGTTCATGGAAAGGCCTTCCCTCAGTGGGATTACGTCGTGGCAATGTGATTCCTTTCTGGGACTGATATCAGGGTCTCTGGCCCAAAGGAAGATTTGCAGACTAGAGAGAGAAGAATACTGGGGGAGGAGCTGTTGGAAATTGCTGCTCTCTAATTATTGTGCTATAGCTAATCAATGCAAGTACTGGCGAAGTCAGTACTTATTGACTTTGCTAACATTGCATGGATGAGACCGCCAGGGCATATTGATAAAGTGGCCCATCGGGTACCGAGCAATGGCCTGATGCCTGAGATCCAACTGTGGACTGTATTTGGGGAGGTGCAGGGCGTTTTTGGTATGCCAGTGAGTGAGTAAGTAATACATTTATTGTATAGTTAATTAAAACCATAACAATTTAAAAGAAAATCAACATGATACACTGAATTTTCAAAGTACTTAATTAACAATAAAATTAGCAAAATTCCATTATTCGGGTAGTCTGTGCACTATACTTTGTTTAAAGCGCCGAGTGCACAGATCTAACCAAATCTAAAATAAACAATTTCATTCATAAGGTAAAACGTAGTTTGTCAGTGTGGGTTGGGCCCTGGACGAAGGCTCGTGGGCCAGGGTAACTGTGTAGTGTCCTGCTGGACACGTTCTAGTGTTTCAGCAGGCACTGGTATTTCCAGCCACTCCCTCGAGGGCTGGACACACATGTACCCCACACCCATCCACCACAGGCGTCACGAGTGACGTGACCCTGCCAATAAAAGGGCCCGGGTGCACGTGCTCGTGGTCAATTCCCCTACTACACCCACTGCGTCCCTTTCAGTTATTGGTAGCATGTGGGCCCAGGGCCCACAACACCACAATGGCGACAAGGGGGTCGGCCCCCGCGTGTGAGCTGGCAGCTATCACATAGTTCTGTGAGGGGGGAGAAGTGTAGCCTGGCCTAAGGCACCCCCGCCCCTGCTGCCAGCATGATGGCCCATGAGAACGACATCCGACCTCCCTGCCCTGCTGTCACCTGCCTGCCGTGACTCAGATGAGGAGGAAGCAAATTGGAGGCTGCGTCCAATGACTCGCTGGACATAAAGTGAGCCCCGTGGGTAGGACTGTATGCAGCAGGAGGAGAAGAGAGGCCTGTCCAAAGTGCCTGCACTTAGGTGCCTGGCACAGGGAGAAAACGCCCCACATCTGAGGGCAACGCGGAGAGACCGCAGCGAGTGCGCCCGCATAGTGAAGCACCACGCACCTAAGTAACCCAGCTCGGTCAAGATGGACATCGTGAGGAGACAGCCACCTCGCCACACCCGCAGCGCAAACCTCACCGCCCTGCCTGCTGCAATCTGTCACGTAGACGGAGGCCACACCGGAAAGAAATTACCGCCCCGCATATGCAGGGACCCGCGGCATCGAAGGAGCTGCCGCAGCCAGCACCGAGCGGTAGAAAGACTGTCAGAACAATGACTCCTGACACCAGACAGGCAAGCAAGTGATTCGGGGCCACCGGCTGGGCCAAAGTAAAAGCCATCTTGCGTGCCCCACAGCGTTAAGTGTATGGGCTCCTGCTGATGCCCGCCGCACCCACCAGTCGTGCTGAGAGGGCCGGTCATGCTGAGAGGGGCTCGTCAAAAGAGGAGACGTGTTGTGGCCAGCACTGGGTTTTAAGTGCCTATAATATGCTGCTGTCTGCACGGCGAAGGAAAGCCCCGCCCGCTAGAGTGTGAAATGTGGATCGGCCCTGCCACAGCCCGCGCGGCACCCACGTAACAAGGCCCGTAAAGCTAAATAGGCGGACTTAACCCCGGATGAAAGCAGCGCCAACTAAACCATGTAAAGCTACTGCGAGGGGCCGAGGTGGAAAAAGGACGAGCTGCCTTACCGCCCGCGACGGCAGATTAAGAGTGGCTACAGCTTCACTGTACTGTCTACTGTTGCTCCATAGAGAGGCCATGGAAGCGGGCCGCGAATATGCGCGGTTCGTGATACGGCCTCGGAGGACAGTCCCACGCTATTAATAGCGGCCAAATTTAGCCCCCAAAGGAATAAGTGTGGGCACTCGCAAGTGCCAAGGACAACACTCGAAAAAAAATAATAATAAATTACCATGCTGTGCCCCCCCCCCATTCCTGAACACTGCCAGCCCCTGTGAAGCTGCGCCATAGAGCTCATCACAAGCACAGGGACGCACCAGCAAACACAGCTCCCGCACCCTCGCCTTACCTTCTATGTTGTGCACCGCGTGGTGCATGAGAAGTTCCTGCAGCAGAAGCGCATGGCCCAGCAGAGTGAGGGAGACTGCTGTGGCCTCTCTCCTAATGCCTGCAATTGGACCCTGCCACATGAGGAAGGAGTAAGTTAGCACCGCGCGTCTCCACAGTAGTGAATGGGCCTTCCTTTTTCTCATTCCCAGCTCCCGCGGAGGCCCTTCGCCTCCAGGCCATCTTCTATTCCTGTAGCCTGCAATGAGAGCAACCACAGCACCAACTACTGGCCATTGAGAGGTACCGCACACTGCAGAAAAGAAAAAAATGGAATAATCCCTAACAGAAACAGCCAGCAACACTGTGTAGGCTGCAGTGACCTAAAGGGTCAAATCAATGCAACACAGCCAGAAGGGGGCAATAGGACAGCAACATAGACGGCCTGTATTTCTAGAGAGGCACCTTAGGAAAAGACTGCTGACCCCCTGACCAGGCATGGCTCAGCGATCAAGATAAGAAACTAAGCACCCAGGATTAAGCGCTCCCAAGAGCTAAGCTAAACCCAAACAGCAAAGCTAGCGATAGCAAGCCCACGAAGGGCACAAGGAGAACATGCGCTGCACACACAGAACCTCCAGTGGCTACTGACGCCACCATAAGCGAGGAAACTGCGCCATGCGCCAAAAGGGTGAACAGCTACCACCGCAAGGAATAGGAACAAGCACGCCAAGCACCAGAAGAAAGGATCTTGAAGAAGGACCAAGAGCGCGTAGTCAGAGGTGCGCAGGCACCCAGAAGTTTGACCGCATGGGCAGACGCCCAGGAGAGTGAGACCTCTCCACCGTGGAGAAGCACTGCTGACTGCAGCAAGGAGAGCATCCACATCTCCACCACACCAGCAAAGCCCTGCAGTGGGCCAAAGGCAGCACAGTGTCCTCCCTCACACTGCCTCATGAAGGAGGCGCCTGTGATCCAAGACAGGTAAAAGGAGAGTCGCACACTCTACGTGGCAAGCTGCCACCACACCACGTTGCTCCAAGGAGACGCAACACGTGGCCGGACGCCACATGCGTACTGCAAGCATGGAGCGCGTCACTCAAAGTGACCAACCCTGCTAAGTATGCCTGAACGGAGGCAGAGGCAGACGCCATGACCTGAAGAAGAAATACAGAAGTCAGGTGGCTGTACGCCACCCAGAACCCAGGAAGAAGAAGAAGAGAGTGACTGGAGGTCTCGCCCGCATGGCCCAGAGACCATTAAAGCTGATAGGCCCTATTGGTCTGTTTAGAAGAAGGTGCATGCTACTGCACCAGGAGGAAGAACCGGACGAGCACAGGTGCGCTGGAGAGTACAAGAAGAGAAGCACAAGGACCCGTACCACCGCAAGCCAAGAAAGTACCCAGAGACGCCAGACAGCCACCAAGGCGGACCGACGTCCCTGGAGACAAACCCATGGGAGAACCAAACGTAAGCCACAGCAAGCGTGAACTGCGTCTCTCCCCAACGCTTCCCAGTGCGACCGTCCCTGCTCCTGACCGCAGATGCCATGGGTGAAGGAACAGCCTTAGCAAGACGAAGACACATGGCTGCAAAGTCCCTCCAGACATCCTATCTCCCAGCAAGTCATCATCACCTGTTGTCCAGGTTCAATGGCAACCACATCATCATTGCCACGTGCTTGACACCACACCCAGCAGAAGATATGGAAGTGTGACCGAGGGTCTACATTAAGAATCTGACGACCAACCAAGTTCAGGAGAGGAAGTCGTGAGTGGCCGGGCTGGGCGTTGAAGAGAACTCAAGCTGCTAAAGGAGCGCATCCTGACACACCAACAGCAAGTGAACTGGGTGACAACCAGAGAATGACCTGGCGACCGCCCAGCGGGAGACCGAGAGTAAGCCGCAAGCATGCGCGAACAGAGTCTCATGCCTCAAGTTTCTCAGCATGTCCATCACGCCACTGTCACCGTAGTCCAAGAAGTCCAAGTGCACGGATGTAGCTACCTCCCCAAAGGAAATGGAAGCACCTGGCCATCCCCACTCTAGGTGATTGACTCAAGAACAAAGGCCTGCAACCATCACGGCAAGTCGTCACCAACTGTCGTCCAGATTCACCACACGGCTGGCAATTCCATCACGCCAGTCCTCGTCAAGCGCGTCAAACACTACCATCTCCAGAGTACCGATGGACTGGAGTCCTACACCGTTGCCACACCAGCCGACAAGAAGAACCAGAGGATACCTGCTAACCTGGCTTACACCTAAACTGTGGCAGCGAGAGCATGTCTTGACCAAGACTCATCCACCCCTGAGGTTTATGCGAGCGACTAGGTACTGGCTCCTCGGTGGTCTTGCAGCTGCCCCACGTCAGCACACACGCAGCCCCAGCGCAGCCCACAAGCAGTCCCGTGGCAAACCCGACAAAGGGCCTGCCCAGGCGGGAGAGTTGGACTTGATATTGCCCCACCGACGGGTTACGGGATGCAGCAAAGTAGACTTCAGTCGATCAAGCAACACCTTCGTGAACCTTCACCCTGGACTCCAACCATGCTCTTGACGCACCCTGTTTTATGAACTGGTAGAACCCACCACGGACCATCCTCAACGTCAGCGAAGTGGAGCAACTTCAGGCCAAAGGACATGTTTCCACTGGTATGCTACGAGAGTGCAGATGACGTCTCCAAGCCAGCATTCGTGTCCTGAACCACGCAGGTTAAATTATGAGTGCCAGCGAAGATTGTCCTGCTGCAGTCAGTCACCCGCCCCATGTCTGCTGTCTTCCTGCTGCCCGAGTCGTGAGGCTGATGGACCCTGTGGTGTTTAGTTGATTGTTGTTTACCCCCACAGGTTGGACTAGTGTTTGTTTTGTTCTTCAATAAAGTTTGGGAGGAATGTAGTGTCCTGCTGGACACGTTCTAGTGTTTCAGCAGGCACTGGTATTTCCAGCCACTCCCTCAAGGGATGGACACACATGCACCCCACACCCATCCACCACAGGCGTCACGAGTGACGTGACCCTGCCAATAAAAGGGCCCGGGTGCACGTGCTCATGGTCAGATCCACTACTACACCCACTGCATCCGTGTCAGTTATTGGTAGCATGTGGGCCCAGGGCCCACAACACCACAGCTGGATGCCCACTTCCGGGCCTCTGTCACCAGTCTCTCTACACGTCGGGGGCTGGTATTATCTATCTACTAGTCGCCGCCAGGCTAGCCTAGCATCACATGGCAGGCTTGGGTGGCAAAGGGCACCCTGATGTGTGGACATTGATGGCAGAGTGAAAGCGAGGGAATGCGGACTGATTGGCCTCGCTGGAGCCCTGGTGAGGTGAGATATTTTTTTATTTGTGACTTCCCAATCAAGGCGCTCCGCTATCCTTCACTCAACCCCCTCCCCGCCAGGTCGGCACATTCTCCCATTATGGTCGGAGGAGAGGGAAGCGTGGCTGGCTGAGCTGGCGAGGGGCACCCGATGGCGCCTTGAAGCACCCTTTCAGAACCTCCGTATTTCTGCTCTAGCAGGTGCATTAAACAGTTGAGCAACTAAACCGAGACAGGAAGATGCGATCTACAATTTACAAACAAATACCGGTAGTGACTAGAAAACTGATTTCCTGAGTAACTCTACTTCGATTGGAGTCTTTAACTTGCAGGTGATATGTTGTACCAAACAGCACAAAATGCAAGAGGGTGCTTTCAGTCTTAAATCAGTTCAGGAGTAGCTCAGGGGTTCGTGGCGCTAATGACCACCGCTATCTGTGTCGACATTGCAGGTTCCAGTAAAATTAATCAGCGGGTTAATGCACCCGAGGGAGACATGTGAGCTGGAAAAAGAGCTTTGTAGTAGGCTTGGCCTCTTAAAAAGAGCAAATTCAATGCAGCCCCCACCGCTGAATCCAGCCTATCCCAGGCTAGTCCGTGAGATGGTGTGGTCAGCACTGACTACGCTAATGACTTGCGGCGAATGTATTGTTAGAAGCAAGCAGTGAATTATGGTAGAAAGGTAGAAACTTCTGAGGCAACTAAGAAAAAAACCAGGTCTGAAAAGGGATCGACCTTCTGACCTTATCTGTTTTAAATCATGTCTAACTTTATTTTCCTACTTGGAAGCCATGAGACCTGTAAACCTTGTATCCCCTTACTCGTCAATTCCGTTCTTTTAGATTCTAGATACATTCAGCACCAGGGACAGTTCAGGAACTATCAGTGGTCCTGAAAGTCCACTGGATAACGATAGACCATTACCTTGTATGTACGTGCCCGCCCGGAGAAACCACCTGCGCTTAAAGACTAACACTGCCCTGTAGAATGAATCTGAAAAGGCCACCTATGCGGCACATAGAAGAGATCATATGCGCTATGAAGACTAACATAGGGCTATGCACTCTACTTCAAAATGTCGCCTATACTGCCTACAGATCAAAATTGGCCCACAGGCTAAGAATGTGCTATATCTTCAGATAGACCCTTCAGCCTGTAGGAATCAAAACAGCCCATGGAATATACCCACATATGAAAAAGATGTGTGGCGTCATAAGTTTGAAATTATCCATCCTAGAGACAATTTTGTTTTGGTGTATCTGGTCTATAAGAATGGATACAAAAACAGGGGACATGGCCGAATGCCGATGGAGTCATAGGCGTCTCGGCAGGCTCCCATCCGCACTTCCCATCTGGACCCATCCTGAGATTCATCAGGTGGCTCTGCCCCCCCCCCACTCAGACCTGCCCCCCCTGACCGAGAGTGTGGGTGGCGCTGTTAAAGTGGTAAGGGTCGCTCAGGGGCCCCGGAGGCCGAGATATTTGCTGATAGTGCTGCTGCCGCGAGTCTTTCAAAATGGCAGCCGGCACATAAAGGAGACGCATGACGGGAGCAGCCTGAGTGGAGGTGAGGTCTGGGCACAGCGGGACAGGAGATGGGGCAGCGTGCCCCCCGGGCCACCCAAATAAACATAGCTGAGCACTCTTCTGGGGCACTTGCTGCTATTAGGAGGCCGATGGGGAGTGAACTGGCTCTCCCAGAGGCCTACTGACGATGACAGAGGTGAGCTCGGCCTAGGCCGGGGCCGGCGCAAGTGGCAGGGAGGTCACCATCGGACGCGCAGTGCACCTGGTAGAGGCCACATGGACAGGGAAACTGAGTGATGGTGCTATGGCCAAGGAGACTTCTGCTGCCTTGTTGTGCTCAGATGGAGCAACCATAGTCCTCCTGCCTGGACAGCAGCCCGGCGACCAGGACCTCCCACAGCAGCACGCCCTGGCCTCGAGGTGCCAATGGCCAGCAACCCTCCTTAGACTGGGCTGATTGAGCCCAGCACGGGGCTCAGGTGCACTGGAACAGCACAGTGGCATCTCATGCAGGGGGTCACTGAAGAAATTGAACTGACCTCCTTGGTGTAGAAGTGGTCCTCCCTTTGGCCCAGTGGAGGCCATTCTGAGCCGAACATCGTGAGGCCCTGTAGATGCGGCTGAAGGTGAGTGAGTGCCCCTACCCCTTGAACCAGTGATGAGACCTTCCTACAGCAGAGAGGGTGAATGGCCAGTAGGGGGACAAACAGGTGGAGCAATTCTTGCTGACTGGGCCTGAACAGTGGAGCCGCGCTGCCATTGGACACCCGGTGTATGGCTTGGCATCCAGAGAGGGACGATAAGGATTGCTAAGATCCACAGCTGGTCTGTCAGATGGGAGGTTAGTGGGGCCCCTAGGGAGGTTAGTGGGGCCCCAAGAGAGGTGTGAGTGCCCCCCAGGGGGTCCCCAGTGACTGTGCTGCCCAAACTGTAGCTGATACTTCATGAGGGAGTACCGCTGCTGGGGTGTGACTGAGCGGGTACTGCAGCAACAGCCCTTTGTCAAGCTTGGGATTCATCTCCAGATAGCTGGGAAGAGACTTTGAGGAGTGACTGACATCACAGCCCATCTACCATGGAGTGCGCTATAATGGGTAAACCAAGGGTGAGAGATACTGGCACAAATACAGGAACACAGGGGGCGACCACAGAGGATGACACGTGCTACGGAACAAGTGTCTCCTGCCCTCCAGCTAACCCTGGACAAAATTCTGGCTGCCATAGTGGACTCAAAGGCCTCTCTACAGGCACAGATAGGCAGTGTGTCAGAGGAGCTGAGCCTTCTGCGGGCAGACCATCATAAACTTGTTGATAGGGTCAAGGAGACAGCACTGGCAGTTGTGGAGCTCAGGTCGGCACAACAGTCCTTGCGGCAGCAGCTGACCAACCTCACCGAACGTGTGAAAACTCTGGAAAGTAGGGTGGAGGACACTGAGGGCCATAATCGGCGCAATACCGTGTGGTTCGTGGGGCTGCCCAAGGGAGTGGAAGGTAGCGACATGATTGTGTACCTGGAAAACTGGATGAAAACTCAGGTGGTGCCTGCAGAACTTATGCCCTTCTTCGCCCTTGACTGTGCACACTGAGTACCTGTGAGGCTCCCTGCCCTGGGTTTTCCACCAGAACAGGTGGTTGCTAGGCTGCTGCATTGCCAGGATAACTTGCCTCAGAATGCTCACACAAGTGGACCATTTCAAGTGGACCATGTGTGGGTGACATTGTTCCCTAAATTCACTGTGGAAGTGCAGGCCAAAAGAGCTTCTTTCCAGGAGGTTATGAGGGAATTATGAGAAATTGTCATCTGATATTCTCTCCTATTTCCTGCCAAGATGCGGATACTAGTAGATGGACCAAACCAATTTTTATGAACCACGCAGACTGGATGGACAAGTATCGAGTGGAGTGCATAACCAGCAATATGCAGGAAAGAAAACCTCTACTGTGCCAGAACCTGGTAAGGAGACGCTTGGAGCAGACGAATGCAAGTCATGTACGGAGTTTGACAAAGGCCCAAGCGGAAAGGGACAAGGCGGCAGCCCTGCTGGTGGCAACTGGCCTCATCCACGGACACAATTCAGACTATGAAACAGCGACTCATTATGACAAATGCTACGTAGACCTTACTTCAGATGACATATCGGTGGACAAGCAGAGTTTGCCTCTTGTGATCCCGCAGACAGCAGATGCCTTCTTTGAGCATACACTAGCAAGTTGGTAAGGTGATCAGGGGAGTGGGGGGTAGCACGTGTTGGATTATGAGGTGCCTTTTTAATGGGGGCTCTTCATATGCTCCCAAGTGACTATGTGGAGATTCTCTTGACTGTGACCTGCCCCCGCCCCGGTGCTCCCATAATGTTGTTACTATGTGTATTCCTATTGCTATGCCTCCTGTCTTTGGGAACTTTGCCTCCTGCTGCTGCCTGCTCTGCCTGGGTGGGTCTAGTGGGGGGGGAATGTTTACTGACCAGGTGGGGGAGTGTTGGGCTGGGGCGGACGCTGGTGCATGCTGTTTGTGCAGGCTGTAATGGGGGAGTGGGGTCCTGAACTGGCCTGTACTACATGCATCTGAATGCAACACACACTGAGTTTAAATTGATGACCTGGATAATTAGAGGCATGGGAACAGCAGCCCATAGGCATACGATATATATGTTCCTTAAGCACAAAACAGTTCATATTAACCGTTATTGCAGGAGACACACTATACTGCTGTGGAACTACAGCACCACTGGATGCATTGGAGAGAACAAGTGTAGGCCAAGGAATTTTCTGCATATGCCCGAGGCGACTTGATCTGGATCCGGGCGGGTGTCCCCTTTAAGGCCACTCATGTCTGAGTAAATAAAGTGGGTAGATATGTTTTTGTGGATGGGATACTGGATGGGAAACCCCTGACACTCGGATGTGTGTATACTACTAATCAGGATCAATTGCTGTTTCTAACCCAACTGTCAACACTGTTGGGTTCTCTCCCTAGATGTCGGGGGCAATGCCGCTCTGATAATGCTAGATCTCTCTGCCGCATTTGATACGGTCCATCATGATCTTTTGAAAGACCATCTGGCAGAGATAGGAGTTCAAGGAACAGCCTGGACCCTATTGTGCTCCTTCCTCTCTGAGAGTAAGCAACCAGTAGCTTTTCTCACACCAAGAATGATTTAAAAGATACTACACATATCACCCTGGTAATGTCAAAAAATAGTAGTAACCTTCCTTATCCTGTCAAAACTTGACTATTGAAATGGATTATATGACAACATGCAGCAACAACACCTTAATAAATTGCGACTGCTGCAAAATGCTGCAGCCAGACTTCTGTCAGGCATACCCAAATTCAAGTCAGTCAAAAACAAAATTAGAAAGCTCTGCTGGATCCCGATTAGGCATCGGATCAGATTCAAGGCTCTCTGCACTGCCTTCAAGGCGCTACAGGAGTGTAGCCCACGTCATCTCAGGCAGAGTTTCAAATGGTACATCCCCAGCAGAACCCTTCACTCCTTGGGAACGAAGACTCTGGTAGTTCCTAAATTTAAACAAGTCGACTGGGGTAGCAGAAGCTTCATCACCTGCACTGCCACTGCCTGGAATCAACTTCCCTTTCACATTCTGTTCCTCTCCTGACCTGATTACTTTTAGGAAAGCGCTGAAAACATGGCTATTAAACAATTAGGCCTAGCATTCGCTATAACCCTCCTTCTGTCCATTGATTTATTGAGCTAGCGCCAGGACACCCTTGGGTAACCGCTGCGCTTTATAAATTCATTTAGCATAACACAACATGCTTGAATTCTAGCAGTGCTGGTTCAACCTTTATCATTCAGAGGTAGATAAAGTAAGTTCTAGAGAGGGGTGTGAGTGTTATTATTGTCAGTGCACTCAAAAAATTCACATTTTTTACACAAGCAATGCAATTGGTTATAAATATAAGTATACAGTAATGGTATTAAAATATGTAATATTAAGCATTGTTATCACATATAACAAACCTGAAGCTGTCACTCCCTCAACACAGAAAACAACAAATAAACCAAATTGATATCTTCCTTGCCTTCCTTTCTCTTAATGGTCTACCTGAAAAAAATGCAACTGATTTCTTTAGGAACGTTCAAAATAAAAACTATTTTTGTCTGGAAATTGTCTACTTTAATCCACTACAAAGCACGTTTTGAATTTATGCCTATGATTTCGCAGGTTCAATGCTGGAGTGGATAGGGATATGATCATGTGAGGAGACTTTAATTGCATGGTGGACACTGATCTTGATCGCTCCACCCCGCCAATTCCGGGGGCGCCTGCTCATAGGATTTTAAAGAGGATTTGGGACTGGGCAAACAATTGGGTGCTTCAGGATGTTTGGAGGACGCAACGTGGTGTGGAATGGGATTACTTCTATTATTCTAGCCTATACACTCTCCATGTTCGTCTAGATAAGGCCCTGTGCTTGGAACCCCTTTCCCTATTTGTTCACCGCACCAAATACATAGGCTGCACTATCTCAGATCATAATCCGCTACTTATGGGAATCCAGTTGAGCAGGGCTAGACCGGCGAGCCAGATGTGGCGCCTTTGCCCCAACACCTTGGAAGACAACACCATTCGCGAGGGCTTCCAGGAGGCTGTCTCAAATTACTCTGGGTATGTCCTCCAATTGCCTCATTGAGTGAGAGGCCTTCAAGGAGGATCATTCGTGAGCACTGCATGGGTACGACAGTGGGCATCCGGAGGAGATCGACCGTGAACTGGTATCTCTTGATAGCACCAGACATGATCTGGGCAATCGGGTTGATACCGATCCCGACTCGAGAATGCAGCTGGCAGAAGCCAAGGAATGGTAAAATGTTATTCTAGAGAGGCTTTGCTGACATAATTATTGAGATTATATCGCCAGGGCTCATAGACTGCTGGCCTGGCTTGGTGCACCTTGAGATACAGGGGGCCTGATAACCTGTGTGGCTTGGCTAGATGGGTGACAGGTGCAAACCCAGGTGGAGATTAACAGCGCCTTCTGAGAGTATTACATAGGGCTCTACGGGAGACGACCAGGCAAGCTGAAAGAATGTGTATAAGACTTTCTGGCTCTCCTGAACCTGACCATTCATTATGGGGAAGCTGGTTAAGCGGTGAAAAATATCTATTCTGAAACGCGCAAGTACAAACCTATTCCTGGGTTTGAAGTGAACTTAAGGTAAGGTTGCACATCGTACGTAATCAACATAAATTGATTTTTTTGGGCTCTGTATTTACCCTAAGTTCTTCAATGAGCCCCAGGCACTTAATTTTAAGAACTTTCCTACTTATATGTAACAAAGTCCCGGGCTGTTCAGAATACAATGGTTGACCCAAGTCAAAACCGAATTGTTTAATATAAACCAGGCATGGGAAATGCACTGCAGAGCTAAGGTTGAGGCAATCTCTAATAACTGCCTGATTAAGGCCAGTAAATTCTGTCTAAATCTTGTGCCATAACAAAATTGGCTGCATCTTAATTATATCGACAAGAAATGATAGACCCAGTTCTGCATGGCAACTATAAGAAGAAGCACTTTTAGGTGCAGCAAGAAGATGCCTCAGAGATTCATTTTCTACTATTTGAAGTGCCTTGCAATTAACATGTCCCCATATACCTGCCCCGTAAGTAGCAATGGATAGGCATTTAGCAGTACGAATATTTAGCATTTCATAGGGTGGGTCCTTGCCTAGCTTCCTTTTGAAGTTGGACAGGGCCATAACTGATTTCTTATGCAAAAGGTTCCTGGTCTTGATACATTGAGTTCATGTGCTCTCCTTATCAACAGTATACCCAGTTAGGAAAAGGTCATCATAGTACCAATCTATGCATCAAAACTTTTGATATTGCGGCAGACCCTGTCTCCGATTGCTGTAGAAGAAGATGTAGGTCCCATTAAACCTCAAGAGATTAAAGGGGCCATCCGGGAAAGATGCAGGGCCCGATGGCCTGCCGGCGGAGTTTTATTCCGTATTTATTGGGTGACATGTATAATAAGGAACTAGAACCGAAAGGACTGCTGGCCACCACTATGGACAAAATAGTTATTCTGCTCCCAAAGATACCCAAACGAGGGGCGCCCCCCTCGGCATATCGCCCGTTGTCCATGATGAACATGGACTTCAAGATCATAAGCAAAAAAATGTCCACAAGCCTCCTTCCGCACATGCAAATGTTGGTGTATCCCCACCAGTGTGAGTTTATCCGACACCATAACACCTTCCCCAACCTACGCTGTCTGTATTCGGTACTGTTCATTCCCTGAAAAGAGGATGAAGCTGTGGCGGGCCTGATGGCTGCAGATCTGGAAAAAGAACAACACTGTTAACTGGGCCTACCTGGACCCAGTTATGACCCAAATGCAGTTGGGGGCTTAGTGGGTGGAGTGGGTCTGTTTGTTAGACACCAACCCTTCTGCCCTGGTTCTGACAGGCCAGACCGTGTCTGACTCATATGAAGTTTGCTGAGGCACCAGGTAGGGGTGCCCACTGTCCCCACTCCTGTTTGCTCTTCCTTTTGAGTCTTTGGTGGCACTGTGCAGACTGTGACAATGCGGTTGGGGTATCTGTGTAGGCGACACTGAACATTTGATATCGCTCTGTGCTGATGGCCTACTGCTCTACATGTCCAATGAGGTCACTGAAGCCTCATCCATGTTGCAGTTTATGAATGAGTCTGGGGAATTAACCGGATTATGGGTGAATTTGGTGAAGACCTGTGTATTCCCGCTGGTCCCCCGGTGGAAAGACCAGGGATCTTACTGTCAGAGATTGGATGGGCCGCTCTCGACATTCTGGTACCTGGGAATCCAGGTTTATCATTCTCTGGAGGACATGCGAGTGGGCAAAATGAGGGTAGCGGTGCATCCATGAATCGTAGTGTGGCCATTTGGCTCTCTCTCTGACTCCCCATTATTTTTATCAAGGAATTTTGCAAAAGTAATACTAACTTATATTTATATTTGTTTTCTTTTTAAACAAATGAATGAAACCATGTATTGAAGTAAAGTAACTTACTAATTACTTCTTTCTTACTACTTCTACAAAGTAACAATGTAAAGGTATACACCAAGGTAGAGTTTCATAGAGCCAGTGAGACATTCAGACACACACTGTTAGAGGCACTCATACTTCTAGTCACTCACTCATTCAACCACTCACACACCCGCTCAGTCACTGATATTGTCAGTAACATATTCAGTCAATTAGTATACATCTCCTACTACATGTACTCACTTACCCATACAGGTATTCACATAGTCACTCACTTGCTAATAAAGGTACTAATACATGCATTCACTCACCCACACAGTAGCTCATACAACCACTCAGCAATGCATACAATCACTAACACACCCAGTCATCCTGCCATGATAACTAATCACTCACCCATACAGCTAGAAAGAAATCCATTCACTCCTCTAAACACTCACACATACAATAGCTTACTTGCCTATCCAGTCACTGACACAGCTAGTCACTTACTCATACAGCTCCAGTCATACATATTAACTATTACATGCAAGCTCTGATTCAGTTAGTTACTCACACATACAAGCAGTCACACAGCCATTTACTCACTGTTACAGACACTCACGCACCAGCTTACTCACCCATATAGACACTGACACATCCATTCGCACACTAATACAGACACTGAGACACCCAGACAACCACAGGTGCAGACACTGACACAGCCAGTCACTCACCCGTACAGCTACTTATACACATACTCACTCACGGATATAGGCACTCACACAGTTACTTAGACACCCATACAGTCACTGACACAGCCACTCATTGACTGATACATCTAATCAATTACACATCGACTCACTCAGCTAATGAGGCCCTTACACAGCCACTCAATTACTCATATAGTCATTCACATACTTACTTGCTAATACAGCCACTCACACAGTCACTCACTCACTCATACAGTTTCTCATAGAGCCACGCAATTACTTACACAACCCCACACACACAGCCTTTCAATCATCCATAGAATCACTCACACCCAATGTCTCACTCATACAGCCACTCGCTCACCCTGTTACTCATTCATACAGACAGAACACAGCCATTAAGTTACTGATACAGGCACTCACACACCCAGTATCCCACTCATACAGATGTTTATGTCCCCAGTCACTCACTCATTCACCCACTCGCACAGCCACTCACTTACTCATACAGTTACTCACACAGCCACTCAATCTCTTATACAATGACACACAGAGTGTCTCAATCACCCATAGGGACACTCATACCCATCGTCTCACTTATACAGGCACTCAATCAATCAGTCACTGGCTCATACAGCCACTCATACACCCAGTGAGTCACCCATATAGCTATAACACACCCAATCAGTCACTTATACAGACACTCACCCATCCAGTCGCTCAGTCATACATCCCCTAACACACCCAGTCAGTCACCCATACAGCCACTCACACAGCCAGTATCATATTCACACAGCCAATTACAACCTCAGTTGCTCAACCATACACCTAGTCACACAGCCAGTCACTCACTCACAGAGCTACTAACACAGCCACTCAATCACTGATACACCCACTGACACACCCACCCACTCACCCATAAAGCCACTCAGTCACCCAGTCACTCACTCATATAGCCATTCAAACACCCAGTCAGTCACCCATAAAGTGATTCACACACCCACTCACTCACTTATACAGACAATCACCTACCCTGTCATTCAGTCATATATCCCTAACACACCCATGCAGTCACCCATGCAGCCACTCACACACCAACTATCAGACTCATGAAGCTGCTCACATCCCCACTTGCTCAACCATACACCCAATCACACAGGGAATCACTCACTCATACAGCCAATCACACAGCCATTCAATTACTGATACAGCCACTGACAGACCCACCCACTCACTCATACAACCATTCAGTCACTCAGTCACTCACCCATTCACACACCCAGTCAGTCACCCTTACAGCCATTTACACACTCAGTCACTCACTTATATAGACTCTCACCTACCCAGTCACTCAGTCATACATCCCCTAACAAACCCACTCAGTGACCCATACAGCCACTCACACTCCCAGTTTCATACTCATAAAGCTGCTCCTACCCTCACTCACACAACCATATACCCAGTCAAATAGCCAGTCACTCACTCATACAGTCACTGACACAGCCACTCAATGACTGATAA
Organism: Calotriton arnoldi; assembly: GCA_963921515.1. NCBI lineage: Eukaryota > Metazoa > Chordata > Amphibia > Caudata > Salamandridae > Calotriton > Calotriton arnoldi. The sequence goes on from CAWUFW010003779.1 coordinate 897,481, forward strand.
AGACACTGACATACCCACCCATACAGCTACTTAGTCACCAAGTCACTTACTCATACAGTCGTTCACACTCCCAGTCAGTCACCCATACTGCCATTCACACACCTGGTCACTTATTCATTAGTAAGCTTTATTTGAATTCCGTTGAAATCATAAAAGCATAAAAAAGCATTACAGCATAGAAATGTATATATGTTAAAAACAGATGCATCCTCAAATATGACTATATAAAATATCATAACATACAATAACTGGACATTTAGACAGTAATAGTAAAAGTATACATCCATACAGGGATCAATTAAAAACATGGCATCTAAAAACCCCATTAATATATACAAACTTGTGCATAAATTAAAACTTCTTTCTTGCAAAAATCACTACCCACAAAATATGCTGGGCAGCATCATTTGGAATTAAAAGACTTTATAACTGGAATGATATAGCTTTTCCTCTGTTCTATATACAGTTTGCAAAAGAGCACTACGTGCATAGTGCTCTGTTTTGACACTTGGTCACAGGTACAGTTATATAATATTTGAGACTAATCATTCATTATGGGGAAGCTGGTTAAGCGGTGAAAAATATCCATTCTGAAACGCGCAAGTACAAACCTATTCCTGGGTATGTAGTGAACTTAAGGTACGATTGCACATCGTACGTAATCAACATAGATTGAGTTTTCTTTTAGACTGTGGGTTTTAATAGCTCTGTATTTACCCTAAGGATTTCAATGAGCCCCAGGCGCTTAATTTTAAGAACTTTCCTACTTATATGTAACAAAGTCCCGGGCTGTTCAGAATACAATGGTTGACCCAAGTCAAAACCGAATTGTTTAATATAAACCAGGCATGGGAAATGCACTGCAGAGCTAAGGTTCAGGCAATCTCTAATAACTGCCTGATTAAGGCCAGTAAATTCTGTCTAAATCTTGTGCCATAACAAAATTGGCTGCATCTTAATTATATCGACAAGAAATGATAGACCCAGTTCTGCATGGCAAACATAAGAAGAAGCACTTTTAGGTGCAGCAAGAAGATGCCTCAGAGATTCATTTTCTACTATTTGAAGTGCCTTGCAATTAACATGTCCCCATATAACTGCCCGTAAGTAGCAATGGATAGGCATTTCATAGGGTGGGTCCTTGCCTAGCTTCCTTTTGCAGTTGGACAGGGCCATAACCAATGTTCCCTCTAATTTTTTTCCTCTGTGGGCGGCAGTGTAGGGTCTATGTGCGCTGCAGGGAAGGCTATGTGCGCCAGGAACCAGACCGCGCGTGCGGGTGCAGCGCGAAATATCACTCCAAATGTTTGCTTAAAAAAGTGGGAAAACTGTGCATTTCCACACATACAGCGCCAAGTTAAGGGTCTTAAGGCAGGTTTGCAATTTGGATACACACGCCATGACATGAATTGGTTACACAGGCAAGTACACTTCAGGTTTAGAAAAGCACAAGACTCCAACGGTGGTACCATCATAAGATTTTACTGCTGTAGGTGTAATGTTACTTGTTGTATTATATATCTGGATGCAGAGACAGAAAGAAGCAGCAAAACACCAGCCGGGCGGCACACTAGCTAAGCAAAGATTTCAAACTTATATGTTACCTAAAAGAAATGCAGCAAGTCCAAAAGCATGACGTGTAAAGCATGATGGTGCTCAGACCTGTCCAGGCAGCCCGCTCTGTCAGGGGGCACAGGAGCTAAATTATTGGCCATGCCGGAGAATTATTTCCAAGCAGCCCCGGACGGCCGACCCGAGTCCACTGGGCAAGGGAGAGTGCACTGCTGCATCATGCAGTCAGGAGACAGCGGTGAGAGGGCCGGTCGTCACCAGTGGAGAGTCAAGGTGCCGAGGGGAAGAAAAAGAACTACAGAATGAACACAGTAAGTATAACCACCAGCCACTGTCAGTCACAGTATTAACAGTCACAATCAAATTGATTTAATTTTGGGAAAGAATGTGATATTCTTTCTTTGGAAGTTCCCGGCCGCCTATTGAGGAACATCTTAAGCAAAGCTGTAAGCCATACACAGGGTATGGTAGTACGCCCGACTTGTTATCGGTGATGTAAACTTTAGAACACGAGTTGTTGAATTACCTGGTGTGTATTCTAGCACCAAATGTTAACGTTTCGCCGAATACATCCGCCTTTGACAGAATTACTGAATAATGCGATCCACAGTAGGAACTGAGCTACAATTATGAACTAAGTGATGGGCAAATTAAAAAATTGTTTTTCTTATTGCAGTGCTGGCTGCAGGCACAGAGAGAGTGTGGGATTGGTGTCATAGCGTACACTCTGGGCCTCAATGGCAATGTACCGTGTTCGTGCTTACTGAACTTCACAGTTTTGTTAGCGTCGGTGACTAAGACTATGCAGGATGTTTTTCATTTTACTAGCCTTACCCTAGAAGGCATTGCTGCTGCTTGGGTGGGCGGCTGGGCCCCTATAAAACAGCATGCAAGGGGCCCTGTAAGAAGCAAAAACTGCTGTGAGCCAGAGTGAGAAACTCCTGAGGAGAACTGCCTGTGGCTCTCCATGCGCTCTGACACATCTTTAAATTGCAGCTATAGACTTTTTCCCTTCCTCCCCGGCTGAAGCACTAAAACACGTCACAGCTCACGACTGAAAACAAAGCTGCTCTCAGGCACTGGTGGAAAGCAGCAGTCAGGTAACTCACCCTAGGGTTGATACCTTCTCCAGAGAAAAATTAGCCATTAGTTGTTATTCAAAGAGTCTGCAAAGGCCTGGACCTGATACTAAACAGGACTGAAAACAAAATTAAATTTATTCATTTGTAACGTGCCATTTCTTTATATGTTTACTTTAAGTGTTAGTCACTCATAGATCACCTCCAGAACACTTTTAAAACCGTTTTCTATTCCTATTTGTTCTTTGTAGTATGTACAGATAAAATGTAAAAAATTCCAGCTTTTAGTGATTTTACTTATTTTTGTACTGTCCACAACATCAAAGTATCCGCCCTGTGTTCATTTGATTTCAGCAGGATGTGCTTAGCTGTATTAGGGCACAATAAAGTGCAATGGATGGGTTTATGAGACGTTTTAGGATGGTTTCTTTACTTTTATATTTTCTGGGCACACAAATCGTATTGGTATCTTAACTTTCCATTTCAGGGGTTTTGAAGCAGTTTCAAGATATTGTAGGTCTTATTGATCGAGAGAGTGTAATTTCTAATATTTATCTCTTTCCATGCACTTCATCGCTTGGTTTCACTCTCGAGAAAATGCCACACTAACTGTCAAACATCTGGCACTTGTGTCACTCTTAAGTACACAGAAACCATGGAAATGTGAAATATAATATCTAAAAAATTGGCAGCTAATAGAGAATGTGTTCTTTTCGATGGTTTTTGGTTGGGGCCTCTGCTGGAGGTGAGATTTAAAAGCTCTTGCAGCCCATACCTGCACCACTTGCGTTTCCACCCTATATGTCTTTGCTGTTATCTTACAGAGCACATTTTCCTTCAGCCACATCCCCACTAACGGGATGCCATGCAATTTCCTGTGCTTTATAGCGGCTTTAAGATTTCTTAGAGTTTCTCGTTGCTTAAATGGGTGCAATTTCTGAAATTGTTATGTTTCCCTTGTCTTCACTGCTCGATTTTACTCGCAAGAAAGTGTCACTCGTAGCCGTTGAATGCAGCTCTGCAAGTGCCATGCATTGCGCGTTATACTAATGCATTTAAAGAAAGGTTTCCGCATTACCGCAATGCCTGAGATTGTCGCACAATGAATGGCACTTGGCTGGGCTGTCACAGCATATTCACAGCATGTTAATTAAAGCAGAGTGTTGAGCTGCGACTTGCGCTGTCTCGAATAAGTGGTTGCACTGACGTGGTTGCATGTGGTGGCAATATGTTTGAAAGGAGCAATCCGGGTTCAATGGTGCTCAGTGGAGAATAGCGCGATGTAGTCGCTGCTCTCTATTGAGAAAAGACATGCCTCAAGTCCAAAAGCATGACGTGTGCTTTACACGTCGTGCTTTCGGACTTGATGCATTTTTAATGGATCCCGGCTGCGGGCTGATTGTGGGCCTTTGTGAAAGGATTCCTGTTAATTGCAGCACTGTCATGCGCTGCAATTAACATAAATAGTTTCACAATGGCCCACAATCAGCACCCAGCCGCACTCTATTTAGAAAAGAAATGAAGCAAGTCCGAAAGCACGACGTGTAAAGCACACGTCATGCTTTTGGACTTGAGGCATGTCTTTTCTCAATAGAGAGAGGCTGCGGGTTGATTGTGGGCATTTGTGAAAGTATTCCTGTTAATTGCAGCGCATAACGGGCGCTGCGATTAACAGGAATCTTTCACAAAGGCCTCAGGCAACCGGGAAATTGCCGTTTTTCGCCGCTCGCGTTTTAAAAGCGGGCGGCGGCGCGAACCGGTGCGCGCTTCACACGGGACACTGCGCGCTCAGTGCCTTAAAGGTGCGTGGGCGCGCAGGCACGCACCTTACAGGGAACGCTGGCCATAACTGATTTCTTATGCAAAAGGTTCCTGGTCTTGATACATTGAGTTCATGTGCTCTCCTTATCAAACAGTATACCCAGTTAGGAAAAGGTCATCATAGTACCAATCTACCCATCAAAACTTTTGATATTGCGGCATTTTACTATTCTACTTCCACATTTATAATATAGGTTTTACTTAAATTGACTAGAAGACCCAAGGCTTGCATGTAATTGACAAAGTTTGAGAGGAGTTTTTGTAGACCCAATGGAGTTCGTGCCATAAGAACAGCGTTGTCTGCATAGAGGAGGGCCGAGATATGTCGATTACCAATTTGTGGGAGATTCTTAGATTTACTGGCCAATGTACTCCCAGGGCTATATATATATAAAGAGAATAAAAAAGGGGCAAGCACGCAGCCCTGTTGCACCCCTCGCTCTATGCAGAAGGACCTAGTGTACTCCCCTCTGAAGCTGTAGCGAAACTCTAGCCTTGCTACATGAATATAATTCCCTTAGGAAGTGGATTACAGTTATCTCCATCCCTAAGTCAGTCAAGATTTTCCACAACTTGCTATCGCTAACACAATCAAATGCAGATGAAAGATCTACAAAAACAAGGTAAATATTTTCTTTCTTAATCTTAGTATATTTCCTGATTAAGCAATTTAAGTTCAATCCCTGTTCTATAGTACCCACTCCAGGGCGGAAACCATACTGTAGATTTGAAAGGATTTTGGTAGAATCTGCCCAATCCTGGAGTCTATTTAAGATAATCTTCACTAATGAGTCAAGTAGAGATATCGGGTGTGAGCACGCAGAATTGTTATGATCCCCCTTTTTATCAATGGGTACTATAATTGACTCTGACCAAGTTGGTAAGAAACCTATACTACAGCAGTCACCTAGTACCAAAGTTAATAAGTGACCCCATAATAGTGTGTTAGCTTTGGACAAGTCTACCGGGATGCCATCAGGGCCCGGTGCTTTGCCCCCTTTACTGGCATTAATAGCCCTAATGACTTCATCTAGCCTAAAAGAAAGGTTAATACTGCCATAAGGTAGGTGTTTAGGTGGAAGGTGATCAGTAGTATGTACTGGAATCACCGTCTCTGTAGGTGGAATCGAATATATTCCAGAAAAGTGTTCAATCCATTCTTGTTCTAAAATGGCTATCTGTAGCCTAGGGGCCCCCTCATCTATTAGTATAGGCGATTTGATCATTTGCCAAAATTCAGTATTATCCTTGTTTACACGTGCTGCAAGCAAAGATTGCCATGCTTTATTTCTTAAGGCTATTTGCCTCTGTTTCACTGCTCTCTTATAGTCAGCTCTACAGGACTGTATCTCAGTTTTGTATCTGATGGACTTATGTAGTGCATCCTTTAATCTCTTGTGCGCTTTCGTACACTCAGAGTCAAACCATCCACTCCTTATCCGAGTCGAGCGCCCTTTTGAAGCAGAAAGGCCCTCCTTAACCCCCCTACAAATCTTCAAAAATGCTTCAATACGGGCATATGGATCAACTGTATTATCTAGGCATGGCATAAAGGCATCTCTATGGGCACATATTAACTGCTTCAGGAAACCTTCTGGTTCAATCTGGTTCCATCATAACATATAACCATTACAATAAGCTAATTCAATATTGTCGACCATAACCAGAGTTTTTCAGTAAATGGACTTGTTAAGAGTAAATTGGATGTCTGAGGGAAGTGGGCACTTAACGAGATTTCATGAGTAACAAATTTATGAGCTCTAGTTGTGAAACTGCTAGAAAGTAGCGCAAAATCCATAACACTGTGCTGGTCTCTACCAATAAAAGTGGGCTTAAATGAAGCATAGGGAGCAGAAACCTCATTAGCACATATCAAATCATATTTATAAAATAGATCATTCAATAATTCACCATAACAGTTATGTACAAAATGTGTTTGTGCTGTGTTCTTGTTCATTAATCCACATACGCGTTTAGAGGTCAGATTGCATAAATGTAGGTTGAAATCGCTCCCCCACAAAATAACCAGGTCCTTTTGATTACCTTTACATAACGACTCTAGATCATTGTCTAGATGTTGAAGCACAATAGTTATATCATTTAACGTGGTGTTATTATACAACTTTATCACAGTTAGTATCATAGTATTAGAGACATCACAAACCATCATCTGAAAGAACATGTTGTGTGCTACCATTCAAATCTTTATAAATGGCACATGATTGGATACGTAAGTACACATTCATCCCTTCCGTCTACCATGACTGGATGGAGCAGCAGGGGCATGGTAAGTTGTATACCCATTAATATGCACAGGATCCAGCAACTATGTCTCCTGTAAACACAATATACTGATCCCAGCAATAAAGTCCAACGATTCAGTGTTAGTAACTTTTTTACGCAGGCCAGCCCCATTCCTAAACACAACTCCTAATGAGTTAGAGACAGGCTCATCGATGGAATTATTTCCAGGTTCTATTAATGAGACTATAGATGTATTATGTGTTGGCCCTAAGTCATCGCTAACTTGTACATTAATATTGGTCTCCTGCACCTCTAAAATACTGGGGCCAGTGCCCATGTCCCCCAGGTCCTCAGAGGGTTCCTTTGTGAGTCAGTCCAGACCATCCAGGACTGATAAGTTATCATAACAAATGGAAATTAGTATTGAATATTGAAAATCTCAGGGTATCCTGGGGCTAGAACGTATTGGAGGTCTGAATTCTGCATGCCTATGTACAGGTAGGTAGAAATATCCTAAGGGCAGAACTGAAATATTATGTGGTGAAACCCTCGAAGGTCTTAATCTGTGCAGGATAGTTTGAAAGATAAAACCACACAGTCACCTGGCAGAGATTTACGGCCTCTGCCTACCCATTTCACTTGTCTAACTATTTTTATGTCATCGAACACAGCCCTTGTAAAATCAGTTCTAGTCCCCTCCAAACTTAAAGACTTATTCTTTAATGAGGTCCTAGTTTCATTTTTCTGTGAAGGTACATTGGCCAATACTACTACATATGGTATTACAGCAGGAGGGAGGTCCAAATATTCATTGGGGATAATGTGTGGGCTACTAGTAGAATCCCTCTGAAGAGAAGAACCAGTGACTGACTCTTGACTCCCCGTTGGAGTTACCTGGCCTCATAGTGGGTCTCTGAATTTGTGTAGATAGGTGGTTTAGTGGTCCCTGTGACTGTCTCTTGTCTAATTCAGAAGGGATTACCTTGTCCCGGGGCTCCAAGACCTGTTGAGTACTAAGAGAAGGCCGGCTTCCTGCCCTACATTCAGATGAAGCCTGCATGGGCTGCATTCTTTATTTCATGGCTAGATGTAGTAGTGAGCTCCATAGATTTTATCTTTAGTAGTTCCAAACAAGTAGTAGTTAAGCTTTCAACACGCTGTAATTTTTCAACCAAACATTCTAAAGTAAATAAATAAATCTAAAGATTTAACCGTGTCACCTATACTCTCAAGCTTATCACTAGTATGTTTGATGACAATCTTTTTAGTAACATATCTAGCAGTAGTCTTTTTAGTGCTAACATCAGGTTGAACTATCTCTTTCTCAGTGTTAAGAGCCACATTTGTAGAGCAAGTTTTTGGTTTCCTGGAGTGTTTAGGTGGAGGTTGAGGATCACTATCACATATAGAAGTAGAATCCATAGCGTTATGTACGCAGCCTTTAGGACCTTTATCAGCTGAGGTATGAGCAGCACTATTTGGTATAGTAGCCAGAGGAGTATTAGCTGGCTGGGATTGCGATTGAAAATCCATGACCCCTGTGTTGGAGGGTAGATGGAGTGACACTGCGGTGGTCACACATGGCTTACCAGCTCACGAGAGCAAGACCTGCGCTCTGCTCGTTCTCTGAGAAATAAGGAACAACAGTGTGAAATACAGTGGCACTTTATTAAGCAATTCAGCAATGCAGAAAACTGTTCATTAAATCATTAGCCGTGCAAATGCAACGCTACTCATCAACACATGAGTAGGATGAAGTAAAAGCATCAACAATATTACAAATCATATTTTAAGTGAAGCACAAATATCTATGTAAATATCTATCTGCGAGCTACAGCCTATGGGGCAAGTCTTAAAAGAGGGATCATGAATGGGCAAGCGCCTAGAAGGCAAATCTTAAATAAGAGAGCAAGAACCATCCAAGGCTACACAATTTAAACTAGGATCAATGCAATGAATTGGGTGTGGATGAGCTAAATTAGAGAGGCTGACAAAGGCAAAAGGCTGGCTACCGCCTGAGAGTAGAAGTTCTAGGCCCAAGACAAGAGATCGGTCGACCGGGAACCCACACCGTGCAAGGCACTGGAAGAAGAGTTCGGGGCGTGGACATGGGTGCAAATCTTTTATATGGCTTAATGCAGAACTCCCACCCACGTTTAACGTGGGACCTGACGCGAACGTTTTGTGAGAACACAGAAGTGGTACCATGGTGAAACTCATTCTTAGCAGGTGGTCAGTGCTCTTGACCGCAAAACATAAACAATGATAATTTTAGAGTAAGATGCTCGGAAATTTATATTTTATACATTATCTCTATGCCATGCAGCCGTCGTTTGGTTTCGCTTGAGCAAGCTTGGAACGTTTCTTAACTACAAATATTGCAAACATTGCTTGTGAAAGATCAAGATGTACCAGCAGAGTGTCACGTACGTGTGGGCTAACCTTATTCTTGTAACTGTGGAAATTTACAAGGGGGGGGCTGGTGCCTGGTGCCTTGCAGCACCGTGGATGGCACAAGTCCCTGCTGTCAGATCAGTGAGGCCTACGAGATTTGTTTTATTAAAAATGATAGCAAGAGGCAGCGGGCTTTGGGCCTACGTGTATGTATCTAAGGAGGTGGGCTTGGGCCTAAGTGTGTGTATCTAAGGAGGTGGGGACCACTGTGACAGATACTAAAAGGCTGAAGGAAAACGGACAACTTAGGTCATCTATCAGGGCCTGACTGGTGGGGCCTATATGGGAGTGTCATGTTTGATGGGCAGAGCAGGATTACGCATGGGGTATTGTTATATGGTAAAACGGGACCCTGCTTCATTTCCCTCCTCTTGTTCATTCTTGAACAAAATTCTCACAGCATACCTTTCAGGCCCTCCTTCTAGTTGGTGTATCCCAGGGTTGTCATTCATATTGGAACATTGGCTCTCCTGTGTCTTCCTCAACTCTATATACTCTCCTTCAGGCCTGTCAGCTAGTTTTTCATAATGATCTACACTAGGATCCTCCCCTACGAGGTGTCTACCAGGGGGAAGTGGGGGAGCGGTATGTACTTAGTAGTTGACGTCAGGAGAGGTCTGCAACAAGTGTGTGCCAGTCGTTGTGAGCTCCACAATCTCTAATAGTGCTAATTGATCCCTATTCCCTGGTCCACTGACCCTACGTATGGACTTCCTGTATATCCCTGTCTTGGCATACATCATCCCTACTACTTCAGTACTGAATCTCTTCAAACAATGACATACTATCTGCAGGACGCAACAAAAAGAGCAACAGCAAATACATTTAGAATGGCAGACAGCCACAAAGGTATCCAGTCAATGTTCAACCAATCAGTGGCTGTGTCTGCTATGGCACCTCCTCCAGCAATCCTTTTCTTTTCTATCCTGTTCAAGTCGTTGATGGCCTTGGTGATGGAGCCATTTTCTTCATTGTTGGCAATGTGCAGCACAAACTCCTTATCCGAAGGCATACACTCCTCTTGATATATCGAAGCCACAGTGCGTTTGCCTTGATCTGGAAAATCACAACGATGGTGTTGGGAAAAAAAAGAGCTGGACCCTGTTCAATAGGCAAAACTCCTTTGGTAGGTCTTTGAAAGCTGTCCACCCTTAGTACTCAGCATACTGCCAATGTCGGTGGAGCAAGGTAACAGAGCCATAGATGGGCATTGATATAAGAGATATTTGCTGCTGGAACGATCAGGGACACTTTGTGCATTGTTCTAGTGAGCACAGGCTGCTCCTTCGAGGAGGCTGTTGGAGATAGAGACGTTCTCCGCAGGCCCAGTGAAAGTCCATTAGGCTGGAGGTGCCATGTTTAATGTCTGAATTAAAAATGGTGCTGTTGCATCCAAGTGTTGCAGCCCACAGGTACAGTGCCTAGAAAGCAGAGAAGAGGTGACTTTATTTTGTGATCATTTTAAAACTTTGAACATTTTCTCCCCACCCCAAGTATACTTCCAGTCCAACTCATCTTCATAATCCTAGTCTACCCTATGTTGCCCTAAGGACGCTGCTCTATACTTCAAGTAACCTGGAGCACTCCATTTGTCATGGACATAAATTTGTAGAAGCGTAAAGCTGTTCTATTCTGGCATGGGCAATGTATGGTGTGGGGCAAAGAGCCATTACAGTCTGATAGAGATCCTGTTATCATAAACCCATTGTTCCTACAAAAAGCTATACTACGGTCCATATCAGGAACACCTATCTAAAATATTCTTGTTACCTTCCTTTCTATTCTGTAATTGTCAGTGATAACCTTGTGCATCATTGGGGTGTCGTCCCATACTGTTCTATTTACAAACACTTCAGAGATGTTGGCCTCAATAATCTGAACTTGCTCCTGTATTCTGTAAATGAACAGGTGTAGGAGACATTTTACAGTGTGTGGTAGTATTTCCCTAGAAAAACCAGTCTACCTGCGCCTATTGCATGGCGAATGTATGAACTTAATAACAGAATTCATTATTTTCCTGTCTACCTACTATTGTCATCTTCCTTTATCGCATGATGTCGTGAAGGGAGTCATGAGCAGCATGCTGTCTAAATGCTTGGGCAGAATTCACATTATTGCATTATTGCATTAATACATTATTACTTCCAACAGGGGAAGTAGATGAGGACACAGGGTGCGCATAAGTATTTGGGATGCTGACGGTACTGGCAGAGGATGTTGAACTGTTTTGCATTCCTACAAGGGCCATTTTCAGTGCATGTGCTAGCAGGTATATTGGATGTTACTTGGGGTGCACTGTGGTATTGGCAACTTCAACATTTTAAGTAATACAAGCCTTTCCATTAATACAATGAGCTAATCAAATCTTCCTAGTGCCACTCTGACAATAATGTAAAATATTACAATAAGAATACATATCTTTCGCATAAGACACTTCTGTGCGGCGGGTGTTGCGGCTACGTCTGAATCCATAAACAACCAAGCGATCACCGTCTTCTTCTTCTTGGACAGTCAATGGGAACTATTACCCTTCTCTAGTTAGTCCTTTAGTGTTGAGGGGGTGCAGGGTCAACCCTGAAGTCTGTTCTGTTAATGCTTTCCTCTTGGCAATGCGGACAGCTGTTGGTGAGGAGTCTATTACTTTAAAATGTCTGATATGTGAGAGCTCCGGAATGATGGGGCCCTTCTCTTTCCTCTTCGATACCTGGGTAGAAAGGAACTTCGCAGCGCGTTGTTAACTCATACAAATATTTTTACATTTCATTTTTCATAAATACAGAAGAGCTTTCAGTGTCAGTTTTAGGTCATGTCAGTTCTATGTATGTTGATCAGAACTTGGAGTATGTCTTAGTGAAAACAGGGTGATCCCTAGGCAATAAACTATTTTTATTTTTTCTTAATTATTTATTTATTTGTTTATTTCTTTCTTTCAATTGTGGTACTTATCTTGCCCATTTTATTTCTAAGTAGTCCGTTCAGGCACTGCTGAAATTTGTTGCTGCTTTAATATCACAGTGGACACATGGTCCAGCTTTGATCCAAACGTGTGGGAAACTTATGGTGAATTAAGATTTGATCTAATATAGACCCTTTGTGTATTTTAAAGTAATTTTGGAAGGATTGGTTGTGTAACCATTAAAGTCCCCCTCATACACGATCAGCGGTATGTAATTTTGGATAAATAATTGATCAATTGTATTATTGTTTGAATGAGGGAAGATATATATGTGTGTTGTATGTATTTATAGTAACGTATGGTTTGAGCATGATGAATTAGTTTAATAAAAGATGCATGAACCTCTATGTAGTGAAATGAACTTTTATGTGATGTAATGGGTTATGTAGGTCTGTGTGGTAATGCTGGAACCCATTTAACAACTGTGTGGACACTTTGATAATGGACCTTTAAATAATGATAACGAATGTTTTGATTTATTTTATGTGTATATTCGGTCCGTACTTTGTATTTGAAAATGGATGTGAACGGATTTGCATTTAATGGTAAAAATAATAGACTTAATGAATATGTAAAATGATTTATAGGATGATGTTTATTATAGGATTATGTTTATTGTATATTTTTGTTTTATTAGGTACATCAAAAATGTAATCTGTTGAGAGAGAGACAAGTATTATATATGTCCTGATGAAGGTGGTACCTTTATAATTTTCTACCACCGAAACGCGTCGACGCCTGAACCTCTATTTTGGGTTATATCCAGGAACAGCCTCATGTCTAATGCAACTATTAATGAATAGACTGATGGTGCCTATATATGTCATTCCTGTTGAGAATAACCGTTTTTGATGAATTCAAGTGTTTCACAAATATTTCTTTGTTTCTCATGATGTTTTTAAATGTTTTTTTTTATTGTGAATTTATGTATTTTATCAGCGTCATTTTTCTATTGTGATTTTAAATCATTTTTAATAAACTCTGATTGTGTTATATATTTGAGTTCCTTGTCCCTGTGCGTTACATAGTTGTTTTCTGGGTCCAGATTGGTGTCCCTATTCATGTGGATGCATGAATATGTGTGACACCATAGTGTATATTTGGTTGTGAGTTTGGTTGATTGTAAACCTGATTATAGGTAGCTTTCTATATCTATCCAAGAGAGTTCTTTTTTAATACTAACTTATAGTAGGGCCTGTAGTTGTAGTTGTTCTCCCCTCTTTATTTTAAAATGTATTTATTTTTTATGTGTTCACACCTAACCCACCTGTCATACCCAATATGTTGTCTACTCTTCACCAAACATTCTCCGTCTATGACCTGTGGCTAGGTGCGCAACAGTAGCTGTGCCATTGTGCAGGCACAACATTCAGAAATAAAATATACAAATACACTGGTGAAACTCCCAATGAGACATGAAGCGGTGGAAACATGAATATTGAGCATATGTATGCACACCTCCCGAAAACAGGAAACCTAGTATACTGCTTAGGGACATGGGGAAAAACCCACAAATAATGTCTGCAGTGTTCAAAACCTCAATTAACTCTGAAAGCGAGAGAAGAACCAAAACATTGTACTATAAATAATTGTTCCCAAGAGATACGAACATCTCAATAACCTCCATCCCAGTAACACAATTGGGAAATAAAAACTCATAGTTGTTGAACTGCAAAATATATGCAACCACCTCTAAAGACTGCAACTGCTGTTGAAAAAGGCACCTTTAAAGTTACATACTTTCTATTCTGACAATATTGCAATATTGAGCATCGCTACTCCATGCATATTATCCTTCTACATTGAAATACACTTTATATATGAACCTTTATTTATTCCTCACATTTTCTAGTACTGGGGCGTGTGCGGAGGAAGTCGTTTTAGCTGCTATCTGTGGTAATCTATTCCTATGGATCTCTGGTCGTTGTCTCATATTTTGTATGCTGCACAGAGCTGCACAAATCCCACAACTTATTCCTTCCCTCCTGCCACACAGCTACACTCATAGTGCCCCTGTGTTAGGATGGCCTCTAAGTGTCACAATTTAGAACACCAGTGAATTAAAATTTGATATAAAGGTTACAGTGTCTGTATCACACATACATCACGTGCCAATATAATGAAGGTGATACAGCAAGCTATCTTTTGGCATTTTGTTTTAATTAATATGAGACATCAAGTAGACCTATCTGTGCTATACGGGCACTAGAAGGCCATTTAGTGACCACACAGGTAAATATAAACAAATCATTCTCAGCTCCCTATCAGAATTTGTACAGGGCAACTTGTTTTCTCCCTCACAAACGAAGTATGCATTACAGAATGTCTAACCCAATATAGACCCCCACTGCTGAACAAGCAGCTTTACTTAATTGAAATCTAGAGGTGCAGGCGGTGCAACTCACTATAGACCAGCCGGTAGGCGGAAATGCTCTGGAGTTATACTTATTACCTTCTAAATTTAACACCATAAAAAAACGTTCAACACATTGGTGTGGCCCTATCTTTTTGTGGTACTGACACGGACAGGGCTTCCTGGCCTCTTATTGCTCTAGATCTAGTTGTTATATATACTATGGTGGCCAGTGTTCGTACCTGGTAGGGTGTATTCAACTGGAGGACATATTTTCAGGGGCACCAGTGGGACCTCCAGACAGAGGTGTCTGCTGTCACCCATACTAAGTACTAGAGAAATTAGTGTGCTAAAAACATGCATGATAAGGTACAGATGATGCCTTGCCTATTCTTAGGGACTCAATAACACGCTTATCCCCACTAATCTTGTTATTGCTGGAATTTTTTGTGATATGCCTGGCCTCAAAGGCAATTGTGATAAATCCTGATACTGATCACCACCCATCATATGTCGGGAACTCCGTTCAATGTATACTGGAAACTTTTAAATATCGAGGAATCCAAATTTATTTCATAGAGGAAAAGTTGAAGGGTGGCAATCTAGATAGATGTGTGTCTGGAATTCGATGGTGGACCATATTCTGGACAATGCTACTGCTGTCCCCTTTGGGCAGAGTGTCAATCTTTAAAACAATTGTGTTACGTATACTCTTTTATTTTTTACAGCACGCCAGTTGGTCCACCCCGTGCTCTTACTTCCAAAATCTAAGGTCTATCTTGTCAGAGCTGATCTGCCCTCAGCATAAGTGATGTCTCACTCTCTCCATAGAAAAGGTAATGCGCCCGATACATGCCTGGGGAATGTGGTCCCCAGCTTTGTAATATACACAACTTGGCACTGCAGATGGTATTGATAGCATGATGGCTGGCTGTGGAAACAGACCCTGAGCCACTAGACCTGCTAAACATTGTTGTAAACTCTGAGTTATTACATGTACTTTATGCCAAAAGCGGACAATATCTGTATAGGCTCATTCTTTACCAACAGTCTGTTCTCGTTGCCGCAACTGAACAAATAAGCTGGGATCAGTTGCATCATACACACCGTCCCCTGTTGGTGATACCTCAGTTACCTTTAGTGGCCAAACAACACTCTCTGAAAAATGTGTCACTGAAGGACATGCGTATATTTATATATCCATGTACACTTAGCTGACTTTATTTCAAGCAATGGTGATGCGCGTAGTGATAAAAAACAATTATTTGACTTTCCTGCTGCCGCCAAAAACCCGACACTTTTCCTCAACACCACTCTAACCCTTTTTATTGATGCCAGGCAAAGATGTCGCTGGTCAGTAGTGTGTCCTAGGGGAGCGAAGTATATATATACATATAGATATATACATACCCAGTTACTAAACTGCAGAACGTCAAACCTGAAACCCTTAATGTAATCTCTGCTTCCCCACTTTTACCAAATTGTGTGATTTTGGGGAGTTTATTTCTCTTGTTCTCTTGTTCCTGTTTTTCTAACTTAACCCCAAGTTCAATATAGGCATGTCTGCCACGGTGGGGGAAGAGAATCAGTCTCTCCCCATATTCGTTCTTTAAAACTATTTCTTTTAATAATAATAATATTTCTCAACGCACTTGACATAAATTGTTTTACTGGACAAGGAATTTATACACTAAACCTATTTTTATCTCCCTTACAATGCTGTTCATTCAGTCACACAGCTCTTTGCATTCTGCCAACTGTGTACAAAAATATATATATATTCATTTTCAACTTTCCTGTTCTGTTTCTTAACCCCTTCGCTGCGTTCGTCGGCCAACGGCCGTCGCGAGCACTACCTCGGTAGTGCTGCGCACGTCAGTTGGCCGACGCGGCCCCGCCTACTCCTTTAAACCGCCGCACCGCGGTGGAATGTTTGCCGCGGTAAAGGGGTTAACCCAGGAAGTCTTTTTCACTGTTTCTTTTCCGGCCTGGCTCAACGCCCAGACTCTGCGGCCAGCGTTAATATAACGGCAGCCCAAGGGAAATCCTTTAACCCTTCAATACCTCGTAACTTCAAAAAAACATGTGTTGTTTTTAATTGTACGACGTAAATGCTAAATAGAGCCTATTTTAACAAAACAGGGGGCATATTAGCAAGAACGGCGTTAAAATTATCGCCCCTTTAGCGGCAGGAAACTGCCGCTAAAACGGCGATAATGGGCTTGATAATATGCGTTATGGAATTCCAATAGAAGCCCAGGTTAGATGTCCTGCACATCTAACCTGGGCTTCTATTGGAATTCTATAGCGCATATTAGCAAGCCCATTATCGCCGTTTTAGCGGCAGTTTCCTGCCGCTAAAACGGCGATAATTTTAACGTGGGTCTTGCTAATATGCCCCCATGTCTTTTTTTTTTTTTTTTTGGTAAGCACACGTTCACTTAGAATGGTATTTTGACGATGAATAGCAGATCTTTATTGTATCTCAACTCAATGGTACTCATTTTATCCACCTCAGAATGATGAAGGGCTGAACAGACCCTGCATCTATTCACTTCAGAATGATAAAATGCTAAGTAGACCTGGTAGCATCTGAACTTGTGACCATGAAGTCACAAACATGCTCCCACAGACCCAACTGAGGGGCATTACCTGTCATGCATATTGTATAAAACGCCGTACACAGGTAGGAGTAAATTAGTTGGGTCTTAATTGCTTGGTGCTGCGGCTGCACGTGTCATGCAACACCTTGCATGTTGCCTGCTAAGGCACATCATGGTACTTGTAGTGTAACTGCATCTATATGTCTGTTATTTCCTGGTCGTTATCAATCATTACGTGTGTGAGCCTTCCCAGTGCTCATCAACAACGTAAACCTGAGTGGTAGCCCTTTGGCTCCATTCCAATGTTCTCCTCTTAAGTACTTCCTTCCACTCAAGAGCCTATTTTTGTAATTCCTAATATTTTTATTAACAGGAATTGTAAGCCTGTGTTTCCAGTTAAATGTAACAATGTATTTCAAAGCATTTATAACCTACCGTCATGACATGGAGCAGGGGTGTCTTTGTGTGCGTTAGCTAATCAGGGAGTTTAGCTACTTATGGGAACGTAAATGTAAATGTAATATTAACTGTGATACCGCGCCACTTTATTTATTTATTTATTTAATTTCTTTTTTGGTATTCTAACTAGCAGGGTCTCATCTCTATTGAATGATGATGAGACTTCAGCAACACGTAATAATTTGAAAACGGGATATACTCATATAACAATAATATTCACGGGGGACTCAAGGACTCTCAACTTGCATGTTTAAAAATACATTTGCAGTCCTAGTTATTCTTGTCTCGCTAAAACAGATTAAAACAGTTATTAAATCGGTGTACAAGCCACCGGTCTTGATACTGAAAACTACACAAAATAGAACATGTGAACACGGAATAATCACAATCTGAATTTAAAGTGGAAGTGGTGGAAGAATCAGATAGATGATCAGGCCAAAGCAAATCAGGGCGAGTGGTATCTGGAGGTGGCGGGGAATGTGTGTGAGTGTAGGCGGAAGGAGGTGGGTCAGTCAAAGACAATAGGGAGAGGCGGACTTGAGTGGTAGGCATGAAAGTGACCCCTAGGATGTCCCAGGCAACAGAGAGGATGTCACTCTGATGTGGTGTGAGGGGAATAATGCGATCGAAAGTGGAATTATACACTGCTGTGGCAGTACTGTGTACTAAATGGATAGCGAAAGTAATGATATGCGGTGTGTTAATGGACATAACGGTCAAGGAGGGCGGATTGGAGCTGGCAAGGGAGAAGGAGGAATACCTCCACCCCCCGTTTGGCTACCAATTGGCTTGGACAAATGGTAGGCAAAAGTGTGAGAGACAGAAAAAGAGGCGCAATGTAGGTGCAATGTTAAATGGCAGTAAGTGAACAGCTACCTAGCGGGGTTGCTGAAGCTAGTGGGGAAAGAATGGAGGCAACAACCCAGACAACAAGAAATAACTAGCAGCCCTGTCACTCGGCTAGTGAGTTGTAGAGGTGGCAGGGCAGCACCAGGAGAGGCGGGGCTGGGAGGCAACTGGAGGGGGGGGGCGCAGGGCAGACAGAGTGTTAAAAGGGAACAGAGGCACGAAGAACAGAAACAATAGACAATAAATAAACAATTATTACATACAACATATGCATATGCAATATTAATTGTGATCACAATATCAGAAAGTGGAGCTAGTGCTGGAGAGGAGCGGAGCTAGTGCTGGAGAAGGGAGAGAGAGAGCAGGTGCTGGAGACAGCTGAGAGCAGAGAGGGGCGGGTGGAATCTGCGAGGCGCAGAGGCTGTGAGAGGGGCACTTCCTCTTTTCGGAAGTGCGCAGTTAAAATTGAGAGCAGACAGAAGGAAATAATGTTAAAGAAAAATACGAGTGGCACAAAGAGAGAGGAACTTCATAGAAAAAAATAAGAAGACACCCAATCCATGCAGAAGGGAATCATGAGAGGAAGAGAGGGACACGGCAGAGAAGGAGGAGAAAGACTGAGAGGTAGCACCGGGAAGAAAGTGGGCAAAGGAAATGCGCATCGAAAAAGAAAGTGATACATAAGCCTCAAGATAGATAGATGGAAGCATGAATAGGAGTAGAGTATGTAGGACTCAAACCTGTCTAGAATTTAGGACACCCCTGTAGGGTCCCAAGGACTCTAACCTGTATAGAATTTAGGACACCCCTGTAGGGTTCCAAGGACTCTAACCTGTAGAATTTAGGACACCACTGTAGGGTTCCAAAGACTCAAACCTGTAGAATTTAGGACACCCCTGTAGGGTTCCAAGGACTCAAACCTGTAGAACACAATACTTCGGCGTACGGAGCCGGATAACCACAGTTAATGTAACCACAATGAGAAGGCACTAAAAAATCTAGATAAGTTAACAGAAACCTATGCGCAAACGTCAATGCAAAATAATAGTAAAAGAGCAAACCACAAGAAAACCAAGAGCATACCGAAAACCCGGGGAACACACGGGAACGCAGTGGAGGTGTAACCACACACAGAGGTAAGAGGGCGGTGGTCGTGGCACGACAGAAACTACAGGGGACCAGGGAGGGGCACGGGGATACCCCGGAGGGCTCAATCCACCGGACCACACACACCAGAGACCGGAGGAAAGGCAGGGGAAAAAAGTGTCCCTGACTTACCCAGCTGGTGGTGTGGAGAGGCGGGGAGAGGCCATGGGCAGCCGCAGGTGTGTCCCAGGTCCGCGCTGCAGAGGAACCGTCCGCACGAGACCTTCGTGGTCGTCAGCTGTTGGAGGGTAAATGGAGTGACACTGCGGTGGTCACACATGGCTTACCAGCTCACGAGAGCAAGACCTGCGCTCTGCTCGTTCTCTGAGAAATAAGGAACAACAGTGTGAAATACAGTGGCACTTTATTAAGCAATTCAGCAACGCAGAGAACTGTTCATTAAATCATTAGCCGTGCAAATGCAACGCTACTCATCAACACATGAGTAGGATGAAGTAAAAGCATCAACAATATTACAAATCATATTTTAAGTGAAGCACAATTATCTATGTAAATATCTATCTGTGAGCTACAGCCTATGGGGCAAGTCTTAAAAGAGGGATCATGAATAGGCAAGCGCCTATAAGGCAAATCTTAAATAAGAGAGCAAGAACCATCCAAGGCTACACAATTTAAACTAGGATCAATGCAATGAATTGGGTGTGGATGAGCTAAATTAGAGAGGCTATACAAAAGGAGATGATGGACGGAACGTTTGAGCCAATCAAACACTCACCCCCAGTCAACTGATCTGGGTTTAATCCATCATCATTCTTTAGCTCACTCCACCACCCCAGTTCAGACATGGCCATATGCAAATCAGTCTGACCCTGTGCCTCATGGGAACAGTCCAGCCCGAACTGCCAAGCCATGTCTTCCCTGGACCGGAAACAAGCATCCTAGGACCGGTTTCTGGCATTTCAGCCGTCATCAGCCAGGCTTGCTTGAATCCAGTGGCAAAGTGAGCAAGGGACCCACGTCTGGGCATACCCCCGCCAACTTGGGGCGACCAAAGCGATACAAAAGGGGATGATGGACGGAACGTTTGAGCCAATCAAACACTCACCCCCAGTCAACTGATCTGGGTTTAATCCATCATCATTCTTTAGCTCACTCCACCACCCCAGTTCAGACATGGCCATATGCAAATCAGTCTGACCCTGTGCCTCATGGGAACAGTCCAGCCCGAACTGCCAAGCCATGTCTTCCCTGGACCGGAAACAAGCATCCTAGGACCGGTTTCTGGCATTTCAGCCGTCATCAGCCAGGCTTGCTTGAATCCAGTGGCAAAGTGAGCAAGGGACCCACGTCTGGGCATACCCCCGCCAACTTGGGGCGACCAAAGCGATACAAAAGGGGATGATGGACGGAACGTTTGAGCCGATCAAACACTCACCAGGGGCTGGGGGTGAGTGTTTGATTGGCTCAAACGTTCCGTCCATCATCCCCTTTTGTATCGCTTTGTTCGCCCTAAGTTGGCGGGGGTATGCCCAGACGTGGGTCCCTTGCTCACTTTGCCACTGGATTCAAGCAAGCCTGGCTGATGACGGCTGGAATGCCAGAAACCGGTCCTAGGATGCTTGTTTCCGGTCCAGGGAAGACATGGCTTGGCAGTTCGGGCTGGACTGTTCCCATGAGGCACAGGGTCAGACTGATTTGCATATGGCCATGTCTGAACTGGGGTGGTGGAGTGAGCTAAAGAATGATGATGGATTAAACCCAGATCAGTTGACTGGGGGTGAGTGTTTGATTGGCTCAAACGTTCCGTCCATCATCCCCTTTTGTATCAAATTAGAGAGGCTGACAAAGGCAAAAGGCTGGCTACCACCTGAGAGTAGAAGTTCTAGGCCTAAGACAAGAGATCGGTCGACCGGGAACCCACACCGTGCAAGGCACTGGAAGAAGAGTTTGGGGCGTGGACATGGGTGCAAATCTTTTATATGGCTTAATGCAGAACTCCCACCCACGTTTAACGTGGGCCCTGATGCGAAAGTTTTGTGAGAACACAGAAGTGGTACCATGGTGAAACTTATTCTTAGCAGGTGGTCAGTGCTCTTGACTGCAAAACATAAAGAATGATAATTTTAGCGTAAGATGCTCGGAAATTTATATTTTATACATTATCTCTATGCCATGCAGCCATAGTTTGGTTTCGCTTGAGCAAGCTTGGAAAGTTTCTTAACTACAAATATTCCAAACATTACTTGTGAAAGATCAAGATGTACCAGCAGAGTGTCACGTACATGTGGGCTAACCTTATTCTTGTAACTGTGGAAATTTACAAGGGGGGGGCTGGTGCCTTGCAGCACCATGGATGGCACAAGTCCCTGCTGTCAGATCAGTGAGGCCTACGAGATTTGTTTTATTAAAAATGATAGCAAGAGGCAGCGGGCTTTGGGCCTACGTGTATGTATCTAAGGAGGTGGGCTTGGGCCTAAGTGTGTGTATATCTAAGGAGGTGGGGACCATGTGACAGATACTAAAAGGCTGAAGGAAAACGGACAACTTAGGTCATCTATCAGGGCCTGACTGGTGGGGCCTATATGGGAGTGTCATGTTTGATGGGCAGAGCAGGATTACGCATGGGGTATTGTTATATGGTAAAACGGGACCCTGCTTCACCTGACACGTCACCACTGCTAAGCAGGGTTTCTTGTATGCTTGCTATTTGTTTATCAATTACCTCCATGGCACCTGTAATATACTTCAAAATAGATGTATGGGGGTTAGACAAGGTCCCTGCTTCTTCAACGGCAGCCAGATGCTTTCTTTTTCCCATCCTTGATCACCTTTACAGGCAGACAAGTGCTGACAATAGTCTATAGCAGTCTTAGACTTATAGGCAATCCCCTTGCAACCAAAGTCATTAACGCCAGGGGAAAAGACATCAAAAAGTTCCTTACTGTAATAAGAAGATCAATTCCTGCAGGCAAACGAAAAGGGGGGTGGCCCTGCCGTGGCTCTTTTTGGCTCTGACGGGCTTGGGACAGGTCTGCCTTTGGCCTGGGCTTTGCCCAAGCATGGCTTGTGCTGCGGGCCTGTCTTGGTGCCTTTACGGTGTCTGGAAGGCTGGCCCTGCTTCCCGTACCACAGAGAATGCTGGGGGACTAAGTCCTACCCCAGCTCGCACCAGCCAACAAAGCAGGGAACCAGGAGGTGCAGCAGGCTTTGGATAGCCCTGTAGAAATGTCCAGTGCTGCGGCAGTGCCTTGGTGCCTTTACGGCATTGTGAAGGCTAGCCATGCCCCCTGCGCCACAGAGAATGCTGGGGGACCAAGTCCCACCCCAGCCCACACCAGCCAACAAAGCAGGGAACCAGGAGGTGCAGTGGGCCTTGGACGGCCGTGTAGAAACTGTCACTCACTTATACAGACACTCACCCACCCAGTCACTCAGTCATACATCCCCTAACACACCCACTCAGTCACCCATACAGTCGCTCACACAGTCACACACTCAGTATCATACTCATATAGCTGATCACACATCCACTCGCTCAACCATACACTCAGTCACATGGTCAATCACTCACTCATACAGCCACTCACACAGTCACTCAATCACTTATACAACCATACACACATCCACTTACTCACTCATACAGCTACTCACACTGCCAGTCACTCACTCACTCATGAAGCCACCTACACACCTAATCAGTCAGCCAAATAGCCATTTACACACCGTCACTCACTTATACACTCACCCACCCACTCACTCATACACCCACTAACACACCCAGTTAGTCATTTACACAGACAATCACACACTCTTTCTTATATATACACACACATACAGTTTATCTTTTTTAAACCATAAAAAGTAGTTTTAACGAGAACCTTTTTTTTTTGAGTGGGGTGTTGCAACTTTTTTTTTTAGTTTTTCAACATTTTGTATGCTTTTGTTTTTTTCAGAAATAAAATGGCAACTGGAAAAATTATTAACTGATAACACTCACAAAAACAGTAAAAAGTGTCATGTTTGCAATCATGAAAAAGAAAAAAATAATAAGTGTGGTTCTTTGCTGCTTGCAGAACTACAGCAACCGATTGTTACCCCACTGTGAAAACTTTTTACACTTCAAGCAAAAAGTGACTATTTTTTAAGTTCTGGTGACTTTTCTGGCATATGTTGCTCCACTTACTTGGGAATTGGCTCTCCTGTTATAATTGGAGTTGCAGTAGAAGTCGGTGGTTCTCCTGCACTGTGCTCCCTCTGCGCTCTTGCCAAGTGGTTCTTGTGGTATGCTTTGAGATGGGTTAACATGCCTGTGGTCCAAAATGAGTAATTCTTGGATGTCCCCCTTGAAAAAGTATTTTCACACAATGAGCACTTCATGTGCTTAGCGACTGTTTTTTTCTCACCAGAGGGGATTGTAAAGAAATCCCAGACGATGGATTTTCACCTAGCTGGGGGTTCTTCATTGGACAAACTCTCCTGTTCAAGGTGTGGCTCCTGCTGCTCTCTTCCACGAGATGGCATTTTATTTTTTGAAACAAATAAAAAGAAAACTCCAACTGCACTTCCAGTATTATAAAGTACAAGAGAGTTCCCAAGAAGCTTCCAATCTCTCAGCTGGAAGTATGAAAAAGAAAAAACTGGGCGGGGAATTCCACTATAGAATAAGTAAAAATGTGTTATCCAATGAAATCCCTTTCGTGCAAAGCCATGTGATATTCACGAATGTCGCCATTGTCGCGAATGCCGACGTCATCGTGAATATGAAAAATAGAATAAAAAGGTGTGCAACAATAAAATGACTTACTAAAAGTTACTTTAAAGATTATATGAGTAAACTACTAACTTCAAAACATTAATTAGAATAAGTGTAAATATGTGTTCTACACTTTTCACAAATCACACCGAATTCACGACTAATCATGAAACCAGAATCTACGTACCACGGCGTTTCATTACTAATTCGCGAATAATGAAAACATTTATTAAAAAAAATAAGCAAAATACAAAATAAACTCTTCTGGTACACACGTCAAAAGGTACCTAACACCAATAGAGCAAGTTAAAAATCATTCACAGGGATAATAATGGTTGCAGTCAGTGACAATACAGGGAGCAACATGGGTATATATTTTGAAAGCATTTATTAATATTGTTAACGTTTTTAGAATTTTTTTAAAAACCTTATTTTATAATGTAGGTAATGCAACTGTAATATAAGGAATTAGAACCAGCAATTTCTCTTATGAAATGAAAAATATTAGTACTAAATATAGACTAGAACATATGTCAAAATGTTGCAATTCTTAATTATTACTATCTTTGTCTGATGACAGAGACAGACATCTACAGTGCAGGATATATTAAACAGGCATTATAGTTAGGATATACATTATAAAAAAACATATATATTCACTAAAAAAGCAAAGGTTACAGGTAAGTTATACTTAGGTAATACAATAGAAAAAGCTGTAGAAATTCACTTAAAAACCAAACGTTACAGGCACGTTATAATTTGAATATTTTTTTTTAAACCGTTCAAATGACTAAAATAAAAACCAAAGGTTACAGGGACTTTATCGTTGGGGGAATAACATTAAAAAACCTTAGAAATTCACTGAAGAAAACAAAGGTTACAGGGACATTGTAGTTAGGAAATAGAATTTTAAAAACATTAGAAATTCACTGAAAATACAATGGTTACAAGGACGTTATAGTTAGGATCAGATTTCACTCGTACAAAACCATAGAAATTCAGCAGTTATAGTTATCTGAATTAACTATACCTTACACGTCCGCAGTGCACTACATATGCCCTCACAAATTAAATCACTCATGACATGGTCAGAAACATCACTGATGACACTGATTATTTAAATGTTTGCCCCGGGAAGGTAGCGGTCCGCGGTGCATGCATGGGGAGTGCCGTGTCGGCACCCCCCACATATTTATAGCTGCCCATGCCCCTGGACCACCCAGGGTCCTATTAGAAAAGAAGTGTGGGAGTCCATGCTTCTTTTTTTTAAAACTTTTGGGAGTAGCCGTGGCTTCTGACAAAATGTTATTTTTTTAAATGTTTATGGACCTCTGGGACCTCCCCAAGAAGCCTAGGGGGTCAGGGTATTCTTGCCCTGCCCCTTCTCATTTTTTTAACATTTTTTGTGCGACTCAGCTCAAGCCAAATCCCAAGATGGCGGCCAAGACTTCCTGGTTTGAAGTGTTTGCAGTCAATTAGATCTCAGCATGAGATCGTAAGGGTTCGCAGAGCCTTCGTGTCCCTAAATATACAATTATGATTTTTTCTTAATATCTAAAAAATTACTAACCCCGGGCGGATAACTCCGCTCCACCAACGGAGTTTGCGGATTTTTGCCTACTCCCCGCTCTGTTTCAAACGCAGAGTTTAGGCAAAAACTCCCCTCCATGGCGGAGCGGAGTTAGCCAGCCCCACCACCCTCCCAAACTAATAATTTTTTTAAAAAGAAGGCACTTACCTGCGTGGCTGCCTCCTCCTCTGCCTGGCCGCTCTCCTTCCTGCTCCTCGCCGTCCTTCTCCTAAGAAAAAACACTACGTTACACGTGCAAGACGCACAACGTAGTGTTTTTTCATAGGAGAAGGACGGCGAGGAGCAGGAAGGAGAGCGGCCAGGCAGAGGAGGAGGCAGCCACGCAGGTAAGTGCCTTCTTTTTTAATTTTTTTATTAATTTGGGAGGGGGAGGGAGCGTAGCATATTTCCACTGAGATTTTTTTCAAACTCCGTGGAAATAGGCTTAAAAATTACTGAACAGATTTACGTCAATTTACAGAACAGCTACCTTTCTGCCAAATTTGGAGTAAATACGTTCAGCAGTTCGGGCTGTAGCCGTGTCTAAAATTTCTATGAGAATTAACAAGGGGAAAACTCATTTTGGGATCCCCCCTCTTTTTCTCGTCCTCCGCTTGATGCAGAGACGTTTTAAGGCATGGGCAAAGTGGGCTCTGGCCCAGGGCCCGATCCTTTGTTCTGCAGAATCTTACCCTGATGAATTAATTTTAAAAACAATTATACTGTAATCTATTCTTGATGAGGGTGATGTGTGAGAGTCTATGACAGACAGTTTGCAGAGAAATGTTATGTTTATGTTTCATGCAACATCCATAATAAATGTATTTTAGATCAAAACAGGACCTCACATATAAAGGGAGGGTTTCACAGAGATTATTTGCAGTAATATTAGTGAGTTGCAGCTGTATTACAATATTGAAAATACAGCTATCCCTGAATATTAGATGTAAATACATTTAGAATTTGGACGAGTGTGCCTGCGCACTGTAAGTGACCTGGCCAAATAGGGCATGAAAGAGCTGACATTGGTTCACAAATTCAAAGCAGTTTCGAACAGGGTCCCACCCGAAATACGTTTGGCCCAGGGCCCCCAAAATCCTTAAGATGTCACTGGCTTGATGGATCACCACAAAACTTTCAAGACAGCAACTGAAGTGAGTGTCGTATTAGTTTTGAAAATTGTGGTACATGCTGTGCTGTGTCAAACTTTCCCCCTCTGCATCTTTATCTAATTAAAGCTGTACCCCGTTACCTGCCATGCTGCCTGCCACCCATCAAAATGAGGAAGAGAAGACATTGTATCAAAAAAACAAGTTCTGCCTCCTTCTCCTTCCTAGAAAAAATGTGCCATGGTTTCATGCTCTAATGGCACCTCCAAAAGCTTGAGGTGGTGTCCTGGACCGGCTGCCTGCCTCTTTCATCACTGGAGAATGTGACGAAAATAAAACTCAGACAATCCGGGCAATAAATCAAAAATAAAAACACAGGGACAGAGAAAGCAGACTATAAGTGAAAAGGAAGTGAAAAAATGAGAGAGGTGGACAGGAAAAGGGTCAGTTTAGAATGGGGAAGGATCATGAGGCGATAACCAAGCAGGCACAAGCTGGAGTGAGAAGTGCCATTCCTAATGAAATGCATCTTTGCATCAGATGAGATAACAGTGTTGCATTTAGTGGGATTTCAGGTAATTTTTGGGCTGTTTTGCCTAATAACATTAGTGGATATTATGCAAATTGTGCACACCTCTAACCTTAATGGAGTATTTGATTGGCAGTGGGACCAAACAAGAACGATGGGCATTAGCGATGTGTGACACACCTCCACCTAGGACAGAAACAGTACACATAGAACATTCTCCTGTCTAGATTATCTCTTGATGCCGGATGCTGATATGAGGAAAACATTGTAGGTCAAAATACTGGAAGGGTCCTTTCTGATCCCTCACCAGTTGCACTCACACTAGGTAGATGAGGAGGTAGACAAATGGAAGGGTAGCGAATGAGCACTTCGAGATTCAAGGCCTACAAAACAGACGTAACTGAGGGATACTTCATACAAAGCAATGATTTGGTAACCTTCCCAGCAACTCTCTTGAACATCTTTAAGGCCTGCATTAGAGATAGAACTATAGGCTACAGAGCAGGGTACAGTGGGCAACAGCGGGAAGAGGTGACAGATCTTGAAGCAGCTCTTCTGTGAGAATCAAAACACAAAATAACTAGGAACTGCTTAGAACCATAGAATACCATAAAAAATGACACAAACTCTGATGGGTGAGGCCAGAGCTACATGGTTGGCCTCTCAAATCTAGGTATACCAGTGGAGCAACAAGGGTAGTATGATGCTGCACTGCCTTTGAAAAATACAACACATAACCACTGCGTACCACACCCACAGGCTTATATGGTATTCAAACTTCAGCCCGTTCCTCACACCTTTGCTAAAGAAGAGCCACCACTCCTGTCCGCATTCACCAAGAATGCACACAAACAAAGCACTTAATTAAGTCAGTGAGATATTAAAACATGGTCACTTAAGAATACAAGATGAAGTTGCGACTAATTTAAGCCTTGTTTGGCCTATGTTAACTAAACATGGTTCTGTGAAATGAAGTGTTTGCATTTCTTGTACAAAAATTTGTGTTACTGAGCAAACATTATTTATTAATCAGAAATATCTCTTTCATAGGCAGGAGTGTAAGTAGGAGAATGTTAGAAAGTGATTTATTAATTGGGGTGTGTGGAAGTCCACCACAAGTAATAAAGTCACTGACCTGTTAGATCCAGTCAAACGTTTCAGTACATTAATCCTGATCTCAACCCCTGGTAGCTATGGCACAGAGCAGGCAGGCTTAACTTGTGTGTAAATCATTTATATTCCCCAAAACAGCTCAAAAGTCAAAAACACAACATAATAAGAATACCACTCCAATTTAGAAAAATGGACAGAAAAATCCAGGAGGATACTGGAGATATACATTTTAGAAGTTTTAAGGAAAAACAGGGCCAAAAAGCGTTACGCTGCAATGATAGTCTATGGTCACGGTAGACCAGGACCTAGGTGCAGTTTTACACCGACTGCTTTAGAGCGGGGTTTCGATTCCACAACCAGTTTTGTCCAGTCTGCGGTTTACCTTGGGGCAGTCTCTGAAATAAGTTGAAATCCTTCAGCAGGAAAAGGTTGCAAGCTGTATCCAAGGAAGTCCTCTCGGAGTCAAATAGCTGTTGGGTGAGGTCCCGCTGAAGCCATTGATTTTTGCAGGAAAAACTCAAAGCAGGAAAATTCAAATTTTGTGCCTACGGAAGTCCTTGTGTTGCCCGGACACTAATGGCGCCTTCGCCTGGTCAAAATTTCAGCAACAAGACTCAGGGGCTGATCCCAATGTGGTTAGTAATGGCTCTGACCTTCGGTCGGAGCCATCCTAACCGCATCGGAGTCACCGATTCGATTTCTTTTCCAACCAACCCATTCCGATGGGGTCAGTCAGAAGGGAAACTGAATCGGTCTTCCGAATGGCTTCCGACGGGCTCAGAGAGCCGTCCACCATTTGAAAGGCCCTCAGTAATCCCCCGGCCGGCTCTTTCCGGCCAAGGGATTACGATGGCAGTTTCCCACTGCCTTTTTGTGCCACCTTACCGCCACAGAAAAGCATTGGGAAACAGCTTTGGGGGCCCCCAGCAGGGCCTCCATGGGTGCAAGGCCGCCGAATGGCTGCCTAGGGGGCACCTATGGTGCCCCTCTGTTGACCCCTAATCCCGGTGGCAGGCACCTTGGGGTGCCTGCCACTGGGTGCAGGGATGAACTGCACCTCTGCTCTTTCAATGAGAGCATGCATTCCCTTCGGTATGCATGCTCCCATTAAAAGGTATAGGCATGCGACCGAACAGGGTTCAGTCGCATCCTACTACCAGGCCTGTAACTGACGACAGGAGGTCGTTCGGTTACAGTTCCTGACCAATGTCGGATGGACTCAGGTCCATCTGACATCGGAATCGGCCCCTTAGTCTCTTTTACGGAGCTCAGAATCCTCTAGCTGCACAAGGTTGCAGGTTTATATGATGATATTTTCCACAAGGCTGGATACCTGCTTGCCAAAGGCCAGCTGAAAAGTTCCAAGTGGGAGAAATCTGTTTCTTCATGCCACAAAGCTGTGCCTTGGTCAGATTTGCTTGGGTGGTAAGTCCCGGTCATCCGGAGGTCTGAAGTCCAATAATTTGTTAAGTCCCAGCTTTTCAGAGTTGTTAGGAGAAAACCAGTTAGATGCAGCAAAGGGTCCTAGGACCTCAAGAACAGCACTTGGGAAGGGGTCAAAACTCACTTCAATAGAGGCCAAAAGCAGGGTTCAGTCCAGTTCCAGTTGTTACTTGTCAGCTGCGCATTACAGGGCAAATGCCTCTTGCAGCTTGTTGTGCCCCCAAGCAAACTGACCCTTGGAGTCTACTTCTTTATCCTAGGTACACGTGGGAGCAGGTCCAGACGTTAAGGGCTTCTCAAAGGTCTCAAACAGCAGATACAGTCCACTCCTGTTTTTCCACAGGTCAAGAATGTTTTCTGAGGGGGGTGCCTTTGGGTTCCAAATTTATGGTAGGCACTAGTTACTGTGTGTGAGTGACTCCTGGCTTCTCCTTAATCGTTGGGGTAAATGTTCCCAGGGGCAACCCTATCCATGTTTGCAGCAGCTTCTGTTGGCCCTACTGTAAACAATCCTACAGTGCATCTTACTCACAAAATCCCTAATAGGGGAACCTTTCCTCCCTTATGCAGAGCTTGTGTGCCCACACAGAGTTGTGCCCAGGGTAACGAGTCATCCCTTACTCTGTGGGCACTCAAAACTGGTTCTAGGGGTAGCTCCCCTCCAGTGTTTGGTGGCAGTCTGCCTGACGGAACAAAGGTGTGCCTACTCAAGATCTCACCTATAATATTTTAATTTGTACTCTAGCTTTCCTAAAGTGACAGCCAGAGCCTTCAACAGTGAAAATAGATTTTTGGGGCCTTGTCACTGTAGGAACACAGTAATATTAAATTATTGTGATATTTCTACATGTCCCACTTTCAAATACAATGCACTCTACCTTGTGGACTACATGGCTTACAAAGGGGTGACTTACTAATATTTAAATGGAAGGCTTTTCCCCTATCAAAAGGGTTATTTTGACAGGTCGGGCTTCAGATTAAAGAGAAGCAGTCAGACTACAATGGCAGGCCTGAAATCATAAGTCAGCCAGTCCACCGACTTTTCATGCCATGTCTGTCTTTCGGCACCATATACTATAACCTTATAGGAAAGAGATATATGCTAAATGTGGATTAGCCAACTTCTTCATTTTTTAAGGGTCAGAGCATATTCACAGGGCACTGAATGGCGGTGTTCTAGTGTGCCCAGTCTAAACACCAGCAATAAAATTCAGCCAGAATGGAGGTGAGCACACAAAAAGAGGTATCTTCTAACAGAGGAGTAGAAAACAGAAGTAAGTAGAAAAGTTGGAGTAAGGACGACTAAGAGTAAGTGCAAGCAAGAGTCGGTACAAGTATGAGTAAATAAAAAAGTAGGAGTTAATAACAGTGAGTGTAGATGTAAGTAGAAGGGTAGGAGAAATTAAGAGTTAGCCTATCTAGGACTATGCTTACTCAAGTGTTAGTAGACGTAAGAACAAGGGTAAGAATAGGTTTAGGTAGGATTGAAAGCAGGTGCAAGTAGAAGTAAGAGTAAGTAAAAGTAAATGTAGGAGTAAGCAGAAGTAGGTAGGAATAAGTAGAAGTAAGAGCGGGATAAAGAGTGTATAGGTGTATGTAAGTGGAGGCATACAAGTAGACATCTATAGAGTGAGAAGGAGTACAAATGCAAGCGATATTAGATAGCTTGGAGCAATTAAGAGTACATAGCAGTAAAAATTAGGAGTCAGTAGGAGTAAGAATACTGTAAGTAAGAGTAGGAAGAAGTGTAGGAGGATGCAAGAGTAGAAAAGGTAGAAGTAAACATAAGGAGTATGACTATCTGAGGAAGTGGAGCTAGGTGGAGGTAGGAGAACCAAGCCATGGACAACAGTAAGAGTATGTAGGAGTAAGGAGGAGTGAGTAGGCATAAGTAGGTCAAAGTAAGTAAGAGCCTATAGGAGTATCTATTTCCATTTTGGGCCACTCAGTTAGTTCTCCTGATTGTTATACGTGACTAATGTACATAAAATTATAATAATGCGCATTTGTGATTTGAAATATTATGGTTAGGGTATCATAGAAATTAAAAGTATTATAGAAGGCATTAATTAAATCCAAGACCAACTAAGCTGAAAGCCAAATCGTATTACTGCTAAAAAGAGAGACAAAATAACTCCCTCTTTAAATCAAAGAGGTGATGAGCAGTGACACTGGCCGCAGTTTAACGGGGGTGACGGGGTGGTGGAGGTGGTAAATGGAAGAAAAAAAACACTTACCTGCAGGCCGGTTGGCGCCTCTCGCTCCTCTTAGGAGCCTGGGTGCTTCCTACTGTTGAGGAGCCGGACTCCACTAGCCAATCACAATGCTGCAATGCAGCGTTGGGATTGGTCTGAACGCCCGTAGTTTGGCGCTCAGGCGGGGTATAGGAGCCTGGGCATGTTCTCCACCCAGGCTGTAATGCAGCCTGGGTAGAGAACATGCAAAGTGTGCATGAATATTTGGCAGGCCTAAGACAGCCGGCCAAACATTCATGCCCACTTTGAGTGGGCAAACCATTTCTCCCCCTGGCACCTGCACTGTCAGAAGAGCAGCCCCCCCAACCCCACCAGGAAATGGAAAACTAAAATTATACTAACCTTAGTTAGTATAATTTTTGTTTTCCTTTAACTAGGCCGAAGCTCCTCCGCCTTAGCGGAGGAGCCGCCTGGTTCACAAAACTACACCACTCAACTTGTATTTATCTGGCCAACCATTCCTCCTAAACTCCATAACATCACTCAAAGACCCAGCTGCCGACTCAGCCACAACGATTCCAGCACAGTTTTCCACCAGAAGACTTAGCTTGCAGCAGGTAAAATCTCCAGACGAAACACCTTTGAGCTGTGGTATTTCTGCAGAACTTATAATGGTGTCAGGAACTCACTTTGCTAGCCACATCGACAGTGGCGGCTCCTCCATGGGGGCGTGGGGGCGTCGCCCCACTGCTTTTTCGTAGTGCGAGAAGGCAGAATCATAAAATAGTAAAACTACCATTTTATGTTTCTGCTTCTCGCACTGCGAGAAAGCAGAAGTGCCTGGAGTGCCTGGTTGTGGGAGGGCGGGTGGCCGGTCCTGCTCGAGGGCAGGGGGTGAGTGGCTTACCCACTGTTGTGGGTACTGACTGTTTGGTCGGCCCCAGGGCCGACCAACCCAGTCATGCGCACTCCCCCTTTTTCTCTATGTAGGCTGCTGCATGCAGCCTACATAGAGAAAATGGCCCAGCTGGGGCGCTCTCTGCTGCGCCTCACCAATCACAACGCTGCCATTGCAACGTTGTGATTGGTGGAGGGGAGGGAGGCTGCCTGTGGGTGGCTTTTCTGTTGAGAGCAACGGAAAACGCGGGACTGCGGGAGTCGGAGCCAGGAGCTGAGGTGGCGCGGAACGGTGAGTTTTATTTTATTTAATTAAACCCCTCCCGCCTCCCCCCCCCCACCGCGACGACCCCATTTCCACCCTTCCCCCACCCGCCCGTCATGCCGGCCGTGACTGGCGTTTTGTGTGTTGTTTATGAGTGTTTTTGTCAAGTGTTTATAAACAGCGAAAATTTTGGCTTCGTTGAAATTGAAATTCCTTATATTTCACTGTGCTGTTTCGTGTGTCAGGGCCCATGGGATATGTATTTATGGTCGTAACGGCCTAGCTTTAGGCCGCAATGACCTCGTTCTGTATGATCTCTGTCCCATGTGCGTATTTTCACAGTAGTGCGTGACAACGGCGCAAAGTGCTTTGTTGCAAAATCAAAGTCCATATGTTCCATTGAGAAATTACATCTGAGCGAGGCTATGTTACTAAGTTCTGCCAATGCACCTTCGAGGCTCGGAACCCAGGTGTAGATGTCTTGTTGCGCTTACTTGTAAGTTACGAACCTCAACCTATGCCATTATGTCTACACTCACTGCTGCTATTCAACCCCCCCACCCCCCTCTGTTCCGAGGCAGCCGCCACTGCCCCTGGTGCACCTTTCACGAAAATAGCCCCTCCTCCACTCCCCCTTCGGATGCAGCAAAGTAAAAAGCTTTGAAATAAATTACACCCTGCACTTTCCCATGGTAAATTTCGCAGCATTTCCACGTCAGACGTAAGCTTTGTTAATCGAACAGTGGCTGAGCACGAGATTGGCGAGGTACGTTGCAAAACAAGCATTTTAAACAAAAGGGTATTTATTTTGTTTCCCAGTCCTCTTCATCCGAGGGTGTAAGTGGACGCTGCGAGAGCAGGCAGAGCGGACGCAAGTGGCCCTTGACATTTTAGGAGTTTGTGATAAAATAGCAAACAGGTGTGGGTTGGAAACTACAGCCGATGAGAGTTCATTTTATTCCAAAGAGCGCAAGATTTAATTTATGCATATTTGTTTCCATTAGCAGCATGTTGATGGAACAACTAGCGACACGATGGACATCAGCATTTTCTTGTACAAAATGTCCGATTTTCCATCAGTTTTTCGACATAGCTAATGGAAGCGATAATTAAAAGAAAGTATACAGTACGGCGTCACATTGAGACAATTTACCCATACGGACAATCCCCGTTGTGCGTTATCGAAGCAGTGAATGAATGTTTCTCAAAGGTTTTACATGTGCAACTGCCTGATCACCATAACCACAAGCATGAAGCCAAACATTCGCGTCGACCTTTCTTAGTTTGTATAACTGCAATATGTACACGTGTAAACAGGACAGGTCATCCGTTTATGATCTCTTTCATTGGCACATTCGTTGAAATGTGAGAGAGAGCAGCCATCCATTTTGTATGGAATGCAGGCCGTAGCTCCTTCTCAGAACACAGCTCTTTCAAAGCACTAAGCATGCCAGTAGCAGAGGCGCAGCCGCAGAAGAGAGAGATGCGCGCGGGCACCCAGGTCCATGGGGAGTGGGGGGCCAGGGCCTAGCAATATTCTCGGATGAGGCCAGAAGCTCTCTCAGGAACAATGTGATATTCTGTCAGACTGTTTAGGTCTCGCGCCTAGCGTTGCAGTGCGCAGCACTGCTCGCGCAGCGCGAGAACTCTAGAAAGGGCTTCTGAAAGCTACCTACATGCTCGTGCGTGTGGTTTTGCTTTCCGCGGCTGCCATTGGCTTTCGCGTGCTTTTTAAAAAAAAATCCAGCACGCAATTGGGCAAAGGCGGGCGCATGTCCCGCCTTTGCTCCGCCCATTCCCGTCGGTGGCCAGCACGCACAGCAGCGCGCGTTCGTCTCGCTGCCGCGCTCCCTCCCCCCGCTCCTCTGTGGTGCGGGTGCACCACTGTTTTTTTTTTAGCAGGCTTCACTTTCCATACATCTTTCGGAGCCGCAAAAGTACTTTTGTAAATCAGGAAGGTGCTCGGATACAAAATAAATCCACGCATCTTACTGTGTGGAGTGACAAATGGGGTAGCACGTAAAGTCATCTATCTGGAAACCAAAGATAAAGTTTAACAATCTCCCTTATCTGAGTGTCTGAAAGAAATAAGCATGCTGTAATTGAACTGGAGGCGCGCTTTCCTCCGTGTATGTGCAAAAGGGTTGGCTTCCTGTCCACAGACAAGTCGAATAAAGGACGAGTTCCAGATTCAGCGTCAGGCACACTAGACTGCTGGCCTGCACTGCCCGACCCCCGACCTTGGAAATATGTGCAGTCATTAGCGTGGGAGGGGCCTGCCACTGCACACTGGTGTGAAGCAATCCCCATGAATCCCAGAAACATGCGG
The DNA here is from genome assembly GCA_963921515.1 of Calotriton arnoldi. Classification (NCBI taxonomy): domain Eukaryota; kingdom Metazoa; phylum Chordata; class Amphibia; order Caudata; family Salamandridae; genus Calotriton; species Calotriton arnoldi. The sequence goes on from CAWUFW010003779.1 coordinate 933,181, forward strand.
AGTATTCAGGAAAGGGCTCAAAAAACATTCAAACTCCATCAGAGGACTTCTTCCACCTTAGTCAGAACATATGAGAAACAACATCTGTTGCTCTGTCACGTTTTGAACACCCTGCCCTGCCAAACCCTTACCCCTCCCCGGACTCTGGTGTATTTTACCCTCGTTCCCAAGGTAACTGCTCCAGCTCGCTGTCGGCAGATTATGCGAGTAAAACTCCATTCAGCCACCCCCCCCGATTATGCGAGTAAAACTCCATTCAGCTAACACCCCCCCTGCGCTGTCAGTAAGAGCACATTTTTTCCTACAACCCTGATTTGTAGGTAAAGAACGGGAAAACTTTCAGAGAAAACATCTAAAGAAGCATAACAATGCCCAATTTTCGGGGAAATAACGAAAACAAAAGAAAGCGCAGTAAAATAGTTCTCTAAAGGTCCCCAGCAAAGAGAAGACACATAGGTTGCATTTGTGTGGGATACCGCCTGCAAAAACAAGGAGTAAAACTGCCACATATGTATGGTTACTTGTGTCACATGTACTTACTTTTGTAACACTTGCCTTGGTAATAACGTTTTGTTGTGTTTCAGCCCCACTCTACCTCCTTCACGTGCATCACTCCTACCCCCTATGGGAGCAGGGCGGTGCTAAATATGGGTCACAGAGGACTGGCTAAGATGTTCCAGAGATACCCTCCTACGGTGCTACGTAGTTGTGCCTCCACTTAGGAAGACCAGGTGGGGTGGTAGGGCGTTTTCCAATGGCCAAAGCAAAACTCTGCAATTCGCTGCCACGCAACATCAGTGATCTGCAGGAACAGAACAGTGTTTGGAAAGCACTGAAGACTCTGCTCTTCACTCTTTAATTCCTGGACAGTACTCTTCACAGGGATCTGTCCCTTCTTCTCTTTCTCGCTTAAACTCGCCCTGCTTTAGCGCCATGAGGCCTCTTTTAGTATTTGTGCGCTTTAAACATTTCCGTCATTTTTATTTCATAATTATCTTAAACACTTTTTTAATTTCCGTTGGTTTTCGGCAGTGGCCGAATTACCCTGGCACTTCATGGTAGTTTTGTTGCATTGCCAGCAGCAAAGGCTGGTACAGCGAGCTCCTCGCCATGTTTACATGGAGAGGTGCGGTGCAGCGGCCAGGGCAGCTGACTTCGGAGCACAGGGTTCGCGGTTCGATCCCTGGCTCCGGCGGCAGCTTAGTTCAGCACCATGTGACTCTGGGCAATAGCTCACTTAATTTCCACTACGGCCCCCAGCGCCTTGAGACCCGTACGGGTGAGTAGCTGCGCTATATAAAAACGGACTTACATTTTTACTTAATTATTTAAGTCCATAGTCCTGGCGGTGGCAGGGTGTTACCCATCTATATTGCACCTACTGTCAAATGATGGTATTGGTCTGGTAGGCGGTAACCTTCCTCTCGCTCCTTCATCATTCTTACTGCCCTCGCTGTCCTGCCCACCCGGGCATCTCTTTGCCTCTCGCGGGTTTACCCCCATCATTATCCTCGGGTATAATCCGCGCTCCCTTCTCAGGTAACAACTCACCTCCCTCTTGAGAGGCGCAGCCTCACCTGGGGCCCAAGTCAGCATTCTGAAGTAACCGGAAGACAACACACAGTGCCATTTAAACCAACCCAGCTGTACACACTTCCTTCTTTACTAAGACAGGTGTGTATACAACTGAAATGAAATAAAAACGTTGAACAGTTACTTCTTTAAACACTTAGAAGAGTTTAAAAAACGGAACAATTACATGATGCTTTGAATGGAATGCCGTCCTGTACGTGGACAGGAAAGCCTCGCACCTGTGCCCACACCGCTCTCTCCTCGGGTATACAGAGTTTGCCTCTTTCCTGAGGAATACTCCAACTTCTCCCCCCAGGTGTAACTCTAGCTCGCGCTCAGGTATACCTCTACCTTCTTATCTACTCACTGAAATATAAACGTTCCTTAGTTCTCAGATTTACTGTCACGTTGGACCTTTCTCTCCGAGTATACTACTATACCACCCCCCCACCCCATTAAGACTCAGCACTGTCCCAAAGGCTCAGCAGTGCACACACACCAGGGTCAAGCTTAGGTACGGCCCACACCAGTACAGAGTCACCTCAGGCTCACCGGCACTTCACCCGAATATGCACACCCTTCACCTCCAGGTATACACCCGCCTCTAAGAACACCCCACCGCCCCGATACAGGCTCACATCTGCCACTCATGTAAAGGACCCAATGTCGACTCCTCTCCCCGCAGAATACTTATCCCGGCGATTGCCTCACATGTCCTCTGTGTGAATTATCCTACTGCACCCCCGCTGCCCCCAGAAAATGACACCGCGTCACTCCACTATTTGATTTTGCATTTCCCCAAGTGGACTCTCACCTGTCCTCTGAAGGTGTGCCCATTCCTGTGACTACTCTGACCTGCTGCTTGCAGGTATACCTCTCCGAGGGTGAACGCTCATCTGCTGTCCACACATGTTTATCCCTCCCCTACTGTAATCAAAGCTGCCCCCCCACAAGTGCACCCACCGTCCTGAGGACCCGCGTCCCAGCAAATATGCCCCTCACAGGGTGTACTGTCGCCTGTCGCTTGATGCCTACCCCAGCCAGGGTGCACTCTTGCCAATCACCCGCAATTAAACATCTCCCAGCGTGTACTCTCATTTGTTCTCTACAGATACAGGTAACCCCGGGAGTACACTCATCTGTTCCTTTATTAGGGAGGGGGCTAGCCAAAAGTCCGTTCGGCCAGTATCCCCGGAGGACTTGCTCCATAACTGAGCCATGACGAGCACTGCAGGACTGCCCCATCCTCTCCCTGCTACAAACACAATTGTTGAACGCAGGACGGCCGAGAAGTTAAAATGTGGTTATCTGCTTGAACTTAATGCGGAACACTATCAACGCCCCTTCGTAGCAAGCTGCGCTTCACATGCTCTCATGAATCCAGAGCACACCTGGTGGGTCCCCAGGGGTCACTTTATTTGGCTAACGTACTTAATTACGACATGTATGGCATTCTGCTAAATTTCTCAGCTGACGCGCGGCAATATTGTTAGGGCACAGATGCATTCTTGAATGTCTCCCGATATTATATGTTTATTTTTAATAAATGTCACAGAAAGAACTGCTATACGCTGTGTGTTTTTAACAGGGATGTTGGAGAAATCACTTTTTTGGTATCTTACTTGGCTTGCTGCGTGAATTACATGCAACATTTTGTTAAGCCCCTTAGCAGTATATTCACCCCGGTGAATGGTCGTGTCTGCCCCCTGCAGATGCTCTACTGCTCTATCTTGTTTTTATTGTATCTGTCTCCCCCTCCATGTGTATTATTTTTTTAATTTGTCTCTCCCCAACCCCATTCCGAGATCGCTGTTTATTTTTTAATAATTAAATAATGCAGCCCACGCCGAGGCTCGAACCCTGGTCTCCAGCTCCAACGTCAGCAGCTTCAGCAGCGCGCGCACCCTGCCATCTTCTTTGGGTCAGGTTACAAATGCTTTCACTTTGGCGGCTTCCCTGCCGCTTGTTTTCCCCAGCACCACTCGTTCACTTTCTTGTTGTACCAAGCAGTCCTATGTTGGTATCTGAATTGTTTGCACGCCTACTTGAACAATGATATTGATTTTCTTAGTGAAATTTTAACTTGTCCTACGGCATTAGAGCGCTTCACATGACCACCAAATAACATTACACATGGTCAGATTTTGCAATTTTTTTTTTTACTTATACACGGGGGATTAAGTGATTTGCCCCGAATCACATGATGTCGAACCTTGTGTCACTCAGATAACAGCAGCACCCTATTAACTCGATAAGCCTTCTTGTCAGCTCACTGAAAGTGAAGTCAAAATAACTGCGACCCTACACAAGCAGCTCGCAGTGATTCAGGGAAAAAAGTAAAGGCATTTAAATGGAAAGTGAGGTTTCCTTAAAATGGAAACGACTTGTCCAAACCTGTGTGCGGGCATACCTTGCACAGCAAGGACTGCACGATCTATTCATGCTGTGTTTATAAACAATACGATACAATACTTCTAGTCAGCCTCGGTTGGCATATGAATTGATTTTCTTTATTTCCGAACTGAACAAAAACCACAAGAGAACAGCCGTGTGAAACCATGGACGTGTCACATCCGTGCTCTCTACACCAGCCCCTCCCCGCTGTGAGAAATCATCCCTATACGTCTGCGTTTAGCCTGGCATCTTTCTTCATCTCGGAGGTTTCACTGTATTTTTTGTACACGCTGACACAACAGCCCCTAAAGATGATTCAGGCTTTTATGCTCACAGGGGCTCACAGGTTGGCTCACTCTTAAATTTTAAGGATATATATAATCCCGGATTTGGAAACTCCTCCGCTACACCGCATTAAAAGCTCCCTGGATAATATTTTTATTGTACCTGACAGAGATTGTTGCTGTGGCCCTGACTAGTGAAAAGGTAAGTGACAACCGGAAGGACATCATAATGTAATGTAGGGTTTGTAACATCACGATAATGGCTTCAAAGCAGCCTTCGCCAGCTGCTTTTTTTGTGCGCTGCCCACATTGCGTGATCGTTATTTTACACATAGCAGCTGGTCATTGCGCACTGGGAAAACTCAACCTGGGTGAAAAACTCCTGGCAGACTTGGGCCCTTTGCTCCAGGTCAACTGTGGCTCCCAAAAAGCAGTAGACTCCCGATAAAAGCCATTTTGAGTGTTACTATTGAACAACAGCGAACATTATCTTCAAAACAACAACATGCTGCTGGTGCACTTTAAACGCGACAGGCAAACATATAGCGCGCAGCTTGTTGCAAACCCGGAGATTAAAAAGTAAGGTTTTTTTCCCCAGAGCTGCAGTAGGCTAGGACGCACGTGGATTGAGTGTGCCTAATGCTGTTATTTTTCAGTCACGTTCGAATGTATTTGTCGAAACAAGTGGGACTGTCGTTCAAACAAAAAAGCAGGCCAGGCACTCCCCCGAGCTACACGTCAAAAGTTGTATTGTTTGTAACTTGGGCCATTTCCTCAAACGTTGCCTACGTCTGAGGTTGCAGTGCGGGTTTTATCATATCCATTTTCTGTCGGATTTAGCGACTGCACGGGTGTGCCTTTTTCTGACGTTTGATGAGATTTCACACTCATGGGGCCTGTGCCAAGGGGTCGACCGGACCTAAGTCCTTCATAGATGGCATTGCTACAAATGGCCATACTGTGATATTGAGCTAGACACCCTGGGCTTACCGGGGTGGGTGGTAGCGCATGGCAGTGACATGAGACACCTAGGAAAAGAAAGTGGATTAAACGGAGTTAAAACTCCACAAGGGCTCCTGTTCAGTTGTTATCACGTTATATTTATGTATGAAATACGTAGCACAAGGGAAAAGGGCAGACACTTTCCCAGAGCCTTTATTACACATTTGGGCTGGTGTGTCATTTCTCTAACACCTGTGTAATTGCTGTTCCTGATTTCAGTATGTCTTGCTACACAACTTAAACATGATGCCAGTGTGAGTCCAGGTGCTATCGAGTCCAGATGGGCGAACTTTAGAACCCATTGTAAAAACCTTTGAAGTAAGAATCCTAAAATTAGTCGATAGCGTCTCAAAAGGGGCTGCGTTAGAATCTGTGCTCTTTAGAGCTTTCCCCAGTGCCCATTGGGAGTTCCAATTAAAACTGCATGCGCAGTGTGCATGTATTTTAAATATACTTAGGTTCAGCATAGTGTGATATGCTACTTATTAACTAAAACCAGGATGCAAGCCCCGCAAGGGGTTAAATTTGTGCAGCTTGGTAAAATCACAGCGAAGAGAACTAAGCTGTTTCCTTGTATAAAGTAATTGTTACATGCAGTTTCTGAGGCAGTAAAGTGTTTTTCCAGCAAATTTCAGTGGTTTGAGCCAGACCATAGCGCTGTTTTTTTTTTTTGTTCAATAATTTTTTATTAATTTTCAGAAAAAGAGAACATGTAATAATCCAATAAACACAGTATAAATAAAGTACAATAAATAATTGTAAGAAAAAGGTATGAGTGATAGAGGAAGCAAGAAAGAAGAGAAGAGAAAAAAGAAAGATAAATATAGCGCTGTTTTTAAAAGTTTTTTCCATTGAGAGAGAGCGGCTGGCAGCCGTTGGTTTGAATCCACTGGGCCTCTTCACTCATTTCAATAGCATCTTCTGAGTCATTTAGGAACAGTAAACGGAAAATTACTAAATACACAGGCGGGCCCCAACCCTCCAGATACCCCAACCGTTTACGAAAAGCCCCATTGAGCCCAAGGCCAATGAATGTCAGCGAGAGACGGGACACTTGGGGGCTTCATCACATTCTGGGGGGTGGGCGCGGTATCATTTTGCATTATGCTACTTAAAGAGACTAGCAGGTTGCAAGGATTCTGGATGCACAAAGAGATTCGATATTAAAGATTATTTCTATTCCGTAGCTTAGACTTGAACAGACTGCCTTGCATCTTTTATGTATGTGTGTCTGGATACAGGGATACAGTGTCTCTTTTTTCACACCCGTCTAAGATTGATGCCAGCCATATCACAGGGTAGTACCACTCAAAGTAACGACGGAAGCTCGGCAGCAGGTGTCTTCCACAAGTAAGTAGTGTCACCTCCACATAAAGGCAAGCCGTCTGTCCATATTCCTGGTAAGTGTAGCTTTCAGACTACAGGCTTCCACTTTGCCACAGCTATACAGCACTTTCATTATTTCACTCAAACTGTTTCAGGAAAGTTTAAATTTATTTAGTGCATGCATATCCAATCTAAGTCCAAAGCCCAAGCTATTGTAACTGTGCAAATTTTAGTTATGCTGAATCTAAATGGAAACCCTTTATGTATAGTGAATGGTTATCATGAAAATCTGCAGTGGTTTGGCTCACTTGTCCATTGGACACCCCAGTTTTTGGCTTACACTCGACCTCTTAATATTGTGGTTGCTCAGTCATTCAAGACAATTTATATTAAGAAATATTTTCTACTGTTACTCCCAGTTCTGCCACATACTTTCATAAATTGTGAACCTTAGTGCTAAGTGCAATTTTACCCTAAAGGATACTTGTCTTTTGTGTTGTACAGTTAATATAGATTTCTGTTTTTCAGTCTCTCCTTCTACACCTCCATTTTTAGGTCTTGCCTAGGCAACGCTTGCACTGTCTCTTACAGGCATGCTGTATTCAGGTATGGACTTGAGCCTCTGCCCATTTTCCACACATCTTATCAATTGGCTCCAGTTACTGTCCTTTCTAAATGGTTACTTTTGATTTGTGAATAGCCTTAGTAGTCCCTCCTAAGTACCGCCTTTTCTCCTTTTGTAGCCTCCCATGAGGACTGGCCCTCTTACGTCTGTTGTTATGTGCTCTACCGATTGTCTCGTGTTATCACTTCATTGCAAAAAAAAAGAATTGCAATGCAATAGGTCTTGCATCACTGAAAGTTTGAGCTATTGGTGTTGCAAATAATAATGCAACGCCAATAGCTCAAACTTTCAGTAATGCGAGACCTATTGCATTGCAAATGCTTGTTTTGCCTTGCAGTAAGCTGAGCTCAGTGCCCTTTACTAGACACCACTCGTGCAAATAGTCGGCTTCCATACCAAGTGAAATGTCTCATTACTGATATCACGGCGTAATGACATAACAGGAGTGCATCAGTGGAAACTGTGAGCGCCATGCGAAGCGGGCCGTCCCAGCGGCTGGGGCAAGGAATCCGCAAGAGGTTCTGGAGAGTTTCAAAGCTGTATTATTCCAGCCTTATTCAAAACATGCCTGAAAGGAGCTCCCCGAAGAACCTCTTTGTGTAAAGTTTAAAGCCTTGAAGGTTTATTTTTAAAGACCTTTATGAACGATGTCATATCACCACGGCTTGTTGGGTGAGGAATACTGTCTGTAAGGGAATTCCATGGTTAGGAAAAATCATTTTGGAGTGTTTTGGTTGAAAGCCTCAGGGATATTTTTTCCGTTTATTTTATTTTAACAAATGAGTATTTATTTAGTTACAATTTTAGCATAATACAACTTGTGATTCGGATAAAGGCACAATCTGGAAGGTATCGCGTTGTCAGCATGGAGGGGTGCGCGTGTCTATGAGGGAGACGAAGAAGTGTGAACATCTGGCTGTGTGAGGGTGACAAGTCCTAATCATGCCATGCCTCCCTAATACAGTCCTAGGTAGAAGTGAGTGACAGCATATGCTGTACTCTCTGCTTCATGTGGAAGAACTGGAAATAGGGTGCAGTACTGCACGGCTGTGTGAGGGTAAAGTGCAATCAAAATGGATGCAGTGCCACCATTCGGTGTGAGCTAGAACTGGAAATCAAAAAGATGCAGTGTGATTCAGTAGTGTGAAGATAGAAATGGAAATAGGATGGAGTATGTCTCAAATGTTTGAAGTCGAGTGCAAGTAGAAGGGATGCCGTGCCACTCTTCTGTGTGTGGTACCAATGACGGAAGAAGGAATAGAGCATCATTGTGTTGTGTGTGGTGGAAGTGTAATTAGAAGGTATGCTCCGCTCGCTCGCCACATGCCTCTCATCCTATACTTTTACGCCTCACCACTTTCAAATGTCACCAGCCGCCACTCCACATGAGTTATTGTACTATTCTATTTTATTTATGCAAATTTCTATAACGAGTAACGCGGACATTACCCAAAGGTGCTAGGACACTTTACGTGAGCAGTATTTCATTATATGGAAGTTACCAATGGTTTAAGATAAATAATACAGCTTTAAGTTATTACAAAGGTTGAAAAAACAACAAGGTAATCATTACATAAAACGGAGGGGCATATTATCAAGGAATAGCGATATTCATCGCTAACCGCGCTCAGCGCGAATTTTTTTAACGCCGCCTATCGCTGGAAAATATTGCTGAGATAACACCCTATTAACAAGGTTTATCTCCATAGCGATAAAATTTCCAGCGATAGCGGCAAAATGTGAGAATATCGCTGGAAAAGCAGCGATATTCTCGCATTAACGCAATGATGGATTCAGCCTGACAATCCACCTCCTATACTTTAAACAAGTAAGTCATCCTCAGTAGCAGGTGTTAAAATCTAGCGATAAACGCGCTTAGCGCGATTTATTTTATCGCTTCGCCTGCCTTGTTAATAGGGGTTAGTTGTGTTAGCGACTGTTTACAGTCGCTTTTAGTGGGGAACGCCTACCTTGCATGTCATTAGCGATAATTATCGCTGACATGCAAGGCGATGTAAAACCCGCCCGCTAACGCCTGAAAGCTGTCGCTAACGCCTGTTAGCGACAGCTTGCTAATAGGGCGTTAAAAATATCGCCGCTAAAGCGGCAAAAAGTGCCGCTAAAGCGGCGATAAAGCCCTTGATAATATGCCCCCTAGTGTGCTCGTAATGGCAACTATCAGGAAAAGGTTTTAGTATTATCACAATTTTTAAATCAGGCTTTTTTCATCAGTCTAAAAGTGCTTGTTCGCGATTTCCAGATTCACAAAGTTTAGGGGGAATGCGCGAACATAAGGTCTCGACATCTATGCGAGCCTATATAGAATACCACTGTGATAGTGCGCCACCCAGTGGCGTAAAGTGTGTTCATTTGCGGCTCACACCTCTTTAGCCAGAATACAGCTTTCTTGCACATAGCAAGTTTTTACTTAATGTACAATTATCAAACAGTTTTACTAGGGCACCTTTTTACCCGAAAAACTCCCATCGGTCTAAGTAAACATTATGAAGCCTTTCATATTTATAAAGCTAGTAGTGAACACCATGGCTGGGGGTAGCTCCTTATTAAAATGAATGACTGACATTAAAAGCGGGATGATCCCTTGAGCCCCTGTCTGATTTCTGTTTTCCGTGAAGGCAGTGACATTTACTTTGACTTGTTTGTTAGAAAATGCAAGACGAGGAGAAACGCAGCTAACTTTGAGAGACGCTTTGCAAATACGAGTCCTAGGAGAAAAGCAAAACCGAATGTTGAAAATTAGATTATGTTGAAAACAAATTCCATCAAGGCCCTAAGAGTCAGAGCAGATTGATGTCATATTCTTGTTGAATGGATTCCAAAAAAAAGATGTTAAATTTTACATGGTGGTGCTTGTAGTGGCTTTATTTTCTAGTATCAGTTGCCAAAATGCATTCTCCTCATTCCTCATGGGGGTGCTTTTTTGGTCTTGAATTTATGGTTCGTTGTGAATAATATTCCCATGGATGTTGGAATGCCCAATGAGGCGTTCTCATCTTACTTCATTATAATCTGTGCAATTCTGTCATTTTGTTTAAGCCTTTGGTTACGGTATTGAAGCGCAGGATCAAATATGCTTCTTTCTGCATGAGGTTTGCTTCAAGATAACCTCCTTTCGGATTTGGCTGTATAGCCAATAGTACTGTCCATTGAAGATATTTCTCTGTATGGCCTTTTGTGATAAAATAATTCACCAGAGGTGATATGACCGTTTTTTTTCATATGCGAGACCTGTGCTGCACTATCCTTTGTCTTATTTCTTGGTTGGTTTTCCCAATATATAATTTCAGACATGGCAAATGATTGTGTAGACTACATTTTTAGCAGGCCTGGGCGTAGTTCGCGGAGTTTTGCTACGTGGAACTTCGCGAAGTTACAAAAAAACTCAGCAAAGTTCCGTGAGTGGCGGAGTGCAGTGCGAACTGCAGTTTGTGCTGGTATTCCTGCCACTCGGGTAGAAATTCTACCCAAGCGGCAGCTCGCGAGCGGGGAAAAAACTCTGCTGCACATCGCAAAGCGGAGTTTTCTGCACTCCGCGAGCTCCGCGGAGTGCAGAAAACTCCGCAAACTCCGCGAACGGAGCGAAGTTCACCGCCCAGGCCTAATTTTTAGTATGACAATTGGAGAAGTTGGTATGTTTCCATTTGATGTTATCCATTTGGATCACTGTGCCCTCTATTGTTTGGCTGCACGTCATGCAGTTACCACATTTGTGGTACCCTTCCAGAAGTTTCATCTTCCAATGTGTTTTTGCCGCTTCTGGAGTGCTGCAGGCTCTCATTAGATGTTTCTCTATATTTGCATTTTTTTTCATTGCGAATAATGGACACTCAAATCCACATTTGGAATTTGAAATCAGGTGCCAATGACGTGATTATTTTTTTTAATTGTTCTTCTGTAGGCAATAGGTAGATACACAAACTAAACGGTCTAGTGTTTTCTTGTCTTTCTTTACAAGCAGGCATTTTCTTGGTGTGTGCCAGGCTCTCTTGAGTGGATGCAGGAGTGGCCCGTGCAGGTAAGTGTGGTGGGGAGTCGACAGATGATGACGAGGGAAACTTAAATTAAAAATAAATAAAACCACTTACCTTGCACTCGCCGCATCGCCGAGTTACCTCTCACTCATGAAATGATGGGTAAAGTTTGGAGCTGGTTAAACTCCCTTTATTAGGTGCAATCAGAAGATATACATGTTGCATTCTTAAAGAGGCAGAAAAGGGCAAAGTCAGGACTTTGCTTCAGTAGGCCTGCATCACATTTGCTGCAGCAGGAGGCAGGATGGAGCATCTGGCCTGGCACTTTAAACACCCAGGGTGGTGCCCCCAAGTGCTGCCTGCGAGTGGTAAAAGCCTTAGTCTAAGACAGGTTGTCAACCTTAGAATTCTGCTGAAGACCATATGTTGGAGATCAGATCATAGTGGGAACCTGCAACTGTCTCAGACCAAAATAAGCATGGGAGGACATTACTTGCATAGGACAGCCCTCTTCTCAATCCCAGTATTATGCTGCAGTTCCCACATAGCATTACTAGAGGGCAGCCATATGACTATAAGGACAGAGAGAGGCTTTAAATCTCCTTAGTGACATACCTCTTGTTCATGTTGGTTTTTGCTAGGCCTATGGTCCAGAGGACTACAATTAGCGAGTGAGTGAATAATGAAGAATGATTAGCCTGTATGTGTGGCGAAGGGGGGACATTTGAAAGTTAAACAGCAAGTTAAAAGGGTCAAAGCATAGATGTTTGCTGAGCGATTGAGTGAGTGCACCATCAGTCTCTTTGAAGGGACATGCGTAAGAGGAACAGCATCTCCATGGTTCTCAGATGGGAGAAGAAGCGCAGAAGACTATTTCCCCAAAATAGACACACTTACACCATCTAAAAGCTTCCAAGTACCATATGATGCTTTGCAGGTTGGAGGATTTGCCATGGTTGGTGCATAAATATGCACAGTTAGTGAGTATCTTCCCAGAATATAAGTAGCACACCCTATGGGGGTATTCTTAGGGCAGAAATGTCAGGCACTTAATTGGGAATATGAGGCCAAGAAAAACATAGGGAAGCTTGTGCTAATCATTTGCAGGATAGAAAGACACTGGAGAAATAAATACAGAGGGAACCAGGCTGCACAAAAAAATTATCATTGTGGTACATTAAACCCAAGAAGGAATTCCTGATTAAGCCAGCCTGGGTGGAGCTCATGGAGTTTTCACTCCATGGAATTCCACAGAGTTACAAGAAAACTCTGCGAGATTCAATGGAAGTCCGCAAGTGGGCAGAGTATTCTAAACCTTTAGAGTTCACCGCTCATTATGTACTTTTCCACTATTAATTGCAGTGAGGCAGCCTCATAAAGTCATAATATTCTTCAATTGGCCACTTGAGGGCAGTGTTGCTCTACATTCTTACTTTAAACTCATTTCATTAGAGGTGGACATAGCTAATTTTGAATTCCTCACTGGACTCGCTATACCTCAGCCAAGTGCCAGCGTGCGCAGCTGAGTAGCTATCATACTCTCCACAACTCCATGCTTATGAGCTAGAAGCTACAGGAAGAAGGCGGCACAGCAGCAGGAGAATTGTCCGGTCCAGGGGGAGCTTGGATGATGATTAGAACATCAGTTACCTGCATCTTTATAAACTACGCTGGCGGCTGGGACATGGCCTCATGGCCAGGGATAATGTCAGTTTGCAATAATATTTTCGGAGCTGTGCAAAGAGTGAGTCAGCATTGCAACAAGTTGTGTAAGTAAGGAGGACACATTTTGACACGGAACCGCTAGAGGGACATGCTGGGTCACACATGGGCAGTCGGGAGGCCAGTGGCAGTGGGAAGCTACTGGAATAGGATCGAGTGGCTGACCACGATCCAGGCGCTGGGCACGCGCAGATCTTGGCATAGTGTGCCTTATTCTTTTTATTTTAATACCCTTTTAAAGGCTCCCCTGAATGGATGTGGAGACAGCAGTCAAGACCAAGCGGTGGCTGAAAGAAGCAGCCAAGTGTTCCCAAGGTGCAGCGTGATGGGCAGAGACTGTGAGGCTCTCTCTGCCAAAGATCACACGGTCATTCTGGGGTAGCCCTGCAGCAACTGCAGCACCTCCGGGCGCTCCCAGACCTCTGCTGCCTGAAAGATGTGACATCCAACTTTCCCGGATCTTGCTGTCCCACTCGGACACAGCATGGTAATGGTCAACCAAATGACATTGCAATATTCTCACTTTTTTCCTTTTTTGTCTACTTGCCTTATTTCTGTGAACAGCGTGTGAAAAGTCTATTTTTGTCTACGGGAGAAATGTTGCAGTCTCTGGACCCTTACTTCGAGCCTATAATGGCAAAGAAGAGACTCACAATTGAAGCGCGATGCCTTAAAAAGAAGGGTAATAATCATTTTTAAAGTGGATGGAATGGTCTGTTTTTATTGTAAAGTGGTCTGTCAGGTTCTAGTTATGTTCAGCTCTCAAAGGTTCAGTTGAGGAGATTTTTGCTGCATGGAGAAGGGTTAAGGGAGAAGGGATGCAGGTAGCGCCTAGAGACCCTCACAGGTATGTAGGAGTGGGCGAAGTCACACCAGTAAACTATGCTCCACGGTGGCCAGCGGAGTTTTGTTGACCTCCGCAAGCTGAGCAGAGTGCAGAGTTGCACAACTCTGCAAACTCTGCCAGTGGAGCGGAGTTTATTGCCCAGCCCTAGATCTGACTACCAAAATGTGGTCTACAGATGAATTCTAAGGCTGACAATCTGTCTTAGGCTAAGGCTTTTACCACTTGAAGGCTTCACATTGGGGAACCATCCTCATCTAGCAGGGTGCCAAATTACCTGCAGTCATCCTCTATACAGAACCTGGGCACTTGTGGGCTTGCTTGTTACTGACTGAGAATGGATGTTTAAAGCCCAGGTGCCAAGCCAGGCCAGACATTTCATCCTGCCTCCTGCCTCCTGATGCAGCAGGCATGATGCATTCCTAATGACGCAAAGACCTGACTTTGCCATTTTCGGAAGGAAGGAAAACAGCAAGATGAAAGGGTCAAAGTATAGATGTCTGCTGAGCGATTGAGTGAGTATGCCATCTGTCTCTTTGAAGGGATGTGCGAGAGGCACAACATCTCCACGGTTCTCTGATGGGAGAAGAAGCATAGAAGACTATTCCCCCAAAATAAAAACACTTACACCATCTAAACACTTCCAAGTGTGATATGATGCTTTGCAGATTGAAGGATTTGCCATGTTTGGTGCATAAATGTGCACAGTTAGTGAGGCTATTCCCAGAATATAAGTAGCACACCCTTTGTGAGTATTCTTAGGCCAGAAATGTCAGGCACTTAATTGGGAATATGAGGCCAAGAAAAACTTAGGGAAGCTTGTGCGAATCGTCTGAGGCATAGAAAGACACTGGAGAAATAAATACAGAGGGAACTAGGCTGCACAAAAAATTGTCATGGTGGTACATTAAACCCAAGCAGGGATACCTGATCCCCCACATCTCGGTGCCTGTGACATCTTTTATGACCTCTTTTGTGACCTCTCATACAGCCAGACTACACCTCTTTAAATCAGATATACATGATCTGCCTCCATATAAGCTTGACCTTCCCTCTGTGGATCATATATCCAATCTAAGGAGGACATGTCACTTGGCGAGCACGCCAAACTATCTGCAGACACTGACAATCCATGCACTGCAGCCAATTTTACATGCCATGAATATTCTCTACGCCCCATCCAACCAATTGCCACAGGGGCCCTCTCCTAGCCTCATTCGTCTAACCCCCCACCCCGTTATTTCAAGAATGTTAATGCTCTCAGATGTTATAGCAGACATTTCCACTTGCTGTTCACCCACTTTTCCCTCTCTTTGTGAAGAGCCCAAATAGGCCCAGATGGCCATTCCTACAAGTGTCACTCCACGCTCTCCTTCCTTCTGTTCCTCTACCTTATATAGGCCCTTTCAGTACCAGCACATAAATTGTCACTTTTTGGGTGCCCCCTTGTGGTGGGTGAATAAAGAAGAGGGTACCGCACAAGAAATTGGCCCCATGGGACCAGTCGATCTACCACCCTATGGGCCCCTTTCAATACCATAAACACAGTAGGTCTGTGTGGCCCCCCCTTGTGGTTGGTAATAGAAACTGTACAAAGCCTATTCCCCCAAGTACCCCTTACCCTTTTGGGCTACCCCCTATGGAGGAAGGGGAGCAATACAAAATGATGGGTTGCCAGCCCAAAAACCCCAGAACCTACATCATTCTGTGCCTCCTATCACCCCGTTCATTGTGCACCCCAACACCCTTTTTAATACTGCACCCCCAAATTTGACTGCCCCCCAAACTCATTGTTGGGGTGGGGCAGCAGAAGAGATGTTGGGGTTCCCTTCCATAAGGCCCACCCTATGTTTTCACCCCATCTGTGTGCTGAAGGGGGTGGGGCAGTGCTTGTTTACCCGCAATCGACATCATTCTCCTATGCTCCTCCTCTGACCCTACTCTCCCACCCATGCTTGCCCTGTGCCCCAGCCTCCGCCTACATCCATGACCCCTTCTTCCTCCCTTTTACTGCCTTTCCTCTGCAATGCAACCACCCTACTCCCATGCCCTCCCTTTGCCTCTGTGACACCACCCACCCATGCTCCTCCTACACCTGTACCCCCTCCCTTCCGCAACCCCACTCAACTTGCCATTCTTGTACCTCCCCCACCACACCCAGCACCTGTGCCACCTCCTCCTCATTATTCCTAGACCCACCTTTGCTCTCGCCCCACACACACACCCCAGCCACTCTGCAATCCACCATTCACCAGGCACAAACACACACACACACACATATACAACACACACATACACAACACACGCACACATGCGCTGTGAGAGTCCAGCCTGGTCTCAACCCCCCAGACACACATATACTGCATGCAAAGCCTCTCCCAGTGTAAAACTCTCCTTTTAGCTCTGTTTTTTGTCTTCGCATGTCTAGGGAATTGTTTGAGATCTGTGACTTGTTTGTTCTTGTCCTTGCCCCTCTGCAGGCAGTATGGAGAGCAACACTTCTTGCCTCTGCTTAGCTACACAAAGGATTGGAGTACACTAACTAGTGAAGGAGCCTGGGCCCACCTGTTCTGTTCAGTTCAATGTCAGATCTCCGATGGTTCTTTTTAGCAGCATAAATGCTGCAACCAAACTAACTGTAACTCCTCCATTCTGAAGCCTTGCCTAATGAAACAATACCCCTACTCTTCTCTAGTACATTGTCCACCTGCAATACAAACGTGAGATAGAAACATTCTACAAATTTCACATATGAAGTTAAACATCACTGTCAGCAATAAAGACTCTTTTAATACAATACAAATTGAGGCCTATGAGTCAAGCTAAGTTAATAAATGCACCATACAAGATAGGCTAACAAATACATCAACCGACTGCATTAATACACATTTTTGTATTCGTCATTAGCCTAGAAAAGCACTTATTGTCAATAATGCATCAATGAATCACATTTGTTAATGAAACCTAAAACGAGTTACATTGGTTACCATGATAAGTACACATTCTAAACACAAAACATTGAACCTTACATTGGGTTGCGTTAATTTGTACAATGACATGTTAGTTGGTTCACATTTTCTCCTAATATCTAACTCTTTCATAACATTGAATAACGTGTGAGTGTGTTTTACAAATGATTACATTGCACTCCTAACAGGTACCCCATGTAGGATACAAATCTTTCGCTCTATTAACTACCCCCTTTGATGACGTTGAGTCATCACTAATTATCCTGTCTCATTAGATAAGCCTATCGATGATCATCTAGTAAAGTAATCAGCAAGAAGGACCGATCTAAACAGATGTTGCCATTCTCCATTCCCTGAATTTCTCCATACTCCTCAAGTTATTGTATAAGATGTCCTGTAGCCTTTCTATTCGTCTATCCTTCTCCTTCTGATCTCTTTCCCTTTGTTTCTCCCGGTACCACTTGTATCCCCTCACCAATCCAATCAACACAATGATACAGATGGTAACAATCAATATGGGCCGTGTAATATATCCCATCAATCCAATTGCCATATTTGCAAACCATCTCCCAACCGCACCAAATCCTTGTCCTACTCTGTCTCAAACACCTTCAGTAGCTAGGTCCCTCAATTCCTGCTGTAAGTCAGTTATGTGACTAATGTACTTCTGCAAATCTTTACTCCAATCAGGGATATAGGACCCTCAGTGTATGACAAACTCCAACTTCTTTTGTGAGCAAAACGTCTAAAGCAAGTCGGTTCTGCAATACCATAGCCCTGATCAAAAGCATCTCACCATCTATGACCAACAAAGATCTGGCAGTGTCTGTGGATAGCTTGTCAACTATGGTAGACAGCTTCCAAATCTTAATATCATTCAACACCACTCCCAAACTAGGTATCAAGGCTCCAAAGATGTCTCCTATAACCTCCCCAGCGCTCGCTCCACGTTTTTGTCCAACATTTGTCGCACCACTCAAAGCATCCAGTTCCTCCACATGGTATATCTTTGGGAATAATATATGTGTATTGCGCACACCGATGTGTATGAGTTAAACAATGATATCCTAGTAATTATCCGAACTCTTGGGATGTTTAGCGTGCTGGTCAGGGTTGTGTGACTGCCTAAGACACACCAAATGAAGTGTCCAACGCTTCAAGTGTCACATGTCACCAGGCCGTACAGCACTAAGATTCTATAACAAAAAAATATATATATTTGTCACTGCTAATATTCGTTCATCTTAAAATCTCATATTAATGTATTTAACAGTGTACAATGAATGTAAATCATAGAAAGAATGGCCTATTAAACAAAATAGTAGTTTCCGTTACAAAATGTATTTTGTGTAATTTCACAAATTTAGGGGCCTATTAGGATGGCGGTCGGAAAACCACCCCGACCGCCATGGTAGCGGAAATCAACCGTCCGCTGGTACCGCGGCAAAACCGGCGGTCCGATTAGGATCCACCGCCCAAAAATCCCGACCGCGGCGGAACAACATCACGAAAGACTGCCGGTAGCGGGCGGAGCTCGTGAAAATCCATCCGCGGCGGTCGGATTCGCGGCGGAAACACACTAAACACTAAACAACCGCGAGGCCAGCGGAGTGACGGCACGTAAAATTAGGATTGCCTCGATGTGACAGCGGGACGTTCCACTGTTTCCGACCGCCGCGATCGCAAACAGTGATGAATGGAAGAGCCGGTGGAAGGGCTGTTGCATAGCCACCGCTGCGGACGCTCCGTGACAAATATGGCGGTTGACAAAAAAAACACACAACAAGGCCACCAAGTGCACACATCAAACTAGCTCTGCGCCCAAAAACACCTAACACACCCCAATGACACACCCCCACGGCAACTTCAAAAATACAAATCCCAGGACAACCCATACAACACACCTGACAGCAATACCCGATTTTGACACACCCACATAGCTGAGCATAAAACCAGCCCCTTCCCTGACCAGAATCCTTTGCACCACTCCAGCCCTGAAGGAACCAAACCCTGCAGCACATTGGATAGGCAAAACACCACACATCTCACCAGCACAACAACACACATACACACCCCCACACCACCCCCACCCCCCTCACAACTGCACCTCAAAACATTTGCACAGCACACACCATGGCACAAAAGAAAATGCCCAAATTCAAAGAGAGTGAGTTGTCAGTCATGATAGATGAGATAATCAGAGTAGAACCACAATTGTTTGGTACCCTGGTCCAACAGACACCATTATCCACAAGAGCACAAATGTGGGAAAGGATAGTCAACAAGGTCAATGCAGGAAATCATTAAGCGATGGCATGACCTGAAGAGGGTGGTGAAAGAGAAGAGGAACAAGAACCGTCAGCTGGCTCAGATGACTGGCGGTGGCCCTCCCATTCCACCAAGAACATTCACTGCATGGGAGGAGAAGGTGCTTGCCATACTGCATCCAGAGAGTCTCACAGGAATAGCCGGGGGAGTGCAGGCTGGTAAGGACAAACAAATGTATACCATTACACTGCTATGCACTGTCTTGCACAACCACAAAGCTACACCTCCTAGGCCCAAGTCCATTCATCTGCACCACAATACCCAACACAGGTCTCACAGATGTAACATCCGCTCCATCTAAATCACCACAAAGGTAGCCTGCAACATTCCCAGGGTTGCATGTGTACAGGCAGCCAGCACTACAACTCCCACCAAGCCCCCTTGTTCCACAGCTCAGCAAGATGGAGCACTCCCCCCCCCAGAAGCATGTGTCAGCCATTGCATTGTTCACCTTCATCTAACAGGTAGGTAGCCATCTTCCCAGGGCGGGCTGTTTGGGGGTGGGAGGCCTGCACTACAACACCAACCAGGCACCCCTGTCTCACCCCTGAGCAGGATGGAGCACTCCCCCCCCCGAAGCATGTGGCAGCCATTGCATTGTTCACCTTCATCTAACAGGTAGGTAGCCATCTGCCCAGGGAGGGCTGTTTGGGGGTGGGAGGCCTGCTTTATAACTCCCACCAGGCACCCCTGTCCCACCCCTGAGCAGGATGTAGTACTCCCCCCACACCCAGAAGCATGTGGCAGCCATTGCATTGTTCACCTTCATCTAACAGGTAGGTAGCCATCTTCCCAGGGTGGGCTGTTTGGGGGTGGGAGGCCTGTACCACAACTCCCACCAGGCCCCCTTGTTCCATAGCTCAGCAAGATGGAGCACTCCCCCCCAGAAGCATGTGTCAGCCATTGCATTGTTCAACCTCATATAACAGGTAGGTAGCCATCTTCCCAGGGAGGGCTGTTTGGGGGTGGGAGGCCTGCACCACAACTCCCACCAGGCCCCCTGTCCCACCCCTGAGCAGGATGGAGCACTCAAACACACACCCAGAAGCATGTGTCAGCCATTGCATTGTTCAACTTCATCTAACAGGTAGGTAGCCATCTTCCCAGGGAGGGCAGTTTGGGGGTGGGAGGCCTGCACCACAACTCCCACCAGGCCCCCTGTCCCACCCCTGAGCAGGATGGAGCACTTAAACACACACCCAGAGAGATGTGTCAGAAAGTCCACCCCCAATGTGACAACAGAACAGGTAAGTAGACAGTGCATGCACCCCACCATTCCTCTAAAAAAGCATGGAGCCATATGACAACACCAGCCCTCACATCCCACCAAAATTGACACAGATACAATATCAAATTACAGTGTGCAGACAGCTAAGCGTATGTAACTGTCACAGAAACAAAAGTGTGACTCACCAAATCCCATGTTGAAGTAAATCAGGGCACAAACATGCACAGCACTGAATGCTATCTGTAAGTTCCATGGGGGCTGAGCTTGAAGGACCATATGAAAACAAAGCAAGCATGGTCTGTAGAACAAATAAATCAAAGCACAGGACATGACAAAGGTATGCATGAGATGACAATGGCTAGTTCATGCGCAGATGTAACGCCTGCCAGGTAGAGTAATCAGCAAAGATGCTTCACATCAAGTCGTATTGCCGCCAGTTGTCAGATGACAACATGTCCTCGTAATCACAAAATCTGCACGTGGGGCATGGTATCCATTGACATGTCACACCATGGAAAATTAATGTATGTACCTCCACATCATGTCATGATGCACATTACTGTGCAGACATACAATGTGAGAACTAGTAAACTGTGTGCTGCATAACCTGTAAATAAGATACATCGAACACCAAGCTTGAGGGGTGCACGTCAATTACCATTTCCCCTCTGTCCCACAGGTGACCAAGAACTGACTGCAGAGGATGACAACACCAACCTGCAGAGCCAGTCTCCAACCCCGGAACATGGACTCCCTGATGATGACTCCCTGGATTTCGAGGATGCGGAGCTTGAAGCCGGCCCATCTGGCATGCCAGGGCGCAACAGGTCCCAGGACCCCACTGTCTCCCCCGCCACCACATCAGCAACAACAACAACCACGCTGACCCCTGCTGGAATGACCTGTGCGGCCTCCACCACCACCAGTGCTGCCTGCAACACTATCCATGCCCCAGAGGATGACCACCCCACCCCACCAACTGAGGAGGGCAGGGAGAGTAGGCGGGTGTGTACAGTGGCGAGGCAACAGGTCCGTGACAGCAGGGCAGGTGGGAGGGCAAGGGGGAGTCTAAGCCAACCGGACACTGGGACCGAAGCCCTGGACAACATCACCAGAGTCCTTGGGGCCTATGAACGGGCCCAGGGACAAACGGGCCAGGCTCTGGAAGATTCCCGTGAGCTCTGCCTGCTGCTGAGGTCCATAGACACCCGCATGGGCCAAATCGTGGACCTCTTGGGCCAGCTAGTGGCGGTTCTGAGGGACAGGCCTGCGGCACAAACAACACCTCCACCTCCCTCCGGTGGCCCGCAGGATGACAGTTCCACATCCTCCCCTGCGGCCACGGAGAGGGGGGACTCCTCAGACCCCACTGGCCCTGCAGCAGAGGCCACCCCTGCCAAACGACCAAGAGGCCGCCCAAAGAAATCCAAGGGAGGATCCCGTGGCAAAGCACCTGCCAAACGCCAGTCAAGGAGCCAGCCATGATGGCACCCCTCTTCACCTTGCCATTGACTTTGTTGACTGTCCTTCCCCACACTGCCATGTTAATGGCATTCGTCTGTTGGACTGGGTCATACTCGATTGTCTCATCTTACATCACTGACAACTCATTGCTTCACTATTCACCTTTTTGTAAATATTCACTCCCCGGTCACATGTACCCATTGTAAATAAACACTCCTTACACACCTATGTCGTTGTGTCTGCTCCGTGTTTTAAGCACAGGATGTGCAATGTTCACCATGATTACAATGTACCAGGAGCACGAATTGTTTGTAGGCAAGGAGAGGCTGATGGGACCTAGGAAAACACAACATAACAATATTCACTAGTCAGGCGGTGGCATCACAGCCATCACACAACACTTGTCATCAAGGTACTCCAATCTGCACACATTACAATGAGCAACAGTACCGACATAGACATCCTGTATCTGTGCCAAACTTCCCTGTCCCAGAAACATTGGCAGCCAGCACGGAGTCAACAACAGGCTGCAGTCACAAAGCTCACATAGACCTTTTCACCAACAACGACATCAGCAGACAATGGCCCCGTTGTACATTGTCACTCACCTTCAAGTGAAGTAGCGGTTGATGAGCTGTTGACACAGGTTGACACCTTCCTCCTCTCTACTATCCTCGTCACTGGACATGGGTTGGTTTGCAGGCGGGGTCCTCGGCTGCTCATCAGCGTCCAGGAGCAGGGGTATCTCCTTACGCAAGGCCAGGTTGTGGAGCATGCAGCATGCTACTACAGTCTGACACACCTTTTTGGGCGAGTACATCAGTGCACCTCCGGTCTTGTCCAGGCAGCGAAACCGTGACTTCAGGAGACCAAAAGTACGCTCCACCACACGACGTGTCCTCCCATGGGCATCATTGTAGCGGACTTCACTTGGGGTCCTGGGATTCCGCAGTGGGCTCAGCAACCAAGGACGGTTGGGATATGCAGAATCACCTAGGTGGGAGATACACAGACCAACTTTGTAATATAACTGTGGCAGAGGACATCATGTCACACACACAGCATGCTACTTGACTCTGCGTACTCACCCACAATCCATGCACGCTCCGGAAGCAGGTTATCCATCAGCTGTGGCACAATGCTGTTACGCATGATGTACGAGTCATGGGCCGAGCCAGGAAATTTGGCACAGACGTTTGAGATGTTAATATCGGCCTGGCACACCACTTGCACATTGATGGAATGGAAATGTTTCCTGTTCCTGTAGATGTGCTCACGTGCCTGTGGTGGAACCAGGCCAACGTGTGCAGTCAATGGCACCAACAACATTGGGGATGTGCCCAAGGGCATAATAATCACCCTTCACAGCCACCAACTCATGCCTCCTGGGGAAATGGATATATCTGTCCTTGTAGGTCATCATAGCGGACAGGACATCACGTAGCACCATGCTGAACATAGGTTGCGACATCCCACCTGCGCTGGACACCGTGTACTGGAATGATCCAGTAGCAACAAAATGCAGGGCCGCCATCACCTTAGACGTTGGTGTGAAAGCAGTCGGATATGTTCTGCGAGGCCGCAGGTGGGGCTCCAACATACCACATAGGTCTTGTAGGGTGGTTTTATCCAGACGGAATTTCCATATGACCTCCTCATCCTCCATGTCTGCCAGCACTGTGAAGGGACAATGCACATTTTGTCTCCTCCTAGGTGAGATGAAAGGGGACACATGTCAATGCAATCCACCATGAGATGTGTCCGACATCTTACATTTTGACTGACACAACGCCATCAATGACTGTCATCACAGTTCAGATTACAGCCCAACTTACATGTAGGGACACCTTCAGTTACACTAGTCGTACACTTGTCCACTTTTCACACAGCGAGTACCTCCAAAACAATATCTGACTATGTGAATGCCCAAAGGAATATGGCCACATCTTGCATGAGCAGCCCTGAGAGTAGTTCATACAGCATATGTGTGAAACAGCAACACACCTGTCTCCTAACTAGCTGCTGTACCTGCCACACCTACTTGCGTAAGTCGAAGAGGGCACACATCAACAACACAATGAGCACAGTCTGTGCGTAAACAACAAGTATGTGCATGAGCCAAGGAAAGTAGACAGTGAAATATGCACATTGTGTAGTCAGACATTCATCACTGTGAATTGCTCAGCCCTATCACACATTGACATGTGTACCCATTGGAGAGTCCATCACAACACTGTTCTGTGTACATGCCCAGCAATATCACAAGTGACATGTGAGGGAGTACATGCTAATGTTTTCTATCATATACACCAACATGGCATGTGTAGTCAGCAGTGGGGTAAATGTTACACTGGCATTGTGTGCACAATCTTGTGCCATGATTCATGTGTCTACTGTGCACTGTTGAGAACTGGCCATTGGCCATTCACACAGCATGATGTGTCCATAGGTGCTGTCAAAGTGCTCCGCCACACAAATCACGGTCACTGGCTCCAATGTATAGCAGTGAAGAAAAAAGGGAGTGACCCCACTAACCAAGAGACAGGGTACCACAGGTAATAATCAAAGCAAACTCTCTTGGATCTGAATAAAGATGTTTTTTTCTCAAGTTTCACTCAACAATATTCATACCACCAATCATAAAGGAACTTAGGTACCTCACATTGATCGCAAACATGAACCCAGAAAACAATTATAAAAACACACAAATAGAATCTGTAACTAATATTACAAAGTATTATTTTATTAAAAAATCATCATAGAAATTTTCTTTGATCAAAATCAAATCACATAAATACAATTTTGTACGACAAATAATAAAAAAACCATTTAACAATGTTAAAATGCCCGAGAGACAAATGACATGTGAAACATTAAACACATCATAAGATGGTCATTCCAACAAGAATCAGTCGAAATTATAAAGGTCCACTACTCAGTAATTAGGTTGGACCACGAGAGTTCCTTGGATATAACACCTAGACAAACAAAAGCGTCGACGTGTTTCAGTGGTAACAGACAGTTTATAAAACCACCTTCATCAGGACACGATTAATAAGTTGTCTCTCCTATTGTTGACACAATTTCATTGCACCTATTTAAAAACACAAAATTTAAAAACATCATAACCATATATTGTTACATCAATCATAATTGCATCCGATAAAAAAGCAAACTTTGAACCTATACAGACTCTTTATCCAATGCGTAATCTCTAAACTAAAGGACAAGCATTTATCAATATCTTTTTACAATTCTTTATAAGGGTCCATGAATTATCATACAAACCACTTATCATACATTCATTAGCTGAAGAAAAACAACATTCATTCTGCCATACTACACTCTATTTAATCTTTTAAAATAAAAAGATATCGTAACTTAACCCATTATTCACGGGCGTTTTTTTACTGTCATATCATGGCATATCGTCCATCATGTCAAGGATTTATAATCCAAAAATACCACATATGTGGGTTTTGCTCTAAAATATATATTCCCTTACACCCACCTTTGCGTGGTGTGTCTCCTATCACCATTTTGTTGTGATATAGAGAAATTAAAATTCCTTTCAACACTTGGAATTTGAAATCCTGTAAGGATAAAATCTACAGTTAATTACAAGATTACCCCAGATTTCCTCATCATTATTTTAAACAAACTCTTCAGAAAGACCTACCACTCGTGGCGTTAATAAATCCCAAGACTGAATGTTACTCAAGTCTCAACTGGAGTCAAATAAATTGTACATCAGGTACGGGGCAGCACTATTCCCCTGTCGTATCAGTGGGATCCTGAACAGGAGACATAAACAATGGGGATATATAAATATCCCTTCGATGTTCAAAATAATTTGCACCCCTGTTGGCCCGTATTCTCCTACAAATATTCCTGGGGAGGTAGATTACATCATACCTACCTTTGAATAATATATTCTAGCCCTCCATTGAAGCGATATTATTGAGTGTCTTCGGTTTATTTATAGCGTGCCGGAATAGTATTCACTAGGACACAGCATAAATACCCATGCAAATATTAGGGGTAGTGATTAAAGGAAATGGTTTTTTATATCAAGTAGATCTTAGAATTGAGTAGTATTAATTAAGACCTACAACTCCTTAAAATAAAAAGGAAAACTTATAGGCTATATACTTCAATCGATATTTATTTAAAATATATGTTTTTGTATTATATTTTTCACTTAGTGGCTATTTAACATTATGTTTGAACAGATCAAATGTACCATTTGGACATTCACTTTGATCTGTTCAAACATAATGTTAAATAGCCACTAAGTGAAAAATATAATACAAAAACATATATTTTAAATAAATATCGATTGAAGTATATAGCCTATAAGTTTTCCTTTTATTTTAAGGAGTTGTAGGTCTTAATTAATACTACTCAATTCTAAGATCTACTTGATATAAAAACCATTTCCTTAATCACTACCCTAATATTTGCATGGGTATTTATGCTGTGTCCTAGTGAATCCCAGTTCATCGCTAATCCCCAGCTATTTAAAGAAAACTCAAAACTAAAATTGTATTCCTGGGCAACATACACTTCGCTGATCATAAATCCTCCCAGGCTACCTAATTCCTTACTTGTGACGAAGGCTCAAATTTCGCATGCTCCACCGTTCCGTTCTTCTTTGCAAATGTGATCGCCAACAAACCAGTGTTTTCACCGGCTATAAATACACCAGTTAATTCATCGCACCTGATGCGTCCCACTAACGTCATCAGGTAGCGACTGGCTGCATAAAGAAGTACAACTCTTAAAGCGGCACCCTGCTTCAGTGCCCCCTAATGGGCCCCACATATCTCCCGAGCCAAGCAATATTTAAAGGTCGTGGAGAACACATATGGGGAACGTCTTGTTGGAATAATAAATCCGGAAAATAATACTAATTAAAACGGCAATCTCTAATAAAGGCTGCTCGTAAGCCCTACCAAACCGCTCAAATTCGGGATATCGATCAAAAGTCCAGGAAATTCCTCTTAAGAGTGCCTAGTATATCTTAGTTCCCAATATCTCAACCACTATATTCAGAAGTCCAGTTATCACAACCGCTAAGTGGTTATTTTATATTATGTATCAAAAAGAGAGAGTTCTAATCTCTTATATACTACTATATTTATATAGATATAAAGAAAAAAAAATGGGAAACTACCACTATTTTTATTTAACATACTCTTAATATTAAAAGGGTCCTAGACAGGTGAGCTCCCTATCGATTGACAATAAGGCATGGCCGGTACAAGCCTATTTATCCATCATAGGTGTCTCACACCAGCATGGTACCCAGAATATGATATCATAAATCCTATATTACCACTTCTACACTCTGATTTAATCAATTATTTTCATCCAATCCTCCTTAGTATTTAAGCCTGTTCTGATTGTGTCTAAAATAGAGATGTACCATTGCTCACGCTTTTTGCGTTTAATCGTGAGGTCACCTCCTCTTCTACTACGTTTAATTCTTTCTATGATAAACAGATCAAAGTGAATGTCTAAATGGTGACCGAATAGGATACTATCCCGGCACGCTATAAATAAACCGAAGACACTCAATAATATCGCGTCAATGGAGGGATAGAATATATTATTCAAAGGTAGGTATGATGTAATCTACCTCCCCAGGAATATTTGTAGGAGAATACGGGCCAACAGGGGTGCAAATTATTTTGAACAACGAAGGGATATTTATATATCCCCATTGTTTATGTCTCCAGTTCAGGATCCCACTGATACGACAGGGGAATAGTGCTGCCCCGTACCTGATGTACAATTTATTTGACTCCAGTTGAGACTTGAGGAACATTCAGTCTTAGGATTTATTAACGCCACGAGTGGTAGGTCTTTCTGAAGAGTTTGTTTAAAATAATGATGAGGAAATCTGGGGTAATCTTGTAATTAACTGTAGATTTTATCCTTACAGGATTTCAAATTCCAAGTGTTGAAAGGAATTTTAATTTCTCTATATCACAACAAAATGGTGATAGGAGACACACCACGCAAAGGTGGGTGTAAGGGAATATATATTTTAGAGCAAAACCCGCATATGTGGTATTTTTGGATTATAAATCCTTGACATGATGGACGAATTGCCATGATATGACACTAAAAAAACGCCCGTGAATAATGGGTTAAGTTACGATATCTTTTTATTTTAAAAGATTAAATAGAGTGTAGTATGGCAGAATGAATGTTGTTTTTCTTCAGCTAATGAATGTATGATAAGTGGTTTGTATGATAATTCATGGACCCTTATAAACAATTGTAAAAAGATATTGATAAATGCTTGTCCTTTAGTTTAGATATTACGCATTGGATAAAGAGTCTGTATAGGTTCAAAGTTTGTTTTTTTATCGGATGCAATTATGATTGATGTAACAATATATGGTTATGATGTTTTTAAATTTTGTGTTTTTAAATAGGTGCAATGAAATTGTGTCAACAATAGGAGAGACAACTTACTAATCGTGTCCTGATGAAGGTGGTTTTATAAACTGTCTGTTACCACTGAAACGCGTCGACGCTTTTGTTTGTCTAGGTGTTATATCCAAGAAACTCTCGTGGTCCAACCTAATTACTGAGTAGTGGACCTTTATAATTTCGACTGATTCTTGTTGGAATGACCATCTTATGATGTTTTTAATGTTTCACATGTCATTTATCTCTCGGGTATTTTAACATTGTTAAATGGTTTTTTATTATTTGTCGTACAAAATTGTATTTATGTGATTTGATTTTGATCAAAGAAAATTTCTATGATGATTTTTTAATAAAATAATACTTTGTAATATTAGTTACAGATTCTATTTGTGTGTTTTTATAATTGTTTTCTGGGTTCATGTTTGCGATCAATGTGAGGTACCTAAGTTCCTTTATGATTGGTGGTATGAATATTGTTGAGTGAAACTTGAGAAAAAAACTTCTTTATTCAGATCCAAGAGAGTTTGCTTTGATTATTTCCAATGTATAGCAGCCATATCGCGGTAGCGACCGCCTGGCCCCTGCAGTGTGTCACCGCCAATGCCAAAGCCAGACTCGCGGTAGTGATATACATATAATACAATGGCGGTTGGCATGCTCCGCCACACAAATCACGGTCACTGGCTCCAATATATAGCAGCCATATCGCGGTAGCGACCGCCTGGCCCCTGCGGTGTGTCACCGCCAATGCTACAGCCAGACTCGCGGTAGTGATATACATATAGTACAATGGCGGTTGGCATGCTCCGCCACCCCAATCACGGTCACTGGCTCCAATGTATAGCAGCCATATCGCGGTGGCGACCGCCTGGCCCCTGCGGTGTTTCACCGCCAATGCCCAAGCCCTTACAGCCAATGGGAACCGCAATCGTGGTAGCCTAATGCAATTGAAAGATGCACGACCGCGGTAGCGACCGCCTGGCCCCTGCGGTGTGTCACTGCCAATGCCAAAGCCACACTCGCGGTAGTGATACATATATGTTTATGGACAAATGGCGGTTGGCATGCTCCGCCACCCCAATCACGGTCACTGGCTCCAATGTATAGCAGCCATATCGCAGTAGCGACCGCCTGGCCCCTGCGGTGTGTCACTGCCAATACCAAAGCCACACTCGCGGTAGTGATACATATATGTTTATGGACAAATGGCGATTGGCATTGTCCGCCACCCCAATCACGGTCACTGGCTCCAATGTATAGCAGCCATATCGCGGTAGCGACCACCTGGCCCCTGCGGTGTGTCACTGCCAATGCCAAAGCCACACTCGCGGTAGTGATACATATATGTTTATGGACAAATGGGGGTTGGCATGCTCCGCCACCCCAATCACGGTCACTGGCTCCAATGTATAGCAGCCATATCACGGTGGCGACTGCCTGGCCCCTGCAGTGTGTCAACGCCAATGCCCAAGCCCTTACAGCCAATGGGAACCGCAATCGCGGTAGCCTAATGCAATTTTGAAAATCGCTGTAGGCATGCTCTGCCACCGCGGGGCCGGTCATTGGATGCAATTGAAAGATGCACGACCGCAGTAGCGACCGCCTGGCCCCTGCGGTGTGTCACCGCCAATGCCCAAGCCCTTACAGCCAATGGGAACCGCAATCGCGGTAGCCTAATGCAAGTTTTGAAAATCGCGGTAGGCGTGCTCTGCCACCGCAGAGCCGATCATTGGATGCATTTGAAAAAAGCAGACCTGGAACACCAATTGCAGCAGCTTAGAACCACTGAAACTACCCCGGGGGCTATATATGTGTGGGAGAGAGCCTCACATTTCCACTGCTTCCAGACACTGCTGCCTGACACCCCTCACCACCAACTGCTGCTGCTCCTGTCTCAAGACACTGCTGCCTGACACCCCTCACCACCAACTGCTGCTGCTCCTGTCTCCAGACACTGCTGCCTGACACCCCTCACCACCAACTGCTGCTGCTCCTATCTCCAGACACTGATGCCTGACACCCCTCACCACCAACTGCTGCTGCTCCTGTCTCCTGGACCCAGTGATGGCGAGGACTAAGAAGATCAGGGCCCGGCCCTTCACCACCGAGGAGCTGGAGGTCCTGGTGGACGAGGTGCTCACACAGTATGGGAGGCTATATGGTGCTCCAGATGTCATAGTAAGTGTTTCAGAGTGGAAGCGAGAGTGCAGGGAGTGCACACATGAAGTTGATCTGCTGCAGTATGTGCCTGAGAGTGTGGGGTTGTGTCATACACTGCCTAGCATGCTGACTCCAGGGGAAAGGGGTGTGTAGCCTATTTTTCACGTTTCCCTGGCTGAACATCAGAATGGGAGGGACATGCATTTTTTTTTCTGCCATACAGTGACACAGCAAGTTGGTCAAGCGGGAGTCAGGACAGAAATTGCCTGTGTGAATGGATGTGTGGATCCATGATGTTCTTCACGGGCTCATCTGTGATATTACAAAGGGTATACGTTCAGAGGGTACTGATGGAAGTGTGTCTGACTCAAAATTGCAACCATGTATAGGTCAGCACTATGCACAGGACTTAAATGCCAGAGGGTGACACTCTTGGTGGTAATTCACCTATGACACAGCAGATTGTTGTACTTTTGTACAGAGCCCCTTCCATTTTCATCAGCATGTGTACTGACTCGCATGTGTAGGCACTGTTTACGCTCTCATATTGTCCCTGCATGTGACATTTCTGAAGCCCCATGTTGGACCTCAGTGTGAGCCCACTTGTCCTGCTCAGTCACTGCCCAATCTGACAAGGACACATCACTGAATGTACAGAGTGAAACATATGGGTTGTCTGCTAGACTATCCATCAAAGAGCTATCTCAGCCCTGTAGATTGCACACGACAGTTCTTGTGAGAAGGGTGTGAGATTGTAAGATCATGTCCATAAATGTGACCTCCATGACACAGTGAGCCATTCACAGGGCAAGGACATTGAGGGCTGAGCAGTGTTGGTCACAGTGAGTCTGCCCCGAAACATATTTTCCAATGTAATGTATGTCTGGCTCACCCACAAACTGGATAGCAGATGTGGGCCCCCTACACATAGCTTTCTGTGCTGGCATCCTGCATGTGTATGAGATGGGCAGGTACTGTGTCCACCCTCATACCTGCAAGCAGTTTTTGTATGATTCTCCCATGCTTATGTACTATGTGAGATGCTGTATTGTCTCTGCTAGACATATCTGTGAAGTAGTGCTGAGTTAGTATCATGCTCCTGTACTGAGAGGTAGTGGTACATAACCCAGTGTCACTGAATTTTCCCCCTCTTGTCTCCCATGCCTGCAGCTCAAAGTCCACCAGCGTAAGGCCGTGTGGAGGGCCATTGCACGCAAGGTGCGGGCTCTGGGTGTCTCCATCCGACGGCACACACACTGTCACAAGTGGTGGGATGACATCTGCCGGCTGAGCAAAAACGTGGCAGAGATGACGCTGGGGATGCTCCCTTGGACTGGAAGGTTGGCGCGCAGGAGCATGACTCCACTAATGGCCCGCATCTTAGCTGTGACACAGCCTGAGCTAGATGCACGTTTGAAGGAGCATCAGCAGCAAGCTGGGGGTGAGTATTCTGCGAAGGGTGACTTTGGTTGTGAGTGACTGCATGTGTTCCAAGCCTGAGCCAGTGCTGAGCTCTGTGATGTTGCTAGTGTGATGCAATGGCTTGTAAGTGGCCTCTGTGTTGGGTGCAGCTGTCATGCATTTTCCCTAGCTGTACTTTCTCATGTCTTTGAAGTAATGGCCCTTGACATTGCATTCTGAGTTGTGGCCTTCAGGCATCGTCTGCAGTGGGGAAGGCAGGGACATCCCATGGAAGGGAATGGCAGTGTGCCTCATCTGAGTGTGCTTACATCAATGTGTGCATTGTCGGACGTCAGAATTGTGAGGACTACACATCTGACACCAATGTGCAACTGTAGTTGTGCCCCAAAGTACGACATGGTGGATGGCATGAGCTCATGGCCATTGTGGACTGATATTTAGGAGTCTGTATCTGTGTTGTCCCCTTCTGCCTCCAGATGTGACTGTGGCAACATGTTGGGAGGTATATCTTTTACCCCCTCAGGGCCCTAGGTATGCTCGAGGGATCTGTATGTCTGGTTACACGGAGTCACGGGCAGTCTATTTGGCTGTGTGGTCATCACATGGGTCATTTATGTCAAGTTTGCATGACAACACGCAAAATTTGAGTTTTGAATTGAGGTTGCACAATGGTACTGCACAGGGTGGTGTGCAACATGGGGATATCATCATCTTGTTTAGTGCTTTGCTTGCATATGATGTTTGTGTTAATGCCACTGAACTGACCCTACGTCTCTGTCTCTTGCAGCATCTACCGTGGGCACAGATGGACAGGGGACGGACACCAGTGGTGAGGCATCAAGCACGACTGCTACACACGAGCAGACTGACACTGATGTGACCAGCGCCTCGGAGGGGGACAGGAGTCTGCTTGAGGAATCACAGCCAGAGACAGCAACCTCACCGTCATCTGATGCCAGCGGTGACACATCTATGTTGGCGGGCACAGGGAGCAGGGACTCTGCCTCCTCTTCCACCACACATCGTCCAGTGCCCACCCTCCCAAATACTTCCACTAGTGCTGCACATGCTCGCACCAGTAAGAAGGGAAGAGTGTCCTTCACCCGAGGCGCCGCTGCCCCTGCCTCCCCTGCTGCCCTCAGTGTTGAGGCTGTGGACCTTTTGCGCCAGCTGTGTGTGGGTCAGACAACTCTCCTCAATGCCTTCCTAGACCATGACAAAAAGTTGGCACAGGTAGTTGCCTTCATGGAGGGCATTCATTCAGACGTGGGTGGGCTACACCGGACTGTCCAGTCTTTGTCCTCCACAGTGACGGCAGCCATTCAGCTGTCACAGGCTCAGAGTCCAGATCCAGTCCCTTTGGCCACCCCCCTGCCAGTGGCTACATCTGACGATAGTGGCCACACACCACAGACCTCAGGCTCAAGATACAGCACACGCAGCACACAACAGCAGCAGCCCAAGCGGGC
The DNA here is from genome assembly GCA_963921515.1 of Calotriton arnoldi. Lineage (NCBI taxonomy): Eukaryota > Metazoa > Chordata > Amphibia > Caudata > Salamandridae > Calotriton > Calotriton arnoldi. The sequence goes on from CAWUFW010003779.1 coordinate 966,426, forward strand.
CAGAGCGCAGACACCATCCCCCCAAAAATCAAAAGCCATCCCAGAGCGCAAAGGCAAAAGCCCTTCAGGTGACACTCAGGGGCATAAAGCCAAGAAGCAGGCCTCAGGCTCACATGCCTCAGAGTCATCCCCAGCCAAGGACTTTCCTGTCCCAAAAGCGTCTCGCAAAGAAAAGCAGGCAGTTCCTGTTCCTGCTGTGAAGCTGGTGCCTGCTAAGGGTCCACAGAAAAAGCCCGCCAAGGCAGATTCACCCACAACCTCTACTCCCATCCAGACCCCTGTGAAGCAGGGAAAGGAGGTCAGTGTAGGGGGTTCACCTGGTAAACAGGTGGTGGAGGGGAAAAGTCAAGGCCAGGCCAAGCGTACATCCGTATCCAGCAGGTCCCCGGCCCACCGGCTGCACCTGATACAGCTTTGGTGGAGAGTGTGCCTGTTGTGCCCGCCCCACTTACCACTCCGCCCAAGACAATAATTCCCTATCGACTACCCAAGAAGTGGAAAGGCACCCCTCCACATTCTCCCTCCCACACTGTGTCTTACGGCAGCATGACTCCACCTCCACGTGCCACCACACCACCCGGTCCAGCAAGCCCTCCGGCTCCCAAAGCCACTGATGCCTCTACCTCAGCTGGTCCTCTCTCTCCCAGGTCCAGTTCTCCAACTGGACCCGACACACAGCCACCTCCCAGTCAGACTGACAGCCAAGTCTGAGCCAAAGTCCCCCTCACACACCTGTCTCTCCCACAGCGGTGCCTGGACTGCCCATTGTTATCCCCCTAACTGTGTTGCTGACCATGGCAGTGTACAGTCTCACCCATTCCCTGTGCAGGTTCTCATGCACCCATGTGCCTACTTTTCACTTTGGACTGGCCACTGGCCTTGCTGTTTATTACTGTGTTTGCCCATTCCCTGTGCAGGTTCTCATGTACCTACTCTGCACTTTGGACTGGCCACTGGCCTTGCTGTTTATTACTGTGTTTGCCCATTCCCTGTGCAGGTTCTCATGTACCTACTCTGCACTTTGGGATGGCCACTAGCCTTGCTGTTCATTACTGTGTTTGCCCATTCCCTGTGCAGGTTCTCATGTACCTACTCTGCACTTTGGACTGGCCACTGGCCTTGCTGTTCATTACTGTGTTTGCCCATTCCCTGTGCAGGTTCTCATGTACCTACTCTGGACTTTGTACTGGCCACTGGCCTTGCTGTTCATTACTGTGTTTGCCCATTCCCTGTGCAGGATCTCATGTACCTACTTTACACTTTGGACTGGCCACTGGCCTTGATGTTCATTACTGTGTTTGCCCATTCCCTGTGCAGGTTCTCATGTACCTACTCTGCACTTTGGACTGGCCACTGGCCTTGCTGTTCATTACTGTGTTTGCCCATTCCCTGTGCAGGTTCTCATGCACACATGTGCCTACTTTTCACTTTGGACTGGCCACTGGCCTTGCTGTTTATTACTGAGTTTGCCCATTCCCTGAGCAGGATCTCATGTACCTACTTTGCACTTTAGACTGGCCACTGGCCTTGCTGTTCATTACTGTGTTTGCCCATTCCCTGTGCAGGTTCTCATGTACCTACTCTGCACTTTGGACTGGCCACTGGCCTTGCTGTTCATTACTGTGTTTGCCCATTCCCTGTGCAGGTTCTCATGTACCTACTCTGCACTTTGTACTGGCCACTGGCCTTGCTGTTCATTACTGTGTTTGCCCATTCCCTGTGCAGGTTCTCATGTACCTACTCTGCACTTTGTACTGGCCACTGGCCTTGCTGTTTATTACTGAGTTTGCCCATTCCATGTGCAGGATCTCATGTACCTACTTTGCACTTTGTACTGGCCACTGGTCTTGCTCTTGTCTACTTTTGATGCCTATCTGTGTAATATGTGAATAAAGACAGTTACTCCAGTTGTCTGCTTTGTCAGTGTCCTTGCTAAATAAATGGTTTTATGTGTGGCTATGCTTTAATGTGAAACATGCTCTGTATGCCACTTTAACATTACCAATGGCTGATTTCACTTTTTCAGGGGTTTTGCAGAGGTGACAGGCACTTCAGTTCTTCTTGACTCTGAGGCTTGGGGGTGCAATGATGGTTGTTTGTGATGAACTACTGTTATCATAATCAGTCTATGGTGCTGTTAGCTAAATTGTACACATGTCATGTTTGGATGCACTGCCAGCACAGAGTGGGATTCTATCCACAGGATTGCAGGCAGGCTGGCCAGGGTCCATCATGTCTGTGTGATCTTTCTTGATGTGTGAACATCAGTGTTGGTGTATGGTCATCTTGTGATGGCCAGTCATCCTAGTCACGTGTAAATTACAATGTGTGCACTTGGGTGGTCATGAAGTGTGCAGTGTGAAGGGGGTGACCTTGTCAGTAGTGTTGATGTGTGTGTGCCCCTGCGATGGAAACTGCACACATGTGTCATCCTGGATTTGAGTGCCTGTTGGTTGGATTGGTCAGCCCTGTGCTTGTGATTGTGTGCACATGTGGGAGTTGTAGGTTGCGCACTGTGCAGTGTGTTGGTGTGTCCTTTCACTTCTGGGGGACACCTACTTGTTGTTGTTGCCAATTGTGAGTATGCAGAGTGTGTGACTGGCAAGTCAGTGTTGTGTTTTGTTGATCAGCCATGTGTCTTGATACTGTTTGTGCTCACTGTGCAGACCTGCTCAGCCACACTGACATTGTGGGTGTGTTTTCTCATGCATTGCTGTCACTTGAGCAATTTTGTGCTGCAGTATGGCATGTGGGATGTGGAGTTGTACCATCCCCTATCTGTGCTTATGTTAACTACCCATTGTGAGTGAGCACTCCATCTATTTGTGTATGGTGCACTCCTGCCATGTCCACTACTGACGTACACACCACTTCACTCTCATTTCAGCTATCCCTTGGGTTGCCAGTGTGTGTCCCTCCCCACCTCTTCATTTGTTACACTATGCTTTGTGGTGCTGATCTGTGCACAGGACCAATGTGCCACTCAGGACAGTTTCCCAATTGGTTATGTGTGATTTTCTTGTACTGCTTTGCAGTCATGGTTGGTCATGTGCATTGCAACTGTTTGTGCTGCACAGTCCTCTGGTCATGTTGTTTGCACCTGGGTGTCCCAGACTTGTGCATCTGTGGGTGATGGGTAAGCTGTATGTGTGTTTGCTGTGGTACTGCTACCCTTCCTGAGTGTGATGTTGTCTGTGTGCTGTGGTGATTTGTGTTGTGGGGGTTCATGTTGTGGCACTCAGATATGTGTGCTACTGCTTTGGTTGGTGTGCACACACTGCTTGTTGTGCATGCAGTGCTGTGAGTCTATGTTGCCTTGTAATTGCCTGGTGTGCAGCCCCTGATGTACAGCTGTGTTTGCAATGTGAAGGATTTGCATGTGCATCTGTTGTGTGTTTGCTGTGGATGTGTGCAGTGTTTGGCCTGTGTTGTCTCTTTCAGCTGACAGATGCTCTGTGTGTGATGTTCTCTTTGCATGTCATTGTGTGTGAGTTGTTTGTGCATTGTGATACATTCAGATGTGTGTTGCAAGTGTAGTGTGCATTACTTGTGTGTCTGTCACATGCACTTCGGAGTATTCTTGTTCCTGAGCTTGTTTTGAGTGCACCTTGGTGGTTTCTCCTCTCATATTTGACCTGTCACTTGTCAGTATTGTGCCTGTGCATGCATGTGGTACACTATTACACCATGTTGTTTTGATGGGTGGTGTGGTATGTCTGTCTGTGTTTTCTTATTGGACCATTGCTCCCAGTTTGTGTCCATGATTGTTTTGAGATGATGTACTTCTTGTCTGTGTTGGGGTATGGTGTCTGTGCATTGGTCCTGAGTGATGGTGTTGTGTACTCCTGTTCTGTCTGTGTTCCCTTTGCCTTTCCACTGTTTGTCTGCACATGTCTGGGCTTGTTGTACTTCTGTGTCTGTTGTTTGTGAAGTTTGTGTTTGGCTATTGTATTTGTGCCAGCATTGCTTAGGGCATCCCTGAGTGTGTGTGATGTTTGTGGATGCACCCCAGGGAGTGTGATTCTTTGTCAGTGTATTCACAGGACATTATTTGCACCATTCTGTGTGTTTGACACTAGTGTTGAGTGGTGCAGGTGTGAGGTGGGTGGAGGAGGGGTATGTGTGAAGGGTCCAAGTTGTGGTTGACAGTCATGGAGTGTGCCTCTGGGCCCGGTGTGTTGTGCTGATGACATACACATGTCAAGTAAGTAGGTACAGATGTGTGGCTAATCACTATTTGACTTCAGACACTTCCTATCATCCCTGTGCCTATGCATGGCTTGCATTGCTGTCTCCCTGAGTTGTTGCACAGAGATCACTGTGGTTTGATTTCACTCACTGTGCCAGCCATGTGTTATTGGTTGGCCTAAGGGTGTTGTGATCTGTTCCTTCTCTTGCATGTGATGTACAGATGCTTTTTGGCTAGCTCCTTGTGTTCCCATCACTGTCCACCTCACTTTGTCTTGACCATTTCTTGTCCTCCATTGCTGCTGCCATCTGGTTTGTGTATGTGGCTGTGTGTCAGTGTGGGGTGTGTCTGGGTGGCTTGACAGGCATTGTGTACAGTTAGGGTATTGTTCATATTGAGTGTGAGTGTTCATTTTGTGATTGGTCTCAGTTTGCTTGCCATGAGTGGAGTGTGGGTGTGGGGAGAAGGGTTGCCCTGACCCTGTGCTTCTGTGCTATGTGTTCCTCTTCAGCCCCACCTGCTGAGACTGTCTCCCTGGTTGTTTGGTGTGTGTGATGCAGGGTCTGGGTTCACCTGGCTGGTTATTGTGCAGAGGGGTGCACAGGAGGAGCACACAGCATGTCCCCTAATATGGGGGGGGCCTAGCGTGTGGAGGGTGGAGGTGTGGCCCTATGATCTTTGTGGACTGCCCATGCCTGGCCCTGCCTACTACATTGTGCGCATGTTTTCCCGCGTCTTCACCGCTGCAGTGACGTGACCGGGACATTGCATTGATTTCGTGGTTGGTGGGTGACCTGGATGCGGAGGGGTGATTTAGTGACAGGTAGGACATGTGTGGGTACACTTGGGGATGTGTTCCTGTACCCACCAGAGTGTCTGATGTGGACAGGAACCGTATGTCAGCCCAGTAGTTGTGTGTTGTGGTTGTGTGCGGAGTTGTGTGATTGCGTACCTGCGGCGTTGTCTGCGACGGGCCATTATTTGCTGGTGTTGGAGCAGGTACAGCACCGGAAAGGTGTGTAGAGTTGGATCCATTGCGGTCGGGACCAGGTGGAGAGGACCGGGAGTCTGGTTTCGCGCTCCGCTGTCGTGCTTCCGCCATCTCTGGTTGGGTGGTTTCTCCGCTGCGGTGCGACTGGCTGTTTGGGGCATCCTGATTTGTACGGCGGTCGGGACGTCATTAAGCACGGCGGTGGGTCTCTATTGGCTCCCGCCGCCGCGGTGGCGGGCGCATTTTAATGGCGGTTCACGTCGCACCGCGGCGGACGGGAAATGGGCTATGTTTGCCCATTGTAATATGGCGGGCGTGAGGACCGCTGCTGGCATGCGGAAAATGGCATTTTCCGCCAGCACCGCGGTGGTGCCTCCGCCCGCCATCCTAATGGGCCCCTTAATGTTGCCCAATGCATTTCGGGATCTCTGTCCCTTCTTCGGGGGCTGCTGTAAAAGATATAAAAGTACAATAATGAGGAGTAGGAAATATTAATTCTCCATATATTTGAAGATCTGAGCGAACAACTTAATTAAGCAAAGTCACATGCATATTGAAGAATACTGTTTCTGCATGAAGAGCAGCAGATGATTTTGAGTAACATACCCTCAACCGGCTCAGAAAAATCAAAGAGGTGAATAAAGAATAGGCCCTCATGCCTAACAGACCACAAACTAGAACACTCTCACCATAAGAAATGAAGTATGTGACCGTATGTACCAAAGAGAGTAAACAAATTGTAGTGAAGTTCAAAAATGTGCGCAAAGTTCCTAACATCAAATCCATGCCTGCTTGTTGCTGTCCTTCATAAATAAACCAAGGTGAATCACCTAAATATAAAATAGTACTTACAACCAAGCTATCTTGTCTCTGCACTTTCGTTCGAAGTGAGCTAATGAATGTTCCTGTGATGCATTCTTCAATATGCATGTGACTTTGCTTAATTAAGTTAGGTGGGATACAGGACATAACCACTTGAAGTTCTGTCCCTTACGCTCAATATATCTTACAATGGCGTTAGTACCATAAAGACACACCAATAGGAGACCTACCATTAAACTAAAGCTATTTCTAAGCAAGCAGATTGAGTTTACTCCGTTCCTCAACAGCTGGCCTATTAGATTATTACAGTCTTGTATGTATTAGAATAAATAGCATATCCCAAATGAGAAAACCATCTTCTTTGCTGAGGATTATTCTGATGTCATATTGTGGAAATGTCTTTTACTTAGTATGGAACTCAATGACGTAATGGGATGACATTGTATGAGAATTCTAAGACTGGAGTCAGATGGAGAAGCTGGAGGTTACCACGAAGCTGTATAGATGTACTTGTGAATAAATACGCTTCTACTACATCCACTTTCAGCGTGGTTACTACACTTTTTTGGCGACGAGTGATCTGCGCAGGGGGCAGAGTGCAGAGTAACCTCCACCCCTGGAAAAAAAGCGGTAAACTGAAGGATTCTCCTGGGGGAATTCAGAAAATTGAAAACCGTGAGTTACAGCTACTTCGATACTTTACTGGTGATTAATAATTTTGAAACAGAGACTTGCTCTTAAACATAACACGCGATGCATGATATTTATGTATCCTGAATTTAAATGGATGTGTTGTGAATGACACAACTTAATTGTTTAACGGACACCATTTGAAGTTTCCTTCGAGCAAAGAGAAATTTGAGCTTTTGAAAGTTCAACTGTAGGCATTTTTTTTTTATTGGAATTGCCTTGACTCTTGGGTACATCTCTCGGAGGAGTACGGCTGTTATTTGTTTGAACTTAAGCGCAAGACATTGCTCGAGCTCAAGCGCGAGTTAACTTCCGCTGTTATACTGGAATGGGAGGCGCGAGGAAACGCGCGTGACGCGTCGTGTCAAAACAGATGTTGCTTGTCTCGACTTGAAAGTGCGAGGGTGCACTCACTAGAAACAATTTAAAATACATACGGAGGCTGATAAGCATGAAAATACATCGCGCACATACCATATATTTTTTAAGTATCTGCTGGCTGCTGGAGTCTTCCTCTTCACTGGCGATGTCACAGGAGCACGTGATTTACTTTGTTAAAGTGTAATCATAGAAAGAGGACTAATTGAAAAGCTGAGATAAAACGAATAAAAAGACTGGAACTGAAGGAGAATACACAGGAAGTGAGGAATTGAAAGAGAAGTGGAAAGTGAAAAAAAGACTGAAACCGAAGAAAATACACCTATAATATTGATCACATCACCGATAAATTTGTTATTTTAAATTGTTATTTTAAATTGTTATTTTAATTTTTTGTTTTGATTTGTTGTGGTAATTTATTGCTTTAGTTAATTGTGGTAGTTTGTTAATTAGAATTTGTTGCAGGAATGGCAGAACAAGGGATGGCGGCTCCACCTAGTTTTTACCTGTTCCAGGCGAACCAGAGCATACCTTGGAAGAGGTGGGACATGCTTGGTCAATACAAGGAGGAACCCTTTCCCTTGAAGGTGAGACTGCATCTCTTACCCGAACCTTCACCACCCTGTTGAGGTTCCACCAATTACCTCCTTCAACCATAACTGCATTTCCAAGAATCTTGAGCACTTTAACAGGTTGACTGAATTTGCTGTCACCTTTCTTAGCATGAACAGCATCTTAATTTTAATTATGTCCCCCACTTCCAGCGGAGCCACTTTTACACCTCTGCGGGAGTCAAACCACAGCTTCTGTTTAGATTGTGAAGCAGACATATTCTCACTCGCCAAAGACATTAAATGAGCAACACCAGATTCAGATCTTACCCACTTGCTCATCCAAGCAGGCCTGAAACTAGTATTCGGTTTCCGTCCCCTCAACAGTTCAAAAGGTGAAATGTTAGTGGCAGAATGGGATGTAGTTCTATAGAACCAAATCATAGCATTAAGTGCTTTGCAAATATCATGACTACCGGCTCTGGCCCACTTAATACGCTCCCCCACCACCTGATTCATTCTTTCAACCAAACCATTACTTTGTGGGTGGTAAAGGGAACTCCTGTGGTGTTTTACACCAGATTCACAGAGGAATGACTCAAATTCAGTACTAATAAACTGCTTTCCATTATCTGAAACCAAAGTCTCAGGAAAACCCTCTCTCAGCCACACGTTCTTAAGAAACTCCACAACAGTCTTAGAGTTGGCTTCTTTCACCAGCTTAATCTCTGGCCACCTTGACGCATAGTCCATAAGAACCAGAATGAAACGAGATCCACCTGGAAGAACCTCATAGGGCCCCATGACATCAATGCCCAGTCTTAACCAAGGACCTTTAGGGCACTCAATAGGCATCAATGGTGGCACAGAGACCTTTAAACTCTTGTCAGCTGCACCGCAGACACAGCAATTGGTAACCACAGAATCAATCTCAGCATCCATCCCTGGCCACCAATAAATGTCTTGGATGCGCCGCTTAGTGAGTGTGGAACCAAGATGACCATCGTGAGCTCTTTCAATGATGATTTTGCGGAAAAGATCAGGGGGTACAAATTTGTCCGCCCTGAGCAGCAACCCATCTTCAATGGAAAGTTCACCTTCAACCTTCCAGAAAGGTTGAAGAGGAGCAGGAAGCACCTTCTCTCTGGGCCACCCATTCTTGACAAAAGTACAAACTTCACGTATCACGCAATCAGATTCCATAGCTTGCACCCAATCAGTCTCAGAACCCAGACTCAGGTCAGGTAGGTCGAGCACAGCAACCAGACAATCATCACAATCTTCACTCGAAAATTCATCCAGATTGACATCGTCAAGTTCACTCGACTTGATGGGAAAACGGGACAAAAAATCTGCCCTTCCATTCTTACCACCTGAAATATGCCTCACCCCAAACTGATACTGAAGAAGTTTGGTCACCATGCGCATGATTCTGGGAGAACAGCATTTACTCACACTACCCCCAGGATGTTTACTAATGGCTTGTGATCAGTCAAAAGTAGGAAGCGCTTACCCCAAATATAAGGTCGGAACTTCTCAATGGCCCATGCACATGCTCAGCAGCTCCTTTTCAATGAGTACTGGAGCTCAGGAGTTCTCAGTACCCTTGACGCAAAGCATACAGTGTTCTCACAATTGTTGTCCATTTGAGTTAAGGTGGCACCAATACCTACTTGACTTGCGTCGACAGTGACGCAACAAGGTAAACTTGGGTCGAAAGGTTTAAGAACAGGACCATCACTTAAAGCAGACTTCACAAACTTAAGAGCCACTACACAATCATTGCACCATTCAAACTTGACTCCTTGTTTGAGAAGATTGCTTATAGGACGTACAATGGATGCAAAGTTTGGTATAAACTGTGAGTAGTACTCACATAGCCCCAATAATGATTTGACACCAGCTTTGTCTTCTGGATCGGGTGCATCAACTATGGCTTGAAGCAATCCTGGTTGTGGACTGACCCCATCCTGAGATATAACATGTCCTAAGTATTCAACTTTGGAGCACAAAAATTGACACTTTTCCTCCTTCAACACAATTCCACGTTTTTTTAACAGAGTTAACACTTTTTCCAAAACTAGGTCATGAGATGCAAGATCCTTACCAAAAATGAGAACATCATCCTGAAACACCAGGACCCCATCAACATCCCTGAGTATATTGTTCATTATCCTCTGGAAAACAGACGCCGCTGACGCAAGCCCAAAAGGCATGCGACAGTAGCAAAATGTTCCCAGAGGTGACACAAATGCTGTTAGATGGCGTGATTCAGGATCAAGTTACACCTGGTGGTAAGCACTAGCTAAGTCAAGCTTAGTGAAATAACGTGCTCCTTTGGTGGAAGAGAATAGGTCATAAATCTTTGGTAAGGGATGGGAATCTACCCATATCTCCTTATTCAGGGATCTCAAATCGACACAAACACGAAGATCTCCTCCCCTTTTCCTGGCTACAACTAAGGGAGAAAGCCATAATGAAGAGTCTGTCGGTTCGACGATCCCTTTGGCACACAGACCCTTTAATTCTTTTTCTAAATCCTCCCTCACACTGAACGGAACTCCTCTAAGTTTGTGTTTAGTGGGAAGAGCACCATCTTTTACGATTATCTTGTACCTGAATCCTTTAATTTTTCCCAACTTCTTACTTAAAACATCAGGGTATTTGTTCTTCCATACAAGACTAGCATCTTCGCAACCAACAACTAATACTTGCTCCTTTGCTCCAGGTTTGAGTATCATGCCAAACAGGCCCTGGTGAAACCAACCCAATATGTTGAGCCCCTTTACTGCAACAAATATCTTTCCCTTTATTCTCCTACCTTTAAAATGCATTTCATCCTCAAAATAACCTAATAAATCTATTCTCCGCCCCTCATACGAGACAGGAGAATGATCAGGTGGAGATAGAGCTTGAGAACCATTCCAGGTCTCTTCAAACAATTTCTGAGTGATCATTGTGATCTTGGCTCCTGAGTTTCACAGTGTGATCCCCAACCTTAATATCCACAATAGGATCAACACATGAAGAGGGATCACTCGTAACAACATCTTGGGAAGAATCAGGTTTAAAGAAATCGAACTCATCCAAGCTTCTGATAACAGAAATGACTTCCAGGTCAGACTCGTAATCAGATTCAACAGTGCAAATAGTTGGCTTCCTAACACTCTTTTTCTTTAAACAAACTTTGGCAAAATGCCCCATCTTTTTGCAGTAATTACACATGACGTTACTAGCGGGACAACGGGAACCTTTGACATGGGGTGGATTCCCACATCTGATGCACATATTATTACTATTTGCCCTGGTGGAATTCGCTAGTTCGGAATTGGGCTTGGAAGGTTGATTGACCGATTGAGTAGATTTAACACGATATTTCATAGGATTATTAGCATTGACCACGTTAACAGCATCATGCGGCTTGTCATCTAGTTCTTTTAGTGAGACAATAGATATTTCTATACTCTTAGCGATTTTTATAGTCTCATCTAGAGATGGATCACCCAAGCTCAACAGTTTCTGTCAAATGTTCTTATCTTTGCATTGACAGTCGAGCTGATCTCTAATTAGTTGATCTGTAAAGTTTTTGAATTTACAGTCAGCTGCTAGTCTGCGCAAAGAGGAAATGTAAGTGTCGACATCTTCTCCTTCAGTTTGTTTTAAAGAACTTGTGCCTTAAGACCATAAGGCTCGGTTGTTTATCAAATCTGGTTTTTAATTTAATGATAGTTTCCTCATATTTGTCAATGCCATCACGTTGTTCGTCCGGCAGAGGTGGTAAGTGTTTGTAAATAGATCGTCCCTCAAATCCTAGAGAGTGGAGAAGAAGACATCTTTTCCTCTCTGCACTGAAACGTAGAGCACCTATAGCACCTAGGTAGGTTTGAAAAGCGTCATACCAGATTTCCCACCGGACTGGAGGATCACCCGGGGAGTCAAGGAATGAAGGTGGAGGATTAACAGACTGCATAGTACACAATTCCACTAAGGAGGGTAAATTTGAGTGAGAAATGGTGCAGAATAGACAACCAAAATAGCTATCCAAAAAAAAAAAATTGGGATACAGTATGAGAAAGACCAGAGTGTGGAAGAAGAGAATTTCACACTGTTAATGAGCACTGCGAGTAGCCCAAAAATGTTTATGTCACTTAGATGAGGTGTGTATATCACCGTAGAATGACATTGGAAATACACAGTCGAATAGTGACACAAGTAACGGTTTGAGAATGAGCAAGTGGCAAACTGAGGATGCAATACTTGTAGGTGTGTGTAATACTGAAGAAGTAAAAGTACACCAGTGTAGTTGGAGCGCAAAATGGAAACACTGTTTGACTATTGTTGAAAAGGAGGAAGAACACTAGAAGGTGTGTGTATCACCGTGTGTATAGTATATACACGCTGTAAGGCTGTTCACGTTATTAAACAAACTGGAGTGGTGTGAGTGTCACCTTGTGCCTCACGGTAGAAACACTTGACTTCCTGCTTTTTAAAGAAGGTGTGTGTATCACCGAAGTAGCAATGGGAACACATGTGGCTGTGTTGACTTGGTTGTTTAAAGCATGAATAAAGGGTGTGTGTATCACCGATGTTGATAGAAACACACACGTCTGTGTTACCAAGGCAACGTGATGCAGGGTTGAAATTAAGCTTCCCGACTTCACAGAAATGGCCGCGGCGTTGCGTGGTAGATAAAATAATGTTTCCCAACATGTTAAAATGGCGGCTCTGACGTTACGTGGCGTGACGTGATGATGTCACGGCGTGATGAGCAGGCAGCGCCGAAGCAAGTTGGCAGTGTGCAACAATGGATGCGAGTGACCCAAGCGGAAGATAGCTGATGGAGCGAGACCGATGGCGTGAGCAAGATGGGAGCGTGAGGAAACTGTGCAAGGCAGTTGCTAGCAGTCCAAAGGTAAACACAGTTTTTCTTTGGTAGAATTGGGCACAATTAAGCGTAGATGCTAGCGCAGGGCAGCGCAGATAAGAAGCGCAGAAATACCTTGTATATAGTAGTCCATCGTTGTTATTTCCTTAATAAATCCAGGATAAGTTGAAAGTCGGTATGGCAGTGAAGTCAAGTCAGGAGTAGTGAATCAGCTGCATGGGTTCTTCCATGTAGCCAAAGATCGCTTGTAGCAACAGTGATAAGTGTAAAGTTGTTCGTGAACCACCGTTGGGGTGTGTGAAGGTCCCTGATCGACCATGGGAGAAATTAGCGTTGGATTTCTTAGGTCCAATTGAAAGGCTTGGTGTTAGGAACAGATTTTTAATTGTTCTGGTAGATTACCATAGCAAATGGTTTACTGTCAAACCTGTCGAGAATATCACATCTGTGAAAGTAATTGAATTTCTTAAGGAAGTATTCTTAGAAGAAGGAATTCCTAGAACACTAGTCACTGATAATGGAGTGCAATTGGTGTCTAATGTAATGTTTAAATTTCTTGATGATTTGGGAATTAGACATGTTAGAGTAGCATTGTTTAGGCCGCAGGCCAACGGACTTGTTGAAAGAGTTAACAGAATAATTGTAGACAACGTCCAGTTGTCCCTGGCGAATGGATTGATGTGGAGAGAGGAATTGAACAAGATGATGTGGGCCCATAGGGTGACTCCCCATGCCGTCACTGGTGTTTCCCCGTTCATTGCTCTGAAAGGCAGAGAACCTGCAACCAAAGAATCTCCTGTATGGTTGCAGAAGAAAAGTCAAGTTTGGGTGGTTCGTGAGTGTATTGCTGAAAAAATTAAGGAATCTCAAGAACGCAACAAAGTGTGTTACGATAGAAGGAAAAGTGTGAGAGATGTTGAGATGAAATGTGGTGATTGGGTTGTCGTAAGAAAGATGGGGTTTGTCAGAAAAGGTGAGAGCAAGTATTCTCAACCTCAGAGAGTGGTTAAGGTAATGGGATCTGTAGTGAAACTGGATGATGAAAGAGAGTGGAGTATGGGGAATTTGTGTAAGGTTCATATTCCATATCCTATAGAATAGAGATTCTATTGTCATTATGTTTATGTTGCAATGTTCTTCATTTTTTTTGTATCAATTGTAATAGTTTGATTGTATTCATTTTTTGGACTATCCATTTGTGCTCTCTTTATCAATTTCAAGGAAACGTTTGTAAGGGGGGAGATGTGTGGAAATGTCTTTTACTTAGTATGGAACTCAATGATGTAATGGGATGACATCGTATGAGAATTCTAAGACTGGAGTCAGTTGGAGAAGCTGGAGGTTACCACGAAGCTGTATAGATGTACTTGTGAATAAATACACTTCTACTACATCCACTTTCAGCGTGGTTACTACACTTTTATTACACTGTATTTGTTTACATTTTATATTACCCACAAATTTGTTTTAAAATAACTAGCCAGCTCAGAGGCATCTTTCAATAATAACCACAAGGTATTCTAGCACGTATATTCCAATTTTCCACATTTTCACTTAGTCAGAGGAAGACAAGTAAAAATCAAACAGTCTGTCACTTAAAAGTTCAATGGAGGGTTTTTAAACTCATAGGACTCATTTTCACAAAGCAGTTAGGGCCTGATTATGAGTTTGGCAGTGCAGGAGCAGGCCCACCCTGCTACCGCACTGCCAAACCCGTGTTTGAACCGCCTGCCACATTAGGAGATTTTGCCTGGTCTGGTGAGTGGTTCTTTGGCGTTCCCACGGCGGTGCTTGTGAAATAGGCACCGCAATGGGAACATCAAAATGGGGTGCATGCACACAGGGGGGCACAACATGTGCCCTCCTGAATGCATCCCCAGGGCCAGAGGAAACAGGGGGCCCTGAAGGGCCCCCTTTGTTTCCTCTCTGCCACGGTTTTCATGGAGATGGAACTCCCATGAAAACATCGGCGGAGAGGAAACTCGTAATATGCTTGGCGGGACTGCGGCGTCCCACCAAGCTTATTGCGGCCTCAAAACCACTGCGCCACCACCAGGGATCTCCGGTCCCTGGCAGTTGCAGCGGTCCCAGGGCCACCGGACCACCCTAGTTGTAATAGGGCAGCCAGAAGACCACCGCCGTGCCCCCGCCAGTCTGGCGGTCCATGGATTGTCAGACTCGTAATTAGCCCCTTAATGTGTATAAGTTCAGCTTGATTTACAAGTGCAAGAAATTCTCAAAAGATTAATGTAAATCTATTTATTCAAGTGCAATATTACCCTACTGTTATGTAACACTGGCACTTAAAAAAATCGACTCCACATGCGGGGAGTGAGGACTCCAGGGCAGAGATGCCCTGCAAAGATTGCCAACATCCACAAACTACAGGCATTCACAAACTTTTTCAAGTCTTTTCCCAGTCCGAAAGCAGTCAGGGCTCGATTCACAAAGGACCTCAGCACTGCAGTTACCCATTGCTGAGGTCCCGCCATGAGTATGGGGCCCATGCCATGAGTGTTGGGGTACCCCGTCTCAACTACGGGGCCTCCATCACGAGTGCGGAGGCCCTCTGTTAATCGACCCCTTAGAGATTTACTTCATCAAGGGCAGGGATAAATTACTTTGCAGAGTGGGTATGGGAAGAGAACAGCCCCAAAATTAGTGGTGTGTGGGGGGGGTAAAGAGTCAGAATATCAAGTTGGAAATGACGACTTGCACTATTATCGAGTGCAAAATATCGAGATACATAAATATCGACTGCAAGAATTTCGTGGTCAAGAATATTGAGTTTAAGGTAAGAAATATCGTTTTCTAAAATATCGAATTTATTAATATCGTTTGCAAAAATATAGTTGTTAAAAATATCGTTTTTTTTGTTAGTGTTATTTATTTTAGTATGTATTTTAAATGTATGTGCTCTATTTTTTTTGTCTAAGTATTGCATTTGTTTTTTAATATATGTGTTACATTTTTAGAAGTTATTCATTTTAATTAAATTTTGCGTTTTAGTTCCGTAGCGGGTTGTGGGTTTATAGGGGAATAGGGTGGGAAGTAATTTAATTATATTAAATTGAATATTAATTTTTATTTATTAGTATTTATTTATTTTTGATTTTAAAGTGTTAATTGTGGGAATTAATTTATTATTAATAAATTAATAATTGGCTGGTAATTTTTATTGATTAATTAATTGGTAAATATGTTAATTGTGTAATTTTTTTAGGAGCGGGTTGTGGGTTTATAGGGGAATAAGGTGGGAAGTAATTTAATTATAATTAATTTATTAATATTTTTTATTAATTAATATTTATTTATTTAACATTTTATATTGTTAATTGTGGTAGTTACTTTATTATTAATTATTTATTAATTTGTTGTTAATTTGTTGTTAATTATTAATTAATTGGTAATTATGTTAATTGTGTCATTTTTTAGGAGTGGGTTGATAGGGGAGTAGGGTGGGAAGTAATTTATTTTTAATACATTTATTAATATTTTTAATATAATATGTATTTATTTTCATTTTATAGTGCTACATCTGTGAATTAATTTATTAATAATTATTTATATTTTGATTGTTAATTGTTGTTTAATTAATTAATTGTTAATTAATTATGTTATTGTGTCATGTTTTACGAAATTGGTGGTGGCATTTATAGGGGAATATGGTGGGAGGTAACTTATTTATAATTAATTATTTGTTAATTATTGCTAATTAATTAATTAAAATTTAAATATGCCAATTGTGTAATAATTTTGACGTGTGAGTTGTGGGGTTTATAGTGGTAAATGGTGGTAAGTACAAATTTTTAAATTAATTAATGATTTGTTGTTAATTGATATTAATTTATTAATGTAAAATTAGTTATGGGAATTGTGTAAATATTTTTAGGTGTGTGTTTTGGTGTTTATTAGGGTATAGGGTGGAAAGTAATTTAGTTTAAATTAATTAATCATTACTTGATCATTGATATTTATTTATTAATTAATAAATATTGTTGGTGATTGTTTATTTTTTATTTTGTTTGGGGATTTAGGTTCTATAGCTGTAACGTTTGGTTAGTACCTTAATAATTTTTACCTTTTTAAATGTGTTTTTAATTATTAATATTTGTTTAATTGATAATTAATTGTGTTAATTATGGAGGTATACTTTTTTATTTAATTTAGATGTGTGTTGTAAATTGTGTGGTGTTATAGGGTAGGAAAAAAATATTACATTTATGTAATAATTATTTTTTAGATTAAAATTAATTTGTATTACAAAATAATAATTTGTTTGTAAATTTTTTGTTAAATTAATTTTTTTTATCTTTTTATGTAAATTTTAGATTTTTTATAAATTACAATATGTTTCTAAGTTTTATAAATTTTTATAATTTTATATATGTTTTGTTTTTGGGTTTTTTATTATATTTTGTATTGTAGTTGATATTTTGTTTGTTTTTAAATTTGAATTTTCTTCAGTGGGAATAGTAATTTTTACCCCTACACTATCCAACACTTTCCCTAATGTTGCACTCACTGGAGTGGGAATAGTAATTTTTACCCCTCCACTATCCAACAGTTTCCCTACTGTTGAACTCGCTGGAGTGGGAATAGTAATTTTTACCTCTACGCTGTCCAACACTTTCCCTACTGTTGCACTCGCTGGAGTGGGAATAGTAATTTTTACCCATCCGCTATCCAACACTTTCCCTACTGTTGCACTCACTGGAGTGGGAATAGTAATTTTATCCCCTCCGCTATCCAACACTTTCCCTACTGTTGCACTCATTGGAGTGGGAATAGTAAATTAATACCCTCTGCTATCCAACACTTTCCCTACTATTGCACTCATTAGAGTGGGAATAGTAAATTAATACCCTCCGCTATCCAACACTTTCCCTACTGTTGCACTCATTGGAGTGGGAATAGTAAATTAATACCCTCCGCTATCCAACACTTTCCCTACTGTTGCACTCATTGGGGTGGAAATAGTAATTTTTACCCCTCTGCTATCCAACACTTTCCCTACTGTTGCACTCCCTGGAGTGGGAATAGTAATTTACCCCCTCCTCTAACCAACACTTTCCCTACTGTTGCACTCATTGGAGTGGGAATAGTAAATTATTCCCCTCCGCTATCCAACACTTTCCCTACTGTTGTACTCGCTGGAGTGGGAATAGTAATTTTTATTCCTCCGCTATCCAACATTTTCCCTACTGTTGCACTTGCTGGAGTGGGAATAGCTAAATTATTTCCCTCCGCTATCCAACACTTTCCCTACTGTTGCACTTACTGGAGTGGGAATAGTAATTTTCACCCCTACGCTATCCATTACTTTCCCTACCGTTGCACTTGCTGGAGTGGGAATAGTAATTTTTATCCCTCTGCTATCCAACACTTTCCCTAATGTTGCACTTGCTGGAGTGGGAATAGTAATTTTTTCCCCTCCGCTATCCAACACTTTTCCTACTGTTGCACTCATTGGAGTGGGAATAGTAAATTATTCCCCTCCGCTATCCAACACTTTCCCTACTGTTGCACTTGCTGGAGTGGGAATAGTAAATTATTCCCTTCCGCTATCCATCAATTTCCCTACTGTTGTACTTGCTGGAGTGGGAATAGTAATTTTTTCCCCTCAGCTATCCAACACTTTTTCTACTGTTGCACTCATTGGAGTTAGAATAGTAAATTATTCCCCTCTGCTATCCAACACTTTCCCTACTGTTGCACTTATTGGAGTGGGAATAGTAAATTATTCCCCTCTGCTATCCAACACTTTCCCTACTGTTCCACTCGCTGGAGTGTGAATAGTAAATTAATACCCTCCGCTATCCAACACTTTCCCTACTGTTGCACTCATTGGGGTGGAAATAGTAATTTTTACCCCTCTGCTATCCAACACTTTCCCTACTGTTGCACTCCCTGGAGTGGGAATAGTAATTTTACCCCCTCCTCTATCCAACACTTTCCCTACTGTTGCACTCATTGGAGTGGGAATAGTAAATTATTCCCCTCCGCTATCCAACACTTTCCCTACTGTTGTACTCGCTGGAGTGGGAATAGTAATTTTTACCTCTACGCTATCCAACACTTTCCCTACTGTTGCACTCGCTGGAGTGGGAATAGTAATTTTTACCCCTCCGCTATCCAACACTTTCCCTACTGTTGCACTCACTGGAGTGGGAATAGTAATTTTATCCCCTCCGCTATCCAACACTTTCCCTACTGTTGCACTCATTGGAGTGGGAATAGTAAATTAATACCCTCTGCTATCCAACACTTTCCCGACTGTTGCACTCATTAGAGTGGGAATAGTAAATTAATACCCTCCACTATCCAACACTTTCCCTACTGTTGCACTCATTGGAGTGGGAATAGTAAATTAATACCCTCCGCTATCCAACACTTTCCCTACTGTTGCACTCATTGGGGTGGAAATAGTAATTTTTACCCCTCTGCTATCCAACACTTTCCCTACTGTTGCACTCCCTGGAGTGGGAATAGTAATTTTACCCCCTCCTCTATCCAACACTTTCCCTACTGTTGCACTCATTGGAGTGGGAATAGTAAATTATTCCCCTCCGCTATCCAACACTTTCCCTACTGTTGTACTCGCTGGAGTGGGAATAGTAATTTTTATTCCTCCGCTATCCAACATTTTCCCTACTGTTGCACTTGCTGGAGTGGGAATAGCTAAATTATTTCCCTCCGCTATCCAACACTTTCCCTAATGTTGCACTTTGCTGGAATGGGAATAGTAATTTTTTCCCCTCCGCTATCCAACACTTTTCCTACTGTTGCACTCATTGGAGTGGGAATAGTAAATTATTCCCCTCCGCTATCCAACACTTTCCCTACTGTTGCACTTGCTGGAGTGGGAATAGTAAATTATTCCCTTCCGCTATCCATCAATTTCCCTACTGTTGTACTTGCTGGAGTGGGAATAGTAATTTTTCCCCTCCGCTATCCAACACTTTTTCTACTGTTGCACTCATTGGAGTTGGAATAGTAAATTATTCCCCTCTGCTATCCAACACTTTCCCTACTGTTGCACTTATTGGAGTGGGAATAGTAAATTATTCCCCTGTGCTATCCAACACTTTCCCTACTGTTGCACTCGCTGAAGTGTGAATAGTAAATTATTCCCCTCCGCTATCCAACACTTTCCCTACTGTTACACTCGCTGGAGTAGGAATAGTAATTTTTTCCCCTCCTCTATCCAACACTTTCCTTACTGTTGCACTCATTGGGGTGGAAATAGTAATTTTTACCCCTCTGCTATCCAACACTTTCCCTACTGTTGCACTCCCTGGAGTGGGAATAGTAATTTTACCCCCTGCTCTATCCAACACTTTCCCTACTGTTGCACTCATTGGAGTGGGAATAGTAAATTATTCCCCTCCGCTATCCAACACTTTCCCTACTGTTGTACTCGCTGGAGTGGGAATAGTAATTTTTATTCCTCCGCTATCCAACATTTTCCCTACTGTTGCACTTGCTGGAGTGGGAATAGTAAATTATTTCCCTCTGCTATCCAACACTTTCCCTACTGTTGCACTTACTGGAGTGGGAATAGTAATTTTCACCCCTACGCTATCCATTACTTTCCCTACCGTTGCACTTGCTGGAGTGGGAATGGTAATTTTTATCCCTCTGCTATCCAACACTTTCCCTACTGTTGCACTTGCTGGAGTGGGAATAGTAATTTTTTCCCCTCCGCTATCCAACACTTTTCGTACTGTTGCACTCATTGGAGTGGGAATAGTAAATTATTCCCCTCCGCTATCCAACACTTTCCCTACTGTTGCACTTGCTGGAGTGGGAATAGTAAATTATTCCCTTCCGCTATCCATCAATTTCCCTACTGTTGTACTTGCTGGAGTGGGAATAGTAAATTATTCCCCTCCGCTATCCAACACTTTCCCTACTGTTACACTCGCTGGAGTAGGAATAGTAATTTTTCCCCTCCGCTATCCAACACTTTCCCTACTGTTGCATTAAATGTAGTGTAAAATGTAGGTTTAAAAATATTAAATATTTTAATATTTTAATTTATAATATATATATATATTTTAATTTTTATGTTACAGGTGTATGTATATATATATATATTTATTTATAATTTTTAATATATTTCTAACATTTTATAATCAATTAAAATGATTATTTATTAATTATTTTTAAGTAAATATATATATTAAATTTTATATATGTATGTTTAATTTATTTATAAATTAAATTTATTACTTATAATTGTTAAAATTTACAAATAAATCTAAAAAAAATTATAAGTTAAATGTATTAGTTAATTTATTTTACATTATTTTTTATACATATTAAAAAAAACGATATTTTGTACTTCGATATTTTTAACAATATTTTTTTTCCGATATTTTTGTACTTTCCATTATAAAGATAGGAGGTCAATATTTTAGACAACGATATTTATGTCCCGATATTTCTGTAGGTCGATATTAGTGTTGTCGATATTTTGCCAGTGATCCGTGTGGGGGAGGGGTTTCCAGGCATATTTTGGAAATGTATGCAAATTCCTTACATTTAGAAATCTGCACACATGCAAAGTTGGAAACCTGTGGGTGCAGATTTACCATGTTTATGTAAATCAGGTCCATGTGAAATTTTAAAAAAAAAAACACTGGTAATGTAGTCAGGGAAGTCATTTGCTTATCTTTTATTCCCTCTTTTTTATTTTGCCGCCCATTCTTTGTATTTCTGCTTACTTGTTTCTTTTTTCACGCTTGCATTTGACCCGTATTTCCCTTTTCTACACATGCTCGTCCTTTTCCCTTTGCTCATTTTGGAAACTTGTCCCTTTCACTATTTTTTCATCTTATCTTTCTCTTCTCTTTTACTTCATATCTCACTAGCTCCGCAATCATTCCTCCTTATTCACTCATACATCTTTCACCTTTATAATTTCATTTGTGTGTGTTTTGTTGTTTTCTCTTATTTTAGTCCTCACCGTTAATCTTGCTGCTCAGACGCACCCACAGAACACATAGGGCCTCATTTATGAGGTTTTGACGTAGGGCAGCACCGCAAGGAATCTTGCTGCGCTGCTGCAGGAATGAGCCGTATCAATGAGATAGGGTGCATTCCTGTCCTTTTCCCCTGCGCTGGCGCACAATGGGCTACCATGCTTCAACGCAGGCACCCTTGCACCGGGGTGCAAGGGTGCCTGCGTTGCAGGGATGATTGATTTTGTGCAGGAAGGGGCACCTTCCTGCACAAAATCAACCTATTCAGGCGATTTCCTCTTTCACACAGAAAAAGGAAAAATGAGGAGAAATGAAAACATTTCTCCTCGTTGCGCCTCCCTAATGCCACCCCTGTGGTGGCATTAGAGTCTGACACATTCCCAAGTTTACGATTTCTTGTAAATCTGGGAATGCTTCAGATTCCATTGGTGTTGCGTGTGAACACCCACAGCAACACCCATGGAAGGCCCCTTTCATACAGTGTTCTGCGTGAAAGTGGCACATATTTACAAGGCCATGAAAAGTCACGTAAAGTGGCTTTACATGGCCTTGTAAATATGCTGGGGCACATTGCGCCATGGGAAAGTAAAAAAAGTGACTTCCGATGGCGCAAACGTGTTCATAAATTAGACCCATAGCACCAACAAATGCCCCACGCCTCAGAAACTGCAGTAAGAGGAATGCAAACCTCTCCTAAAAAGGAAACAGCCAGCAGCGTGGGAGAGTACCGGACACCAGTACTCAGTGTTTCTCTTAGTTTTCCTTGTTCCCTTTCAGGTGCCACAACACGTCACACAGACTTCCTCTGAAGGGCAGTATTTGCTTTGAGGAACAATGCAGTGCTATTTAAATGCTGAAAAGTGGTAATGTTTTACTGTTTTCTCATAAAGAGTGATGCAATAAAAAACAGCCATGCTCAAAACAACGCAGAATGTGTAAACTAAAGTATCACGTGAGCCACAAAAGCAAAATAAGAAATTGTTTCGTATCAATGGTTCGCCCTATAGCTCCCTAAGTGCCCTCGAATATTTTCCATCTAACCATCACTTGCAATTTTTGTAAAAATCATGGGAAATCTTCCAAAACGCCATTGATTAGAGTTTAAAAACGTATTTTCCCCAAATTAAAAGTGACACACCAGCGGCGCAAGAGGCTTGTAAATAAGCCCTTTAATACCAATACATGATAAACATTTGCTTTTGAATCGTTTCTGCTGCACGGCAGAGTAGAATCCTGACTATTAGAAGCTGGTACTCACAGGGTCTCTTCGCTGTGTGACTCGAAGGAACACAGGCTGGGCTTTTGTCGTGAGTCAGTGAGGTGAGTCACGCGGCAGCACCAGGCACGTTTTTAATGCAATAAGGTGCATTTTTATTTACCCTGTTTCACTGTTGTACCACAGAGAGACCAATCTAATCAGGGCAATAAAGGCAATGACGATCGTTCGGGTTAATGTACCGGAATCTTGTTACTGCCATTCAGTGGGTACTGAACAATGTGCAGACGAGATCCAGACCATCAGCCGATTCAACTTCTCCATTTCACATAAGTCAATGAACAAAAAAACATACATCTTTTAGCATTTAGCTGGCACTAGAAACCATGGGACATATTTATGATATAGTCACTCAGAGCAGCACAGCAAGTCACCTTGCTGCGTTGCATTGCGTGACACGGAGAGGGTAAGAATGCGACGCATTTAAAAGAATACAACACATTCCTGCCTCTTCCCCTGTGCTGGCACTGTTTTGACTGACTAGCACCAACGCAGGCACCCTTGCACCATGGTGCAAGTGTGCCCATGCTGCATGCAGGATTGTTTTTGTGCAGGAAGGGGCAGATTTCTGCACAAAAACAATCCCGAGAGGCATATTCCTCTATATATGTGTGCTGCATTCTGCAGCACACATAGAAAGAGGAAGTAACGAGACAAAATAAAGATATTTCCACTCGGTACACCTCTCCTGGGAAGGCGTATCTTTTTGACACATTCCAAGGTGTTAGATTTGGGGGTCTCTAGTTGGCAGAGGTAGTTACCTTTGTCCAAATAGGGACCCTTGAGTCTAGTCAGGGAAAGTAGGTACACTCCTGAAATAACCCCTGCTCACCCTCTTGGTAGCTTGGCACGAGCAGACAGGCTTAGTTCAGAGGCAGTGTGTAAAGCATTTGTGAACACATACAGTAATCTAGTGACAACACTACAAATGGACACCACACAGGTTGTACTATAAAAATAAGTATCTTTTATATAGATTTATCACAAGACCATAAACGACAAAAATAATCCACAATACTGTCAAGAGTGCTTAGTTCTGATCAAAAAGGCTTAATTCAAGGTTCTGTGCGAGTCGGTAGCCTCTTCCGGCTACGGCGATGTCGAGAACAAACAGAGTCTAACAAATCCAGCTGACCGCGTCGAGACGGGCCAACACAGCGTAGACAGACTCGGTCACAGTACCTTTTACTTGACGCGGCAGGCACGGGCGTGCGAGACGGATGGCGGTACGTCGCTATCGCGATGCAAGATGGAAGCGTTGCAGGACGCGTTGTCCCTCGATGCGGTGCAGGCAGCGGCTCGTTGACGTCGTCAGGACGGAGTCGGTGAGACCAAGGCCGTGCGTTGCAGGGCAAGACGGTGCTTCGAGGCGGTGCTGGCAGGTTGCAGTGCGGCGACGGAGCCGGATTCAGGAGCTGGCGTCGATCAGTCCGGACAGCGGTGCGAGTCGGGCGGTGCGTCGCAAAGCGTGCGAGCGGTGCCCAACTCCGGTGCGGTCACAGGACTCGAACTCAGCAGCAGTGACCGTGTCGGTCGGACCAGTTCGATTCGGCGTAGCGAAGCGTTGCAGGACGCGTTGTCCCTCGATGCGGTGCAGGCAGCGGCTCGTTGACGGAGTCGGTGAGACCAGGGCCGTGCGGTGCAGGGCGAGACGGTGCTTCGATGCGGTGCTTACAGGACACCGAGTCGGTCGTGAGAGTCGGTCACAGCTCCCTACCTCTGTAGCCACTGAAACAGAGTTTCCAGCAGCAATTCACAAAGGGGTGCAGTCCAATGGTCCTGGGACTTCGGTCAGGGGGCAAGCTCTCTTCCAAGCCCTTGGAGATCCTTCACAAGTTGATGAAAGTCACAGCAAAGCAAAAGTTCCTTTCTCCTTTCTTTGGCAGTCAGGCAAACCACTGCAGGCCAATCCCCCAAGCAGCACTTCAGGCTTAGGGATAGTCTCTCCTCAGTTTCTTCTTGGTTCCGCTCCTCAGCAAAGGTTTCTTCTTGTTCCCAAAAGTGATCTAATCTTCCTGGGGTCTGGGTGCCCCTCTTATACCCTGATTCTCTTTGTTCTCTGGAGGCAGAGAGGCCTCTGCCTAGTCCAAAACCAGTTCTGGTCAGTCCTGGAGCACTTTGTTTTTCTGACTCCTTCTTTCCTTTCAGAATGTGGGGCAGAGTGCTGAGCCGCCCGGCAGGAGGTGGAGCCAGCATTGTGGAAGGCAGGCACAGCCCTATTCAGACCCAGGTGCAACTCCTCCCTCCACTCTGGATGCAGATCTTTCTATTCAGCCCTGTGCTGACTCACCCTGTCTCCTGTAGCCACCCCCAGCCCCTGTCACTCAATCTCCAGACAAGGAATACACAACCTAGCAGAGGCAGGCTTGGATAGTTAGGCAAGAAAATACCCACTTTCTAAAAGTGGTATTTTCAAACACAGAATGTTAAAACCAACTTCACTAAAAGATGTATTTTATCATCCTGAGTTCAGGCATACTAAATTCGTTTTTCTACCATGTTCCCTGGGTCAGTTCTGACTATAAGGTGTAATAGTCAGTCTGCCCATTCTGGCCTATGGGGAGCAGGTAGCCTTGCAATAGTGAAAAACGAAAATGGCTGTAATTCACTATTAGGACATGCCACACACACCAGGGCATGTCCTACCTTATACTTACAATGCACCCTGCCCTAGGGCCTACTTTAGGGGTGACCAACATGCAGTAAAGGGAAGGTTTAGGGACTGGTAAGTGGGTGCACTCACCAAGTCGACATGGCAGCCCTAGGCTGCACACAGGCTCTGCAATGGCAGGCCTGAGACACACTTTACAAGCTGCTTCTGTGGGTGGCACAACCCGTGCTGCAAGCCCACCAGCAGCATTGGATTTACAAGCCCTGGGCACACTCAGTGCACGGTACTAGGGACTGACAAGTAAACCAATCATCCAATCATGGAGTCACTAATACATACATCAATTCACAATAGGGAGCACTTGCACTTTAGCACTGATTAGCAGCGGCAAAGTGCCCATGAGCATCTAGTCCAGCAAAAACATATCGGCAACAGTGGAGGCATTACGAAAAAATGGAAGGGAGACCCACGCCAAGGATGCCAGGTCTAACACGTGTCCCCTCCAGCTGAAATGTGGGGAGAACTATCCTACCCCTAGTGAGCTCTCATCGCTAAGGCGGAAAAATCTGGACAGTCCATCAGCATTGGCGTGTTCTGTACCAGGGCGGTGTTCCACCGTAAAGTCCATCCCCTGTAGGGAAATGGACCACCTCAACAGCTTTGGATTCTCACCCCTCATCTGCATCAACCATCTGAGGGGCCTGTGGTCTGTCTGAACCCGGAAGTGAGTCCCAAACAGGTATGGTCTCAGCTTCTTCAGAGCCCAGACCACAGCAAATGCCTCACGCTCAATAGCACTCCATCTCTGTTCCCGGGAAGTAACCTCCTACTGATGAAGGCTACAGGTTGGTCTAGGCCCTCCTCATTGATCTGTGATAGAACAGCCCCTACACCATGCTCTGAAGCGTCGGTCTGAACAATGAACTCATTGGAGAAGTTGGGTGCCTGGAGCACAGGCGCCGTGCACATGGCAGTCTTCAAGGTGTCAAAAGCTTTTTGACAGGCGTCAGTCCAAATCACTTTCCTGGGCTGCTTCTTGGAAGTCAGCTCTGTCAAGGGGGCAACAATGCTGCCATACCCCTTGACGAATCTCTTGTAATACCCGGTGAGTCCTAGGAAGGCTCTCACCTCTGTCTGGGTCTTGGGGGCTCCCAAGCCAGAATGGTATCAATTTTCGGTTGGAGGGGCGCCACCTGGCCGCTCCCAACCTGGTGTCCCAAGTACACCACAGAACCCTGCCCAATCTGGCACTTACTCGCCTTGATTGTGAGGCCTGCCCTCCGCAGCGCCATCAACACTTCCCAGAGGTGACGCAGATGTTCTTCCCAACTGGCACTGAACACTGCGATGTCATCCAGGTAGGCGGCACTGAAATCCTCCAGTCCAACCAACACCTGGTTGACCAACCTCTGAAAGGTGGCAGGGGCATTCTTCATCCCAAAGGGCATCACCCGGAACTGGTAGTGCCCATCTGGTGTGGAGAATGCTGACCTCTCTTTGCCCCATCAGTCAAGGCGATCTGCCAGTACCCAGACGTTAAGTCAAACGTGCTGAGGTACCGCGCAGCCCCTAACCGATCTATGAGCTCATCAGCTCTGGGGATGGGGTGGGCGTCAGTCCTGGTGACGGAATTGAGTCCCCTGTAGTCCACACAGAACCGGAGTTCTGGTGTGGCACCAGGCGCGGCAGCCTTTGGAACCAAGACCACTGGGCTGGCCCAAGGGCTGTTAGAGGACTCAATCACCCCTAGCGCAAACATCTTGGAGACCTCCTCCTTGATGCAGGCTCTGACCCTGTCAGTCACCCTGTAAGCCTTGTGCTTCACAGGAAGACTGTCCCCAGTGTCCACATCATGGACGCACCAATGAGTGACACTGGGAACCAGGGAGAACAGGTCAGGGAACTGTCCCAACAGTTGGCGACAGTCACCCTGCTGCTCAGGTGTCAGGGAGGTAGAGAGGTTTACTCCCTCCACTGATCCATCTTGCTCTCGGGCTGACAGGAGGTCAGGAAGAGGCTCGGTCTCCTCCTCCATTCCATCATCTGTAGCTAAGAGCATGCCCACTTGGGACCTCTCCAAGTGGGGCTTCAGGCGGTTCACATGCAGGACCCGCAAGGGGTTCCTGGGAGACTGCAAGTCCACCAAATAGGTAACTGGACTCTTGCGCTCCTCCACCGTAAAAGGGCCGGTCCACCTGTCCTGGAGCGCACAAGGCTCCACAAGGGCCATGACCCACACTTTCTGACCAGGCTGAAGCTCTACCAGAGTGGCATTCTGGTCGTACCACCGCTTCATCTCCTCATGGCTGGCTTCCAGATTTGCCTCAGCAAGTTCTCTGAAACGCCTAGTCTGGTTCCTGAAGGCCAGCATGTAACTGTATACATCCTGGGGAGGTTTCCTGGGAGATTGCTCCCAGCCTTCCTTGACCAAACTCAGAGGTCCTCGCACCGGGTGTCCATAGAGGAGCTCAAAGGGACTGAACCCTAGAGACTTCTGTGGCACCTCCCGGTATGCAAACAACAGGCATGGTAAGAGGACGTCCCATTTACGCCTCATGGGTTCTTCCAGACCCATAATCATGCCCTTGAGGGTCCGGTTGAATCTCTCAACCAGCCCATTTCCTTGAGGGTGGTAAGGAGTGGTGAACTTGTAAGTTACACCGCACTCCTGCCATAGGGACTTCATGTACTTGGACACGAAGTTGGTACCTCTGTCAGACACCACCTCTTGAGGGAATCCCACACGTGAGAAAATTCCCATCAGTGCCCGTCCCACCACGGGGGCCGTCACTGTCCTCAGAGGGATGGCTTCAGGGTACCGGGTGGCATGGTCCACCAAGACCAGGATAAACCTGTTGCCCATGGCTGTCTTGGGGTCCAGTGGCCCCACAATGTCAATACCCACCCGTTCAAAGGGGGTGCTGACCACAGGGAATGGCTGGAGAGGAGCCTTGTGCTTCCTCCCACTCTTTCCACTTGCCTGGCAAGTCTGGCATGTCCTGCAGTGAGTGGCGGCACTCCTGCGCATCTGGGGCCAATAGAAATGGGTAACAAGCCTGTCAAAGGTCTTGTCCTGCCCCAGATGTCCTGCTAACGGTACATCATGAGCCAACCCCAGTAGGAAGGCTCTGAAGCGCTGGGGTACCACCAGCACACGGGCTGACCCAGGCTCAGCAACCTTAGGCTCTGAATACAGGAGACCATTCTCCCAGTAAATCCAATGTGATCCAGACTGATCACCTGCTGCCTGGTCTGTGGCCTGTTGCCTCAGACCCACGAGAGAGGGGCATGCGTTCTGCTCCTCGCAGAACTCTTCCCTGGAGGGTCCTCCTTCTTGCTGCCAATGGGTCAGCTCAGGTAGGTCCCCCAGTTCAGCTACCTGTTCCCCTGTAGGCTCCAGGGCATCCCCCTCAGGGTCTGCCTCCTCCTGGACCGTGGGAACTTCGGGGGCCGGTTTCCCGCGCCCCCTTCCTCCTCTCTCTCCGGCAGGCACCTGGGCCTCCCTCTCAGGCTCCAGGTCCTCTTGAACACCTTTAGCTGCCATTGACCGGGTGGTCACACATGCCCAATCAGGCAAGCCCAACATTTCTAAATGCGCACTCCGCTCCACCTTAGCCCAAGGTGAGCTCTCCAAATCGTTCCCTAACAAACAGTCAACAGGCATGGCTGGCCTCACAGCTACTTGAAGAGTACCCGAGACCCCCCCCATTCAAAGGGAACCTGAGCCACCTTGCAGTGACTCTCTGTGTTGTCAGCGGCAACAACCGGATAGAATGCATCAGGGATAACCTGCTCCTTAGACACCAGGTGACACTTGACAGCTGTCACACTGGCTCCTGTGTCTCTCAGAGCCTCCACCCTATGGCCATTGATGGTCACCCACTGCCTGTATTTCTTAGTGTTCTCAGGCAGCGGGGTCCTAGGGACCATCTCAGAGTCTCCTAATGAGACAAGGGAAAACACTGTGGGATCCCCCCACCTTGGGCACCCAACTCCTCCCCCAGGGCTACACTAGCCAACTGCCGGGGGACTGCACCAGTGGGTGCTGGTTTTCCATGCAAAGGGCAACGAGGATCGTTTGCCTTGTGGCCAGGGGCGCCACACTTGTAACATACCAGTGGTCCCTGGTGAACAGGGGGCCTGTCAGGGCCACTGGCTTCTTCTCAGGGGAGGCTGGGAACCTTTCCCTTGGTTCCCTTGGGGTCTACTTTGGGGCCCTTTATGGAACTCCCTCTGTTTACCCTTGTCCCCCCACTCTTCTGCTGGGGACCCTGCCCACCCTTGGCGGAGTCTCCCACGTGACCCTTGTGGACCCGGGTACTCACCCAGCGGTCCGCCTCCTCAGCAAGCTGCCTAGGGTTAGTCAGCTTACTATCAATCAGGTGCTGGCGTAGCTCAGGAAAACAATTACCGGACAAGTGCTCCCAGGCAATCAAATCAAAGAGCGCCTGAAAATCAGTCGCTTTGCTACCCTTTACCCAACCATCCAAGGCTCTGCAAAAGAAGGTCACATATTCAACCCAGGTACTGCTTTCAATCTTACTACAGTTCCTGAACCTTTGCCTATAAAGCTCAGGGGTCAAACCATACCTAGTCATTAAGGCATCCTTCATGTGGCTGTACGAATTATAGACTTCAGAGGGCAAATCCAACAAGGTATCCCGCCCTTCACTGAGGAACCGTCCCCACAACCCCACTCCCCAATCCTTCTCAGGGACCCGGTGGGAAGACATGGCTACCTCATAGGCTTTGAACCACTGCCCTATGTCATCATTTTTAAAAAAATTCCATAACCACATCTTTGGGAATATACACCCTAGCTTCAACAGGCACAGGCGGTACACTGCCACCAGAGGGAGTAATCTCTAAGCTTTTGGCCTTCAATTCCAACTCCCTCAAAACTTTCTCATGTTCAAACTGCATTTTCTTTTCCTCTAGGGCTAATTTCCTAGTTTGCATTTCGAATTCTAACTGCCCATTCAGCTTGAGCTTGGTCAGCTCCATTTCGTGCATCCTACTCTCTTTCCTGTCCTCCAACTCCTCTGGAGACAGTCCTCTGGCAGAAACACTGCTACCTACTGGGGAAGGTGGTCTTCCAGCCCCTAGACCCAATAGCCCCTCCAGCTGCCCTTCTGCATTCTCAGCCCCCTCCACAGGGCCACTCCTTGATTCGACCCAGGCCCTCAGCGCCTTTTGGAGGTCCTCCTTCCTGGAGAGCCCGGTCATGGACACTTTAAACTTTTTGCAGAATTGCCTGAGCTGCTTGAGGGTGTAGCATTCTAGCCTCTCTTCTTCCCAATCACACTCAACAGAGGCTACTGATGCTGGTTTCTCCATAGTGATTAAACTTGGCATTTGCAAAAATAGGAAATCCCAGAAAAAATGCTATAAAAGTATGTGGTTGCGTTTTGGTCTGCACTCACTAAGTAGTGTTCACCAATCACTGTACATGAGTCACAAATGCAAGTCCAGAATCCTCACCGCTGACCACCAATGTTAGATTTGGGGGTCTCTAGTTGGCAGAGGTAGGTACCTTTGTCCAAATAGGGACCCTTGAGTCTAGTCAGGGAAAGTAGGTACACTCCTGAAATAACCCCTGCTCACCCTCTTGGTAGCTTGGCACGAGCAGACAGGCTTAGTTCAGAGGCAGTGTGTAAAGCATTTGTGAACACATACAGTAATCAAGTGACAACACTACAAATGGACACCACACAGGTTATATATTTATAAAAATAGGTATACTTTTGTATAGATTTATCACAAGACCATAAACGACAAAAATAATCCACAATACTGTCAAGAGTGCTTAGTTCTGATCAAAAAGGCTTAATTCAAGGTTCTGTGCGAGTCGGTAGCCTCCTCCGGCTACGGCGATGTCGAGAACAAACAGAGTCTAACAAATCCAGCTGACCGCGTCGAGACGGGCCAACACAGCGTAGACAGACTCGGTCACAGTACCTTTTACTTGAAGCGGCAGGCACGGGCGTGCGAGCCGGATGGCTGTACGTCGCGGTCGCGATGCAAAGATGGAAGCGTTGCAGGACGCGTTGTCCCTCGATGCGGTGCAGGCAGCGGCTCGTTGACGTCGTCAGGACGGAGTCGGTGAGACCAAGGCCGTGCGTTGCAGGGCGAGACGGTGCTTCGATGCGGTGCTGGCAGGTTGCGGTGCGGCGACGGAGCTGGCGTCGATCAGTCCGGACAGCGGTGCGAGTCGGGCGGTGCGTCGCAAAGCGTGCGAGCGGTGCCCAACTCCGGTGCGGTCTCAGGACTCGAACTCAGCAGCAGTGACCGTGTCGGTCGGACCAGTTCGATTCGGCGTAGCGAAGCGTTGCAGGACGCGTTGTCCCTCGATGCGGTGCAGGCAGCGGCTCGTTGACGGAGTCGGTGAGACCAGGGCCGTGCGGTGCAGGGCGAGACGGTGCTTCGATGCGGTGCTTACAGGACACCGAGTCGGTCGTGAGAGTCGGTCACAGCTCCCTACCTCTGTAGCCACTGAAACAGAGTTTCCAGCAGCAATTCACAAAGGGGGTGAAGTCCAATGGTCCTGGGACTTCGGTCAGGGGGCAAGCTCTCTTCCAAGCCCTTGGAGATCCTTCACAAGTTGATGAAAGTCACAGCAAAGCAAAAGTTCCTTTCTCCTTTCTTTGGCAGTCAGGCAAACCACTGCAGGCCAATCCCCCAAGCAGCACTTCAGGCTTAGGGATAGTCTCTCCTCAGTTTCTTCTTGGTTCCGCTCCTCAGCAAAGGTTTCTTCTTGTTCCCAAAAGTGATCTAATCTTCCTGGGGTCTGGGTGCCCCTCTTTATACCCTGATTCTCTTTGTTCTCTGGAGGCAGAGAGGCCTCTGCCTAGTCCAAAACCAGTTCTGGTCAGTCCTGGAGCACTTTGTTTTTCTGACTCCTTCTTTCCTTTCAGAATGTGGGGCAGAGTGCTCAGCCGCCCGGCAGGAGGTGGAGCCAGCATTGTGGAAGGCAGGCACAGCCCTATTCAGACCCAGGTGCAACTCCTCCCTCCACTCTGGATGCAGATCTTTCTATTCAGCCCTGTGCTGACTCACCCTGTCTCCTGTAGCCACCCCCAGCCCCTGTCACTCAATCTCCAGACAAGGAATACACAACCTAGCAGAGGCAGGCTTGGATAGTTAGGCAAGAAAATACCCACTTTCTAAAAGTGGTATTTTCAAACACAGAATGTTAAAACCAACTTCACTAAAAGATGTATTTTATCATCCTGAGTTCAGGCATACTAAATTCGTTTTTCTACCATGTTCCCTGGGTCAGTTCTGACTATAAGGTGTAATAGTCAGTCTGCCCATTCTGGCCTATGGGGAGCAGGTAGCCTTGCAATAGTGAAAAACGAAAATGGCTGTAATTCACTATTAGGACATGCCACACACACCAGGGCATGTCCTACCTTATACTTACAATGCACCCTGCCCTAGGGCCTACTTTAGGGGTGACCAACATGCAGTAAAGGGAAGGTTTAGGGACTGGTAAGTGGGTGCACTCACCAAGTCGACATGGCAGCCCTAGGCTGCACACAGGCTCTGCAATGGCAGGCCTGAGACACACTTTACAAGCTGCTTCTGTGGGTGGCACAACCCGTGCTGCAAGCCCACCAGCAGCATTGGATTTACAAGCCCTGGGCACACTCAGTGCACGGTACTAGGGACTGACAAGTAAACCAATCATCCAATCATGGAGTCACTAATACATACATCAATTCACGATAGGGAGCACTTGCACTTTGGCACTGATTAGCAGCGGCAAAGTGCCCATGAGCATCTAGTCCAGCAAAAACATATCGGCAACAGTGGAGGCATTACGAAAAAATGGAAGGGAGACCCACGCCAAGGATGCCAGGTCTAACACGTGTCCCCTCCAGCTGAAATGTGGGGAGAACTATCCTACCCCTAGGGAGTTCTCATCGCTAAGGCGGAAAAATCTGGACAGTCCATCAGCATTGGCGTGTTCTGTACCAGGGCGGTGTTCCACCGTAAAGTCCATCCCCTGTAGGGAAATGGACCACCTCAACAGCTTTGGATTCTCACCCCTCATCTGCATCAACCATCTGAGGGGCCTGTGGTCTGTCTGAACCCGGAAGTGAGTCCCAAACAGGTATGGTCTCAGCTTCTTCAGAGCCCAGACCACAGCAAATGCCTCACGCTCAATAGCACTCCATCTCTGTTCCCGGGGAAGTAACCTCCTACTGATGAAGGCTACAGGTTGGTCTAGGCCCTCCTCATTGATCTGTGATAGAACAGCCCCTACACCATGCTCTGAAGCGTCGGTCTGAACAATGAACTCATTGGAGAAGTTGGGTGCCTGGAGCACAGGCGCCGTGCACATGGCAGTCTTCAAGGTGTCAAAAGCTTTTTGACAGGCGTCAGTCCAAATCACTTTCCTGGGCTGCTTCTTGGAAGTCAGCTCTGTCAAGGGGGCAACAATGCTGCCATACCCCTTGACGAATCTCCTGTAATACCCGGTGAGTCCTAGGAAGGCTCTCACCTCTGTCTGGGTCTTGGGGGCTCCCAAGCCAGAATGGTATCAATTTTCGGTTGGAGGGGCGCCACCTGGCCGCTCCCAACCTGGTGTCCCAAGTACACCACAGAACCCTGCCCAATCTGGCACTTACTCGCCTTGATTGTGAGGCCTGCCCTCCGCAGCGCCATCAACACTTCCCAGAGGTGACGCAGATGTTCTTCCCAACTGGCACTGAACACTGCGATGTCATCCAGGTAGGCGGCACTGAAATCCTCCAGTCCAACCAACACCTGGTTGACCAACCTCTGAAAGGTGGCAGGGGCATTCTTCATCCCAAAGGGCATCACCCGGAACTGGTAGTGCCCATCTGGTGTGGAGAATGCTGACCTCTCTTTGCCCCATCAGTCAAGGCGATCTGCCAGTACCCAGACGTTAAGTCAAACGTGCTGAGGTACCGCGCAGCCCCTAACCGATCTATGAGCTCATCAGCTCTGGGGATGGGGTGGGCGTCAGTCCTGGTGACGGAATTGAGTCCCCTGTAGTCCAAACAGAACCGGAGTTCTGGTGTGGCACCAGGCGCGGCAGCCTTTGGAACCAAGACCACTGGGCTGGCCCAAGGGCTGTTAGAGGACTCAATCACCCCTAGCGCAAACATCTTGGAGACCTCCTCCTTGATGCAGGCTCTGACCCTGTCAGTCACCCTGTAAGCCTTGTGCTTCACAGGAAGACTGTCCCCAGTGTCCACATCATGGACGCACCAATGAGTGACACTGGGAACCAGGGAGAACAGGTCAGGGAACTGTCCCAACAGTTGGCGACAGTCACCCTGCTGCTCAGGTGTCAGGGAGGTAGAGAGGTTTACTCCCTCCACTGATCCATCTTGCTCTCGGGCTGACAGGAGGTCAGGAAGAGGCTCGGTCTCCTCCTCCATTCCATCATCTGTAGCTAAGAGCATGCCCACTTGGGACCTCTCCAAGTGGGGCTTCAGGCGGTTCACATGCAGGACCCGCAAGGGGTTCCTGGGAGACTGCAAGTCCACCAAATAGGTAACTGGACTCTTGCGCTCCACCACCGTAAAAGGGCCGGTCCACCTGTCCTGGAGCGCACAAGGCTCCACAGGGGCCATGACCCACACTTTCTGACCAGGCTGAAGCTCTACCAGAGTGGCATTCTGGTCGTACCACCGCTTCATCTCCTCCTGGCTGGCTTCCAGATTTGCCTCAGCAAGTTCTCTGAAACGCCTAGTCTGGTTCCTGAAGGCCAGCATGTAACTGTATACATCCTGGGGAGGTTTCCTGGGAGATTGCTCCCAGCCTTCCTTGACCAAACTCAGAGGTCCTCGCACCGGGTGTCCATAGAGGAGCTCAAAGGGACTGAACCCTAGAGACTTCTGTGGCACCTCCCGGTATGCAAACAACAGGCATGGTAAGAGGACGTCCCATTTACGCCTCATGGGTTCTTCCAGACCCATAATCATGCCCTTGAGGGTCCGGTTGAATCTCTCAACCAGCCCATTTCCTTGAGGGTGGTAAGGAGTGGTGAACTTGTAAGTTACACCGCACTCCTGCCACAGGGACTTCATGTACTTGGACACGAAGTTGGTACCTCTGTCAGACACCACCTCTTGAGGGAATCCCACACGTGAGAAAATTCCCATCAGTGCCCGTCCCACCACGGGGGCCGTCACTGTCCTCAGAGGGATGGCTTCAGGGTACCGGGTGGCATGGTCCACCAAGACCAGGATAAACCTGTTGCCCATGGCTGTCTTGGGGTCCAGTGGCCCCACAATGTCAATACCCACCCGTTCAAAGGGGGTGCTGACCACAGGGAATGGCTGGAGAGGAGCCTTGTGCTTCCTCCCACTCTTTCCACTTGCCTGGCAAGTCTGGCATGTCCTGCAGTGAGTGGCGGCACTCCTGCGCATCTGGGGCCAATAGAAATGGGTAACAAGCCTGTCAAAGGTCTTGTCCTGCCCCAGATGTCCTGCTAACGGTACATCATGAGCCAACCCCAGTAGGAAGGCTCTGAAGCGCTGGGGTACCACCAGCACACGGGCTGACCCAGGCTCAGCAACCTTAGGCTCTGAATACAGGAGACCATTCTCCCAGTAAATCCAATGTGATCCAGACTGATCACCTGCTGCCTGGTCTGTGGCCTGTTGCCTCAGACCCACGAGAGAGGGGCATGCGTTCTGCTCCTCGCAGAACTCTTCCCTGGAGGGTCCTCCTTCTTGCTGCCAATGGGTCAGCTCAGGTAGGTCCCCCAGTTCAGCTACCTGTTCCCCTGTAGGCTCCAGGGCATCCCCCTCAGGGTCTGCCTCCTCCTGGACCGTGGGAACTTCGGGGGCCGGTTTCCCGCACCCCCTGCCTCCTCTCTCTCCGGCAGGCACCTGGGCCTCCCTCTCAGGCTCCAGGTCCTCTTGAACACCTTTAGCTGCCATTGACCGGGTGGTCACACATGCCCAATCAGGCAAGCCCAACATTTCTAAATGCGCACTCCGCTCCACCTTAGCCCAAGGTGAGCTCTCCAAATCGTTCCCTAACAAACAGTCAACAGGCATGGCTGGCCTCACAGCTACTTGAAGAGTACCCGAGACCCCCCCATTCAAAGGGAACCTGAGCCACCTTGCAGTGACTCTCTGTGTTGTCAGCGGCAACAACCGGATAGAATGCATCAGGGATAACCTGCTCCTTAGACACCAGGTGACACTTGACAGCTGTCACACTGGCTCCTGTGTCTCTCAGAGCCTCCACCCTATGGCCATTGATGGTCACCCACTGCCTGTATTTCTTAGTGTTCTCAGGCAGCGGGGTCCTAGGGACCATCTCAGAGTCTCCTAATGAGACAAGGGAAAACACTGTGGGATCCCCCCACCTTGGGCACCCAACTCCTCCCCCAGGGCTACACTAGCCAACTGCCGGGGGACTGCACCAGTGCGTGCTGGTTTTCCATGCAAAGGGCAACGAGGATCGTTTGCCTTGTGGCCAGGGGCGCCACACTTGTAACATACCAGTGGTCCCTGGTGAACAGGGGGGCCTGTCAGGGCCACTGGCTTCTTCTCAGGGGGAGGCTGGGAACCTTTCCCTTGGTTCCCTTGGGGTCTACTTTGGGGCCCTTTATGGAACTCCCTCTGTTTACCCTTGTCCCCCCACTCTTCTGCTGGGGACCCTGCCCACCCTTGGCGGAGTCTCCCACGTGACCCTTGTGGACCCGGGTACTCACCCAGCGGTCCGCCTCCTCAGCAAGCTGCCTAGGGTTAGTCATACTTACTATCAATCAGGTGCTGGCGTAGCTCAGGAAAACAATTACCGGACAAGTGCTCCCAGGCAATCAAATCAAAGAGCGCCTGAAAATCAGTCGCTTTGCTACCCTTTACCCAACCATCCAAGGCTCTGCAAAAGAAGGTCACATATTCAACCCAGGTACTGCTTTCAATCTTACTACAGTTCCTGAACCTTTGCCTATAAAGCTCAGGGGTCAAACCATACCTAGTCATTAAGGCATCCTTCATGTGGCTGTACGAATTATAGACTTCAGAGGGCAAATCCAACAAGGTATCCCGCCCTTCACTGAGGAACCGTCCCCACAACCCCGCTCCCCAATCCTTCTCAGGGACTCGGTGGGAAGACATGGCTACCTCATAGGCTTTGAACCACTGCCCTATGTCATCATTTTTAAAAAATTCCTTAACCACATCTTTGGGAATATACACCCTAGCTTCAACAGGCACAGGCGGTACACTACCACCAGAGGGAGTAATCTCTAAGCTTTTGGCCTTCAATTCCAACTCCCTCAAAACTTTCTCATGTTCAAACTGCATTTTCTTTTCCTCTAGGGCTAATTTCCTAGTTTGCATTTCGAATTCTAACTGCCCATTCAGCTTGAGCTTAGTCAGCTCCATTTCGTGCATCCTACTCTCTTTCCTGTCCTCCAACTCCTCTGGAGACAGTCCTCTGGCAGAAACACTGCTACCTACTGGGGAAGGTGGTCTTCCAGCCCCTAGACCCAATAGCCCCTCCAGCTGCCCTTCTGCATTCTCAGCCCCCTCCACAGGGCCACTCCTTGATTCGACCCAGGCCCTCAGCGCCTTTTGGAGGTCCTCCTTCCTGGAGAGCCCGGTCATGGACACTTTAAACTTTTTGCAGAATTGCCTGAGCTGCTTGAGGGTGTAGCATTCTAGCCTCTCTTCTTCCCAATCACACTCAACAGAGGCTACTGATGCTGGTTTCTCCATAGTGATTAAACTTGGCATTTGCAAAAATAGGAAATCCCAGAAAAAATGCTATAAAAGTATGTGGTTGCGTTTTGGTCTGCACTCACTAAGTAGTGTTCACCAATCACTGTACATGAGTCACAAATGCAAGTCCAGAATCCTCACCGCTGACCACCAATGTTAGATTTGGGGGTCTCTAGTTGGCAGAGGTAGTTACCTTTGTCCAAATAGGGACCCTTGAGTCTAGTCAGGGAAAGTAGGTACACTCCTGAAATAACCCCTGCTCACCCTCTTGGTAGCTTGGCACGAGCAGACAGGCTTAGTTCAGAGGCAGTGTGTAAAGCATTTGTGAACACATACAGTAATCTAGTGACAACACTACAAATGGACACCACACAGGTTGTACTATAAAAATAAGTATCTTTTGTATAGATTTATCACAAGACCATAAACGACAAAAATAATCCACAATACTGTCAAGAGTGCTTAGTTCTGATCAAAAAGGCTTAATTCAAGGTTCTGTGCGAGTCGGTAGCCTCTTCCGGCTACGGCGATGTCGAGATCAAACAGAGTCTAACAAATCCAGCTGACCGCGTCGAGACGGGCCAACACAGCGTAGACAGACTCGGTCACAGTACCTTTTACTTGAAGCGGCAGGCACGGGCGTGAGAGCCGGATGGCGGTACGTCGCGATCGCGATGCAAGATGGAAGCGTTGCAGGACACGTTGTCCCTCGATGCGGTGCAGGCAGCGGCTCGTTGACGTCGTCAGGACGGAGTCGGTGAGACCAAGGCCGTGCGTTGCAGGGCGAGACGGTGCTTCGAGGCGGTGCTGGCAGGTTGCGGTGCGGCGACGGAGCCGGATTCAGGAGCTGGCGTCGATCAGTCCGGACAGCGGTGCGAGTCGGGCGGTGCGTCGCAAAGCGTGCGAGCGGTGCCCAACTCCGGTGCGGTCACAGGACTCGAACTCAGCAGCAGTGACCGTGTCGGTCGGACCAGTTCGATTCGGCGTAGCGAGCGTTGCAGGACGCGTTGTCCCTCGATGCGGTGCAGGCAGCGGCTCGTTGACGGAGTCGGTGAGACCAGGGCCGTGCGGTGCAGGGCGAGACGGTGCTTCGATGCGGTGCTTACAGGACACCGAGTCGGTCGTGAGAGTCGGTCACAGCTCCCTACCTCTGTAGCCACTGAAACAGAGTTTCCAGCAGCAATTCACAAAGGGGGTGCAGTCCAATGGTCCTGGGACTTCAGTCAGGGGGCAAGCTCTCTTCCAAGCCCTTGGAGATCCTTCACAAGTTGATGAAAGTCACAGCAAAGCAAAAGTTCCTTTCTCCTTTCTTTGGCAGTCAGGCAAACCACTGCAGGCCAATCCCCCAAGCAGCACTTCAGGCTTAGGGATAGTCTCTCCTCAGTTTCTTCTTGGTTCCGCTCCTCAGCAAAGGTTTCTTCTTGTTCCCAAAAGTGATCTAATCTTCCTGGGGTCTGGGTGCCCCTCTTATACCCTGATTCTCTTTGTTCTCTGGAGGCAGAGAGGCCTCTGCCTAGTCCAAAACCAGTTCTGGTCAGTCCTGGAGCACTTTGTTTTTCTGACTCCTTCTTTCATTTCAGAATGTGGGGCAGAGTGCTCAGCCGCCCGGCAGGAGGTGGAGCCAGCATTGTGGAAGGCAGGCACAGCCCTATTCAGACCCAGGTGCAACTCCTCCCTCCACTCTGGATGCAGATCCTTCTATTCAGCCCTGCGCTGACTCACCCTGTCTCCTGTAGCCACCCCCAGCCCCTGTCACTCAATCTCCAGACAAGGAATACACAACCTAGCAGAGACAGGCTTGGATAGTTAGGCAAGAAAATACCCACTTTCTAAAAGTGGTATTTTCAAACACAGAATGTTAAAACCAACTTCACTAAAAGATGTATTTTATCATCCTGAGTTCAGGCATACTAAATTCGTTTTTCTACCATGTTCCCGGGGTCAGTTCTGACTATAAGGTGTAATAGTCAGTCTGCCCATTCTGGCCTATGGGGAGCAGGTAGCCTTGCAATAGTGAAAAACGAAAATGGCTGTATTTCACTATTAGGACATGCCACACACACCAGGGCATGTCCTACCTTATACTTACAATGCACCCTGCCCTAGGGCCTACTTTAGGGGTGACCAGCATGCAGTAAAGGGAAGGTTTAGGGACTGGTAAGTGGGTGCACTCACCAAGTCGACATGGCAGCCCTAGGCTGCACACAGGCTCTGCAATGGCAGGCCTGAGACACACTTTACAAGCTGCTTCTGTGGGTGGCACAACCCGTGCTGCAAGCCCACCAGCAGCATTGGATTTACAAGCCCTGGGCACACTCAGTGCACGGTACTAGGGACTCACAAGTAAACCAATCATCCAATCATGGAGTCACTAATACATACATCAATTCACGATAGGGAGCACCTGCACTTTGGCACTGATTAGCAGCGGCAAAGTGCCCATGAGCATCTAGTCCAGCAAAAACATATCGGCAACAGTGGAGGCATTACGAAAAAATGGAAGGGAGACCCACGCCAAGGATGCCAGGTCTAACACAAGGTTTACCAGGTCTGGTAAATATAGCAATGCATCAAAAGCCATGGGAGTTGCCCTTGGAACGTCTCTCGTGCAGAATAAGGTGACACAATGATTTGCGCTTACGTTGCTTTACTCGAGATTTATGAAGTCATTCAATGCCATGCAAGGTGGCCTTGTGGGCTTCACAAATCTTATTTCTGAGTAGTGTCGCTCTTGCACCACATTGCGTGGTGCAAGAGCGACACAACTGGGATCATAAATATGGCCCTGCATCTTTACAGAGACTTTTTCACCTTACCACAGGATCATTCTAAAAACCAATAGCTTTGTCTGTTTATGGTGTCGAAGTCCTTGGCCTTGGGTGCTAACAGGTTCCTTTTCCCTATATAGTCATGCCTTCCCCTTAAAGGCAGAGGGTGGCACAGGAATACGGCCAAATATTAGATGAAAACATAATTCACTCTTCGAACTCAAGTATTTGAACACTTGAGGAAAAGGTATTTTCCGGTGTTTTTGCCATGGTGTAGGTAAGCATGGAGAAGTAAATATAGGCATTTTAATACACGTATTTCATTGCATCTACATGCTAAGTGGTAGGACACTAGAAGGTAGGCAGCTTTAATATATGAAACCCCTTCTGGACCTTTGTGCAACTGCTTCTACTAAGAAGGGTTGTCCTGGATTAGGGCGACAGATCACTATAGCTGTGGTAAATGACATCTTTAGGCTCTGAAAGCTTGTACTTTCTTTCTCATCTAATGTGTAGTTCTTCTCTTTCTTTAAGCTTTGTGAATATTGGGTGATGAACAGCCTATAGGAATGTGTAAGCCCCAAAATCCGTTGCACACGCTTCACTTTTCTAGGGACTGGACATTTTGTAACTATGGAAATCTTTTCAGGATTCATGGATATTGTGGACATAAGAGGTACACCAGAAATTAAATTCTGGATGAATTCACCTAATAAAACTTCAGCATAAAGTCAGTGTTTCCTTAACCTGCATGATACCTCCGTAACATGATGAATGTGAGAAATGTAACCCAATAAAAAAGGACACAACAAATTCGTTTAGCTTTCCCTACAGACAGTATTTACAAAGTTCTGGGCAGATGCCAGAGCAGTACAGAGCTCACGAAGCATCACTAAGTATTCGTAACACCCTAACTTGTCCCAACTGCTGCCTTGAGTGGATCTCCTGCATGGATCCAGACTACACAGGAATCAAGGGAAGGGGATATACATTCCTGATAGTGATCTGATTAAACAGCCGATAATCAAAGCGATCTTATTCGGAATAAGGAAAATTGATGCTCTCGGGGATGTGGAAGGATGAACAAAGTATTTTCCCAGGTACAGCTTTATACATTGTTTCAATATTTGGTGTTGTTTGCAGGTTAAGACGTAGGTCTGCCAATAAGGAACTTGCGCTTCTGGAATAAGATCTATGAGAGCACAAGGATTTACTTCAGCTTTCGTGGCATCAAACACAACCCAATATGTCTGATATTCTGGAGATATGTCACTATATGCAGCATCTATTGGCATGAAATTCCCCACTGGGATGATTTGTCTGGGTCCTTTGTTATACTAGGGAATTCTTCTTGCAGATAGCTATTGTTGGACCTTTTTTCCTTAAGGTGGACTTCCCACAAATTTTTGCCTGCTGACCACCACTTTTTGCTGTATCTTTTTGTTGACCTTAGGACTCTGAGTACTTTACCACGGCTAACCAGTGCTAAAGTGCATGTGCTTCTCCCTCAAACCTGTTGACATTGGCATATCCCTGATTGGCATATTTAGGTTACATGTACTGTTACTGCAGTGATGAGAAGCTGCAGGGCTTGGAGGACTCCAGCAACGTCTCTGTGCTATGCAGACATGGCTGCCAACTGTGAAGCTTGCATCCGCTCCATGTTCTCCATGATCATTCTCATTTGACGCAACTCCTTGGTGATATCGTTGGAGCCACTTTGATTGGACAGTTGTTCTTGTCTCTGAGTCAGTACTCCAGCGATGTCAGCCATGGAATGCTGGAGAGCATGGAGCGGACTGTGGGTGCCTGTGATGGACTCTAGGTGGTCCCTAATAGGACTGAGACACCCATGTACCCCATCTAGTTTGGCCGCCAGGCTGTCAAACCCCACACGCACCTGACCAGCCATCTCCTGCTGGACCTCTTCCGCACAACGTTGAAATGTTAGAAGTGGCTCCTCAAGGTCCAGGGAGACAAGTGTGGTGGTAGGTGCTTGCTGCTGGGTGTTTTGTTCAGGGGGTGGAGCTATCACGACGCTGCTGGATATCCC
Source organism: Calotriton arnoldi (assembly GCA_963921515.1). Taxonomy (NCBI): domain Eukaryota; kingdom Metazoa; phylum Chordata; class Amphibia; order Caudata; family Salamandridae; genus Calotriton; species Calotriton arnoldi. The sequence continues at coordinate 1,009,346 of CAWUFW010003779.1, forward strand.
TGCTTCCGGAGATTGGCTGCCAATGGAGTTGAGCAGCTCTTGGAGGGTGTCCGGGTCGATGGTTGAGATTTCTTCATCTTCCTCATTGAAGAGTGGGACAGGCTGCTGTACAGGAGGTGATGTTTCTCCCTCTGCAATGTAAAGGGGAGATGCTGGTGTATGTGTGTCTCAGTATGATTGTGCATTTGATGAGTTTACAAGCAGACTGCATGACAATGTCCATTTAGAATGTTTTGGAGGAGATAACTATTACATGCAGGATAGTGAATCATTGTACAACATCACCGATGTGACATTGTAGTTGTCAATTCTTTTCTTACAGTTTACAAGTATGCCAAATGTGAGTGGCCAATTTCTTCACACATGCAGCACCAGTTGTGTCCTCTGTTCAGTAGTGACAGTGGTGCAGGTTGTACCACATTGTTGTCAATGCAGATTAGTGCAGATTCATGTGTCTGTACACTGCATTGTGGTAGAGCCACCCCTACTTAGTACACTATAATCTTTTTTGAGATTGTCTAGTTTTGTAGGTGTTGATTGCATGCTACCACGCATTGCTGTTGGCAATGCCACATGATTGTTGTTGTGGCATGAGTAGGGCTATCACGCTGTTGAGATCTGGGTTGATGTGATGTGCCACATGATATGGGCATGGAGGTATGCTTGATTTGCCATGATACAAACTGTGTAAATCCATGTTAATGTTGCCAATTCACATTGAGAAATGACGTTCTCATTGATGCATGTTGATATGCAGGTATGGTACAGCTTCTGTTTTACTGCCCCTTATTTCTTTCACCCAGTGACCCTTGCACTTACGTGCATTTACAATAGTGAGATGTTGCAAGCCGGCGGCAATATGGCTCTTGGTCACAGTTGGAACACTTGTGCATTGTTGGACTGCAGACGTCTTTCTTACATCAGGGGGTGTGTGGATACGAGGAAGTGACAGAGTGAGACCTGCTCCTTAAAGGATAAACTCCGCACTCATCCACTTCAGTGACAGAGGCCTGCACCATGTTTACATCTTTATGGTGCAGGCATGCGTTTCATCATGCACTGGCACTTGACTTGTCCGAGTGGCACACTGACAGGCACCTTTGCAGGGTAGTGCAAATGTGTTTGGGTTCAGGGCAAGAATGTTTATGTGTGAGGAAGGACCCCTTCAGGCACATTAGCAATGATTGACAAATTGCTGTTTCTATGTGTGCTGCACAATGCAGTACAGATGTAAACCGCAAAAGCGTTGGCGATTGGGAATTTGATTTTTTTTTTGTTGCGAGTTGAGGGTCATGGTTTTTCTAGCATACATTGCTTACTGCCCTCCTATTGGCTTCACCATTGCGACTATGGGGCAGCATGTCTTTCGATGGGTGTTGCAGGGTGGACAGCCAAAACCATTGCTCTCAGCTTTCACACCACGTGAAGTGTGTAAGTGGGCCTAGATTACATGGCTGTGGATTTACACTGGCTTCTTCGTGGTGCTAAGCCCCTATCACCACCCCAACGTCACATCAAGTGAGATTGGCATAGGAATGTGTGCTGGGAATATGCCCCTCGGCAGGGCCGGACTGGCTACCGGGCGTTTTGGTGGGCTGCCGAGCTGGGTGCTGATTTCACTGCGGTGGGGACTGATTTTGTGGATGGGGACCTGTATGCACTTCTAAATAAACAAAGCAAAACAAATGGTTTTAAAGCATACTTTAAAACCATTTGGTTTTGCATTGTTTACTTAGGAATGCCCGGTAGCCAGTCTGGCCCTGCCCCTCGGATGGACACATGGATGATACATGCTGTCCTGGTCATGGTGATTAGATGCCCTTGTTTGTGTGAGAATGTGTACAGACATGACTACGTATTTGTTCACTGCCACTGTAGACTTTCCACAAGGACTGGTTTTCATGCACCTGGACTGTGATTACTGTGGAATACTATTCTCTGTATGGCACATGTTGAGACTTTGATGTGGATGAGTGCATTTTGACGTATAGAGTGAAGGTGACATGTACCAAGTTGACATGCATTTGTGCTACATTGTTATTCTTGCTCGGCATCATACTTCACTTGACATGAACCTTGACAGGGACTGTATGGTTCTGTGAGCATGGCACACAGACCAGACATGTTGATAGTTTTTATGAAACACATTCATGATATGCAGAGTCCTTATACTGTACTTTTGGAAGCATATCCCTTCTGCTCATAGTTGAACATCACATTCGCCCTCCAGTATGCTAAAAATTGACATTGTGGAATATGCACTTTTTATACTGAAGGGTGCATAATCACTATGTTGTGGCAATGCATGTGTTTATTGTATGAAGGCTCACTACATGATTTGTAATGTAATGTAAGTTGCATTTATATTGCGTGGCTGTCACCCAACGGGCATCCTGGCGCTGGGATTACCTAAGACACTGTGCAAGCTGTAATTTTGAGATCACCACGGACAGGTCTCTCAAGGCTATTCTCTTGGGAAGAACCTGGTTTTTAGCTTCTTTCTAAACTGCAACAAATCGTCAGTTTGTCTGAGCTCACTTGGTAGTTCATTCCATAGTTTTGAGGCTGCATAGCTAAATGATCTACCTCCCAGCCGGGTTTTCTTAACTCGTGGGGTACATACTAAGTAGGCTGCTGAAGAACGGAGATGTCACCCTGTGAACACAGGGCTGCATCTCATGAACAAGCAAAGGCGCATATTGACTGGAGAGATGGCATGGTGTCGCATTTACCTCCTTGCCTCAACACCACGCTCATACAAATTGGCTACACAGGGGTGCATCTCATTGACAACAATTTGTTGCTGCCCCATGAACCAGACTGCTCTGGGGCTTAAGTTAGCAGGCCACGACTGATGGCGGCCAGGGCCGGACTGGGAGCCAAAACCGGCCCTGGCAAAGTGCTCGGCCGGCCCCCCCGTGGGGTTGGGGGGGACCGCCGAGCTGTTTGCGTGGGCCGGTTTCGGCAGATTTTGTTACAGGGCCGATATTGCAGCTATGCTGCAAAAATGTCCCTGTAACAAAAACGGCCCCCCAGGGGCCCAAAACCGGCCCCCACCCTGGCGGCCCACCGGGGAAACGCCCGGTGCCCGCTACAGCCAGTCCAGCCCTGATGGCGGCACACATGCACCATTGTGCAGGGGTGTCTGAGTTGAGTTGAAGATTGTACATGGGCAAGAAGGGGGACCTTACTGCACATACATTGCTAACAGGGCGATAGTTTTCGGCGATAGGCCGCGTTTAGGAAAACTGACGCAAACTACTGCTAACGCTAGTTAGCGACAGTTCTTGTACATATCCCCCTATCAGGCGCAACTCTATTTGCAACTCGTCAATGTACCTTTAATACCTTGCCACCACGGGCTTTGTACTCGTAAAGAATGCAATTTTGCACACGGTGAGCTTTGCATATGCCACATTCGTTAGTATATTAGGCTGTTTGCTACACTATTCATAGTTCTATAGTGCATCATCTATATTTCCACTAGATGGCAATGCGACCTTTAAAATAAACTTCAGTGGAAATTGAGTGTTTTCCTCATGAGCTAAAACCATGTCCAAAAGAAAACATTCTTGCAAGATTATGAAGGAATACTGCAAAGCACCTGTGTTCACCAGCTTGAAAAGGTTCACAACGATTGATCTTTGTTAGACATGTATTCTATTTCTCACTGTAAAAAATCATTAACGTGGCCATGCTAAACGCGTAATCAGTTGAGTGTTAGACATCAGAGAAGACAATCTGGCTTTATGTTGTGGTCGGTTTCAGCAAAGGTCTGCGTTAGCATGACAGAATCAGGTTATTGTTGTTTTTTATATATATAATATTTTACTTTATTAAATAAGCTGCTTGACTGGTAATGTCTCGGAATCCTGTTAATTTCATTAAAATGTCATTGAGTAACTAACAGACGAGTTCCAGGCCAGCCTCTGATTCAACTACCGCTGAAGGTGCTGAACATAAAATCAATCTTTCTGCCTTTAGGAGACCGTGAAGGGTGAGCCAACGCTGCACAATGATTAGCAGCTAAAACGAGAGCTAATGTGGCCTTTTCCTTTGTTAATGTTATATTACATTGCCACTTAAGGAGCGCACAGACGCTATTAACAATAAAAAGCTGAAAAGAAGTCGATACCAAAAGATTATGTGGATGAAAAGAAAAATATATTCTGGAAATTGAGAATATATTCAAACATGAGAAAGAGGTTGGCTTATTCCACAACATAGGAGTCTAAATTTAGAGGGCGCTTTTACGCTGCCTTTTGCCATGATAACTAGGAACCATTAAAAGACATTGACCCTCGTTAAGAGTGACTTGGTAATTGGTGTGATATTTAGTGCACCTGGTAAAAATTTGCCTCCGCTGAGTTATAATGTATCAGATGTGAAAAATAATGCTCAATTCTGAGTTTTCAGGGAATGCAACGCAGAGTTTAGTGCTTAATGTACCATAATCTGCATGTTCCGGCAAGTATACGGCATTTTTCCACCAATAAATATCACATAATCTTTTACAAAATTGCTCCATATGTGCAGGGACGGCTCCTCCACTAGTGCGGAGGAGCGTCGCCCCACTGCTTCTCACAGTGCGAGAACCAGAAACATAAAATGGTAAAACTACCATTTTCTGTTTCTGCTTCTCGCACTGCGAGAAAGCAGAAGTGTTTGGTTGCGAGCGGGCGGGTGGGCGGGGCTGCTCTATGAGCAGGGCTGGGGAGGGGAGGATTGGGGTGCCCACTCCTGAGTGAGCATGACTGGTTTGGTCGGCCACCTCTCCTCCGTCATCTTCTCCATGCCGCAACAGGAGGCACACAGTCTCCAAGAATCCCCTGGACAATCACAGCGCTGCCTTACAGTAGTGTTGTGATTGGTCTGAGCGTTGTGGTTCGGCGCTCAGATGGGGACAGGGAGCCCATCAGGCTGTGTAATGCAGCCTGGTGGGGAGCATGAAAAGTGTGCAGGACGGTTTGGATGTAGCAGAGGGCTTGGTGCCGCTTACATCATCACTGGAATGGCTGCAAACTATGCAAACATGTTCCAGTGATCAGCAAACCCCTGCTCTGGAAAGTGAGGAGTCTTCCAGCCACAAGTAGTTTGTCTGTGTCTGAGGTGATAAGATGTAAGGGTAGTCGTAGATAGTCTGCTAAAAGAGAACGGAACATCTCGGGGATAAATATTGACAGACCAACTGCTAAGCTAAGAAAGAGACATTTAAAGACGATTTTGAAAAGCAAAACAAAAATAATTTTTCTCTTACATTGTGAAGTTAAAAATGTGTCTCGAAACAAAATTCAGTCCATTTAATTTCATTTTGTGTCATTAACGTTTCTGACAATGAATATGGAAATAAGAATTAGTTACCTACATGTTGACTCTGAATCTTGTTATTGCTATACAATATACTGCAGTTATAATAAACTTGCCTCAGCAAACATTTGTTGTTATGTATGTACAGCAATCATTTCCATCAGCAGCCCTTGTGGCATCATGAATTGGGTTGTGAGGTGGTAGTTCTTCATCATCATCACAGCTTTCAACCTTAGGCTGGATTGGAAGTCCCTATCTGGTTGCAATGTTGTACAACACTGCACAAACTGCTACTATTTTGCATGCCACTTCAGGTGAATATTGTAGAGAACCACCACTTTTGTGTAAGCAGCAAAATCAAGCTTTAAGGAGTTCAAAAGTATGATCCATTACTGCCTTGGATCACTTGTGAGCACCATTATATCTTCTTTAACTAAGTGTTTGAGCATTCAGATATGGGGACATGATCCAAGAACAGAGAGCATATGCACAGCCATCTAACACAAACAATGTTACATTTTAAATCAGTGTAAATATGTATGTAAAAATACATAACATAAATTAAGATAAATACCTAATGTAAAGTCATCACAAACGTCTCCTCCTGAAAGACGATTTCATAGGCCACAGTGCTTGAAAACGTATGAATCATTCGTTTATCCTGGAAATTTTGCTACAAAAGTCTGTTATTTAAAAACATTCCATTACACACAATTTGTATGTTTAAAGAGTGCTGGCTTTTCCTATTTCTACAGGAATATTCAGTGGCACTTGGTGGACAAATTACAACATTTGTGCCAGTCATACAGTCTAAAGCCTGTGGAATATGAGCCACATAAAAAAATTCTAATTTATATTGAGCATTGTTAGGAAATGTAATGTGTCTGTTAACCCCTTTGGTGTGTATGTCAGCCACTGGCCGACAATGGGCAGGGTTATAAAGGCCCGTCTGGTGCTTTGCACCTGAGGATTTCTTTTTTTCTTCTTGCAGCTCTAGCTGCTCAGGAAGAGCTTCCCGAGCAGCATGATTGTTTTTTTTTCTTTGTCTTACTTGCAATCTATCAGTGCTCGGAGGCCAAATCTCAGCCCAAGCACTGATCTTCTTGGGAGAGACATTGTTGAAAAGGGGTGAATCTCCCCTTTCCAAGGGTATCCCTGCCAAAAGGATCCCTGCTTAGGGATCACCACAGGAGAGCGATCCCCAACCAGGGATCTACCCACTAGACGCCAGGGATTTTGGGGGAGAGGCCCCTTAGGCAAAGGCTTGCGCTACCCCACTCTGTGAAAACTGTCAGTCTTTTGGGAACAGAGAGGAGGGATTACCCCCAATCTGCCCCATGGGGGTCAGAAAGTCCAGTAGACACCAGGGTAAAATTTGAAAAAAATCATAAAGGTGGGTGCTGAACATCATGGGCATGGCCATGCACCAACCCCAGAAAGGGCACAGACATTGTTTCTGCCCCTCCAGGGGGAATATGGGGGTGATTACCCCAAAATGCCACCTTGGGGGGGGGGGGAAGAAATTCCCCTAGACAGCAGGGAATAAAGCAGCAAGTAAAAAAAACATAGGGGTGGGGGCTGCCTGGCCATGCCCCCACCCCAAAATGGCACAGAAGGTCTTTCTGCCCACTTGGGAGGCAAATGTGAGTGAGTACCCCCATCAGCCCCCCAGGGGGCAGCAAGCCCACTAGACACCAGGGGAAAAAGCACCAAAGAAAAAAAAGCATAGGCTTGTGGACTGCCCACCATGGGCATGTCCATGCTCCCACCCAACAGTGCATAGACAGTCTTTCTGCCCCTCCCTTGGGGTGAATGGGGTGATTACTCTCAATATTCCCTGGGTGCGTAGGAACCCCACTAGACACAAGGGGAAAAACAACAAACAACATAGGGGTGGGGGCTGCCCACCATAGGCCTGGCCATGCCCCCACCCAGAAAGTACACAGAGAGAATTTCTACCCCCCAGGGGGGCAGATGGGAGTGATTACCTCCAATTAGCATCCTGGGGGCTGAAAGCCCACCAGTCACCAGGAATTTCAAAATGGTGCCAGAATAAACAAAAGGAGTGGCGGCCTACCCTAGCATCAAGCCATGTCCCCACCCCAGAAGGGGCAATAGTGCCTTTCCAAATTAGCAGGCTTCCCCTAATCTGTGCCCAGGGGGGCGGAAAGCCCACTAGACACCCGGCATTTTGTATTTGGACCAAATGAAAGGACGCAAGAGTTGCACTCTGATATGAGGCCATATTCCCACCTCAAAGGGGGCAAACCAGTATTTTGGCCTCCCCAGAGTGCAGAGAAGGGGGTTTGCCCCCAATTAGCCCTTGGGGGCAGAAAGCCCACTGAATAATGAGACTATTTTTTTCAATAAAATAATGGGATGGGTCTGGCCCATCCTGTCATCAGGCCCTACCCTCAACCCTAAAGTCTCAACCATCTTTCCGCTCTCATGCAGACTGTAACATCCCATCCCACAGGCAGATTCTTTTGGTAGTTGTTTTTACAGAGAGGTCAGAAAAGTGGGGCTAAATCCTAATATCGTTCAACTTGCCATGTTGAATGCCTACACTTTGTAGGGCTTGGGTAGGCTGCCACCTGGAGAAAACTACCAGACCCAGACATTTTGGAAATCTTGACATCGAGGGGAAGTCCAGGGTGATATATCTTATGTGGATCCCATGACATTTTATTTACCTACAATGCTCTGCATACCTCAAACTCTGCCTAAAATCACACATTTTCCTTGCATTTCTGTGATGTAAACTTTCGGAATACGCAAGGATCCACAAAATTCCTACTGCCCAACAGTCCTCCACTTGTTCTGATAAAAACACTACCCACTTGTACATGTGGGCCCAGTGTCCACAACATGAAAAGCCCCAAAACATAATGTGGAAACATCAACATTTCCTGTCAAAAAACTAACCTAATTTTTTTAATGGGGTTAGCTGTTGTAACTCGGCCCGGGTTCGGCCGCCACTTAGGGAAACCTACCAAACCCACACATTTTTTAAAACTAGACACCCAGGGGAGCCCAGGGTGGTATGTTTCGCATGGATCTCATGATGTTTTCCTACCCACATTGCCCTGCAAACCTCAACCCTTGCCTAGAATCAATATTTTTCCTTGCATTTCTGTGATGGAAACTTCCGAAATCATGAGGGATTCACAAAATTCCTACCACCCAGCATTCCTCCACTTGTCGCAATAAAAATGCTGCTCCAATTGTGTGGCTGGGCTTACTGACCCTCACATGAACAGATCAAACCAGGGTCAATAGTAGTCCCACAGTTGAGCTCCCATTGACCTTGTTTTGATCCATTCCTGTCGCAGGCACAAGCACAGCCACACAAGTGGGTCAGTGTTTTTATTAAGGGCAGGAGGAGTACGTGGAGTGGCACTCCGCGGAGTTCCACGGAGTTCAAAAAAACTCCATGGAACCCCGCTCCGCTCCACCCTCCCAAGTCCCACTCCCAATATATAAAAAAAAGAAAATAAAACACTTACCTTCTCTCTGTCGTCTCCGGGTTGCCCTCCTCCTCACCGTGGCCTCTCCTCCTCGCCGCCGTCTTCATCCTCGCCGCCAGTCACAAACCCCTACGTTTTACGTCTTGCATGGACTGCGCATGCGCAGTCCACGCAAGACGTACAACATAGGGGTTTGCAGCTAGGACGGCGGCAAGGAGGAGAGCCCACAGCGAGGAGGAGGGCAGCCCGGAGACCCTAGAGAGCAGGTAAGTGGTTTTTTTTTTGTTTAGGCATGGCGCAGGGGCTAACTCGGCTCCGCCACAGAATGGGAGTTTTGCCTAAACTTCGCGTTCCCAACAGAGCGCGGAGTTGGCAAAACTCTGCAAACTCCGCTGGCGGAGCGGAGTTCGCCGCCCGGGTTAGTTTTTATTGGGATAAGTGAGGGATTGGTGGGTGGTAGGAGTTAGGTGGGTACCTTGTGGCATTCATGCAAGGCACAGCACCGTGGAATGCCCTGGGTGTCTAGTTTTCCTAAATGCCTGTGGCTGGTAGGTTTCCATGGGTGGCAGCCCAGCATGGGCACAATTACAAACACTGAGCTCTATGCATAGACCTTTTGTCTGGTGGTCTCTTGGCCAATCCACACAAGTGGGGTATTGTTGTTATAAGGAGACATGTGGGAACTCTGGATGGTATGAAATTTGTGGACCCCATAAATTCTGGAACTTTCTTGCACCGAAATGTGATGTAAATGTGTGTTTTTAGTCAAAATTTGAGGTTTTAAATAGTTACAGAAAAACTCTGCTGAATTCCCCGAAGTTCCGCGAGTGGACGGAGTATTGCTCGGCCACCCCTAATTAGGAGAGGACCCGCAATTACTTACTGTCTGTCAACTGTAAATCAAAACAAGCCCCCAGTGGCCCTGCTGTGCTGCATACAGCACGCCTACCTTTGCCGGCAGTCATGGTGGGCAGCTCTCTGGACGTGCAAGCGGTAGCATCGGTCAAATGCACAGCAAATGCCCGCAGGTCCAAGCTGCTCCTCCTCGCCTTCTGGCCTCCCTCCTCACAAAAGAGGACTCATCTCACAGCACCGGCGACAAGTGCTGCCGCCCTCCTCCAAAATAAGTCCACAGCAGGCATACTGCTGCCAACCTCCAATTTGTGACTGCACACAGCCCACACCTCACAAAACCCGGCGAGTCCCCTGCGTGCTGGGCAGAGGAAGATGCAGTAGTGGTAAACACAAACAGAATCGCCAGCCTCGCTGTCCCCTCTACTGAATGCACACTACTTGGGGTCAGGAGGTCTACATGTGTGCATATGTTTGGGGTTCTAACAGTAGTTCAGTCCAGTCCAGCAACGTCAGGGATTGACTTTCATAAGTAACATGCACCGGTGTGAAAAGCAGAATCTGAATAGGCTGGTCTTCTATGAAGTCAGTAGGAGATGGGCCGGCACACACTGCAAGGTGAGCATGGTTCCCTTGAGTGTTGATTGTTTCAATGGATATATTTAGTTCAAAGCTACAATGAGGCTGGAATGTGCCTGTTCCTCTGCCACCGGGTTGGCTGTCATTATGCCTGCAATCCTCTGGTAGTCTGCCTTGCTCCCACCTGCCCACAGGTGCCCTTTTTTTACAGCACTAAGGCCGGTACCCGCCTAACCCAGCAGAAGAGGGTTCTACTCTAGGTTCCAACCAGGAAACCTACGACAACCCCATTAAAGTGCCCTGCCATCCACAAAAGCCTGTATAACATAATGGGGTAACCCAAAGAAAAGTCCACGGACCTGGGTATCGATTGGTATAGAAAACAGTTGGTCCTAGACCAATTTATCATAAATTGTTCTATATTCTTAATTAGAAAAACACATTAAAAATGCATATGATTTGCATGTAGTCATAAAGTACAAACAAATTTTCTTCAAGAGAAACAGTATATTTGCACTCTCAACAAATACAATGGCACTTATTAAATTAAAGAATGCAAATACGAGAGTGACCCCTTTCCAGCCAAGAGCTAGGGTACAATCATCAGTTTAAAAAAAAAAAAAACTCTTGGCAAATCAATATCCACTGCTTTTTTTAAAAACAAAATCAATCAAACCATAAAACTTCACTGGTACTGAGAAGGAAACACCAAGAGAATGTATTTATCTATATCTTTCTTTTAATAAATTAAAACTTCATCAGAATGTACATTACATATTTTCTTAAAAAACATATATCGATCAATCATTACAAAATATTTACACAATGTTAAAAAAACATCAGAGAGAAATAAAAACAGATCTAACAATTAATCTTTGACAATGGTTATTCCAGCTTGAATCGTTAACAGTATTGGCAATGTTTGATTTCTTATAATCAATGCTATTCGTTCAGTGGATGTAACCTCTTAAAAGCAGCGTCGACGCGTTTCGGTGGTACCCAACCTGCATAAGACCACCTTCTTCAGGACAACGTATATTTTATCTCTCTTTCAAATTCATAGCCTGTTTTAAAATATAAATCAAATATAAACTCCACTCTATCAAAATACAAAATAATAAAATAACTTTTGTTGTACTACTTTTATCATTGTGACAATTACAATTACAAACCCAATGATTCTGGTGCTGTTTTAATAGATATAGCCACATCACCCCTGTTTTCCCATCTCAGACCGTGAAATAAAATCATCTATCATTCATCCATGCATCCCTTTTATTTGTATCTAAAAAGGTCTTGTTGAGGAACTCACCTATTTTATTAAGGTGATAATCATTTAGGTGAATCGTTCTGTGTATTCTTGACAATAGGATCAACTAAAAATATGTAATAGGTCATAATTACCCATTTGAGAGATGGATATCTTTTATAATATTCACATCTACTTATATCTAAATTCGATTTGTCCTTACTTTTATCTGATGTCTTTTGGTCTTGCCCAATTCTTATTTCAAATGCCTGGGTGACATCTTATTAAAAACATATAGGTACCGCTCAATGGTCGGTTCTGTAAATACCAATATTGAAAAACGGCATTAATGTAATCCTTATTTCATAATTTTTTATGATTTTTCTATAAACATTATGAATTCAAAATCAACCTTATGTTTAATTTTTATCAGCAATAAATTTCTTGGCCCAATTCCACCCAATGAGGCGTGAGGGGGATACAATATGAACACGGCCTGTAGGACCGCTTAATGGTCGGTCCAATATACACTTCTCACCTAGTGATGTGAGACAAATATATAACAGCGACATATTAATGCAGTTACCGCATGCAGTTACATGCTTAATTTCTTCTACCTGATTTAATACATAAGTATCTTTCATTTTTAAGAAAAACCACTCGTTGGCTAATTTTATTTAAATTAGCGAGCAAACCCAATATTATACCCTCTCTCAATTACGGGTGTCTCTTAGATATTTAATGCTCTCTTATTATTCTTCCTTAGTAAGCATTCATAAAGGCCCCAAATATTGTGCACCCTCTCTCAATTACGGGTGTCTCTTAGATATTGAATGCTCTCTTATTTTTCTTCCTTAGTAAGCATTCATACAGGCCCGAGTGTTGTGGTCCCTCCCAGATTAATACAAAACACATTTTCTGCCAACCTTATCTGTAGGTAGTACAAGGCATCGACTTCAAATTTCTACGTCTTCTTTTATTTTTTGTAAACGTCGTTTATTCACCGCAGTGGTGCTCAGTGTATTCCCTATTTGGGGGAACATGAAATATATAAGAGAAATACGACTAATGTTCTAATTTTAGTTAGAGATACATTACAAATTAGAATTGAAGTTAAAATAGGGGATAATCACCTATCCACCCTTTCTAAACCTACGGGTTAAACTCCTTACCTCTATTCTTTGTTGGTTCCGTGGCGAAAAATACTCTGCGTCTCGATGGGCGCTGAAAGATTTTGAAACTGCGGCCTGTCCCTTCAAATACCGGCAAGAGAGCGTGGCGTAACGTGATAACGTCATCCGTACACGCCCATTTACTCCGTTAAGGCATAGTTTTATTTTTCAGCACCATATTGGAGAGGGGTCCGATTGTTGATAATTTTGAGTATACGGATATTAAGACGTTACCTGACGTAGTAACGTCATTCCTAAGCGCCCGTTCTCTTTGTAAGGGCATGATATTTTCCGGTGCCATATTGGTATGGAGCCAGATTAAAAATTCTTCCAATTAACCGTAACCAATTTAAGTTAAAACACAAAAACATAGTTATGCTAATCAATATTATGAAAATGTTATAATAAATAACTCAGACCTTATTAATTGGACCATTATAGATAGCTCAGATCTGAGCTCTAATTTATTGAGCTGAACCTTTTCAGTCAAGAGAACTGTTTTATTCACAAGTACTCCTTAGATGAACAAATCGTCATATTCAGTATTCAACATGGAAAACTGGCAAAGTTGTTCAAATTACTGCAATTGACTCTCCCTGGGATGTAATTTTGAATCCCTTCTATCTTACTTTATCTGTCTTACACATGAGCACACCTTCCTTTCCCTCCCTTCTTGGAGCAACCTTTCATCTGGTTATTTAGTGAATATGACGATTTGTTCATCTAAGGCGTACTTGTGAATAAAACAGTTCTCTTGACTTTAATTTAATAAGTGCCATTGTATTTGTTGAGAGTGCGCATATACTGTTTCTCTTGAAGAAAATGTGTTTGTACTTTATGACTACATGCAAATCATATGCATTTTTAATGTGTTTTTCAAATTAAGAATATAGAACAATTTAATTGTATAATAAATTGGTCTAGGACCATCCACAAAAGCCTGTCACCTTCCACCCAGCACAGTTTGCCATCACATTGCTCCATACCAAGTTTGAAATCTCCAGTCAGTCCTGGCGCACCTGGGCTTTTAGAGCCTGTGCATTCTGTCATAAAAATTAAACTACAAGTCCCAGAATGCAAAGTTCTGCTGGTGAAAAGGACTGGCAGCACCCAATAAGTAGGTCATACAATCTCAATACAGATGCGTACGCTTTACAAGCACTGTTACTTATTTAGTACACCTGGTAATGGGAGAATCGAGGGTTAGATGCGCTATATTAAAAATAACTTTTACACATATATTGGGCCAGCTGTTACTCCCCTATCCACCCACATATTTCCCCACCTCCACACCCTCCCCCTTGAAGCACTATGCGATGACCCCAGGGTGTAGCTATGGCATGGTGCAGCAGGTGCAGTAACTCGTGGCTCAGAGGTTCGAGGGGGAGGATCAGGGCACTCCAACTTTGGTTGAAACCCTTGCTACACCACTGGCCAGTGTGGGTAGAGTATTAGAGCACCCACTTCACCTCAATTATGGGTACCTTTTAATAGCCAACCACAACCTATGTCTGGGAGTTTGGAGGGGCTTCCTTCCATAAGTACTTATAGCGAACTTCTACACTACCTCCTTCCCCAGCTCAGGTGCCTCTTTCGTTCCCCTCAAGGAGACTGCCAATGACAAGTGCCTCGCACCCAACACGATGCGGTTCGAGCATGTGCATGCATGGTCCTGATCCAGCGGGTTACTAGCAACGAGCATTCATACATCAAATACTCACTTGGGCCCATACATTCATACTACGCTAGCAATTTCCGCTGGTGGGTCAGTTGTACTCTTTATCAAATCCCTGCTACCAATTACTTTTCTGATTGAAGAGTAATGACTTACCAATGGACCCCTTATTAATTGGGAAGTTTAAAATGAGTGACATTCCTTTCAAATCATAATCCTGAAATAATCACTGAGTCAGGAAGTTTTAAAATGTTTATCTTAAGATTTAGCAGAGTAAAATACAGAACCTCATGATACTTAATCATATATCAAGGATGAAGCATAATAATCAATTATCGATCAATGACGGTCCCTCAGGAAGAAGAAGATAGAGACAGCAGCGCAACTAAGGATTGTATTTATATTTACCTAAAAGTGCGAGAACCAAACCCCTTGGCCAAGGAGTTGGAAAGATAGGACCCAGGAAGGATGAAGAGCAAAGACCTCCTCCAGGTTCAGGACAGCACAGGTGACCTCTCTATCAACGACGCCTGCGTCGTTCCACTCTCTGATACTTCGCTTCTCCTCGATTTCTCCCGCGTCTTCCTTCTAATGGACTCTGCCGCCCCTCCTCAGGACCTCTCTGGACAGCGATTCAGTCTGCAATCGATCAGCTTGTATGTCTGGAGCTTATGTCCCAATGCCTCTCACTAATTAGCTTATTCTATATCTATTATACCCTTCTACGCCCATGTACCTCCCATTACTGTTGCAAAAATATGGGCCCACTACTTCTGATTGGACGGGGACAGGGGGTTGATCCTCACACCATATCAATTTAGTTCAATTTCTTTAAGCCCATTGTTTTAAAATACCGCCCATCACAATTAATACATTTGCTTTATTTCCCACCCGTCTCACGACAAAGTTTATTACAATGTTTATATAAATTGTTTCTTTCGGTAGGGACATCATGAGTACAATAGTGTTGGCCATCAGGTCATGGCCTAGGACGACGTCCAGGTTGACTTCATCTTCTCCTCTGGGCAGCCTCGCAGGGCGCATGCTTTCATTCTCAAGTTTTGTTATATTCTGTATATATGTTCCAATTTCTGCACTTTTATCAGGTATGTAAGTGCAACAGTGCTTTGACTTCAATAATTTACATACTCCGCCTTCTTTTGCTAATATTATATCAAGAGCAAGTCGATTTTGCATAACCATAGATCTAATCGCAACCATCTCCGCATTAATCATTAGAAATCCTGCAGCAGTGTCAGTTGATAAACGATCAACCACTGTAGATAATTTACAAATTTTCCTTGAGTTCAGAATTATTCCCACTGAAGGTATCAATGCACCAAATATATCCCCTACAATTTCAGAAAAACTAGCTCTTTTACTACGTGTTAATTCACTATTATTTTCATTGCTCCCAGTGTTTCTTTTTACGTGGTATATTTTTGGAAATACTAGCCCAAAATAACAACTTCCATACCACCGTGCAGGAAGCCTAAAGTAAGCCTTATTCCCACACACATAATAGATTCCAGGAAAAACTGAATCTGTTCCTCCTTTGAGTCCCCAACCTCCAAGAATTAAGAAATTGTGTTCACATTCACTGGTACAGATGAAAACATTGTTATAATCAGTCTTTAACCTATGTAGACAAATTTTCCCTGTTTTTACAAAATCCAGAGCCATAGCAGCTTGAGCCTTGCCAGGTGTGTAACTACCCTCTTTCTCAGCCCAAGGTGGCAGATGAGCCTTATGCTCCGATGCTTTCTTTTGGAAATCTTGTCTTCTATTTTCTACTAAATTCAAAAATATCTTTTCTTCTTCATGTAACGAACATGTTAAATTGCTTCTATGTGCATGTGTTATATCTATCGTTTTCATTGTTAGGAAAAATTCTCCCATAAACTGTGCATCTTTACTACTAAGCACTGGGTTCATATTCCTTCGAATCGGAACCTCAGAAAATATCACATTTATGTTTGAATAATAATACTGAAGTCTCCCTGTTCTATAAAATAAACTAGCCAATACAGTACATGATATGCCATAAGTTAATGGCAAGTGATGATATGTTAACCCTTCTGCTACTGATTCTGGTAACTTCATACAGACATAACAATTACTAACTTCCATAGTATCTACATATTGAAATAATAATTTTGTGAAAACATTCAAACTAGTGTCGTTATCTGTTACTTCATGATAATACTCTGGTTCATCTTCTGCCTTTAGTTCTATTTTATTACTTTTCAAGTTCTCTGTCCTTCCCTTCGTTTCGTTGTTAATCTTTTTATCCGTTATCAGAAGGTAAGGAATTGCTACGATCACAACTAACCATACTATAAGCACCACTATCAGACTACATATGCATATAGCACAGCATCTTTTACAACATTTCTGTTTTGGTCTCCCAGAAACTATCGTCAGGCATTTTTGACAAGGAAGATTTCTCTTCTTATCTTTTATTTCAAGTCTTTTTTACGCTATCAAGGTGGTTTTATTTCTTCTTCATAAGTCAGTTCCGCACTGGTTCCTTCGTCACCACTTTCACTTGATTCTGAGCTCTCGTAGTCTTCAAGGATGATATAAGTCCAATCAGGACCTTTGAATTTGTTGTTCACAAGTTTCAGTCTTTTGCTTTTTCGTTTTTCAATTCCACTTGTTTGTCCCGTTAGACTTGTCACTTCATTTACTTGTTCTGGATCTTCACTTCTGGTTTTATGTGGTATTTTACTCTTTTAATGACACTAGGCCAATGATCACCTTTTCTGGTTTTCTTTGTTTGCACTGTCTCTTTACTTTTTATTTCTTCTTCAGAAATTCTTTTATTTTCAGGTTGTGGCACAGTTCGGTTCTCTTCAATTTCAGTTTCTTCTATTTGTTCTTTTTCAGGTCTTATTGGTTTCTTTTCAGCTGCTCCCCTGTGAGTTTCCAATAACTGTCCTTGTTCAGGATCTACGTCTCCATGCTCGAGATTCTCGAGATCTTCTGTTTGAATGTATTTTCCTAGATCTAACTGATTCTGATCAGGGGTTATTGCACTTTGTACTTCTGCAGCCTGACAGCGTTCTTCTAGACCGCTCTGTCCCTGCTCAAAATTTGTTGGTTCGTTGTTGATTTGAGCCAAATTTCCTCTCCCTATCTGATCCTGCTCAGGTTCTCTTATTGTTTCTTCTTCTTCCTCTTCCTGAGCTGCTTCTTCTTCACCTATCTGATCTTCTTCAATTTCTTCTAAATTTGCTTGACTTCTTGTTCGGTTGTAGACTTCAGGTATTTCTACCACCGGTATCCAGTCCTGACTTGTGCTCGGTTGTTCTTCTTCAGCTTCTCTTGAATCTCGGACCTGAGATTCTTCAGCTGGGCAACCTTCAGCTTCCTCAGATATCGATGCTGTCTGAGGATTGTCTTCTTCAGGGTCTGGTACCCTTTTGGTGTGGCTTACATGAATCCAATTAGGAAATCCTGCACATTTCACTGCTGTGTTCGTAACTAGTATGACCTGACAAGGTTCGCCCCACCTGGGTGATAAAACACGTTTCTCTGGTGTGATGCTTCACAACCACCCAGTCTCCGGGATTCAGATCATGCTCTTGTTCAGGCTGCCTGGAAACTGCATCTTCCCCTACCTGGTGAGAGACAGAACGCACTAGGTCAGCCAATACTTTGCAATAATCCAGAACCATATCATCAGTTATATTCAGCAGTTTATTTGTAGGAACATGTGCTTGTCTCATTGCTCTTCTCATGATTATTTCGTGCAGACTCAATCCGGTATTTCTATCAGGAATGCTTCTGAGTCCCATCAAAACAAGTGGCAATGCATCTGGCCAATCTAATGCTGTTGATGCACACATTTTTGCCAGTCTGGATTTTATTGTGCCATTCATTTGTTCAACCACTCCAGAAGCCTCTGGACGATATGCACAGTGCAATTTTTGCTCAACTTGGAATGCTTAACAGATTATTCTAATCACATCATTGTTGAAGTGCCCTCCTCTATCTGATTCCAAAGTTACTGGGAAACCAAATCTAGGAATGAGTTCTCGTAGCAACAACTTTGCGACTGTAATACTGTCATTCCTCGTGCTAGGGTAAGCCTCCACCCACTTTGAAAACAGACACACTATGACAAGTACATATTTCAGTCCTCTACATGGTGGTAACTGAATGAAATCAAGCTGCAATCTCACAAATGGACCCTCTGCCTTTCCGATTTTTCCAAACCCAATTATTGTTTTTCTTCCTGGATTATGCATTTGGCAAGTTAGACATCTCTGGCAAAGACTCTCTGCTACAGCCCTAAACCTTGGATTGTACCAATTTTGTCTGAAGAGCCTAATCATTGCATCTCTCCCTACATGTGTGTCTCCATGATACATTCTGGCCATTTGTGAAATCAGACAGTCGGGCATGACTGGTCTGCCATCGGCATAAATCCATACATCGTCGTCTGACCTTTGAGAACATCCCATTTTAATCCATGCATTTCTTTCACTCTCATCAGCATCATCTTGTAGTCGTTTCACATCATTCCATGTTTCAGGAGGTGCATACAGCATAAGTTGGCAGCTGATTCCCATTCTTTCAACCTTTTTATTAACTGACAACCTGTTTTTGGCACAGTGTTGAGCCACCAAATCTGCATATCTGTTACCGACTACCACCCAGTCATCTCCTGACTGGTGTGCGGCACATTTCACCACAGCCAATTCTTTTGGTGATTGTATTGCTTCCAATAGTTCCTTTACGAACTGTCCATTTTTAATGGGGGATCCTGAAGAAGTCATGAAATCCCTCTGCATCCATAATTGGCCAAAATCATGCACAACCCCGTAACCATATTGGCTATCTGTAAATATAGTTACTTTCTGGTTCTTCCCAATTTTGCAGGCTTTTATTAAAGAAATTAATTCAGCTACTTGTGCAGATTTTACTCCTGCTTCGACTATTCCAGTTAATTCACATACTGCATATGCTGCACTTAGTTTACCATCTTCATGCCTTTGGCATGAACCATCCACAAACAGCTCCCTGTCTGGCTCTCTGAGGGGTAGTTCCTGTATGTCAGGACGTGGTTTTGTGCACAATTCTAGGACTTGTAAACAATCATGTTCCTCTTCATCATCTTTAACTTCCTCATGATACGGATCTGGTAGTAAGGTAGCAGGGTTTACAATTGTGCACCTTACAATAGTCACATTTTCAGCACCTAAGATTATTCTCTCATATTTAGTCAGCCGACTAGGAGTAAGATGCTGAGTTCTTGTTCTTGTCAACAGAATCACAACTGAGTGTGGGACAAACACCTTTACAGGATGTCCCATTACGATTGATTCACTTTGTTCAATGCTCAAACATGTAGCCGCTCCTGCTTTTAAGCAGCCTAGCAATGCGGCTGCCACTGGGTCCAATGTAGCAGAAAAATATGCTATAGGGCGTCTGTCCAAACCATGTCTCTGGGTTAGGACTGAAAGTGCACAATTTTCTCTCTCATGACAAAATAATGCGAATTTTCTTTTATAATCAGGCATGCCTAGGGCAGGTGCTGCACATAAAGCATTTCTCAATTTTACAAAAGCTCCTACGCTCTCATCATCCCACTCAACTGAGTCCTTTGCCTTCTTTTTCATCATTTGAATTAATGGCTTTGCTAGCAGAGAAAACCCTAGTATCCATTGTCGACAATATCCCACTATTCCAAGGAACATTCTCACTTCTCGTTGGGAGACAGGCATTTGCATTTTCTTGATTAATTTTACTCTTTCAGAGGTTATCCTTCTTTTTCCCCTTTCAATTTGGTGTCCTAGATACTTAACCGCTGTTGTACAAAACTGCAACTTTTCAGGTGAAACTTTATGCCCTTCTTCAGCTAAATGATTTAATAATGCAATGGAGTCAACAACACAGTCCTCTCTGGTGTTAGATGCCACCAGTAAATCATCTATATATTGTACTAAGACTGAGCTTCCTGGCATCACTAGTTTCTCTAGGCACTTTTTCAATATCTGATTAAAGATGGAAGGACTTTCCGTGTACCCCTGAGGAACACGATTCCATACATAGACTTTGTTTTCAAATTTAAATGAAAAAAGATACTGACTATCTGGGTGCAATGGTATTGAAAAGAATGCTTGGCATAAATCAATCACGGTAAACCATCCTGCACTCCAAGTAATCTGGTATAGGATTACTGCAGGATTTGGCACTATAGGACAACAAGGTTCAACAATCTTATTTATTTTGCGTAAATCTTGAACAATCCTATACTTTCCACTAGGTTTCTTTAAACCCATTATTGGTGAGTTACAAGGGCTACTCATTACTTCTTTTAGTATGCCTTGTTTTACCATTCTGTTAATTTCTTCAATGACTCCTGCCCGGGGTCTGAACTGCCACATCATCGGGCGTGCCGAAAATTGTGCAGTTCATTTTACACAACAAATTTCGGCCCAATAAATTTACTGGACTGGAATCACACACTACAAATTGATGCATTTCTCTAAAATTTCCAATTTTTACTTCCATTGGTTCAGTAAGAGGTGTTCTAATCTTTCGATTAGCTACACCCACAACTTGGATAGCTTCTCCAGCGAGAGGAAGGTCTGGGATGTCTGCTGTTCTCACAGTAGACCTGGTAGCGCCAGTGTCCAAAAGGAAAGTAATATCATTACCTTTCACATTCCCTTCGACATATGGACCTGACTGATCTACCGGTAAGGATGCGCCAAGTACGCACTCCTTCTCCCCCTCTCCTAGGCACCGTCATTGACTATATGGACAAA
Source organism: Calotriton arnoldi (assembly GCA_963921515.1). Classification (NCBI taxonomy): domain Eukaryota; kingdom Metazoa; phylum Chordata; class Amphibia; order Caudata; family Salamandridae; genus Calotriton; species Calotriton arnoldi. Next base: position 1,030,426 of record CAWUFW010003779.1, read on the forward strand.
AGTCGTCCTGTAAAAGAAATTGTGAGGTTACATAATCATTCTTACCACTTCCTCCTTGATATCCGACGTTTGTACCGTGCTTTGCTCTGCTTACATTACCCTGTATAGGTGCAGGTGGCAACTGACTCTGAGGATTTACACCCTGCTGTGAGTCATTCTGCGTCTGTGGATTTCAATTTTGATTTGGGCCATTATTATTCCGCATCTTTTTACATTCATCCTTCCAATGCCCCAATTTTCCGCATCCATGACAAGGAAATTTCTTTTTAGCCTCTTCTCTGCTCATTCGTCCTCTCAATTTTCCACCATTCACAGTGTCACCATTCGTTCCAGAATCTTTTCCCTGATTATCACTTGGATTATCCAAATTAATTCCCTGTTGCTCAGCCATTTTTACCTGAGCCCACATCACTTTCTCTTGCCGTTTCTTGTGCCTATCCTCAATGTCATCTCCACAATATTTCGCATATTTCAAAATTTCGTCAATCGGTTTCCCCTGCCAGCACAACATGTGCTGCTTAATCATCTGACAAATCTCTGGTTTTAATCCATAAACAAATCGGTATACAAATTGACTCATGTTTTTATCTCCAATATCCTCAAACCCACTATACTGTTTGAATACCTGCAATAAACGTTCATAATAGGCATGTACCGATTTGCTGGCATCTTGGGTAGTTCTGTCTATTTTCACCCAATCTGTTTCTTTTGGTGGTATTTTCCCTTTCAGGTAAGTTATTATCTGCTGATACTTTTTCATTACATCACTTGACGGGGCACCCGTCTTTGGATCTCTAGGATACTCTTCACTTGGCCAATCGACTGTGATTTTACAATCTGTCCATAATTCGGCAGGTACCACTATGTTGAACAGTCCATCCAAGTCTTTCAATAATACCTTTGACACTTTCACAAACCTCTCAACCTGCTTGTACCATTCAATTGGCTTTTCTCTCAACTTTGGAAAATCATTCGTAAATGACAAAATATCCTGTCTGCTCCATGGGACATGTACATATCCTCCTCCTGGAACTTCTCGCATCGGGTACATTTGATCTGCTTTCCCTGTTTCCTTCATTAAATATTCAGAAGTGGTTCTACTGTATCGTGCCTCTTCCTTTTTCTTTGTCCATCTAATTTTCCATTTATCTAGGTCTCCCCATTTCTGTAAAACTGTCATTAATTCCTTTACTTGTAATTTTCGACCAGAGGCATTCATGTTTTCTAAATCTTTGTCAGAAAAATCTGCTCTATAGGGTTTCTGTAACACTTTTGACTTCCCTATTTCAATTCCCATCTGCATAGCCAAATCTGATAATTTTTCATGAAATAGTTTTACATTTCTAGTGATGCTTCTGCATACAAATAATAGCTCTTCTTCATCGTAAGTATTTAGACGATCTACTCCTACATTTCCTGCTATCATTTCTTCTAACTCAACCTTTAATTTGTAAATGTCCATGATCTTTGGAGGTGAACTCTGTTTGTCTGATCCTTGTGCCCACCTTTCTAAGTCTTCTGGTGTAACTACTGTGGCACTTTTGGTTCCTGATGAGGTTACTATGTTTACATCTTTGGAACAACCAGGTGTTATTCTTCTAGGAGTACTATTTATAGATCCTTGAATAGGTAAATCCATTAAGGATATCATAGATTCACAATCACAAAATTGATCCTCAATTATTACAGGGTCTGGTTTTGGGATTTCTACAGGTGTGGGCATCGCTAATGGTTTCGGATAACTTACTTTGTCACCATATAAGGGAACCACTGGACCAATTGTTACAGGTATGGTCAGTGAATCAGGATGAACACTCAATTATGTTACTTTCTGTATTAATTCTGCTCTGTTTTTATCTATTGCTTCCTTTTCCTTATCATGAAGTACCCTACTAACTGGGGGATTATGCAATACTTGCGGTACTAATGGTATCTTTAACAGTGGTGCACTTGGGGTGCATCCACTTGTCCCTTCCTGATATGGTGGCGGGTTCTTTAATATTTCTTCCATAAATTCATCTTCAGAATCTCCAAATCTAGTCAAGTGTTTTGTCTTTTCGGTGCATTTATTCCCTGACGTTTCTTCTGCCATTAGTATTGGATATAAACCCTCTGTAAGCATCGCTCTTCTCCACTGTTTCATCTGACCGTCCCTTGACTCATTTTGGTATCTAGGGAAAAATCCTCTATAACCCCTATTACTCCTGGATCGGTCGCGTTCAAATGCCTCGGTTTCCCATTCTTCTAAGGCTTCGTATTGAGTTAATCTTGTCTGGGTTCCAAGTCATTCATCCTCAATCTCAAATTTTGAAGAATTCTTCCATTGAAAGTACCATTCTCTGGGAATGCTAATATTCCATCGTTTTTGGTATATTCTATCCAATTTTCTAGCCATACACAAGTATGATAACCTCTCTCCATCATCATGAATGAAGCAGGCGTTTTAGCTGGTGGAATGATAATTCCTTCTCTAGTTTTGATTGGTTTATCCTTTTTAAAATAATTCTTAATCTTTTGTAGAAATGACATTTTTCTCTTCTCTCCGTACATTTTGGGTAAATCTCGGTGTATAAAATTATATTCTGCAAAGCCTAGGAATCTCCTATCCGGACGAATTCCTATTAAAGTTGGATCACGTTTTAACATACAATCTCCACTATCCACTAGGATTTCGACTTCTATAGTAACAACCAATCAAATTCCAGCTAACTTTTGTCTCTGAACCAATCCTAGCGTGGCTTTCCAGTGACGTCTATTCAGACAACCCCTCCTTTACAATCTGCGCCTTTCTGTCCCTCGCTGTTTCGACCAATCCCAGCGCGGTACCTGTGACGTCAGTACTACTCCTGACTACTGACCCCTCCTTTACAAAGTCTTTCCACGCCCGCTGTTTCAACCAATCCCAGCGCGGCGTTTTGTGACGTCAGTTCCCTCTCCGGCAACTGACCCTCCCTTTACAAAATCGTACGCAAAACTTTTATTTCTCTACGCTTCTTATTAAAATTCAGTAACAACATAAAAACATTCGCTATCGTGCCAGTTTCTCTAAATTGGAAAAGATAGTTTCATTCATACTTAGTAAAACCTTTCGGTTTACTAAACATACACTACGAGTAAAACCCTTCCGTTTACTCTTCACGTAAGCTTCAGAAATAGCTGTTACTTCTTCAATGTTACCCTTTCTAGGTGATATAACATCAAATTTTCACCAGCATATTCCTTTTGCTATTACTCACATGCATAGAGTCCCTATCAAGTACTGATAGCCCTACTTAACTTTTCAGTACTATTACTGCCTGACAGATAACCTCACTGCAGTATGGCTTCCACTTACCACCTGCTATTCTTCCCCGGGGATTTTCTAGACAACATAAAACGATTTTTAAACAATAACAGATGTTAGTTCAAAAAAAAAAAAAAGTACAATTCTCATTACCCAATTAATAAAGTACAACCAAAACCATCCTCTGCTAGCCAGAAAACTGATCCAGCGGGTTACTAGCAACGAGCATTCATACACCAAATACTCACTTGGGCCCATACATTCATACTACGCTAGCAATTTCCGCTGGTGGGTCAGTTGTACTCTTTATCAAATCCCTGCTACCAATTACTTTTCTGATTGAAGAGTAATGACTTACCAATGGACCCCTTATTAATTGGGAAGTTTAAAATGAGTGACATTCCTTTCAAATCATAATCCTGAAATAATCACTGAGTCAGGAAGTTTTAAAATGTTTATCTTAAGATTTAGCAGAGTAAAATACAGAACCGCATGATACTTAATCATATATCAAGGATGAAGCATAATAATCAATTATCGATCAATGACGGTCCCTCAGGAAGAAGAAGATAGAGACAGCAGCGCAACTAAGGATTGGATTTATATTTACCTAAAAGTGCGAGAACCAAACCCCTTGGCCAAGGAGTTGGAAAGATAGGACCCAGGAAGGATGAAGAGCAAAGACCTCCTCCAGGTTCAGGACAGCACAGGTGACCTCTCTATCAACGACGCCTGCGTCGTTCCACTCTCTGATACTTCGCTTCTCCTCGATTTCTCCCGCGTCTTCCTTCTAATGGACTCTGCCGCCCCCTCCTCAGGACCTCTCTGGACAGCGATTCAGTCTGCAATCGATCAGCTTGTATGTCTGGAGCTTATGTCCCAATGCCTCTCACTAATTAGCTTATTCTATATCTATTATACCCTTCTACGCCCATGTACCTCCCATTACTGTTGCAAAAATATGGGCCCACTACTTCTGATTGGACGGGGACAGGGGTTGATCCTCACACCATATCAATTTAGTTCAATTTCTTTAAGCCCATTGTTTTAAAATACCGCCCATCACAATTAATACATTTGCTTTATTTCCCACCCGTCTCACGACAAAGTTTATTACAATGTTTATATAAATTGTTTCTTTCGGTAGGGACATCATGAGTACAATAGTGTTGGCCATCAGGTCATGGCCATGGACGACGTCCAGGTTGACTTCATCCTCTCCTCTGGGCAGCCTCGCAGGGCGCATGCGCAGAACCATTGTCTCTCGAGTTTCAGTTCAACCAAACCCCAGGCCCATTTACGAACTAATAAAAGTCAAAGAAGAAAATATTAAAATCACAAATAAATTGTTTCACTGTATACCCACTCTTTCTACTCTATTCCCATTTAATTAAAATTCTATCCCGCATTAATAGCGTTAGGATACCACAGTTTAATTGCAACATATGAGCAAGCAGTAGCACGTGAAAACATTAAGCAGCCATTTTAATACACACTGCGCAGAAGCAAGGATTTCCCTCCAAGCAAAGAAAGACGTCACACCACGTGATATGGTTGACACATGCGCAATAGGTTTCCCGCGTTTTAGCGGCCATTTTATATTAGACAAGCGTTATTTTGTTAGTTTAAACACATAGGCAAGCTTCCTTCTACTTGTATTCGTGTGTGCATTTGTTAGTACGAACATTACAAAGTTTAATAAATTAATACTGTGAGAGGATTGCTTACGAGCAAGTCTCATTGTGAGTTCTTGCTCCATCAGTCCCACTGTCCTATGGGCAGCCCTCACCCGGCCATGCCCTTTTGTTTACACTAAGTAAGCAGGGGCATGCCTTGCAACACCTACTTCCTAGCCGAGCACAGAACAGATATCCTGTGCTCTTCTGGAAACACATGACCCCTTGAACTTGGCATCTATTCTGGGGACAAGAATCTGTTCTGTGGGAAGATGACGGGGTGGCTGAATTCCAGCACTTGGTACTTCTGCAATGCAAAGTATTGTCAAGAAGTAGGGGTGAACGGCGCGTGCCAGTAAACTCCGCTCCACCGGCGAATGACAAAGTTTTAGCCCAACTCCAAGAGCGCGGCGTGGCATAACTCTGCAAACTCCGCCGACAGAGCATAATTCACCGCCCACCACTAGTTTTAAAGGGTTCAGATAAGAAACCCAGGTGAGAGCCACACACGTCATCCCAGCCTGGATTCCCCCAGGTGTCCAGTTTTAAAACATTTACAGGTTTAGTAGATTTCGCTAGGTGCCAGCTGAGCTATGGCTCAAAATCCACAGCTACCCATTTTGCAAAAAATGTTCAGTTTCGAGTGGAAAAATGTAATGTATCCATGATGTGTGTTTGGGCCCTCACCTGTCGCGCGCAGTAGGCATACCCACACAAGTGAGGTACCATTTTTATCAGGAGATTTGGAGGAATGCTAAGTGGAAGAAAGTTTGTGGCTCCCCACAGATTCCAAAACATTCTAGCACATAAATGTGAGGAAAATGCGTTTTTTAGTCAACATTTGAGGTTTGTAAGGAATTCTGGGTAAAACAAAACCTGGTGGGAGCCATGCAAGTCATCCCACCCTGGATTCCCCTAGGTGTCTATCTTTCAAAAATGTACAGGTTTGCTAGGTTTCCATAGGTGCCAACTGAGTTAGGGCCCAAAATACATAATTACTGACATTGCATTAAACGGGTAATTTCATTCGAAAAATGTAATGTGTCCATGTTGCCTTTTGGCCCATTTCCTGATGCAAGCACTAGGCCTACCCACACAAGTAAGGTGTCATTGTTTTTGGGAGACTTTGGGAAATGCTAGGCGGAAGGAAATATGTGGCTCCCTGCAGATTCCAGAATTTTCCGTCATAGACATGTGAAGAAAATGTGTTTTTTAGTAAAAGTGTAAGGTTTTCAAGGGATCCTTCATAAAAAGAATCTTGTGAGAGCCACGCAAGTCACCCCACCCTGGACTTTCCTGGGTATCTAGTTTTCAAACATGTGCAGGTTTGCTAGGTTTTTTTACGTGCCACCTGAGATAGAGTCCAAAATCCACAGCTACCCACACAGGGGAAAGAAGGGTCAGTTTTGATGGAAAAATGTGGTGTCCTTGCTGCGTTTTGGCCCGTTTCATGTCAGGAGGACTAGGCCTACCCACACAAATGAGGTACCATTGTTATTGGAAGACATGTAGGAACATAGAATAGTAGTACATTTGTTATAATTAGGGCTCCCGGTTTTATGGTATTTATTTTTTTAACATTTCCGTCTGTATTTATCTATATTTATTTTTTAGTCATTTTATCTGTATTTATCAACATTTATTTTTGTCGCAAACAAAAGAAGACGCCACAGCTAGTATTTTTTCACATGTATTTAAATAGACACTGCACACTTGCACTCAGTTGTTATAGGCTTAGATATATTTATTTATACCTCAAATTAAGTAAACACAATATATTCATCTGAAAACTTTGCAAAAATAATTTAAAGAGAACATAGGCCTAAACAGACCTTGAGTAACTTGCATTAGGAAACCTTTACTGTAGGGCTGTACACCCTAGGGACCAGAGGGGAGGATAGAACTAGCTTTTTGTAAACAGGCCTTTAAATCCTGTTCTTATCTTGTCACATTTGCTGTGCATTCAAAGATAGAGGTCAAATGTCAAGCTGTGTCTTTGAGTGAGCAACCCATTCTTTTTTCTCATAGCAGAATACCTTCTCTGGGATTATTTAGACCTACATAGGAATTCTTTTGGTGGATTTTTCTTCTATTTTGTTTTAAAGGGATGAGATCATTTTCCAGCGTACACTATTTATACCTTGCTAAAACGCAAGGTGAGTGTTCATATTTTTGAGGGGAGGTGGGTGTGAAATGCTTCAACATCGGAAACATTCTTCCCCCAAAGCGAACACAAAGTACAATGGAACTGGGCCCGGATGTCTTGGAGTGCTTTACCCGAGCACCAGTTAAATTTACTTGTTCATATGCATTGTTTACACAGACATGTGGAAATTAAGTGATATGCCCAGAATCACATGATGGTTTACGATGCAGCATCCTAGATTACTCAATGAAAGTGTTTAAATTGATTAACTGGCCAAAAGTGTTTCACCCTGCAACAAAAGGGCTGCGAAATTGCGTACACAAAAAGCAATGCACTGCTCGCCCTCCCCATTCCCCTCCCCCTTCCCCTCTGGAGCGAACCTAAAGACAAGGGGCTGCTGAAAGCGCCGACCAAGGTAAAGTAATGAACATTCAATAGGGGAAGGCACTCTGAGGCAGGAGCAACAGGCTCCAACACTGCCCAGCTCACCTGAATAAAGCGAAGCACTCTGACCACGAGACCCAGCACACATCCAGAAGTGACACGGGGAGAGCATGCCGGATGGGGATGACTACCCCAGGCTCCCCTCATGGGTCCTGATGAATGACCTGCGAAAGGAGAGTGTCAAATGCTGTACTAAGAGTCCGCCCTCTTTGTAGGGCGCCTTTCATGTGCAGATGGCAGCCGCATTTCTCTTTGCATCAGATTAGGCAACCCTGGGGTGAAACACTGCCCAAGCTTACCTGAATGAAGTGAAGCACTCTCAGACTACGAGACACGGCACACGCGGAGTGCAGCTGCATTCCTCTGTGCACCAGATTAGGCAACCTTGGGCTGAAGCACTCTGTCGAAATCTGGTTTGTCAGTATTTTTCCGTTTATATTTATAAATACAGACAAAGGAAAAAAAGTTTTCCGTCTGCATTTATATATAAAAATCCGTTTAAACGGAAAACGGGGAGCCTTAGTTATAATCAATTTGATTATGTTGCATTTGTGCCTTCCAAATGAAAGTCAGCGTGTAAGAAAGAAGACATTTTGAAAAATGCCCTCTGAATCACATGCTAATATGGGTGCCCACAAATTCAGAGAGATACAAATATCAACAGCTCCTGAATTCCATATTCTAAATTCCATGTTATGTGCCCATGTCAGAAATACATAGGTTTCCTTAATACCCATTTTTCACTCTACATATTTCACCACATGAATTGGTCTACAGCGAGTACAAAATGAAAAACTATTATACAGTGCAGCTCAGTTGTTGGCTCTGTGTACCTTGGGTTCTTGAAGAACCTACAATTTCTATATATCCTCGCAACCAGAAGGGTCTAGAGGATGTAATAGTATATTGGCTTTGTAAATCAGCAATTGTCAAAAAAAGTTACTGATGAAAACTTTGTCACAATTGGTCTGTTTTTCCTACTCATTTTCAATATTTCTATATTTCAACAATTAGTTTCTTTGGGAAAACCTTGATAGATCTACACATATGACCCCCTTGCTGAATTCAAGATGTTGTCCACTTTTCAGAAATCTATAGCTTTCCTGGAGCAGCAATGAGTTTCAGACTGGTTTCCACCACAAACTGAAAGTGGATGGAAAACACAAAAATAGGAAAAAAGGTCTACCTCTGTGAAAAAAGCAATTGTTATGAAAAAATCCTCACAATTTTTTGGAGAGCACTTCTTTTCCTATTTTTTCCAAAAACTCAAACTTTAGCTATATTTTGGCCATTTTCATGGTCCCCTAAAGGAGAAACCACAATCCCTGGGTACTTTTAGAATCCCCAGGATGTTGGGGAAAATAGGATGCAAATTTGGGGTGGATACCTTATGTGAAAAAAACGTTATCGAGCCCTGAGCACAAACTATCCCAAATAGCCAAAAAAGGGCTCAGCACAGAAGGAGAAAAGCCTCAGGGTTAATGTTAAGCAGTTATTGCATCCAGCAAATTGTGGAAAAAACAGGAAAGTGAGCTCTGGGAAACATCTCCTGCTAAGGCGACTGCACCCTCATACCTACCCAAGGCTAAAAGGTGAAGGCAGCAAAGTGCTTATAAGACGTTCCTAGACAACACTGGGTCTAATTCAGCAATGAGATCTAAAATAAGATTTTTGCTTGACCTATACTTAGCATACATCTCCTGCTGAGTCTGCTGGAATAAAGTCACTCTGACTCCGAAAAAGTACACGTATCTTCTCTTCTGGTATTAAGCTAAAATCCTCATCCTTTTTGCCAAATCACACAGAGCCACTGTGGGAAAAAAGTGTTTCCTTTCCTTTTTAGGTCTCGCCTACGCAGCGCGCATGCGCTACCTAGGAAAAAGACCTTTAGCCATCGGCACAGTTTTGCGGCCAAAAACGTGCACGCGTTGCATTGCCTTCAATGGCAACGCGTGCACGTCTGGCGATTCCCTTGCGGGAGCGAGCTTTGGCAACATATGTTTGCTCGCTCCCGCAAGGGAAACGCTTTGTGTGCCTCCCACTTTTAAACCCGCAGCAGTTCCGAGGCGCGCGCACTTGTTAGGTCTCGGCCTGACGTAAGCAGCGCATGCGCGGTGCCCGCTTTAGGGACACCGCGCTCCGTTTATTTACTTTTTTTTATTGCTCTGTTTCGGAGCGCGGTGCCCGCTTTAGGGACACCGCGCTCTTTGTCATTTTCACATCGCGGCCCGCCTCGGCCGCACTTGTTTTAATGTGCCCTCTAATAACACTGGGAGAGTGTTCCCGGGATTTGGCAGATCATTCTGGGCCTGCAGTTGTTCTTGAGTCATGCTCTGATAGCTAAGGATGGCATCGGATTGCGGCTGGTGTTGCTCCCTGCCTTAGACATCGCCTGTGTCAGTTCGACCTGCATGACTGTCTGCGGGTGGCTGTGGATGCCTCGCTACTATAATTCACGGTAACCACCTGGGGTTGACTTGACGCTGCCCTACAATGTATTCCTTGTTTCGTGGAAAGTGCAATGGTGTATTAAGCTGGAAAGTTTGTACTAACTGCGTGTTAGACTGTCATTTTGTTTTTCCTGATAACTGGTTTCACTATAAACTGCACCCTTTAAGAGTTTGTTGCCTGTTATTACTATATTCAGGTAAAGTTGCCGTATTAAGCGCGGTTTCGTAAACTAACATTGTTCTCGCAAAGCAGCCTTGTATAGTACGGCCATAATTACCCCAACGCACTTACTAGACCTTGGCAAATGCAGGAGATCAAAAATGCTGTGCTACTTTTGAATAAGCAACCCCCCCCCCAATTTCCTTTCAGATACAGATTTCGGGCAGTTGCACAGGTATAAGGTGCCACATGTAGTAACGGTTCCTTAACTACAAGCAACCTCTTTTCAGAGGGCCAATATGTTCACTGTTATGCTGCAGGCTTATGAATCTTGTGATGAGCTCACGCCACTGCAAATTAGGTTGCCTGTAGTTGAGAAGAAGAAACGCATATATAGGGGCCTCCAAAGAGTCCGCCTGATGGCCAGTGTTAGTTACCTGTGCACGTTTTAAACGCTTCCTGTCTACTGCCGGTTCTTTCTGAACGTTGAAAATGGAAAATCATTTCCATTCCGACCAGTGGAGTAGATGATTGTTTGATGTTCCTTGATTGAGGCTCCCTGGGTAAAACACAATAGTAGGCACTTTTGGAAGTTTTTCTCAGTACTTTCTTGAACCCTGTATGGTTTGATCTGGGCTGAAAAAAGTTTAGGCGGTTGCAGTGACACAGATGTCCCTCGGAGACAGAGGCGTGGTTTCATCTTCAGAGCCTGTCTCTCTCTATCTACCTACCTCTCTACCTCTCTCTACTACTCACTCTCTACTCTCTACTAACTCTCTACTACTCTCTACTACTCAATCTCTACTACTCTCTCTCTACTACTCTTTACTACTCACTCTACTACTCACCCTCTACTACTCTCTACTACTCACTCTCTACTACTCCCTACTACTCACTCTCTACTACTCCCTACTACTCACTCTCTACTACTCCCTACTACTCACTCTCTACTACTCTCTCTCTACTACTCACTCTCCACTTCTCACTCTCTACTACTCTCTCTCTACTACTCTCTCTACTCTACTACTCACTCTCTGCTACTCACTCTCTACTACTCACTCTCTACCTCTCTCTACATCTCTCTCTACCTCTCTCTCTACTACTCTCTACTTCTCTGCCTCTACCTCTACCTCTCTACCACTACCTCTACCTCTCTACGCGCACACATATGCACACATATATATATATATATATATATGCATATATATACATATGCATTTATATATATATATATATGTATATATATACATACATATATAAACATTTATATACATCTTCTTATCTATTTAAATACAAATATAAATGCATGCATACATATACATATACATATATGCATACATATGCATGTTATGTACATGAAAGTTTGAAAAACACTAATAAAAGCAAAGCTAAAAAGCCACCTAATTACTAACAGAATTGCTTTAACTTAAACGAGGGCGAGACCTATTGCATTTTCCATGCTTGTTATAGTTTGCACCCGATTACCACATTTTCCCACTTGACGCTAATTTGCAAATGCAAACACCTGTGTTTGTCACCATTCGCAATTTGCAAACGGTTGATGCATACCATTTAGGAAATGCATTTAGGGATTCATAAATAGGCAATTGTTATTTCCAATCACAAAAATAGTCATGAAGATTCGGGTCTCAATGCTATTTTTGATAATAGAATCGAAACCACTTTGATACGTGTTAGACATGTCAGCCTTAGGGTGGTCTTCCCCTATACATTTTGCTTTCACCCTTCTATTTTTTTATTGAATTTTTGTTGATCTGAGGACTCTAGCACTGGTTAGCAGTGGTAAAGCGCACAAAGTGCTTGCGCTCACTCTTACAACTAATTGGCTTATTTATTTTATGTACAAGACCCTAGTAAAGTGGAATACCATATACCCAGGGCCTGTAAATTAAACTAGTGGGCCTGCAAATCGTATTGTGCCACCCACTTATGTAGCCCCTTAAAACATGTCCCAGGTTTGCGAGTGAAGCCTGTCTGCAGATTTAAACTGACAATTTGACTTGGCAAAATAACCCCCTGGTCAAGCCTTAAACTCCCCTTTTATTACATATGTCACCCCTAAGGTACACCCTGGGTAGCCCATAAAGCAGGGTGCTCTGTAATTAAATGTTTGGGCATGTACTTTAAAGTTTTTCATGTCCTGGTATAGAAGAACTCACAAATGTGTTTTTCACTGTTGTGAGGCCTACCTCTCCATTGGATAACATTGGGTTGCCTTATTATTTTTAATAAGGGCTAACATTTGATTAAGAGCAGGTAAGAAATTCACGTTTGGTGTCTGAGAAATTGTAATTTAAAATCCTCTTTAATGGTAAAGTCAGATTTTAAGTCACAGTTTTGAAAATGCCACTTTTAAAAAGTTGACATTTTCCTGTCCTAACCATTTGGTGCCTGCAGCCTGTCCCTGGGTCATATGGCTGGGTGTAGTTGACAGTTGAACTTTGTATATTCCTTCCAGACAACCACACGATAGAGGAATTAGGTGTGCCTGGATAGGCCATCACTGGCAGGATGGAGGGGCCACAGCTGGACATAGCCCCACTTTTAAGACAATAGGCTGTGCCCTGCCTTCACATACAGAACTTCACACTAGTCCATTGTGCCTGCAGCCAAGCTGGAGCCAGGGCAGGGAGGCAGGACATTCCAAGCACTTTTCCTACTTCAAAGAAGGCACCAGGTATAAAAATAAGACCCTGAGACCCACTCTTCAGTACACATCTGGACCCTTTGGAGACTCCTAAAAAGGACTGCTGTGCAGCTCTGCTGCAAGAAGGACTACTACTCTGCTGTCCTGCTACCTGAGTGAGAAGGACTGGACCTGCATCTTGAACCCATGACCACCAGAGTGACTCTAGAGTGACTCCAAGGGCGATATGGTTGCCCTCCTGATCAGAACCTCAGAGACAGAAAAGGACCCTGCACCTGGACTCTGCCTGCTGGGAGCTCTAACCCCTTCAGGACCCTTGGAAGTGGTCCTGAAGGTGCTCTCCTAGCCCAATTGTGGTCTTAGCAGAACCAACGCAGGACCTCACATCACAGCCCGCAGCTCCTCAGAACGGTTGTTGCACGATGCATCCTCAATGCAGGTCCTCGCATCGCAGCCCGCAGCTCCTCTGAACCACTGTTGCATGACATATCCTCAACGCAGGACCTCGCATCACACCCCAGAGCTTTTCCAAACCGACACTGTGTGGCGCATCCTTGATACAGGACATAGCAATGCTCAGCCACCAGGATTTAACATACCTTGTTTAGCTGGACTAACTTGAGCCCTGTATCCAGCCAGCACTCCATCACGGTCAGCCTTAAATTGTGATTTTGTACCGGTCCAGTGCAACCAGATAACCACAGTTGGTTCTTTGCGCTTTTAAGCACTATTTTCATCAAAATCTTTAAAATTGCATATCACCAGTTCTACAAATTGGATTTTTTTTTTTTTGGTGTCAAATAATTGATTAAAAATGACTATTTTTCTGATTTTGGTGTGGGATTTTTCTTGTGTCATGTTTGCACTTTATTGCTGTTTATGTGCTGCATAAATACTTTACACATTGCCTCTAAGTTAGGTGTGAGGAACTGAAGTGTATTATATGGTGTGGTTCTGCAACGTCACCATGTAACACACTTACAAACCCCTTTAGGGCCCTTCGGATTTGTTGTTAAACCTTCAGCTCCACCCTGGGTAACTGTGGCTCTGAGAAGCAAGGCATACACAAAGGAACAAGAGTAAAGTATTTAAACAGCACCAAAACAATTGAACAAAGTAAAAAAAAAAAAAAAAATTAAAAATCGACAAGACTATTTTTAGACACAACAATGAAAAAGATCCACTGGAGGGTTCCGTAGATATGGAATTTACATTGTATAGTAATTCGGGTTATTCCACTCAACAGTGAGCAAGCACTGGCAAATTAAACAAATTTTACAGTTGGAAACTTTCACCAAAAATTTGGGCTAGTTGGAATGTGGTCATTCAGAGTCTCTTCAGGCGACCAACCCCAGTAGAAAGTCATTCGGGGGACCAGCAAGGTACTCGGAGACAGTTACCTCAGTAGGTGAAGCAGTCCTCAGTCCTATCTAGGCACTTTCAACTATTGCAGGGCTTTTCTATGGAAGTAGTCCTGATGCAAGGGCTGAAGCATGCTGAAGATGCTACAAGGATGCTGTGGATGTGATGCGGTCAACAGGGGTCTTGCTGCAACTTCTACTCGGTCCATAAAGGGGGTGAGGTGGTACTGGTCACAGGGTCAACGTTCCTCTAAGTCCTCTCGGTGCTGGCAGAAGTCCATTTGTTACCAGACTACTGGTCACCCAGTATCACAGTCATTGGCCAATCCTTCCTGGGTTGATAACTCATCCTAGGGGGGGTCCAAGCCCCACCTTGACAACGCTTCTGGCCTCAGCGAACTCTGGAACAACTTTGTTTGTCGGGTCCTGGTCCCTGGTGCTGCACTGGGGCAGTTGGCTGCGGGTTGATGCCTTTCGGCTATTAACTAGCCCCAGCAGGCTTCTCAGCTGTTGTGTCCCTGTGCTGTGAACAGAAGGTCAGCTAACTGACCCTTGGAGTCTCTTGTCTTTGGCTGGGCTCTGTAGATGGCTTCTCCTCAAGGAGGACAAAGCAGGCACAGTCCCTCTTCTTTGCTAGCCACCAGGTTCAGCAGGTGCAGTCCATTCCAGTATAGCCTATCTCTGCTGGTTCTTCAGTGTAGCAGGGCAGTCCTTCATTGCTTTTCTAGTCCAGTAGAGTTCGGAGTTCAGGGTGCCAGGGGTGCCCTACTTCTGTTCAGAAAGTGCCCTCAGGGCAGGATGCTGTTGTTAGCCAATGGTCTACCAGGTTCCCTGTCACCTGATGAACACTTCCTGCTTAGAGTGGCATCTGGGCATCCCAGAATGCACCATTCTGCACACTCCCAATATGGTAGAACCACTCTCCCAGTGTGTGGAGCTCCCTAGCCCAACTCAGAGGTGTGGCTACCAAGAGGTCTACACACCCCTGAAAAACCGGTTTGGCAACTGGTTTACCCTCTCCTTTCCCAAGTGCCAGGCTGTCTGCCTAAACAATGAAGAAGCCCCTCTCCTAAGTGTAGCCCATTTGCAATTCAAAGGTGGCTTATCCTTAGAAGCTTGCCTTTTGGATCAACACCCATGTGGCTTCCTACAGAAGGGGGGTGGCACCTTCAGCCAGAGCAGGCACCAATTGCATCTTTTCCTGGGAGTCGTTAAGCACGTCTGCCGAGAAGAACAGAAATCTCTCTCGGCTGCAGGACCCTGTGTGCAACCAGTATGTGCACAGGGTACTGAAGACAAGAAAGTGGCAACTTTGCTAAAGTTGCACACAGCAACTTGTTATATTAATTTCCACCTGAGAATCAAGTTGGACTTAATGCAACGAAATGTTTGATACCTTGCATGACCCACTTTCCTTGCACCCTTCCAATGTTAGTAGAGCTGAGGGGTCAGCATGCAACTCTGCACTCCCCACCTGGGCAACCAAGGTTTCCCATAGAAAACCAACAGTTTACCGATTTTACTACCAAAACTTGTAAAATACATGTTCTGCCCATGAGATATGTTGCACCATGTCTTAGAACTCACTAGGCCTGCCATTGGGGTGACTTACACATGTACAAGTGGGAAGTCTGGCTTTGCCATTGCTTTAAATGTCAGGCCAGCAGTTAAGCGGCTCATCCAGCCTGCAAATGGCGCGCTGGGAGTTATTTTTACTAGTATCCCATCCATGGTGGCACAACCAATGTTGCAATCCCTGGGGGGACCCTCTAGGATACATGCAATGGGAACACTGGTAACCATTTACTAGGGATTTACAGGTAAGCTAGCTCAGCCAATTGGGTAGAAGTAAATTTGACATATCAGTTTAAGGGTAAGGGCACAGGCACTGAGGTCTGGTTAGCATGCCTCAGTGCACTCTGAGTCGAAAAACCAGCAGCATCATTCCAAAAATGTGGGGGCATTACCTTACATTAAGCTTGACTGCTTTTGTGCCAAGCTACCAGAGGGTTAAGACTAGGTTAATTTGGTGACTTTAGTGGTTCACCCTGACCAACACTGTGGCTGTAGCTTGAGCAGGGTTTACTCCCCACTCAACCAACAGCCCAATTTCTCACAATACATTTCATACTTACCATCTTGCAAACGCAATCCATTTTGCAACCGATTTAGGAGTCACAGAAGCGTTGTAGATCTTGCCCATAGTGAGGTAACCCTTTGTCCTGAAGTTCATTTGCAGGAGATTGTAGAGTGCAGGCACGATCTTAACCTACATGTATTTCTTAGCAACTGTCATGAGTGTCTGCCCATCCCCCGGCAGGTTTTGCTACAGCATTTGGCTATGACATTAGGACGCATTGCAGTTTTTGAGGACAAAAAGCTCAGATTGCTATGAGTTTCTGGAGCTAACCAGGGACTTTAAAGTGCTGTTAAACCCTTAGAAAAATAGTGTCTGCGTTAGGTTTTAGATTAGAAGATTACATTCTCCCGTCACAAAGATTTGCCTCCTGTAAAATGCGGAGCATGGGCCACTGGTGAAGGTAAGAAACTGCCGGCCCCATTTTGCAAGAGATATAAGTATTGTTGCTCTGAATTATATAATGTTAATACAATTTTAATTTAGTTTGAGAAGACACGGAGATGACTCGAGCATTTTTTGAAAATGTTTCACAGAGAAAGTAAATATTTTGTGAACCATATGGAATAATCAAAAGTAACATCAAAGAACATGTTTGTTTAATAAATACATAACAGTGCAAGAGGTCAGTACGCCAGACTAATGCCTAAAGGGTTCCTGGTGCATACAAACACCACCTGAAAGCCAAGGCCATCTATAAATAAAAAAACACTGACAACAGACTAGGGAATTGTACCTAGTTATGCACAACGTGTACAACTTACTTACTTTACACAGTTTGGTGGAAAACATTACACAAATGTGAATTAGGTAGCTCGTATCGTATGAGCTTACCGTTGTAAATCAGCACAATTGTACCATGGTAGGGTTTAGACTAATGTGTTCGGGATGTGTAATGAACTATATAATAGTGCTGTATCTAGCGTTCCGCCTTCTATAAGTATTGTTCGGTCCGCTCCAAATTATTATGGTTATAATTCATTCTCATTACTTGTAGGAGAACAATACATAATCAATATTAGTTTTGTCTCTAATATCAATACCTTATTTTGTAAAAACCGTGAAAACTAGCAGCCTGATACAAATTTGACTTGTTTTGAACTGCAAATCTCGTAGGCTACCTACCTTCCAGCTACTGCCTTAATTTAATACAATTTATAAATCGTTTTGTAATGGAATTCATTGGGTTTGGAATTCTACCATTGATTCCAAGTAGGTTTAGGTTGTAATCACTTAATGTACTGACCTTGCTCTCTCCTATTAGAAGTTACAACATCTGCCCAATCAACAGACGGGTTGCACTTTAGTTGAATTATAGGGAGCTTTCTGCAGCCCATCTGGGGTAGGTATAAAATCAAACCTTGATGATGGGTCCATTCCACTGAATTCATACATCCGTTGAGGCAAGTGTCTTGGAAAAGGAAAGAACGGTAGTTTATAGGGAAACATGAACCACTAGACCGGCAAGGTAAAACAGAAACTCACAATCCACCAATGTATTCATTAACTATCAAAGGTGGTTACTCCTGAATGTGCATTTTACCACACTGGCTAGGGACAACATGTCAGTGTTTAATGCACTCTACAGAACCTCTAGAACTAGAGGGTTACTCGTGAAACAGCCAAGGCGCATGCCCCACAGAAAATATTGTAAAGTGGACAAGATTTACACCAGATCTTTCCATTTTGCCCTCTATGCCCTATTACCTTCTTTCCCGTTTAAATATTTATAAAGGGAGGTCGTGCTTAAATCGATGTCTATAGTTGCTGTGTAAATAAAGAAATGACATAAAAAGAACAAAATATTGGAAAGGCCATACATGCTTATTACTTGTTGGTCTTTAATTTTGGATGCACACTAATATTGGGGATAATCCCAAGGCTAAACTGGACTAAAATCTACAAAACTAATAATTAATAATTCACATTCAAGCTAAGAATTATGTTGAAAGTCTTGGAAACTTCAGCAAATGTCTAGACTGTGTTTTATGGGAATACTTGTTGCTTATATTATCAGAAATTAGATTTAGGTTGTAATATATTAACATGATTAGAATCCTAGAGCATTTATAGAAGTTAAGGTCTAATATTCCGAAATATGGATAGATCCATTACCCCTTCACCGGTCTTCCCTGTCCCAGGTCTACCTATGTGAGGTGGCCCTGCCCCCTGAGACACGCACCCTCCAAGCTTATGGAAAGTAAATGAAGATTACGGGTAAGCAATGAAACATTAATGTAATATTTAACAGCATTATTGGACTTAACAACTAATATAAAGCTGCAAATACACTACTGAATTTAATACATGATTTGTCTTGGGATGACCAATTAAGTATGTGCCATCAGATTTTGTAGACAAGCTGATGAAAACAAGCATTTACAAATTCAGTTTGTGTGACTTGACTACTCTCTCTCCAAACCAGACTTTGTCAGAGACTCTGGCAAAGACATATCCGTTTTCCCTCTGACTCCAAACATTTTCCACTATTCACACTCTTGTGCCCCACATCCCACATGCACACTTTTAATAGTTACACTTTAATAACGTATTCCCATGTTAGCCTTGGAGCCATTCTGCTACAATGGGGAAAACGAAATTGGCAGTTATTCCCTCACCAGGGCATATAAAACTTCTTATATAATGTCTCTGCTTACATTTACAAGGCACCCTACACCTGGGGCACCTAGGGAGACCTTAGGGGAGACTTATATGTAAAAATAAGGTAATTTGAGACTTTTGGAAACCTCTTTTATTCCACAGTCGAATTTGCATAAAATATAAGTTTAATAGCAGCCTGCAAGGCAGGGCTGGCTTTTAAATTGTAACAGTAGTGCACACTTAAGTACATTAAATCTACTGGACCTCTAGACCTACATGCCCTACCATATACTAGGGACTTAGATGTAGGTTGTCATTACCAATTATAATTATACCTAATTACCATGTATTTTTAATCAGAGCACAGGCGGTGGGTCTGGTTAGCAGAGCCCAGGGCACAAATAGAGTCAGAGAACCAGCATCTAGTAGTCAAAATGAGGGCACAAAGTGGGAGGACACTGCAAATAGGTCCTGGTTTCTCACAGTAGAAAGGAGGGAGTAGCAAGAACAGCAAGCCATGTGGTCATTAGAAAGCACAGGAATATCAGGGAATATAGCAGGAGGAAAAAATGTAGTGGGTACAAACCCTACACAGATGACCAAAACCCCCATCAGAAGGGATATGGCTACCTCACCACAATTGACTTCTGTAGATCAAGAGCCCACACTCCTTTAAGCAGATCAGTTTCATTGCAAAAAAGCAGGCAAGGAACCCATCACCTACAGACCCATGAGCCAAATATTGAAAAAAACACTGTGACTTTAATGAAGGTCTCAGGCATAAAACTCTGCTGGCACCCTGCACTGCCATTGGCATGAGTACAATATGTCTTCCAAACCTTGCAATTTGTAGGTCTATTGCCTCCCCTCCCCCAACTGCAGCCTACTACATATCCAGGTGGCAGTGGTCTCTAAAACCTTCTCAGAGAAGGTTTTTCTTTTCTACCCCACACAGACGAACAGTGATCAGTGATTTTATTCACAGTTTCATTAATTCTGAAAATTCAGTCTACCGACGCTTGCTGAAAGAGAGCTTTGTAAGGCTAAGGAGTATTTAAAATGTCATGGCTAGAACATTGCCTGGCACTAAAAAAAAATTCTCACTGATCTGGATGCTATTGTACTCACCGGGGCTGCCCATTCACAAGCTAATTATTTCAAAACAATGTGTCAACCCAGTGGGTTTATTATGGTCAGGGACCAAACGTTTTGCTCAGCAAGTTTGCTAAATATCACCCATATGCAGCATTCATTTCTGCTTCTAAACTCCTGCTTACAGTACAGTTTTGGTGAACTTTCAATGTGAAGATCTAGCAATAATGTGAAGATCTAGAAAATAGGGCTTTTCCTCCTTGTGTTACTCTTGATTAGCTTATAGACTTGGTGTTTGTGTAGGTTAGCAGCTGTACCCTGTTAAATTTGATGGGGCCCAGAGAGGTGGACATTGTCCCTAATAAATAACTTGATAATCATAACACTGATAATTGCTTCATAGAGCATAACATTCCTGCTTTTTGCAGAATTAACCATCCCCAGCACTTCTACATTGAAGCCCCACCAACCACTCACTGTGAGGTCTATGAACTCCCAGCCCTATGTACACCGATGCAGAAAATCTACGTAATCAGCTAATGTTTTGCTTTTTTTTGCTGGACCTATTTTTGATGGTTTTAGGACTCTGTGCACGTAACCCCCGTTAACCATTGGTAAAGTGCATCGGCTCCTCTTTTAACTATGGTTCAATTGGCTTATTACTAATTGGCATATTTAAATTGCCTTTTGGTCCCATTCACTAAAGTGGCAGGGCAAACATGACTTTAGGCCTACCCTGTGTACCCTGACTGCTGCAGTGTAAAACCTGTAATGTGATCTGTCAAAATAACCTTTTTGACAGCATAAAACCTTCCTTTCAAATATTAATGCCACCCCCTATGCGTGCCCTGCAGCCCACATGGCAGGAGGGATGGTATTTAAAAGTAGGACATGTAGAACTTTAAAGTGTCTATACTGTGACTAGCACCCTAAGCTATTTTCATTGTAAGAAAGCTCTGGCTGGCCCATAGAAGCAAGATTAAATATTAATTCTGCTATCCCTGGATTTGGCAACAGAAACACAGATGATGGACGGAATGCAGAGCAAATCAAACATTCACCCCTAGTCAAGAGATCTGGGTTAAATCCTCATGGGAACAGACCAGCCTGAACTTCCAAGCCAGGTCCTCCCTGGACCGGAAGCAAGCATCCTGAAACCGGTTTCAGGGCATCACCCCTCATCAGCCAGGCTAGCTTGAATCCAGTGACACAGTGAGCCCGGGACCCACGCCTGGGCATACCCGGTGCACTTAGGGCGAGAAAGCAAAAGACACACAGATTTGGACCAGCTAGAAATGTGATTAAACCACTCTTTAAAATTTAATGATTTTAATATTTATATTTAATATTTATTTTTAATACTTAATGCGAAGTCGGATTTCTCATAAATATTAATGAAAGCTAACTTTTAGAAAGTTACCTTTTCCGTGCTGAAGCTCTCCAGCAGTAGCCCAGTGGGTGATAGCCCTGATGAGATGTGAAAACTGCTCCCAAAGCAGAGACAATGGATTGGGAATAGAGAGGTATTTTCCCTTCCTCTGCAAGGAACTTAATTTACTTCAAAGGGACTTCCCCTGTCACATGCAAATGAGAGGTGACACCTGGAAAGGCCTACTTCAGTCCTGTCATTTAGAAACCAAACACACTGGGGGGAAAGCTGCCCGCAGAACTGGTTGGAAGTGACCACAGAGTGGACACCCCATTACCCAGGTCAATCAATCAGAGATTTGTGAAGCGCGCTACTCACCCATGAGGGTCTCAAGGCACTGGGGGAGGGGTGTGGGGGGGTCGTGCAGCTTCGATTCAGCCGAAGAGCAAGGTCTTGAGGCTCTTACTGAAGGTGTGAAGAGTGGGGGAACGTCTGATGTTGAGGGGGAGCTCGTTCCAGGTCTTTCCTGCGATGTAGGAGTAGGCTCTTCCGCCCGTTCTGGCTCTGCGTATGCGTTAGGTTTCGGCGAGGTCGGCGGAGAGGAGGTTTCTCTTGGGTGCGTGGAAGGAGACTCTTTCATTGAGGTATTGGGGTACTGTGTTGTGGAGGGATTTGTAGGCACACCACTGGTTGGGCACGAAGGCTCTGCATAAGGGGAGAAGGGTTTCCCCATCTTAGATTTTGAGAGTAAGGGGCACTGTGGAAATGTTTGTAGCAGGGCAAACAGGAACTGTTGCAAAAGTGGGTAAGGCAGTGGTGGCTGGTGAACTTTGAAAGTGGTGAGGCGTAAATGCCTGCCTCGAATTGAAGAGAGCGATCAAAGTAAGGAAACCCTACTTTCATGGTGTGATAGGAAACGCTAACCTCCTTAAGACTGTTTGTGGGTTAACCATCCCTAATTAAACTTTCAAGAAATGGTGGCAAGGCAATGTGTTTTTAGCACAGTTTCCCTATGAATTATAGTTTTGAAGCTTACCTGTGTTAGAAATATTCATGCCCTCCTTCTCCCCACTGATTATAATGCCAGTAGTGAACAAAGAGGTTGAACGAAGAGGAAAGTAAGTCGTCAGGCGCACCCTAAATTTGCTTACGTTATTATACATGGGGGTAACAGTAAGGTTTATTAAAGATAAGAAAGGTTTTTACAGCACACGTCCTGAACTCATGTTTGAAAATGTTCTCATAGGTGATAATGAAGAAAAAGGAGGCATGTTGAAATAAAACAACTGCCTAGGATCACTCACTTTATCAAACATGAGGCCAGGATTGATAGGTTTTTCTGTTTTGACACCTCATTCAGGCACTAGATTGTTATCTTGTTCTCTCACGTTCTACATTAAAGGTTATAGGTTAATGCTCTATCTTTAATTTCAGGACATAAGGTGAGAGCGTAGGTGGGAAGCAGAAGCCACACACTGTTTTCCCTGGCTGTTTCTAAAGGGTTTCCATTTTTGTCTTTTCCCTCACAATTACACAGCAGCTACAGTGAGAGAACTTCCAGAATGGAAAGTTTCATTGCAGGTTGAGTTCATTTAAAAGTCAAAAGTTATTTTTTCACTGAAGCGCTCCGGTACCATTTTACCATTACCTGCATAGTTACCTCTTGCAGCAGGCTTGAAAGGCGCCACATCCGCAAATACAATCCTCACTGTGATCTGTTTATGTAACGGATCAGGAAGAGGAGCCACGAGGTGTTTTTTTTTTTGTAATCATGAGTATGGCAGCATCTGACATCATCTGTATGTCGCTGAGCTGTAAGGCCAGGCGCCCGTGAAGCCTCTGTTATTCTGGGCTGCTTCCCTTCCCTATTTTCCCATGGATTTTAACCCATCTCCCTGGGTGATTTAGGGATGGTGAAGTCAGCGCCCTGACATGCGCAGACAAACTGTTGGTGAAAGCAAACTTAAGCAAATAGCGTAACACAGTTACGAAAAGGGAGTAACGTTACGCTTTTTGCTTAAGTAGCAGCAGGATGATTTTTTTGTTTGCTCTCTGCTGCTCTGTTCATGAATTGGGGATGGGGGCGCAGCCCTTCTGCCCATTATTAACGAGCCGCCACTGAGGTAGGGTAACCCCTGGGAGCATTTACCACATTTGTTAGGGAGGGGCTAGCTAGTTCCCCCCCCCTCCATCAGCTAGTGCCAGGCATAAATGTTGCTTCCCCAGGAACCCTCTTCAGAACCCTTTCAGGAACAGAAGAAGAATAAATCTGCAGTCTGTGACCTGGGAGGAGCCCTAAAAGTCTGGACCTGCTCCCTTACCCAGGACAAAGTAGTGGACTCCTATGTGGCTACAGGTCTACAAAAAGCTACAAAGCCTTTCCCTGAAGTTTGCAGCTGATTAGTATCATTGGGATAAACCCTGAACACTGCTGGGGGCCTCTGCTGGAGTGATGACCCCCAAATGCTGTTCCTGATGTCCTGGAACACTTAGCTCCGTCTAACTGGACTTCTCCTACACTTGAAAGTCAGAGATTTAAAAATTATTTGGACTTCTAGACCACCTTAGGTCCAAGACAAACCACCCCAGCCTATCCTACCAAGGAATAACCTCACTGGGCTAAGAAATCAGGTTTCTCTCATTCAGAGCTTAGCTGTAGCAGCAAATCCCATTTAGCGGATCCTCTGCAAGGAGATATCTGGAACTCAATGACAGATACAGCCGCAGCCTTGCCCCACTTAAGAATTCTTAGCTTCAAAAAAAGAGACTATGTCCAAAAGTCCAAAAGACTTCCCTGGGTTTGAATTTTGAATTTCTCCTAATCAGAGCTTTTCCCACCAAAACCAACAGCTTTACTGGTCCCTCACACAATTCTTATTCGACTTTGTGAAGACCTCCTCAAATACAGCATGCTTCCTGAAGGATTTTGACTAACAGAAAAAAACTAAGTCCCAAAATAAAACCTTTTGACCAGGCCAAACCTGGGTTCTGTATCCAACTAGGACAAATCATGCTTAAGTCTGATTCTACCATGATCACTGACTACCATTTGCACTTTATGGTTTTTGGTGCCATGTTTACTTAAAACCTAAAATTCATACCTGTGATTCTCCTTATTGGATTTTAGTCATTTTAGTGTCATTGCAGTCATTAAATGTTACTCTATTTTTCTAATTCTGTTTGGGTTTGTAATTTATTGATGTTTTCACTTTATTACTGTTTTGGAACTGCATAAATACTTAGCATGTTACCCTACATTAAGCCTGTCCGCTCTGTGCCAGGTTTGTAAGCCCAGGTTAATTTAGTGACTTTGAGAGTTCACTCTGACAAGAGTTGCAAATACTCCTTGAGGTGGGCAATTGGCCACCTCAAACAATAATCCAATTTCTTACAATCAAGTTCAGACCCAAGTACCTGAATACACCACCACGGCAAACAGGATGAATTCCATCTGTGGTTAGTGCACATGAATTATTCTAGCTTATTTTATGTGAGTTCAAAGATATATAATCTGAGGCGGATACATTTAATGACTCTTATTAATTCAAAAGAGGGCCACACGGGGCACAGAAGGAAGTAAAGTGACTTTAGAAATGGACTTAGGGGTGAGAAAGAGTTGTTTATAAGCAAACATGGACATTTAATATGAAAACACACGTTTTTGCTGGAATGTACACGTTTCTTCCTTATGAAACTGGTATAAAAGTCTACTCTCTTGGGCATTCACGTAGAGTTGCTTGCTAATCCAGGATATTTTACTCCAAAGCACTAAGAGCATGACTCCAACTGGGAGAAGTGATATTACCCCTGGGGTTTGTTAGCCCGTTAAATGTGGAATAACGTGTGATAATAACTGTATTGCAGTTTCTTCTGCATTCATCTGTTGGCAGTCATCCACTATTGCATTCATAATTTTGCAATATATTTTAGCCATACTACTTATGATCTGCATTCAAAGCACAAATGCATTGTTATTCTGTTGCTACATATTTCTGCCACCACCAGAGAACTCTTCATGAATGCTAATGTGATGAGGTGATTGGGACGTGTCTGGGCTTGAATAAGCACCAAAACAGCATGTGTTAGAAGTATACCAGCTTCTGAATGTTCTGACTTATTTTTAGGTGGCATGGAATAGTGGGGACCCGGCAGCCACAATAGTTATCTTTCTTTACATATCAACTTAACATTATCTGGCATGTGTCACCCTCCTTTGAACCATATAGGTCACACTCATACAATGATTCAAATATGTTAACATCAGTAGCATCACAAATGTTCAACATCTAACTTCACCTTTATCAGAGAGCAAACAGGCATACTTGTCATGAGGCCTGGTAGCAACAATTGACACTAATTTATTCTATTATGTAGAACGTTTTTCTAACAAAAAGCAAACTTCATATTTTGTCATAATTTGTTCAATCAAGTTCTTAATTTGGAATAAATCTGTGGTGAGCAAGTCAAAGAAAATAGCTGTGCAATACATCCATTGATCACATTGTCAAGAAAAAAGCAGGTCTGACTGCTAAACTTCATAATGTTTTGTAAGGCACAGTAGCAGAACAAAATGTCAGGACCATATTACTGGTCTTTCAAAAAAATCACGCTTCTTCCAGCTATGAATCTCCAAGTAGAGAAGCGAAGTGGCAGTCAATAGCACTTGCTAGTGATGCCACCTGATTTACAGACAGAGCTGCATGGGTTTCGGACAGCGTAAGATCAAAGATATTAGATGGGATGCCTAGTATGCCCATGCTAAGGCTAGGGTTCAGTGTTGCTTCCAAGGGCAAAAAGCAAGCTGGGATTTTAGACAACATCTTGCAGGGCTCATCTGACAGATGGTCATCCACCTTTGATGGCGTGACAGAGTATGGGAGGAGAAAGCCCACTCTTTGGAATATGAAAATGCATATGAAGATGTGGTGGGCGGCAGCAAAGCAACTGAAATCACCAATAATGCTGTAGTACAAATAAATGAACTCAAAACAAACAGCCCTTCATTAGGAAAGCCCTTTTATATTGAGGCATGTGCAGTAACTCCAGATACAGCACATACCGAAATTATGATTTTTGCAGCAAATACTGCAGCTCTGCAATTTTCCCCAGGGTAAGTTTCAGCAGATCAAACCTGGTTGGCAGAGATATGCACCCTGTCCAAGCAGGAACCACCACTCTAGTCAAGGTAAGTTAGATACACACTAAAAGATAACCTGTGGTCACTCTCTGGTAGTTTGGACAGAGCAGGCAGGCTTATCTAAAGAGGCAATGTGTAAAGTACTTGTGCAACCCACACACACACACACACACACACACACACAATAATACAATGAAAACACCACAAAAAGACTCCACACAGATTTAGAACAATAGAGAATAATTTTATGAGAAAATCAAGACTAAAATGACAACAATACAATAAGTAGAACCGGAGTTATGAATTTTTAAAGAATAAACCAGAAATAGTGCTTAGAAGTCAATAGCACTAAAAGGTAGCTTGAGGTCACGCTAGACCGAGGTAAATCCAAAGTTCAGGCTGACCGTGATGGAGGGCAGGTCGGTTTCAGGTCTCAGACAGATCCTGCTGACAAAGTACCTTGGATGGAGCAAAGCGTTGACGTCGGACTCGAGCGAGGAGTCGCCGTGTCGTCTTCGATCCCGTGAACGGAGGAGAGAGTCACCGCCGATCCGCACCATTGATAGAAGCTTTGTAGACGAACACCTGTATGATGCAGGCACAGTGTCATCATCAAGCTGCGCTGTCCATCGTGGTCAAGCCGCACGGGCTGAAGAGTCGCAATCATCGAGCAGTCGCTGCGTCGGCGACGAAGGGCGATGCATCAGTTGCAATGGGCAAAAAGCTGCAGCTGGGTCAACGTCCAGGCAGGAAAAGCTGCACAAACCCAGTTCTGAGGCCCAGGCCTGGAGGGGGCACCTCCGGCAAGGGTAGAATTCACAGATGGCAGAGTCCAGCAGCACCAACAGAATTGAAAGAAGTCTTTTATGACCCTTAGACTTCAGAAAACAGGAGGCAAGCCAATAAGTCCTTGGAGTCACTCTGGGTTCAAGTGAGATGGGTCCAGTCCTTGTCCTCAGCAGAGCAGAACAGCAGGCAGCAGGGCAGCTAAGCACAACAGTGAAGCAGTTCCTTAGAACAGTCCGTCAAGGGGAGTGGCAATCCTTTTAGCACAGCAACCCTTACTCCTAGCAGAGTTTTTCACAGGTCCAGTAGTGTACTAATTTGGTAAGGTCAGAGGCCCAGTACTTATACCCAAATGTGCCTTTAAAGTGAGGGAGTTACTTCAAAGCAACTCCTTGAAGTGCACAGGTCCCCTTTCTACCCAGCCCTGTCTGCCAGGCTATCTGTGGAGGGTAATCATTCCTTTGTGTGGGGACAGGACGCAGCCTATCCAGATAGGTCAGCTCCTTCTCCCCTTTCCTGCCCAGAATGCAGAGGAGTCGTCCGTCACACCCACCCTTCCTGAGTTTGTGGCTGTCTGGAGGGAATATACAAAGTGTAGCTGTCACCCAGCCCAGAAGTGTTTTGGAGACAGGCTGCAGGCACATAGAGCTAGGTTTAGAGCAGAGAAATGTCCACTTTCTAAAAGTGGCATTTCTAAAATAGTAATGTTGAATCCAACTTTACCACTAAATAGGATTTCTCAATACTATTGCAAAGATATGAAAAATGATGTCGCTACTTTTCTAATCAGGAATTACATTTTAAGAGTGTTTTAAGTAATTCCCAATGATTGCCTATGACAGGAGTAGGCCTCACAGTAGTGAAAAACTAATGTAGCTCTTTGTCACTACCATCACACATGGATGTCATTTGGGAGTAGTCAGGGGTCACAGCTGTGATAGCTAGCTTGCTCTCTGCTACTCCTGGCACTTTCTTTGCAACCCCTGGACTTAGAGGAGGCAAAGGTTTTGCCCCTTTGAGGCCAGGGGTCGCAAAGAAAGTGCCAGGAGTAGCAGGGAGCAAGACAGAAGTCACAGCTATGACCCCTGACTACTCCCAAATGACGTCCATGCCAGGACATGTAACACTTAACAATGCATGTCCTAACTTTTAGTTACACAGCACCCTGCCCATAGAGCTACATAGGGCCTACCGTAGGTGTGACCTATGTCTAATAAAAGGAGAGTTTAAGGCTTGGCAAGTGGTTTTAAATATCAAATCTAAGTGGCAGTAAACTGAAAACACAGGCCTTGCAATGGCAGGCCTGAGACAGGTTTGAAAGGCTACTTGTGTGGGTGGCACAACCAGTATTGCAGGCCCACTAGTAGCATTTAGATTACAGGTCCTGGTTGTATGATATACCACTTTACAAGGGACTTACAAGTAAACTAAATATGCTGATCAGGCATACACCAATGTCACCATGGCAGTCCTCCAATGCTACAGGGTCTTCCTACTGGAGATGGCTCACGAGATTCCCCTGGCAGGACACCTTGGCCAAGACAAGACCTTTGCCAGGCTTGCCCCACACTTTTATTGGCCCAGGATCAGGACTTTCTCAGATGCCTTCTGCAGGCCTGTGTAACCTGCCAGGTCAGTGGGAAGACAGGGCAGAGGCTGAAAGCCCCTTAATCCCTTGCAAGTCATTGGCATACCCTTTGAGCGGGTGGGCATCCACATTGTTGGTCCTATGGAGCCCCAGCCGCATAAGGCAACAGGTGTATCCTTGTTCTGGTGGATCATGCCACTAGGTACCCAGAGGCAATACCTCTGAGGACCATGACTGCACCATCTGTGGCAAAGGTCCTGATAGGCATTTTTACCTGAGTGGGTTTCCCCAAGGAAGTTGTATTTGACAGGGGCACAAACTTCATGCCTGAATACATGCAGTCAATGTGGAAGGAGTATGGGGTAACCTACAAGTTCTCCACTCTTTACCATTCGCAAACCAATGGGCTTGTTGAGAGATTCAACAAGGCCCTGAAAAGCATGATTAGAGGCCTACCTGAGTCCTGAGGAATAGGTGGGACATTCTCCTACCATGCCTATTGTTTGACTACAGGAGGGTACCACAAAAGGGAGTGGGCTTCAACCTCTTTGAGCTTCTGTGTGGGCACCTTGTTAGAGGACCTCTGAGTCTGGTGAAGAAGGGGTAGGAGCAAGCTCCCAGAAAGACTCCCCCGGATGTAGTGAGCTACATTCTAGCCTTCAGAAGCCAGATGGCTAATTCGTGGAACCAAGCTTCTGATAACTTGGAAGCCAGTCAGGCTGTGATAAAACAAAGTGGTATGACCAAAATTCTACCACTGTGGAATTACAGCCTGGGTAGAAAGTGTGGGTAATGGAACTTGTGGAACCCAGGGCTCTCCCGGACCGCTGGACTGGACCCTATGAGGTGATTAAGAAGGGTAAGGCCACCTACCTGGTGGACCTTAAGAACCCCATGCAACCCCTCAGTGTGCTTCACATCAATCACCTCATACCCCACTTTGAGAGGTCTGAGCTCACCATGCTGTTGTCTCAGACTGAGAAGAGAAAGAGGAAAGTGAACCTCTCCCTGACCTCTTGGACTCCAAGAAGAAGGATGGGTCTGTGGAAGGAGTAATCCTTTCCCCCGCTATAAGTTCTGAACAGCAGAGGGACTGTCGCAAAATGTTGGAGCAGTACTCCTCTCTTTTCTCCCTTAGTCCCGGGACTACCCCCCTGTGTACCCATGATGTGGACACAGAAGACAACATCCCTCTTAAAAATAAGTCAAAGTTTCTCAGATAAGGCGAGAGCCAACATCAAGAGTGAAGTCTCCAAGATGCTGAAACTGGGGGTGATAGAACGTGTGGGTAATGGAACTTGTGGAACCCAGGGCTCTCCCGGACCGCTGGACTGGACCCTATGAGGTGATTAAGAAGGGTAAGGCCACCTACCTGGTGGACCTTAAGAACCCCATGCAACCCCTCAGTGTGCTTCACATCAATCACCTCATACCCCACTTTGAGAGGTCTGAGCTCACCATGCTGTTGTCTCAGACTGAGAAGAGAAAGAGGAAAGTGAACCTCTCCCTGATCTCTTGGACTCCAAGAAGAAGGATGGGTCTGTGGAAGGAGTAATCCTTTCCCCCGCTATAAGTTCTGAACAGCAGAGGGACTGTCGCAAAATGTTGGAGCAGTACTCCTCTCTTTTCTCCCTTAGTCCCGGGACTACCCCCCTGTGTACCCATGATGTGGACACAGGAGACAACATCCCTCTTAAAAATAAGTCAAAGTTTCTCAGATAAGGCGAGAGCCAACATCAAGAGTGAAGTCTCCAAGATGCTGAAACTGGGGGTGATAGAACCCTCCAGTAGCCCCTTGTCCAGTCCTGTGGTTCTCTAGCACCAATAGCTGCCCCAGCAGGCACCACACCTGAACCGAGGTTCTGTCTGGATTATAGAGGGCTAAATTATGTGGCAAAGACTGATGCTCATCCCATCCCTCAGGCTGATGAGCTCCTTGACAGGTTAGGGCCTGCCCAGTACTAAAGTGCCTTTGATCTTACATCAGGGTACTGACAGATCGCCCTAACAGAAGATGCCAAAGAGAGGTCAGCCTTTTCCACTTCAGAGGACCACTACTAATTTCGTGTGATGCCCCTTGGACTCAAGAATGCCCCTGCTACCTTCCAGAGGTTGGTGAACCAGTGACTTGCTGGTATGGAGGCCATCCTCAGCTGACTATCTGGATGACATAGCTATTTTCAGTAGAAGTTGGAAGGACCACCCTTTTCACCTCCAGGAAGTGATTGAGGCTTTGCAAGAGGCAGGCTTGACTATCAAAGCCAGTAAGTGCCAGATAGGGCTGGGGTCTAGTCTAGGGACACCTGGTCGGCAGGAGTACGGTGTAGCTCCTCCAGGCCAAGATAGAGACTTTCCCAGACTGAGGTCTGAGGTCAGAGCATTCTTGGGCCTCACTGAGTATTACAGGAGGTGAGTCAAGGGATATGGCACCATTATTGCCCCCTTGACAGAGCTGACTTCTAAGTAGCAGCCCAGAAATGTGATTTGGACAGAGGCATGCCAAACTGCATTGGACTCCTAGAAGCATGCGATATGCACAGCCCCTGTGCTCAAGGTCCCTGGCTTCTCCAAGGAGTTTATCATTCAATCATATGCCTCAGAACATGGCATAGGGGCAATGTTATCACAGCTAAATGAAGAGGGCCTTCACCAACCTGTAGCTTCATCGCCTGGAGGCTACTCCCCAGAGAACGATGGTGGAGTCCTATAGAGAAGCTTTTGCTGTGGTCTAGGCACTGAAGAAGTTGAGGCCATACCTGTTTGGCACTCACTTTCTGATTCAGACTGACCACAGGCCCCTCAGGTGGCTTATGCAAATAAGGGTTGAGTATCCAAAATTTTTGAGGTGGTCAAGGTAAGGTCAGGGTATGGACTTCAGGTTGGAACAAAGAACAGGGGTAGACCACGGCAATGTTGACTGTCTAGCCAGGTTTTTCCCCCTTAGTGATAAGAACTCCCTGGAGGTTGGGTAGATCTCTCCACTTTCAGGTGGGGACACGTGCTAGACCTGTCATCCTTAGCATAGTCTTCCCCCCACTTTTTGCCAGTTTACCTCCACTTTTTGCTGCATCTTTTTGTTGGCCTTAGGACTCTGAGCACTTTATCACTGCTAACCAGTGCTAAAGTGCATGTGCTTCTTCCCTAAACAAGAGCAGAGAAATGTTCACTTTTTAAAAGTGGCATTTCTAAAATAGTGACGTTAAATCCAACTTTACCACTAAAGAGGATTTCTCATTACTATTGCAAAGATATGAAACATGATGTAGCTACTCTTTTCTAATCAGGAATTACAGCTTAAGAGTGTTTTAAGGAATTCCCAATACTAGCTTATGAGAGGAGTAGGCCTCACAGTAGTGAAAAATGAATTTAGCTGTTTGTCACTACCAGGACATGTAAAACTTAACAGTACATGTCCTACCTTTTAGTTACACAGCACCCTGCTCATAGGGCTACCTAGGGCTGACCGTGGGGTGCCTTATGTGTAATAAAAGGGGAGTTTAAAGCTTGGCAATTGGTTTTAAATAACAAGTCAAAGTAGCAGTAAACTGCACACACAGGCGTTGCAATGGCAGTCCTAGACAGGTTTGAAAGGTTACTTGTGTGGATGGCACAATCAGTGCTGCAGGCCTATTAGTAGCATTTAGATTACAGGCCCTGAGTACATGATTTACCACTTTACAAGGGACTCACAGGTAAACTAAATATGCCAATCAAGTATACACCAATGTCACTATGTTTAGGGGAGAAGTACATGCACTTTACCACTGGTTAGAAATGGTAAAACTCTTAAAGTCGGAAGACCAATAAAAAGATTCAACAAAAAGTGGAGGTAAGCAGGCAAAAAGTTGAGGGAAGACAACCCTAAGGATGACAGGTCTAACAGTGCCATAATCCGGATTCCAGTATTTTAAACTAAACCACACATTTAAATTTGGGAACTGTTTGTAAAGTCCAGTGATGTCACCATTTGATCCACACCAATAGAAAACATAAAAACCTTACAAATATTCTGCAAGTATTTGCAGGATTTGTTATGCATACAATTGTGTGTCATTTATATCTTGCATATTATTTGAGTGAGTGCATGAATTTTATATAATCATGATGATTCAAAAAGAAAAAAGGGCACAGGTAATGTCTCACTGTAAAATAATCGAACCAACTAAGGTTTTATAAGCTACTAAATCTGTATGTTGCAGTCAGCATGGAACGCCTAACTGAAAGAAAAGCCAATCCATTTTCAAACTTTCTCCAATCAGAAATCTGCATCCATGGTTTACTCCATGCAACAGGGGAGCCTTGTGAAGAGGAGGACCATGACATATGGTTTAAATGCATAGACTAACTTAGACTGTGGTTGTTTGTACATGTATTTTTTGTACCTTTTATTTTGTAAAGGGTTGGCTCTATCCTGGTCTTTCTTTTTAATTTAAAATACTTACTGCTCTCCCCTTCCTGTCCCACTTCTCCACACTCCACAGGCCTTGCAGCCTTTAGTTTTGGCTTATTCTTTCATCTTCCCCTTAAACCTTCCTGGGTTTTGCATATTGAATTTTCCCTTTTCACTTCCTCCTTTGCCCACTGGTACAATAACACTCTTTACCAGCCTTCTGAGAAAAAATAGTGTAATACCATTATAAATAGGCTAGGAGAGTCGTTCTGCTTCCACCTCATTGTTGTTGAATGGTTTTACGGCTTCTTTAAAAAGCAAATGTTTTTTAACTACCCCCTCCAGCCGCACCACCTATTGCCACACAGAGTGAAAATCTGACATCCTTACAGAAGCAAAAACAATATTTCCTGAACATGCTGTAAAGATGCGTATACGGGAAACTGTCCCATTATATACACGAGTGAGTATCTGTGTAACCAACTGATGAAATGCAACACTTAAGTTACTTTATTTTAAATATGGAGTCATTCTATGACATATAATTACCAGACTTTTCATGAGAATTAGAAGTAGTTTTTACTTTAGCCTCTTCAGTCCCAAATGAAGAATTTTCAGTTTAAAATTATACAAAATTTTATTATGAGTCACATTGGATAAGTAATCTAAAATTCCTCCAAAAATCAGGATTATCCAGCATATAAAAATTTAAATAATTTTAGAGAAGTTCATGATTATTCATTCATGATTGGAAACCGCCTAGTTCTTTCATAATGTCCCAAATCAAACTAAAGTTCAAAATATTTTAAATGTACAGCAGCAAAACGATTCCAGTTAACAAAAATTAATTGACAGTGGGGTAATCAGATTGCAATGTGAATTAACAAATAAAGAAATTAACATTAGCACTGGCTTACTTCTTAGTACCCGTATTTTTACATTTATTCTGGCAAACATAAAGCAGTCCTTTTTTGAGACACAAAATAAAATAAAGGTAATGTTTAGGTCTAAAAAACAAAATACTACAACAGTAAGAGAAGTATGAAAGGAAAGAAATTACAAAAAACTGATTCTTTAAAAATTGATACTTTTGTTTGTCCAAGCCAAGATCAAAGTATGGGCAAGTTTTTATGCAAATTAAATCCCCATTGGTTCCTCTTTATTCCCCTCAAATGAGCTACTGTATGGAGCATGATAATTCACTTCATATCCTGGAAGTCTAGTTACGAACTTCCAATTCCGGGTGCTGTAATGAGAAAGAAAAGTACAATTATAAACTGTATTGCATGTTCACTATGCCTTCATTTACCTAGGTAAATAGTCTAAAACAATTCCACTACACAACAGCTTATAAGAAAGAGCTGCATCAATCCTCCAATTTAAAGGTGAATACGGACATACAGTTTAAAATTTCATAGTGTGAATACTGTCAAGAGGAAAGGCAAAAATTGAGAAAAGTAGAAATGGTCGGAGGAAAATTAAAACAAGGAATCAGATAAAAAAAGGTAAGCAAAAATCAGAAGGTGACGAAGGAAATTGAAGTCAGAGAAAAAAAAACCTAAGAGAAATTAATTTGATGAAAAGACAAGAGAAGAAAAGAAAAAGAAAATACCAAGAGAAATTAGTACAAAAACAAACTCTTGACAACATGAGCTATAAAAGGAGAGGAGTATAGGAAAATTATTTCTAGGGCAGAAAAGTAAATGAGAAAGTAGTTACTCGGAAGGAATGCCTAATATTAAATTGAGAATGACAATGGAAAGAAAGATGAAGCACATATAGGTGGTAGAAAAGGGATTAAGGGGGAATGACTGGGTGATTGGAAGGGGATAAAGAAACACTGGAGGATAACAAAATGTGACAAGCGGGAAAGTAGTATCAGATAGGAAACCTTTAAGAGTTAAAGACACGTGAATGGAGGAGGGAGGACTGAAGAAATGAGGCAGAGAAATAAGTGTCATCAGTTTATCAATTATTTAAATGTCTCCCTCTACAGGGGCTTAGGAGAAAATGATAATGACTTAAACTTCTACATACATAGTCCTTTGACATAGGTTTAATAGGGTAAATTAAGAATGCAGTTTTGAAGCATAAAAAACTATACTACGGTCTTGAAATTAACTACAAGGGCTATATACTAGCTAGGGCTACAGTTTCTATTGGACCTAGGGCTTAGGGTTTGAGTTCCGATTGGTTCCTAGTGCTAGGGTTTCAATTGGACTGAGGGCTTAGGTTTTGAGATCTGATTGGCTAACAGGGCTAGGGCTGTGATTGGTTGATAGGGCCAGGTCTCCCATTGGCTCTAGGATTTAGGGCTAGGGTTCTGATTGGTTATGGTAAGGGCTAGGGTTCCCATTGGCCAAAGGTCACCTGACCTAGGGCTATTTGACTTTAGGGCTTAGTGTGTCGAGGGTAAGGAGGGAGAGGACAAGGGCAGTTGCGTGTCTGGGACTGTTCGGGCTTAGGGCCAGAGATGCTGGCCTATTTTCCATTCATCAGCCACCATGTTAACTCATCCACATACACAAACATATTAACACACTCTGAGTGAATGCACAATACTCACTTACAACAAACAAACCCTATCCACACTTCAGTGTCTCAACAACCATTACAAAACCTTGAAAGTCACACCTATATACACTTCTACCGCAACTGCCACACAATGGCACCTTCACTCTCACACAAAACACCACTCTATCCTATACTACCATCAAATCTACACATCACCAACACAACACAAACCCACATTATACATAACCTTAATCCCTTCAAACACACACTTCCTGTTCTTACAAAACACCAGCTCTACCTTCTACTTACTCCTAACAGACCCCTTTGCATCACCACCAGCCCTAAACTCAACCCTCCCTCATATCATCCACCCCTCCTCCTCTTTCTATCAAAAACAGACAACCAAACAATCTTTACACTCCACTGCTCTTCCTGCTACCAAATCTAACACAAACAATCATAATATTTGTCATTCTCCTCTCACACACTACATATGCTTTTCTCCAGCGCACACACCACCCCCTTTACAACTCAACTTCCACTCACCAACAGTACTTTACATTCAAATCATCCACTGGAATTCACTACATCAATATCTCATCTCACTACTCCACAAAACCAAAACATAGCACACACCAGCACATCAAAATATCACAGACACACACGCAATTTCATACAATATTAATAATAATAAATAATAATAGTTCATTTGTAGTTCGCCTGACTACCCCAAAAGGTGTGTCCCCGCGCTAGAAGTATATCAGCAGAAGGAGACTGCTGGGCTAATGTTTGTACAGCCAGGTTTTCAGTCCTCTGCGGAAGGTAGGTCCAGATTTCTCTGTGCGAAGCCATAGAGAAAGTGTATTCCAATTCTTGCCAAAAGATCGGGCGCCCATCCTAGCTTTTCTTATCCTGGGGACCTTGAGCAGGTATGCTCCTGTCGATCTTAGCTGGCGGCTGGGATTGTATGGAGTGAGAAAGTCATGTAAGTAGCTGGGGCCTTTCCCTTGTAGGCAATTATGACAGAAGCACATGGCTTTAAAGATGACTCTTTTCTCGATAGGCAGCCAGTGTAGGGAGTCTAGAGCTTTTGTCGTGGGAGCATGGCTAGGAAGATTAAGAACAAGGCGCGCCGCTGCTTTTTGAATGCGTTGGAGGCGCATCATGCAGTCTTTTGGCGCCCCTAGATAAAGGGCGTTTCCGTAATCGAGTTGTGAGGTCACCAGAGTGTGAACTAAGGTTTTCCTAGCTGATACAGGGAGGAAGTCAAGGGTTTTTTTCAGCATCTTCAAGGTGCTGAAACATCTCCCTGCCACTTTCCTGGTTTGGGACTCAAAAGAGAGTTTGGGGTCGAGCCATACTCCTAGGTTTTTAAACTCGGTTTTGGGCTCCGGGATAGACCCCAGTGTTTGAGGCCACCAGGCTGTATCCCAGATGGAAGGTGATTTCCCAACGATCATGATCTCCGTCTTACTACCATTCAATTTAAGACAGTTGTTGGACATCCAGGAGGCCAGATCATTGAGACATGAGGAGAATTGTAGTGCAGATTCGCCAGAATCTTGTGCCAGGGTCACCACAAGCTGAGTGTTGTCAGCATACAACACCATGGAGATCTTGTAGTTGTCCATAATCTTGGCCAGCGGTCCAATGTATAGATTAAAAAGGGTGGGACTCAGAATAGATCCCTGTGGGACCCCTTGGCGGAGTGGTAGGGATTTGGAGCGATGGGGGTTTTGTACAATTTGGAAACTGCAGTCTTCCAGGAAGGACCGCATCCACTGTAGCGCTACCCCATTCAGACCACACACCTTTAAGCGTTGGATGAGGAGCTTGTGGGATACCATGTCGAGGGCGGCACTTAGGTCCAGCAGGACCAAGGCCACCGTCTGACCAGCATCCGCTCTCCTCCGTAGGGTCTCTGTTGCGAAGAGGAGAGCGGATTCGGTAGAAAAGGATGCTCTAAAGCCAGACTGCGTCGGATGAAGGAGGTTGTATGTGCTGATATGCTCAACCAATAGCTTGTTCACAACCTTTTCAGTGAGTTTAGATATGTAGGGGAGCAAGGAGATGGGACGTAGGTTCTCCAATAGCTCAGGGTTGGCTGAGGGCTTTTTCTTTAGAGGTATAACAATCGCGTTATGTATTTTGGGTATTATAAGTTCAATGCCCTCCTTTAATCTGTTCGGGACCGCTGGGTCATCTGGGGAGCCCGATTTGATTTGTAGAGCCATTTCCTTGAGCACCAGTACGGGTGGGGTGAGGAACTCGCACAAGGGTGTCGAGCAGATCTCATTAAGTTCCTCATTAGGATCACTGAGGCAGTTGCGGGCTTCCTTAGGGAAGGAGTCATATATAGTGGACACTTTTTGGAGAAAGTAGTCTGCAATTACGTCGCAACGCTCTTCAGAGCTGCTAGGTGTCGCGAGTGTTCTCTCTAGGGACGAGAGCTCTTTCAGCATGGCATACATTTCCTTAGAGGAGTTCTCAGCCATGTTGATTCTCTCTTTATAGTACATGGAACGCCTCTTTTTGAGGAGGGAGTGGTATGTGTTCTGTGCTGCTTTGTAAGCTTCTTTCGAATCTTTGGAGAAAGCTATCCTTCATTTTCGTTCTAGGCGCTTACATCCCTGTTTGGCTATTCTGAGCTCATCGTTAAACCAGGGTGCCGATTTAGACCCACGCTTAGGGGTCTTCGTGGTCCAGGGGGCTGCTTCGTCAAGTGCCTCTGTTATCCACTTATTTATTGACATGTTCGCTAGATTGACATCGTTGTTCAGCAGAGGTGGAGTTTTTTGAAGCGCCTTGGAAAAACTCTCATGGTTGAACTTGGACCAGTTTCTGCGTGGGCGGGTCGGATCAATGTTTTCCACAGGGGGTTGTTTAGGTGGAGGTATGCAAAATTCTATGAGGTGGTGATCAGACCACGGGACAGGACTAGGTTGTTCCACCACCAGCCCCGGGTGATTAGAGAAAATGGGGTCTAGCAGGTAGCCTGCGCGGTGTGTTGGTGCCAGGGATTTAAGTTCGAGCTGTATGCTGGCAAGTTCTTTGCATAGATATTGTGCCTCAGTTTTGAGGTGGTATTCCATGTGGAGATTAAGATCTCCCAGGACTATGAGATTGTTGTATTTAAGAGCCAGCTGGGTCGCCAGATCCGTAAGATTGACTATGAAGTCATTAAGTGGCTCAGGTGGGCGGTAGATTAAGAGACCATGTGTTGCGGTCTTATTACCTCTTCTTAGGCTAAAAAAAGCTGCCTCTGAGTTACCAATTTGCACTTTTTCGAGCGTGCAGTTGAGGGATAGGTGAAAAATTATAGCTATTCCACCTCCACGTTTTTTTGTACGGTCTTGTCTGAGCATACCATAGTTGTTAGGGAGTGCTTCAAGTATGTCGGGGGCTGAGTCTTCGCTGAGCCAGGTTTCTGTGAGGAACATAGCCTCAGGTTGGTGGTCAGTTAGGTAATCGTGATATTCCGTCATAAAATAGAAACAAACACCCACTCCCCCCTTAGGACTACACAAATAATACAGATCCTAAATCATCTTTACTCCCAAATCCATCTTCACTAACACCTGCCACAAACACCCCAACACAACAACACTTCTTCACCCTGTCATCCATTGCACAGAGCCTTAAAACATGACCCACATGCTCTACCACCACCCCTAACCCATACACCCTCAACCATAAACAGACGCAAACAAAATAAACAACATGCCACTCTTCACATCTTCACATCTCCATGGCTATTACACAACAAGGCTACTCCACAAAAACACAGCTCACCAACTCTCAACCCCCATCTCTACCACCTACACATGCAGACCCCAAAAAATACCCTCTAAACCTACTGGGTGAGGATTAACATAGAGACAAACAACATGATGGCTATCTTCATGCAGTTAATACCAACACTAATAATACAACTGCTACAAGTTCAAAGAGTACTGCTCATTCCTTTAGCAAACAAAGTCACACCACCACCTAAACACAATATCTAGACTGCCTACTAATAAATGTTCAATCACTCTCTAAAAACAAGCACCACATCTACGACCTTCTCACTGACACACAACCTGACTTACTCTTCATGACTGAATCATGGTTGGCAGATTGCTCCAGTGTTGCATGAAGCCGTTCCTCCAGGCTATCAAACTATCACGCAAAATCGCATAGGCAAAAGAGGAGGTGGATTAGCTGTTATATTCAAGGAAACAATAAATCTCAACAAAGCTATGACATTTCTATGCAAGGTTGTGAGGCCCTCATGACCTGATGCAATACTATACCAACTACCTCCTGTAATTTCCTCCTTCCTTACAAACCACCACCTAGCAATGCAACATTCCCAGACACGTTCCAGGCACAGTTTTAAACCTTATGACACAGTACTCCAACCTATGCATCCTTGGTGACCTAAACACATGGTTTGACAAACCCAATATGCCCCATCCAAGAACTATCATCACTGGCCTAGACGCACTGAACCTACATCATACCATCCACAAATCCACACACATCGCTGGACATATCCTAGATGTCATTTTCGCAGATTACTCCAATCACATGTTCAGACTACCATCTGGTAGCTTTACAACTCAAAACAGCACAAATCAACATACCTAAGGCCACAATACATGCATTCACTTATCAACCATGGTACAAACTGAATGTTGCATATTTAGAAACACAACTAGCATTTGATATCCTAATACCACTAACAACAACAAAACAGGACCAAAGAAAACCAGCACCTTGCAGGAATCCAGGACTTAAAAAGATAAAACAGCAAATTGCAAAGCTGCAATGCACCTGGCTCAAAACAAATAGTACTCAAGACAAACTTCACCTACACAAACTTAACAGAATATCAAAGTCAACAATCATAAAACCTAAAAAAAATTTGAAAAGGTACTATTCAGACAGAATTCAAAATGCTAAATGTGCAATTACAGAATGTTATAAAATTCTCACAGAATTTCGTAAACCTAAATGCACAGAAGGAACTCATCCCAGAACTCAAAAATTTACTGGCAAATCATCAAACAACCAAAACAGACATAATGAACTCCTAGTACAAAATATACACTACTTCTGATTTAAAAATATATAGATATTCTTTAGGTTTGCTTAACAAATGTATATATTACTTATGGTTAAAATATATATATTTATGCATTATTTCATGCTTAACGTGTATATAGGTCACTACACAGTTTTCATATAATTTATTTAATTAGATGCGTATGGGTCTCTGTTTATTTTTATTTATCTATCACAATATGTAAATATGTTCAAAACAATTGTATCTATAAGTGCTTCACTATTAAAATATTGAGGAAAACATACAAATACAATTTTAAAGAAAATAAAAAACAAAAGAAGCTTATAAAAATACA
The DNA here is from genome assembly GCA_963921515.1 of Calotriton arnoldi. NCBI lineage: Eukaryota > Metazoa > Chordata > Amphibia > Caudata > Salamandridae > Calotriton > Calotriton arnoldi. The sequence goes on from CAWUFW010003779.1 coordinate 1,071,633, forward strand.
CAAATAAATGACCTTTTATGTACAGCAACATCTGAAAGTTTGAATTTTTAACTATCTATCCATACATGCACATATGGAACTTTATGCAATACAATTCTATACCTCTTTATTATCTCCTTATACATGTATACCCTTTCTGTGTAGCTATAAATCTATATATTTATTACTTTTCTCCTTCTGTAGAAAGAAACAAAAAAAGGTTTTCAACTCCCTCCAATGTACTACTTCATGTCTCATCCTATACCTCTCTCTATATATCCTCTACCTCCACTCCCTGACTCATCTCAAATCTCATTCTTCTACTGTCATCTCCTATATAACTCTTTCTAGACTTTTCCCTCCTCTATCCCTCCTTGACTCACCCAAACCTCATTTTACTACTATGATCTTCAAAATGACACTTTCTAGACTTTTCCCTCCTCTATCCCTCGTTTGACTCGTCCCAAACCTCATCTGAACAATATGAACTCTCAAATAACACTATCTAGACTCTTCCCTCCTCTATCCCTCCTTTATCCTATTTAATCAAACTAACAGACTCCCATGTCCACCACTCAAATTGACAACTTATATTTCCCTGTACTATTCCATCACTAATCTTTTGGGTTCTGGAGTAGCACCAAAAAGCGATTCAACGCCTCATCGGGGTAGTAAGCGCTACAAAAATACAATTACAAACTTTTTATTGAGTGCAAGATTACTGCCTTTTCTAGTTCTGTTTCCTATTTACCAGCATTGAGTAATGATGGTTGCCAAAAATGTATTTAATGTCCATCCCAAATCCAACCAATATTTAGGATTTTATAATATGCAGTAGTAGGGGTCACAACCAGTACCTTCAATGGTACTTACATCTAAATGTCAGGACCCTTGAGTCAGAGCTGTCCTTTTGAACAATTTTGGCACTCAGACCTACTAAAAAGAAGGTCACCATGTCAACTGCATTGAGTCATCATGCTGCCAAGGCCACTATGATTTGTCATTGTCTCTACTGACCATCAAGGCAATTTTTGCTGGTCTTTTCCTGCTTCACTTTGTTAAATAGCAACTGGGATGCAGCGAGGTCTCACCAAGTAATCATCAAACAACCATTTTAGATAAGTTGAATAGCTGCAGTACCCCATTTCATTCTGACTGGTTTGAAAGGCATCAGCTATACATTTAGACATACAACTCTTTTCACAATCTGTCTCACTTCAGCTGCATCATGCTTCAGCCTCCATCAACACAAGTAAAAATGTAGGCGCCTAACTCCCTGAATAATAAGCACATTTACCAAATCACCACATAATATATTACAGAGGTGGCAGACTTGGCATAAAAGTAGAACTTTAATGAAGGAAATGCCTTTTGCTTGGTTTGGTAAATTTACTTAGTAGCTTTTGAAATTAACATTTATAAAAATGTTTTTAGCAGCTAATAGATAAATATATCTAGTCTGTTAGTCAAAGAAGTCTGCAAACCTAGGTTTGCTGACCTTTTGTGGACCCAAATTAAAAAAGAAAATCCCCTCCGCCATTTTGGGTCTGCTCATATGAAGCTGTCTGCTTGGCTACAAAATCTGACTGGAGAACAATGCTGACCCTCTCTCTCAAAGGCCCCAAAGGGAACAAGTCAAAATTGGAAAAGAAAAGTAGTAACTTTTTCCATGGGGTTTGTGGACCTAATGCATGATTCAAGGACCCAAGTTAGCAAACCCACACACTGTCTTGAACTCTTGCTAGATACTCCGTTAGGTTCGTGGACCGACCACCAACCCTTGGGAGGGCCAACAAACACCCATAAAACTGTATGGGTTTGCAAACTCAAACCAGGGGTCCACAAATAGAAAAAAGGTGACAAGTCTCAGCTTCACTGTTCAAAAGCAGTGGCCAGCAGGGATTAGCTGCATCTAGAGGGTTAGGGGCAGGATTGGGCGGAAGGTCCGGCCAAAGTATGTGCACGGCCGAAGGCAATTCACAGCTGGGCTTCACAACAGAGGAAGGGTTCAGAGAAAAGCCTGGTACACCAAATGCAATGCATATGAGCACCCAATATTTCTAAAAGTAAGTAACAACGCCGAAAAGCACAAGATAATTTAATACCAACAAATACCCAAATCAATAAATAATACAATAAACTTAAGTCTTCTCTTTCATAGTGTTTAGGGTAATATGAGCTCATCTGTCAGATTAGTTAGTAAATTTGAAATTGTATCTTTTACAACTAGGGCAAGGTCATTAGCACTGCATTTGGTGTGCAAGTTATGATTTGCATGGCTTGATTTGATTACTATGATGGCTATGATTTGTGAGCAATGGATTGTGGAGCTAACCATAACTTGTAAAATCTCAGGTTTTTTTAATTTATTTTTTTATTCACAACCATAAGTGTACTTTAACTATTAGTGAATTTCTGGGTGGTTTTAAACATATATTAAGGTATTAAATCCAAGTCGAACCATAACTTCCTTTTAATCTTGTTTTTCCACTGAATACATATGCATATACTTTTCTACATAAAGTCAACGTAAAGCCTAATATTAATTCAATTAACTGGTGGAGCACTGCCAATGGGGCACGTAAAAGAACTTTCACCAGCAGACGTTAAGACTTTTTTCTGCATTCTTGCAATTACCCTAACTTTCATGCCCAGCTTCTTCCCATGCTCTCCCCTTGCTTTCCCAGTGCACTAAATACCACACATCCTAATGTTTTGCAATAACAAAGATACAATACTCTTTTGGATAATTAGGCACTCACAGAAGACATCTACTAATAAAATAATGTGCTACCTGATAATATTACCCACTAAATTATCTTCAATGAACTCAAGAAGTTTGCATCAGCTGCAAAGTAACTCTCAAAGAGGACTAATGAGCAAGCAACAACCTACATCTAGGTGGTTGTAATAGTTAGCACTGGCATGTAGAATACTGTCCAAGGGTGATATGAACTAGTCCCAAGGAGACCTCAAGGACGCATACTGGGCAGCAGAGCTTGTATTTGTCAGCAGGACTTTTTAGTCATTTTAACAATGTAGAGGAATTTAAAATGTAGTTTCAATTGGTGCGTAGAAAGGCAGAAACATTTGAAACACCTAAAAGATTTAACTCACTTTAAATTTCGAAATGACTTTAATGACAGTGTGAAAAATCTAAACTGGAGCTTGGAGAGGGACATGCTTCTAAGAGGCACTTAGGAGGGTTGGTGGGATGAAAGGAAGGTAGGAATTTGGAGAAAAGGAGAAAAGGAAATTAGGGCAGACATTACCAGCAACCCTTGAAAAGAGTAGGAATTGAGGGTTGGAAGAGGCAAGGCTTGAAGTGAGGGACATTACACAGTCAATGAGAAAGGGCAGGTAAGGGCGAATGGAGAGAGAGCAGAAGCATAGATACATGTGAAGTTAATGCACTGCCTCTCTTTTCTGTAGTACCAGCTTGTTGCACCTCAGTTCCTAATGCTAGGGAAGTATTGGTAATTCTCAGAAGGATACACGTTGTTGTCTGGAGAAAACAAGCATTTCTTCGCAGTGCCCAATGAGCTCTGCTGTATACTCAAATATGCTAAAAAAATAACTTAGTGGGCCTTCTTAACACCAACACAGCTACTCGGAACGCAGGTTATATTGTTGGCCAATATTAGTAGGAATTTAAGACTATGAGGGTAAATTCTAATCCAGTGAGCAATTCACCACACAGCTGGAAGAGCAGAGGTTCTGCTTCATTCAACCCCATGTCAGCACACTGCCATATTTTTAGTTCACCAATGCTATGGAGTAGTGTTTATGACACAAGTGCTTCCACACAAGTGCTTCCACCTATAGAAAGCTGTTGTCATAATTGAAATGCTGGGAGTGACACTAGGTTATGGTGGTGAGCTCTGTATTTTTGTTTTACAGAAAGAAAGCCCCAAAGTGGGGGCTTGTTTCTATGAATAAAAAAATAAAGGTCCCCATCTGCCATGCTTCACCAGTTGCTCCTAGGCAGAAAAGATAACAGTAAGAAGGCCTGCCCTAAATAGGTCGTCCCTTTCCTTGTTCGTTAGCCGGTGACTCTGAGGCACACAGACTGTCAGCTAAGCTCAGTCATCAGAATCTCACCTCTAAATGAGGTGGTAACTATAGATTTCAGAGAGTGTGAAGTCTTCTGATTTATGGTGGGGCTCCAGCCCCAACAAACACTAAATGAGGAACTATGTGTCATTGCTAAAACAGTTCACGTGTGTGCCTGCTGTCTGACATTTGGGCCAGTCAACTGTGAGCCTGTAACATAAGATGATGAGGAATAAACGTAGTCTATTGTGTATTGGTCGGCGCACATAGGATGGTAATTTCCAAGCTTATGAAGGGGTCACATGGACATGTGAAGCAGAATGTAGCTACATGAAACTGTAGTAAATCACAATTTTTTGTGAAAATGACAATTGATAAAGACAGAAAGAATTAAGGAATTCAACTATAATTGAAAATCGTATTTCATGACCAGAGGCATTGTTTTTTAAAAAAAGATGAGTAAACTTTTCAGGGCAAAATGACAGATTTTCTGAAATTAATTTACTACAAATAAAAAGTTATTAGGTGAGGACAAACAATTGGAATATATAAAGAAGATTACACACTGGTGTTCAGGGTACTGACAGATCGCCCTAACAGAAGATGCCAAGGAGAGGTCAGCCTTTTCCACTTCAGAGGACCACTACTAATTTCGTGTGATGCCCCTTGGAATCAAGAATGCCCCTGCTACCTTCCAGAGGTTGGTGAACCAGTGACTTGCTGGTATGGAGGCCATCCTCAGCTGACTATCTGGATGACATAGCTATTTTCAGTAGAAGTTGGAAGGACCACCCTTTTCACCTCCAGGAAGTGATTGAGGCTTTGCAAGAGGCAGGCTTGACTATCAAAGCCAGTAAGTGCCAGATAGGGCTGGGGTCTAGTCTAGGGACACCTGGTCGGCAGGAGTACGGTGTAGCTCCTCCAGGCCAAGATAGAGACTTTCCCAGACTGAGGTCTGAGGTCAGAGCATTCTTGGGCCTCACTGAGTATTACAGGAGGTGAGTCAAGGGATATGGCACCATTATTGCCCCCTTGACAGAGCTGACTTCTAAGAAGCAGCCCAGAAATGTGATTTGGACAGAGGCATGCCAAACTGCATTGGACTCCTAGAAGCATGCGATATGCACAGCCCCTGTGCTCAAAGTCCCTGGCTTCTCCAAGGAGTTTATCATTCAATCATATGCCTCAGAACATGGCATAGGGGCAATGTTATCACAGCTAAATGAAGAGGGCCTTCACCAACCTGTAGCCTTCATCGCCTGGAGGCTACTCCCCAGAGAACGATGGTGGAGTCCTATAGAGAGAGAAGCTTTTGCTGTGGTCTAGGCACTGAAGAAGTTGAGGCCATACCTGTTTGGCACTCACTTTCTGATTCAGACTGACCACAGGCCCCTCAGGTGGCTTATGCAAATAAGGGTTGAGTATCCAAAATTTTTGAGTTGGTCAAGGTAAGGTCAGGGTATGGACTTCAGGTTGGAACAAAGAACAGGGGTAGACCACGGCAATGTTGACTGTCTAGCCAGGTTTTTCCCCCTTAGTGATAAGAACTCCCTGGAGGTGGGGTAGATCTCTCCACTTTCAGGTGGGGACACGTGCTAGACCTGTCATCCTTAGCATAGTCTTCCCCCCACTTTTTGCCAGTTTACCTCCACTTTTTGCTGCATCTTTTTTGTTGGCCTTAGGACTCTGAGCACTTTATCACTGCTAACCAGTGCTAAAGTGCATGTGCTTCTTCCCTAAACAAGAGCAGAGAAATGTTCACTTTTAAAAGTGGCATTTCTAAAATAGTGACGTTAAATCCAACTTTACCACTAAAGAGGATTTCTCATTACTATTGCAAAGATATGAAACATGATGTAGCTACTCTTTTCTAATCAGGAATTACAGCTTAAGAGTGTTTTAAGGAATTCCCAATACTAGCTTATGAGAGGAGTAGGCCTCACAGTAGTGAAAAATGAATTTAGCTGTTTGTCACTACCAGGACATGTAAAACTTAACAGTACATGTCCTACCTTTTAGTTACACAGCACCCTGCTCATAGGGCTACCTAGGGCTGACCGTGGGGTGCCTTATGTGTAATAAAGGGGAGTTTAAAGCTTGGCAATTGGTTTTAAATAACAAGTCAAAGTAGCAGTAAACTGCACACACAGGCGTTGCAATGGCAGTCCTAGACAGGTTTGAAAGGTTACTTGTGTGGATGGCACAATCAGTGCTGCAGGCCTATTAGTAGCATTTAGATTACAGGCCCTGAGTACATGATTTACCACTTTACAAGGGACTCACAGGTAAACTAAATATGCCAATCAAGTATACACCAATGTCACTATGTTTAGGGGAGAAGTACATGCACTTTACCACTGGTTAGAAATGGTAAAACTCTTAAAGTCGGAAGACCAATAAAAAGATACAACAAAAAGTGGAGGTAAGCAGGCAAAAAGTTGAGGGAAGACAACCCTAAGGATGACAGGTCTAACAGTGCCATAATCCGGATTCCAGTATTTTAAACTAAACCACACATTTAAATTTGGGAACTGTTTGTAAAGTCCAGTGATGTCACCATTTGATCCACACCAATAGAAAACATAAAAACCTTACAAATATTCTGCAAGTATTTGCAGGATTTGTTATGCATACAACTGTGTGTCATTTATATCTTGCATATTATTTGAGTGAGTACATGAATTTTATATAATCATGATGATTCAAAAAGAAAAAAGGGCACAGGTAATGTCTCACTGTAAAATAATCGAACCAACTAAGGTTTTATAAGCTACTAAATCTGTATGTTGCAGTCAGCATGGAACGCCTAACTGAAAGAAAAGCCAATCCATTTTCAAACTTTCTCCAATCAGAAATCTGCATCCATGGTTTACTCCATGCAACAGGGGAGCCTTGTGAAGAGGAGGACCATGACATATGGTTTAAATGCATAGACTAACTTAGACTGTGGTTGTTTGTACATGTATTTTTTGTACCTTTTATTTTGTAAAGGGTTGGCTCTATCCTGGTCTTTCTTTTTAATTTAAAATACTTACTGCTCTCCCCTTCCTGTCCCACTTCTCCACACTCCACAGGCCTTGCAGCCTTTAGTTTTGGCTTATTCTTTCATCTTCCCCTTAAACCTTCCTGGGTTTTGCATATTGAATTTTCCCTTTTCACTTCCTCCTTTGCCCACTGGTACAATAACACTCTTTACCAGCCTTCTGAGAAAAAATAGTGTAATACCATTATAAATAGGCTAGGAGAGTCGTTCTGCTTCCACCTCATTGTTGTTGAATGGTTTTACGGCTTCTTTAAAAAGCAAATGTTTTTTAACTACCCCCTCCAGCCGCACCACCTATTGCCACACAGAGTGAAAATCTGACATCCTTACAGAAGCAAAAACAATATTTCCTGAACATGCTGTAAAGATGCTTATACGGGAAACTGTCCCATTATATACACGAGTGAGTATCTGTGTAACCAACTGATGAAATGCAACACTTAAGTTACTTTATTTTAAATATGGAGTCATTCTATGACATATAATTACCAGACTTTTCATGAGAATTAGAAGTAGTTTTTACTTTAGCCTCTTCAGTCCCAAATGAAGAATTTTCAGTTTAAAATTATACAGAATTTTATTATGAGTCACATTGGATAAGTAATCTAAAATTCCTCCAAAAATCAGGATTATCCAGCATATAAAAATTTAAATAATTTTAGAGAAGTTCATGATTATTCATTCATTATTGGAAACCGCCTAGTTCTTTCATAATGTCCCAAATCAAACTAAAGTTCAAAATATTTTAAATGTACAGCAGCAAAACGATTCCAGTTAACAAAAATTAATTGACAGTGGGGTAATCAGATTGCAATGTGAATTAACAAATAAAGAAATTAACATTAGCACTGGCTTACTTCTTAGTACCCGTATTTTTTTACATTTATTCTGGCAAACATAAAGCAGTCCTTTTTTGAGACACAAAATAAAATAAAGGTAATGTTTAGGTCTAAAAAACAAAATACTACAACAGTAAGAGAAGTATGAAAGGAAAGAAATTACAAAAAACTGATTCTTTAAAAATTGATACTTTTGTTTGTCCAAGCCAAGATCAAAGTATGGGCAAGTTTTTATGCAAATTAAATCCCCATTGGTTCCTCTTTATTCCCCTCAAATGAGCTACTGTATGGAGCATGATAATTCACTTCATATCCTGGAAGTCTAGTTACGAACTTCCAATTCCGGGTGCTGTAATGAGAAAGAAAAGTACAATTATAAACTGTATTGCATGTTCACTATGCCTTCATTTACCTAGGTAAATAGTCTAAAACAATTCCACTACACAACAGCTTATAAGAAAGAGCTGCATCAATCCTCCAATTTAAAGGTGAATACGGACATACAGTTTAAAATTTCATAGTGTGAATACTGTCAAGAGGAAAGGCAAAAATTGAGAAAAGTAGAAATGGTCAGAGGAAAATTAAAACAAGGAATCAGATAAAAAAAGGTAAGCAAAAATCAGAAGGTGACGAAGGAAATTGAAGTCAGAGAAAAAAAAACCTAAGAGAAATTAATTTGATGAAAAGACAAGAGAAGAAAAGAAAAAGAAAATACCAAGAGAAATTAGTACAAAAACAAACTCTTGACAACATGAGCTATAAAAGGAGAGGAGTATAGGAAAATTATTTCTAGGGCAGAAAAGTAAATGAGAAAGTAGTTACTCGGAAGGAATGCCTAATATTAAATTGAGAATGACAATGGAAAGAAAGATGAAGCACATATAGGTGGTAGAAAAGGGATTAAGGGGGGAATGACTGGGTGATTGGAAGGGGATAAAGAAACACTGGAGGATAACAAAATGTGACAAGCGGGAAAGTAGTATCAGATAGGAAAACTTTAAGAGTTAAAGACACGTGAATGGAGGAGGGGAGGACTGAAGAAATGAGGCAGAGAAATAAGTGTCATCAGTTTATCAATTATTTAAATGTCTCCCTCTACAGGGGCTTAGGAGAAAATGATAATGACTTAAACTTCTACATACATAGTCCTTTGACATAGGTTTAATAGGGTAAATTAAGAATGCAGTTTTGAAGCATAAAAAAACTATACTACGGTCTTGAAATTAACTACAAGGGCTATATACTGCTAGGGCTACAGTTTCTATTGGACCTAGGGCTTAGGGTTTGAGTTCCGATTGGTTCCTAGTGCTAGGGTTTCAATTGGACTGAGGGCTTAGGTTTTGAGATCTGATTGGCTAACAGGGCTAGGGCTGTGATTGGTTGATAGGGCCAGGTCTCCCATTGGCTCTAGGATTTAGGGCTAGGGTTCTGATTGGTTATGGTAAGGGCTAGGGTTCCCATTGGCCAAAGGTCACCTGACCTAGGGCTATTTGACTTTAGGGCTTAGTGTGTCGAGGGTAAGGAGGGAGAGGACAAGGGCAGTTGCGTGTCTGGGACTGTTCGGGCCTAGGGCCAGAGATGCTGGCCTATTTTCCATTCATCAGCCACCATGTTAACTCATCCACATACACAAACATATTAACACACTCTGAGTGAATGCACAATACTCACTTACAACAAACAAACCCTATCCACACTTCAGTGTCTCAACAACCATTACAAAACCTTGAAAGTCACACCTATATACACTTCTACCGCAACTGCCACACAATGGCACCTTCACTCTCACACAAAACACCACTCTATCCTATACTACCATCAAATCTACACATCACCAACACAACACAAACCCACATTATACATAACCTTAATCCCTTCAAACACACACTTCCTGTTCTTACAAAACACCAGCTCTACCTTCTACTTACTCCTAACAGACCCCTTTGCATCACCACCAGCCCTAAACTCAACCCTCCCTCATATCATCCACACCTCCTCCTCTTTCTATCAAAAACAGACAACCAAACAATCTTTACACTCCACTGCTCTTCCTGCTACCAAATCTAACACAAACAATCATAATATTTGTCATTCTCCTCTCACACACTACATATGCTTTTCTCCAGCGCACACACCACCCCCTTTACAACTCAACTTCCACTCACCAACAGTACTTTACATTCAAATCATCCACTGGAATTCACTACATCAATATCTCATCTCACTACTCCACAAAACCAAAATATAGCACACACCAGCACATCAAAATATCACAGACACACACGCAATTTCATACAATATTAATAATAATAAATAATAATAGTTCATTTGTAGTTCGCCTGACTACCCCAAAAGGTGTGTCCCCGTGCTAGAAGCATATCAGCAGAAGGAGACTGCTGGGCTAATGTTTGTACAGCCAGGTTTTCAGTCCTCTGCGGAAGGTAGGTCCAGATTTCTCTGTGCGAAGCCATAGAGGAAGTGTATTCCAATTCTTGCCAAAAGATCGGGCGCCCATCCTAGCTTTTCTAATCCTGGGGACCTTGAGCAAGTATGCTCCTGTCGATCTAAGCTGGCGGCTGGGATTGTACGGAGTGAGAAAGTCATGTAAGTAGCTGGGGCCTTTCCCTTGTAGGCAATTATGACAGAAGCACATGGCTTTAAAGATGACTCTTTTCTCGATAGGCAGCCAGTGTAGGGAGTCTAGAGCTTTTGTCGTGGGAGCATGGCTAGGAAGATTAAGAACAAGGCGCGCCGCTGCTTTTTGAATGCGTTGGAGGCGCATCATGCAGTCTTTTGGCGCCCCTAGATAAAGGGCGTTTCCGTAATCGAGTTGTGAGGTCACCAGAGTGTGAACTAAGGTTTTCCTAGCTGATACAGGGAGGAAGTCAAGGGTTTTTTTCAGCATCTTCAAGGTGCTGAAACATCTCCCTGCCACTTTCCTGGTTTGGGACTCAAAAGAGAGTTTGGGGTCGAGCCATACTCCTAGGTTTTTAAACTCGGTTTTGGGCTCCAGGATAGACCCCAGTGTTTGAGGCCACCAGGCTGTATCCCAGATGGAAGGTGATTTCCCAACGATCATGACCTCCGTCTTACTACCATTCAATTTAAGACAGTTGTTGGACATCCAGGAGGCCAGATCATTGAGACATGAGGAGAATTGTAGTGCAGATTCGCCAGAATCTTGTGCCAGGGTCACCACAAGCTGAGTGTCGTCAGCATACAACACCATGGAGATCTTGTAGTTGTCCATAATCTTGGCCAGCGGTCCAATGTATAGATTAAAAAGGGTGCGACTCAGAATAGATCCCTGTGGGACCCCTTGGCGGAGTGGTAGGGATTTGGAGCGATGGGGGTTTTGTACAATTTGGAAACTGCAGTCTTCCAGGAAGGACCGCATCCACTGTAGCGCTACCCCATTCAGACCACACACCTTTAAGCGTTGGATGAGGAGCTTGTGGGATACCATGTCGAGGGCGGCACTTAGGTCCAGCAGGACCAAGGCCACCGTCTGACCAGCATCCGCTCTCCTCCGTAGGGTCTCTGTTGCGAAGAGGAGAGCGGATTCGGTAGAAAAGGATGCTCTAAAGCCAGACTGCATCGGATGAAGGAGGTTGTATGTGCTGATATGCTCAACCAATAGCTTGTTCACAACCTTTTCAGTGAGTTTAGATATGTAGGGGAGCAAGGAGATGGGACGTAGGTTCTCCAATAGCTCAGGGTTGGCTGAGGGCTTTTTCTTTAGAGGTATAACAATCGCGTTATGTATTTTGGGTATTATAAGTTCAATGCCCTCCTTTAATCTGTTCGGGACCGCTGGGTCATCTGGGGAGCCCGATTTGATTTGTAGAGCCATTTCCTTGAGCACCAGTACGGGTGGGGTGAGGAACTCGCACAAGGGTGTCGAGCAGATCTCATTAAGTTCCTCATTAGGATCACTGAGGCAGTTGCGGGCTTCCTTAGGGAAGGAGTCATATATAGTGGACACTTTTTGGAGAAAGTAGTCTGCAATTACGTCGCAACGCTCTTCAGAGCTGCTAGGTGTCGCGAGTGTTCTCTCTAGGGACGAGAGCTCTTTCAGCATGGCATACATTTCCTTAGAGGAGTTCTCAGCCATGTTGATTCTCTCTTTATAGTACATGGAACGCCTCTTTTTGAGGAGGGAGTGGTATGTGTTCTGTGCTGCTTTGTAAGCTTCTTTCGAATCTTTGGAGAAAGCTATCCTCCATTTTCATTCTAGGCGCTTACATCCCTGTTTGGCTATTCTGAGCTCATCGTTAAACCAGGGTGCCGATTTAGACCCACGCTTAGGGGTCTTCGTGGTCCAGGGGGCTGCTTCGTCATGTGCCTCTGTTATCCACTTATTTATTGACATGTTCGCTAGATTGACATCGTTGTTCAGCAGAGGTGGAGTTTTTTGAAGCGCCTTGGAAAAACTCTCATGGTTTAACTTGGACCAGTTTCTGCGTGGGCGGGTCGGATCAATGTTTTCCACAGGGGGTTGTTTAGGTGGAGGTATGCAAAATTCTATGAGGTGGTGATCAGACCACGGGACAGGACTAGGTTGTTCCACCACCAGCCCCGGGTGATTAGAGAAAATGGGGTCTAGCAGGTGGCCTGCGCGGTGTGTTGGTGCCAGGGATTTAAGTTCGAGCTGTATGCTGGCAAGTTCTTTGCATAGATATTGTGCCTCAGTTTTGAGGTGGTCTTCCATGTGGAGATTAAGATCTCCCAGGACTATGAGATTGTTGTATTTAAGAGCCAGCTGGGTCGCCAGATCCGTAAGATTGACTATGAAGTCATTAAGTGGCTCAGGTGGGCGGTAGATTAAGAGACCATGTGTTGCGGTCTTATTACCTCTTCTTAGGCTAAAAAAAGCTGCCTCTGAGTTACCAATTTGCACTTTTTCGAGCGTGCAGTTGAGGGATAGGTGGAAAATTATAGCTATTCCACCTCCACGTTTTTTTGTACGGTCTTGTCTGAGCATACCATAGTTGTTAGGGAGTGCTTCAAGTAAGTCGGGGGCTGAGTCTTCGCTGAGCCAGGTTTCTGTGAGGAACATAGCCTCAGGTTGGTGGTCAGTTAGGTAATCGTGATATTCAGTCATAAAATAGAAACAAACACCCATTCCCCCCTTAGGACTTCACAAATAATACAGATCCTAAATCATCTTTACTCCCAAATCCATCTTCACTAACACCTGCCACAAACACCCCAACACAACAACACTTCTTCACCCTGTCATCCATTGCACAGAGCCTTAAAACATGACCCACATGCTCTACCACCACCCCTAACCCATACACCCTCAACCATAAACAGACGCAAACAAAATAAACAACATGCCACTCTTCACATCTTCACATCTCCATGGCTATTACACAACAAGGCTACTCCACAAAAACACAGCTCACCAACTCTCAACCCCCATCTCTACCACCTACACATGCAGACCCCAAAAAATACCCTCTAAACCTACTGGGTGAGGATTAACATAGAGACAAACAACATGATGGCTATCTTCATGCAGTTAATACCAACACTAATAATACAACTGCTACAAGTTCAAAGAGTACTGCTCATTCCTTTAGCAAACAAAGTCACACCACCACCTAAACACAATATCTAGACTGCCTACTAATAAATGTTCAATCACTCTCTAAAAACAAGCACCACATCTACGATCTTCTCACTGACACACAACCTGACTTACTCTTCATGACTGAATCATGGTTGGGAGATTGCTCCAGTGTTGCATGAAGCCGTTCCTCCAGGCTATCAAACTATCACGCAAAATCGCATAGGCAAAAGAGGAGGTGGATTAGCTGTTATATTCAAGGAAACAATAAATCTCAACAAAGCTATGACATTTCTATGCAAGGTTGTGAGGCCCTCATGACCTGATGCAATACTATACCAACTACCTCCTGTAATTTCCTCCTTCCTTACAAACCACCACCTAGCAATGCAACATTCCCAGACACGTTCCAGGCACAGTTTTAAACCTTATGACACAGTACTCCAACCTATGCATCCTTGGTGACCTAAACACATGGTTTGACAAACCCAATATGCCCCATACAAGAACTATCATCACTGGCCTAGACGCACTGAACCTACATCATACCATCCACAAATCCACACACATCGCTGGACATATCCTAGATGTCATTTTCATGAGATTACTCCAATCACATGTTCAGACTACCATCTGGTAGCTTTACAACTCAAAACAGCACAAATCAACATACCTAAGGCCACAATACATGCATTCACTTATCAACCATGGTACAAACTGAATGTTGCATATTTAGAAACACAACTAGCATTTGATATCCTAATACCACTAACAACAACAAAACAGGACCAAAGAAAACCAGCACCTTGCAGGAATCCAGGACTTAAAAAGATAAAACAGCAAATTGCAAAGCTGCAATGCACCTGGCTCAAAACAAATAGTACTCAAGACAAACTTCACCTACACAAACTTAACAGAATATAAAAGTCAACAATCATAAAACCTAAAAAAAATTTGAAAAGGTACTATTCAGACAGAATTCAAAATGCTAAATGTGCAAATACAGAATGTTATAAAATTCTCACAGAATTTCGTAAACCTAAATGCACAGAAGGAACTCATCCCAGAACTCAAAAATTTACTGGCAAATCATCAAACAACCAAAACAGACATAATGAACTCCTAGTACAAAATATACACTACTTCTGATTTAAAAATATATAGATATTCTTTAGGTTTGCTTAACAAATGTATATATTACTTATGGTTAAAATATATATATTTATGCATTATTTCATGCTTAACGTGTATATAGGTCACTACACAGTTTTCATATAATTTATTTAATTAGATGCGTATGGGTCTCTGTTTATTTTTATTTATCTATCACAATATGTAAATATGTTCAAAACAATTGTATCTATAAGTGCTTCACTATTAAAATATTGAGGAAAACATACAAATACAATTTTAAAGAAAATAAAAAACAAAAGAAGCTTATAAAAATACACAAATAAATGACCTTTTATGTACAGCAACATCTGAAAGTTTGAATTTTTAACTATCTATCCATACATGCACATATGGAACTTTATGCAATACAATTCTATACCTCTTTATTATCTCCTTATACATGTATACCCTTTCTGTGTAGCTATAAATCTATATATTTATTACTTTTCTCCTTCTGTAGAAAGAAACAAAAAAAGGTTTTCAACTCCCTCCAATGTACTACTTCATGTCTCATCCTATACCTCTCTCTATATATCCTCTACCTCCACTCCCTGACTCATCTCAAATCTCATTCTTCTACTGTCATCTCCTATATAACTCTTTCTAGACTTTTCCCTCCTCTATCCCTCCTTGACTCACCCAAACCTCATTTTACTACTATGATCTTCAAAATGACACTTTCTAGACTTTTCCCTCCTCTATCCCTCGTTTGACTCGTCCCAAACCTCATCTGAACAATATGAACTCTCAAATAACACTATCTAGACTCTTCCCTCCTCTATCCCTCCTTTATCCTATTTAATCAAACTAACAGACTCCCATGTCCACCACTCAAATTGACAACTTATATTTCCCTGTACTATTCCATCACTAATCTTTTGGGGTCTGGAGTAGCACCAAAAAGCGATTCAACGCCTCATCGGGGTAGTAAGCGCTACAAAAATACAATTACAAACTTTTTATTGAGTGCAAGATTACTGCCTTTTCTAGTTCTGTTTCCTATTTACCAGCATTGAGTAATGATGGTTGCCAAAAATGTATTTAATGTCCATCCCAAATCCAACCAATATTTAGGATTTTATAATATGCAGTAGTAGGGGTCACAACCAGTACCTTCAATGGTACTTACATCTAAATGTCAGGGCCCTTGAGTCAGAGCTGTCCTTTTGAACGATTTTGGCACTCAGACCTACTAAAAAGAAGGTCACCATGTCAACTGCATTGAGTCATCATGCTTCCAAGGCCACTATGATTTGTCATTGTCTCTACTGACCATCAAGGCAATTTTTGCTGGTCTTTTCCTGCTTCACTTTGTTAAATAGCAACTGGGATGCAGCGAGGTCTCACCAAGTAATCATCAAACAACCATTTTAGATAGTTGAATAGCTGCAGTACCCCATTTCATTCTGACTGGTTTGAAAGGCATCAGCTACACCTTTAGACATACAACTCTTTTCACAATCTGTCTCACTTCAGCTGCATCATGCTTCAGCCTCCATCAACACAAGTAAAAATGTAGGCGCCTAACTCCCTGAATAATAAGCACATTTACCAAATCACCACATAATATATTACAGAGGTGGCAGACTTGGCATAAAAGTAGAACTTTAATGAAGGAAATGCCTTTTGCTTGGTTTGGTAAATTCACTTAGTAGCTTTTGAAATTAACATTTATAAAAATGTTTTTAGCAGCTAATAGATAAATATATCTAGTCTGTTAGTCAAAAGAAGTCTGCAAACCTAGGTTTGCTGACCTTTTGTGGACCCAAATTAAAAAAGAAAATCCCCTCCGCCATTTTGGGTCTGCTCATATGAAGCTGTCTGCTTGGCTACAAAATCTGACTGGAGAACAATGCTGACCCTCTCTCTCAAAGGCCCCAAAGGGAACAAGTCAAAATTGGAAAAGAAAAGTAGTAACTTTTTCCATGGGGTTTGTGGACCTAATGCATGATTCAAGGACCCAAGTTAGCAAACCCACACACTGTCTTGAACTCTTGCTAGATACTCCGTTAGGTTCGTGGACCGACCACCAACCCTTGGGAGGGCCAACAAACACCCATAAAACTGTATGGGTTTGCAAACTCAAACCAGGGGTCCACAAATAGAAAAAAGGTGACAAGTCTCAGCTTTACTGTTCAAAAGCAGTGGCCAGCAGGGATTAGCTGCATCTAGAGGGTTAGGGGCAGGATTGGGCGGAAGGTCCGGCCAAAGTATGTGCACGGCCGAAGGCAATTCACAGCTGGGCTTCACAACAGAGGAAGGGTTCAGAGAAAAGCCTGGTACACCAAATGCAATGCATATGAGCACCCAATATTTCTAAAAGTAAGTAACAACGCCGAAAAGCACAAGATAATTTAATACCAACAAATACCCAAATCAATAAATAATACAATAAACTTAAGTCTTCTCTTTCATAGTGTTTAGGGTAATATGATCTCATCTGTCAGATTAGTTAGTAAATTTGAAATTGTATCTTTTACAACTAGGGCAAGGTCATTAGCACTGCATTTGGTGTGCAAGTTATGATTTGCATGGCTTGATTTGATTACTATGATGGCTTTGATTTGTGAGCAATGGATTGTGGAGCTAACCATAACTTGTAAAATCTCAGGTTTTTTAAATTTATTTTTTTATTCACAACCATAAGTGTACTTTAACTATTAGTGAATTTCTGGGTGGTTTTAAACATATATTAAGGTATTAAAACCAAGTCTAACCATAACTTCCTTTTAATCTTGTTTTTCCACTGAATACATATGCATATACTTTTCTACATAAAGTCAACGTAAAGCCTAATATTAATTCAATTAACTGGTGGAGCACTGCCAATGGGGCACGTAAAAGAACTTTCACCAGCAGACGTTAAGACTTTTTTCTGCATTCTTGCAATTACCCTAACTTTCATGCCCAGCTTCTTCCCATGCTCTCCCCCTTGCTTTCCCAGTGCACTAAATACCACACATCCTAATGTTTTGCAATAACAAAGATACAATACTCTTTTGGATAATTAGGCACTCACAGAAGACATCTACTAATAAAATAATGTGCTACCTGATAATATTACCCACTAAATTATCTTCAATGAACTCAAGAAGTTTGCATCAGCTGCAAAGTAACTCTCAAAGAGGACTAATGAGCAAGCAACAACCTACATCTAGGTGGTTGTAATAGTTAGCACTGGCATGTAGAATACTGTCCAAGGGTGATATGAACTAGTCCCAAGGAGACCTCAAGGACGCATACTGGGCAGCAGAGCTTGTATTTGTCAGCAGGACTTTTTAGTCATTTTAACAATGTAGAGGAATTTAAAATGTAGTTTCAATTGGTGCGTAGAAAGGCAGAAACATTTGAAACACCTAAAAGATTTAACTCACTTTAAATTTCGAAATGACTTTAATGACAGTGTGAAAAATCTAAACTGGAGCTTGGAGAGGGACATGCTTCTAAGAGGCACTTAGGAGGGTTGGTGGGATGAAAGGAAGGTAGGAATTTGGAGAAAAGGATAAAAGGAAATTAGGGCAGACATTACCAGCAACCCTTGAAAAGAGTAGGAATTGAGGGTTGGAAGAGGCAAGGCTTGAAGTGAGGGACATTACACAGTCAATGAGAAAGGGCAGGTAAGGGCGAATGGAGAGAGAGAAGAAGCATAGATACATGTGAAGTTAATGCACTGCCTCTCTTTTCTGTAGTACCAGCTTGTTGCACCTCAGTTCCTAATGCTAGGGAAGTATTGGTAATTCTCAGAAGGATACACGTTGTTGTCTGGAGAAAACAAGCATTTCTTCGCAGTGCCCAATGAGCTCTGCTGTATACTCAAATATGCAAAAAAATAACTTAGTGGGCCTTCTTAACACCAACACAGCTACTCGGAACGCAGGTTATATTGTTGGCCAATATTAGTAGGAATTTAAGACTATGAGGGTAAATTCTAATCCAGTGAGCAATTCACCACACAGCTGGAAGAGCAGCGGTTCTGCTTCATTCAACCCCATGTCAGCACACTGCCATATTTTTAGTTCACCAATGCTATGGAGTAGTGTTTATGACACAAGTGCTTCCACACAAGTGCTTCCACCTATAGAAAGCTGTTGTCATAATTGAAATGCTGGGAGTGACACTAGGTTATGGTGGTGAGCTCTGTATTTTTGTTTTACAGAAAGAAAGCCCCAAAGTGGGGGCTTGTTTCTATGAATAAAAAAAATAAAGGTCCCCATCTGCCATGCTTCACCAGTTGCTCCTAGGCAGAAAAGATAACAGTAAGAAGGCCTGCCCTAAATAGGTCGTCCCTTTCCTTGTTCGCTAGCCGGTGACTCTGAGGCACACAGACTGTCAGCTAAGCTCAGTCATCAGAATATCACCTCTAAATGAGGTGGTAACTATAGATTTCAGAGAGTGTGAAGTCTTCTGATTTATGGTGGGGCTCCAGCCCCAACAAACACTAAATGAGGAACTATGTGTCATTGCTAAAACAGTTCACGTGTGTGCCTGCTGTCTGACATTTGGGCCAGTCAACTGTGAGCCTGTAACATAAGATGATGAGGAATAAACGTAGTCTATTGTGTATTGGTCGGCACACATAGGATGGTAATTTCCAAGCTTATGAAGGGGTCACATGGACATGTGAAGCAGAATGTAGCTACATGAAACTGTAGTAAATCACAATTTTTTGTGAAAATGACAATTGATAAAGACAGAAAGAATTAAGGAATTCAACTAAAATTGAAAATCGTATTTCATGACCAGAGGCATTGTTTTTAAAAAAAAGATGAGTAAACTTTTCAGGGCAAAATGACAGATTTTCTGAAATTAATTTACTACAAATAAAAAGTTATTAGGTGAGGACAAACAATTGGAATATATAAAGAAGATTACACACTGGTGTTCAGGTGGCAAAACGGTTTCATTTCTAATTATTTCAGTTTGATATTTCAGTGATTATTTATGCTTATTCGGCGACTGATTTCGTAATTCAATGTCTAGGATAGTAGAGGACTCTTGTTGTTATGATGGTTATCTTGGGGTAGTATTGGCCACATGAATACATGCTAACTTTACAGACCTCGACAACTCAAGCATTAGGAAAAATGCAACATTTTGAACAATTATATGGTATTTTTGGAAAAACCTATGCACAGTAGTTGTATTAAACATTGCACTAGAGGTCACTTCTTTTCAACTAAGATGTTTCGTACATCTAAAACTTTCACTTCTATATAAGCTCAGATAGACATAAATACACCTCATTATCAGTCTATGTAACAGCCATTGGCAAAGCCGATAGGTCTGACTTTAATGTGGTAATGCAGGCAGTGTTACCACATTTGAGCAAGGCACACGTGAGGGAACCAGTAGGAGTGAACAGAAAGGGTATTTGTTGTTAGGCAGTGAAGTGGAGTGGAGGCGGAAGCATACGCCCAAACAGCGAATAGTGTTAGTTGAGAGATCAATACTCCACTGGGCAGAGCCAACATGTGATTGACAAAGTCTCCAGACAATGGCTGAAAGAAACAACTAACAACTTCTACAGTGGAAAGTGGTGGACCCAAAGCTCACCTCATCAATACAGTTAGCAATAAGTTTGTTGACTGGTGTGCTGTCAAAACCCTGACCTAAAAAACCAACTCTAATATAATGCATTGCTGCAACTCGTCCCTCTTGCAGTTTTTTTCTGGTGTATAGTGTTCATCGTTTAGCAGTTTTGGACACCCCCTAGGAAATTTATTTCAATTTATATACAGGAAATATACAGAATACCCTTTATACAAGACAACGCACATAAAGGTTTATTAATAGTACCAAAGCACTTAAATTGCACAATAACTTCATTTCCATGAGAAACTATTAATTAAAAGTGTGCTGTAATCTTAATTGCAAAAACTTACAGCTGCTATTAAAGCTTGATGAAGGTCTTCAATGATATCTTCTGCATCCTCCAGACCAATAGACAAGCGAATGAGGGTATCGCTGATCCCCAGAAGTTCTCGGTCCTCTGCAGGCACTGATGCATGCGTCATAATAGCCCTAGGAAAAATAAGTCACAGTGTACCTCAAGCAAAATCATACAGAAAGAATAAAGACTCAGACGTACTGGGATGCTTCTACAAACAAACCTAGATCACAACTTAACATGAAAGATAAATGGAGTCTCTTAACTATTGCCACAACTCTTGTGGGACTTTAGATATTTCGCCGACTTATCCATTCAACAAGCTGCTAACTGAAATATGTTTACATCTTTCATTAACTGGGGCCATATCTCTGCAGTTTACCTCCTTTACCAGAGGCCCATTAAATAAAGCAACACTGCCTTGCTTTGAAAACACTGCAAACATCAGTACAACCTAAGCAAGAATAGCACATTGTACTACATCCCACCATTTCTCTCAACTAAATGGAAAGGACACTTCATTTTAAGATGTGGAAATTAGTGAAATGTGCCACAACAGAACTGATGCACATTTTGTGGGAATCCACATACTTAAATGCAGAAATAATGCAAACGTGGTATTTCTAGTCAGAATTGGAGAAAAATACTGATTTCAGAATCGGAAAATAACAAAGAAATGCCACAGCTAATTGGTAAAATGCCACCAGAAAAATTCTGATGCCACACGAATAAAATCATGAAAAACTGCAATTAGGAAGGATGTAATAGATATGCATTTAAATGCTACCAGTGTCTGTCATTACTACAAATCTTGTTATACAAAAGTTCAAAAGTTACCATTGCATGTGCATGATTTGCCCTATGTATTGCATTATCAGATGCATAAAACATGTCCGTTGTGGTGCTATGCCGCAGTGCATTACTGTCACATCTATTTAATACAGACCAATGGATCATTCACAACAAACCCAGAGCTGAATGTAATCACATCACAACTGGACTTTCAGTTCCATCTCTCATACCATGCACGAGATAAACAACCCTACTGGGCCTCAGACAACTGCTGCCCATCCATACAGGCGGAGGGGCATGACCCCACCTTGTTCCCCCACAAGAAGAGTGTCTGTCAGGCTGAACAAAGGTCAGCCTGACAGACACCCTTCTTGGTCAGCTCAGGCAGCCAGGAGCTAGATTTGCGCTAAATGCGCAGGCGCCTGGCAGCCTGAGCTGAACTTTGCCAGGCAGAGGATTCACAGCCCTTTGGTCATGACCTCCTCAGCCTGGCATAAGTGCCTTGAGGCCCTCCCCCTTGTGATGAGTGGGGAGCGTCACTGACAGCCTCAGACCTGGGTGCTTCAGTTTTAAGCACTTAAGTGCCTAGGGCCGAGTGCCAAAAAGCGACACCTCGTCACAGAGTGGTGTGGGGTCAGCAGACTCACTGACACCACCCCACTCTGTGACAAGTGAGGGACTGCTGCCTTCCCTCACTCGCTTCCCTCCTGGAGAGCTGCAGTGAAGGTAAGCTTTATATTTTTTAATGTTTGGTGTGTGCGTGTATGTATGAATGCATGCATGTATGTATGTGTGTATGTATGTACATGTATTTGTGAGGGAGTGTTGTGAATGGGTGTGTGTGCGGGTGTGTGAATGCATGGGTGTGAGTCAGTGTGCCTATGTGCATGTGGCCCCGCCCCCTCCCTGCTGAAATTACTGGCCTCAGAGGAGGAATGCACTTTGCAGAAAACAAAAGACTGGCATTTGGGTGTGACATTTGCCATCCCAATGTGTTTCTTTGCAAGCATTCGCTTCTACTCTCTCCCTCTCTTTCTCTGACACCTTACCTTCACCTTCCATCCCATGGTTAGGTATGGAGTGCGGCACAGTTAGCTCAGCTCAGCTGATGTAGCATTGTGAGTTGAGGACAGGTGGCAGCAAAAATAATGTCGGACATCATGTCAATAAACACTTATAATCCCGCCCCAGAACTAATTCACACTGGTAGTAGGCATCTCTGTAACATGGAGAAGGCTTAGAGAAGCAGCATGAGACTGGTACTGGATAGGTTTTATTATACACTGATTTAAGATTCAACAGGCCCTGTGCACAGCAAACCCTGTTTGAGCACAGTAAGAAATAGCCACCTTTAAAAATGGGTAAATATTTTCATACACACATTTTTTCGAACACAACTTGGTGAAGGAGGGCAGTAGTACAAATTGTTATCACTGATCAACAAACACAATCGGAATGTCCATACAAAGTAGCGGTCAGTCAATTAGCACGCAAACCAGACTAAATAACAACTGCATGATAGTACACATCTGGAGAAGGAGGAAGCATTGATTTGGACAATGAAGGGCAGGTCACTCAAATACTCTGTCCAACTTGCACATCTTATTGACTGATGCAAGTGTAAGGCCTAAGGAGCCAGGCCAAGTGAGTAGAAGTGATGAAGTATTCAGATGACTTACGAGCAAAATCTCAGTCTTCAACCCACTAAGAAAGAGCCAGATATGTAACTGAGTTTAGTGATGAAGGGTACCAGTGTTTGTAGCCCTAGGTTTATCTTCTTGGAATTGTAAATGTCTGTCGGTGGCGGGGGAATTTTTGAAGGAAGATGGAATTTGGTCACCTTCATTCAAAGCCACTGTCAGTTCCTAGGGATTTGCCTGGCAGCGCGGTGTCTTGCTGGGGGCAGAAGCCATAGGAGATATTTGTTCAACTAATGCCAAACATACCCCAGAAGAAGGATGTTAGTATTTTGGGTCGGGCTTAGGCAGCGCTTGTGCTGTCTCTTCGAGACATCTTGTATACACTTTGTGGGCTTACAACCCGCCCATTGCCTTTTTATTTGTTACTTCGTTTGGCCTTTAAAAAGGCTTGCTTACTAGTGGTTAATCTTTCCTCTTTGTCCCTCCTTTTTGTGTTTTGTTTCCTCTCACAGAGCACCGCCCAATTACTGGTATCTTTACGCTTTGGTGTTTATGTGTTCGTTTGGGGGAAATATTTTTTTCTTTGTTTCCTGCTCGTGTTTGTCTGTATCTGCACCCATCCCCACCTCGCCACACATCAGTCCTCTTTGTGGTTGTTAATCCCTCACAGCCAAAGGGCACAATGGAGCTTGGAAGTGTTATTTTTTTAATCTGTACAGAGCGAGTATAAACTTGCGCATCTGTTATTATCGCAAGTGCTTCCCTTGTCCCCAAAACACATATGGTACCTTCATTGTGAATATGTACTGATGAGAGTGAAATGGATTGCGGTGCTTTGGTAAAGTAATGCCATTATTCAGGTCGATAAAATCTGGCTTTGCGCGACGTCTTTAAACACTGCACTGCATTAATGTTGCCGCTTTGTTTAATCCCCTACCTGCTGATTAAAAACGAGGGAAATTTGTTATAATAAAAAGAAAGCAGTTGCCTTTGTCTCAACAGTTGCAAAATTAATTTGGCTCGTGAGGTGATTCCGCTCATTATAACTGGACGAACAGTAGCCATCTTCTCTTAATTCCCCTCCTTCGTGAGCTGGACCATCGCGGTGCGTTCCCTTCCATTCGCCGCTCCAAAATGACCAGTTGTGATTTGTTTCTCTGCAAAGAAGTGTTTGCTCCTGTTGTCTTTCGGCCATTGTGTAATCCTGAGTCGCAACTGTATTTTTCTTGGCTCTTGAGGGAGGAACCATTGTGCCCTTGCAGGCCGCGCAACCCTTTGCCGCAGTGGCTTGGCCCACAGAGGTTACCCGAAGTTGTGGAGCTGCCATGTGGGCGCTTTGTTGTAGGCACCAGTACACACTGACAGGAGGCACATTTTGTTCTACGATAACTACAGCGACGCGCCATGGAAGCAAACTGGACTGCTTTCCTGTTCCAAGTAAGGGCCCATCCAGTGACGAGTCAATATTTGAAAATGTAAATGCTTATTTTTTATGGTGGCGAAGTCAGCGTCCATATACTGCAGGAGAAGAAAATCTGAGCTCTGTGATAGACCTTGGGAGATGGGCCACATCCATACCTGCATTTTATTTTAAGATGCTGTAAACAAATTGTTTTGTCTAACAGAAAGAAAATACAAGCCACTTTCTTGTTTCCTCTGCAGAACGTCTGCAGCCCCTGTTCCCATCTCTGACTACCCAAATAAATAAAACGTACAAGAGATCACGATTAATTAATCACACCTTTCAACTAGCTGTTCTTCTTCCCGACTATTGCAAAAAATGCAGCTCCTCAATATAAGTTGGTGATCTTGAGAATAAGAGTAGACCCAGGTCTATAGCTTATACAACCGTTTTAGTTATTAATTATCTCGTGCTGCCTCCTCCCCATGATATATTTGCCTTTTCTTAAACAATATCTTTAGTGAACAGTGGGTTTATGTGCATGCCCACAGTGATTTTTGTTTTGTTATTTACACTCCTACAAAAATTATTTTATATTTGATTTAGTATCACCAGTAGATCTACCCCACCCCACTCCAATCTACTCTATCCCACTCAACTCTATTCTATCTCACTCCAATCTACCCCCACTCCACTCTTCCCCAGTCCACTGCACTCTTCCTCAATCTACCCCACTCCACTTTACCCCCAATATATCCCATTCCACTCTACACTGATCTGCCCACGCCAATCTACCCACTCCAATCCAATCCACCCCACTTGACCCCAATCTACCCCAATTCAACCTACCCCACTCCTCTATTCCAATCTACCCCATTTCAATCTACTACACTTCAATCTACCCCAATCCACTCCACTCTATTCTACTCCAATCTACCCTACTCTGTCCACTCCAACCTACTCCACACCACCCCAATCTACCCCACACCACTCCAAATCTACCCCACCCTCCCCCAATCTACTCCACTCCAATCTACCCCACTCCACTCTACCCCAATACACCCCATTCCATTCTACCCCACTCTACACCAATCTACCACACACCACCCTAATCCACTCCACTCCAATCTACCCCACACCACTCCAGTCTACCCCAATCCACTCTACCCCAATCACCCCACTCTTACACAATCTACCCCTCTCCCCTCCAATCTACCCCAATACACCCACTCCATTCTACCCCACTCAACACCACTCCACCCCAATCTACCCTCCAACCCCATTCTACCCCTTTCCACCCACTATATTCTACCCCATTCTACCCCATTCCACTTTACCCCAATCTACCCCACTGCAATCTACCCCACCCCACTAACTTTTAACCATGCTTAACAGCAGCCACCCTGGTGTACATAGCCAAAGCCAATAGCTCTCGTATAAGGGAGACCTATTGGCTTTGCCAATGCTTGTTGCTTAGTTGTTAGGGGGCCACAGGGCTAAGCTGCCACCAAATCTTTGTAATTCCAGAACATGACTTTGGAGGAGTTTGCTGCATTAGCTCGAAGTATGCCTTTTTTGCTGTGGTGATGGCCTGCTTGTACCCACTTGCATGGTTCGGACCATCTGCTCCAATCTGTTCATAGGGCTTCGCTCTTTCTCAGGTTTTTGTGAGGGCTGAGTAATCTCAAGCTTGTCTCATGTAGGCAGTCTTGCAGCATCAGCTTAATTCTCCCCAGCATGTAGTAACACATCTGACACTGCAACACACAGGGAGGCATGCATGTGTCAATTGAAGACTCCAGTAGGGCGGAAAGAGTCCCATACATATTATCAATAGTATTAATTATTGCCCCTTTTAAATATCCCCCTGCTGATTAAGCCCCTATTAAAACTTGTTAGTACCATTGCCTGTGAATTACTCAACTAAGAAGCACATCTTCTTGGGACTCCTTGCTAGTTTAGGATCTCTTCTGTACCTCACTAACCCACTCTTACTCCTGCCTCACTGCGTCATACCAGGCACAACTAGGACGATTCTCTTCTAAACTACCTACTATTTTGCTTACCCAATTTCCGGGCTCTTGCACTTTTCCCTCCTACGGATCTGGTTGCCCCTAGAATATTCTCTTGCAACACTGTCCTTAAGAACTGCCTGATGTTGTTCTCAATATTCTATTCTATTTAGTTGTACTTAAGTATTCACTCTTATATGTTTCCTAACTTTATTCCTTCAACTAACACCACAGTCTTCCCTCTTATCACTTGCATTGCCTACCTTTCATTCTGCTTTTAGTTGTGCATTTGTAGGTCTGGATCTGGATATGCAACGTACCCCTGTTTTATACGTATCATTGCTTTACTGTGCACCAATAATTCGGTCTTTAACAGTTAGGAACTCTCTCTTGAGCCCTGTTCAGTTCATGCTACATAATACCCCAAAACTAAAGAGGCCTTCGCCTGTTCCGATGAGTAGGCAATTCCCACAGAGGAATTACCTAGCTGTTTTTGCAGATTCCTCCATTGCCATCTGAACCCAGGGCCCTTTGGCACCACTTTAACATAACACAAAGAAAGTGAGAGGGGCCCCTTTACCACAAAGGAGTAGGGCACCAAATAGACCGTAGTCAGAAAGAGATCCCCTTTGGGCAGCTTAATACAACACGGCAAAGACACTCATCACAACTAATATATCACCAGAACAAAACACCACCACCCTCAAAGGCCAAGTGCTCACAATAATAAAATTATTTATTAAAATTAACCAAACATGTGGTCAAATACATTGAATTGTCATACAATATAAAAAAAAATACACAAATACAAGTTAAAATGTTATAGACATTAAATACAGAAACATAATCATAGGGAGAACCTGCAAGAAAAGATGGTTTCTAATCAAGAAAATGAAGGCAAATACATTAGATCAAGATCAATATTTCAACGTATAGGTATTGCACAGAGAACTTTAGACATTAAAGATTCGGAAAGTGTCTGAAAATGTCTTCACAATCTACAGTATGCCTTCAAACAGTTGCGTCGGCGCGTTTCGGTGGGTATCACTGCTAAAACACCACCTTCCTCAAGACAAGAAACAATGTCTCCCACACGAAATCCTGGATCTTTCTACTTCCTATTGTTGATGCTTCAAAGATTAAAATGGAGAGCGCTATGCACCTCTTCTGAGACGTATATAACGCACAGCGTCTTTGATGTGTATTTGTCAGATTACTCTATCATTTTCCTCCAAACTGCTCGTGTTAAATCTTCCTAGCCAACGTAGCAGCCTCCTGCGGGGTCGAAAAGTGCCTCCGGGAAAGAGAGAGTTTTTTTTTAGGGTGGTGGTGTTTTGTTCTGGTGATATATTAGTTGTGATGAGTGTCTTTGCCGTGTTGTATTAAGCTGCCCAAAGGGGATCTCTTTCTGACCACTTTAACATAGACAATGATGCTTGGGGAGCTGAAGAAAACATTCACTCTAGTTCTAGTTCCAGGGGCTATTGACTACAGAGGCTCTGACTATCAACAACGTGACTATTTTCCTCTCCCACCACCAATACCCTGTGGAAATATGCCACTGTGAGGACTAAGGGCATTAGGTGTAAGGCTGGAGTGTCACTACAGAACCTGATCACAATTGCACTGCATGTTTTTATCGCTCTGACCAGAGGACTGTTCGGTCTGGCCACGTGAATGTAACTAGTTTTATAACAATAGGTTTGTAATGAATAATTAAGCAAGGCAGCAGTAACCCCATGAAATCTTATTATTATTTTACGCAACTTCAGATATCAATGGCGTCAGTAGTGGCTCCTTTTCAGTACTTGTAAAAGTGGAAAGAGTCTACCATAAAACTCAAAATGCATTTATGATAAATTCCACACTCTGACTTTCCAAGTTTTCTTAAACTAACAAAAGTAGTGGTGATAACTCGGTGAGTTGGCTTTGTTTACCACGACCTGTGCTCTGTGATGTAACAGTACTTTGTAAACTACATTCAGGACATTGCGTTACTATTATGAACAAGCAATTCTTATGTACACTTATAATAGTAAATGAATCAAAGCTCGCATAGAGTCAACATTTAAAGCAGAAAGTGAAGAAACCGACCAGAAATTGTATTTTGACTCCTATTATAACATATGGGCTATTTTTTGTTCAGAATCTAAGTTGAAAACTAAAGACACTTTAAAAGTCTTTAACCCTTTTGCTGCGTGCGTCGGCCAACGGCCGTCGCGAGCACTACCTCGGTAGTGCTGCGCACGTCCGTTGGCCGACGCGGCCCCGCCCGCTTAATAGAACGTTCCGCACTGGCGCGGAACGTTCGAAGCAGCAAAAGAGTTATACAAAGACAAACGAAAGTAAACACAGCAACTCTGCCCTGGCATAATATATTACCCCTCTATTTGCTAAAACGTTCATTTCTTTTTACTGAGAAGATCAGCAGTAAACAATGGAGATAGCCCCGGGGTATTGCCACATTACCTGGGAGCCAAGTGCATGCAGTACTCTAGTTCCAGACGTCTTGTCAGTTTCAGGTGGGTAGGTGTTACTTGAGGCATTAGACAACTCACATATAAAATATATGTAAAGACTTGGGGCGGTATTATACTAAGTGCCCGGGGGGCGCAACGGGCGCTTGAGCCCGCTTTGTGCGTCCCCAGGGCACTTTGGTATTACAAATGGGGTCGCAGACGCTTGTGCGGCCCCTTCTGTAATACTGAAAGCGCTGGCGCATATACAGCACCAGCGCTTTCTGAAGAGGGAGTTCCCTCTTTTGCATGGGGCACGAATTCCTTTGCCTCTGAGCCCACGCCCTATTACAGATGCAGGCGCAGAGGCAAAGAAGCTCTCAGGAGGCACACTGTGAGGGTATCCCCTGATAGCAGCCCTCTGGAGGGGGGTGAGGGGGCCTTATGGACCCACCAGACAGCCCCTTGCAGGTGGGCGCAGTCACTCACTGCACCCACCTGCAAGGTGACCTCTGATCCCCTTTAGGTTGCCGCCTGCACTGTGAAACACGGAGCAGCTGCTTCAAAGCTGCTCTGTATTTCTCTTGAATGCGCTGCACCAAAAGCAGCATGAGTTTGCGGCTGCCCTGGGGGCGGCGCATTCTATGTAATAGGACGCACTTTCTCTGTTTGCACTCAGCGCACCTGTTTTAAGGTGTGCCACCGCGCAAACAGAGAAAGTGCGCCCTGTACATAATAGGGCCCTTGGTTGCGATTCACAAAAGCACTTAAAATAACAGGAAGTACTCCTATGTACTCTTGCATTGCTTCCGTGCGTCAGTACCCTACTGTACAATAAATGATGATCCAACATATTGACATATCACATGGAAAAAAGAAAATCTTGTGTCAAAGCTAGTTTTCATTTTATTTTTTGTTATTTATTTTATACTTTCATAGAGTTATAACTTTGTTTTAAGCTGATAAATATTTTCCCATTAAAAATGGGTATGGCTTTCTAGCGCACTAGTAGTAGTTAATGGAATTATATTACTGAACTGGATACCATCTACAGCTCCAGAAGTTGAAACTGGAATACAGAAATTACACCATCATCTCATTTAGAGAAAATGATATTCGTCAACATTAACTGGCTTTTTATGACGAAGTTTGGTGTGAGTTTAATTATATTAAGAATGAGGGCTTTCTTTGCAACATCAATGTCTTTACTTTAAATAAGTACTTTGGTTTTATGACCTCTCACACGGTGATGCTATGTATGGTACAACTTCATAAAATATTACTTCCAAAACACACAGGTATGGCACTTACATCAGCCCCTTTCATTGGTCTCCAACAATAATTTTATTTAAATCAGTACGTGGCAAAATAACCTTGCCCTATTCTTAGTAAAACTATAAAGTTTATCGGTGAGCAGGGCTAGCGAAAGGACTGAATGTGCTCACAGGAGCACCCTGTTCATTTAAGAATAACATGAACTATATCTATTTGACATTTCATTAATGGTAACTGGCAAGACATTGCCTTACCTGCAGATCTGAAAATGGCCAGGAAACAATTCTCCCTTTCAACTAATGCAGCTTATTCAGAGGGTTTAATATGATTCTGTTTCAGAGTTCAATCTGAGGAGATGAATCCCAAAGTAATAAATCTTGGGGTTCTATACATAACCTTTTTCTCGGATCTTTAATGTCTTGAAGTGCAGGTATTATCTCGGGCATACTTTGTATTTTAAAGGGCGATATCTCTCCCAATTCTAGATCTAATCCTAAGTGTTATATTTTCTTTAAAGTTGCTTTTTACATAATCCAAACACTATTTAACCCTAATATAATGGTAACCCTTACTCTGTCTCTATCTTTCCGTAAACCAAGCCCTTACACCAGCCTTAAAGCGGTCACCTACCGCTGAGGAAGACATAGAACTTAACAATGAAAAGATCATACAGGGCGTGAAGCTGTCCCTCCATTTCCAGAGGAAGCTGCCATAGTCACTCATGGGAAGGGTGTCTCTCAGTAAAATGATATTGCTTAATGCTGCTGCCTCTAACCTTTTCAGGGTGTGACATGTTTATTGTCCAGGTTTGTGTTCTGCGGAACTGACAAAATACTGACTGTCGTTCTGTGCCGTGGATCGCGACCCAGGATCAGGCTCAGCACCTGGAGCTTTCTTATGAAAAGTGGGGCTTGGCCCTTTCAGACTTTGAATATTACTGTACAGCATCTCAGATGCAATATTTGCTGCTGTGGAGAGAGGAGTGCACCAACAGAGAGTGTAGCCTTCTGGCAGGGTGTTATCCTTTAGATGTTCTGGGAATGATGCATCTGGTGCTGAAACGGGTAGGCCAGGGAGTCATCTACCTCGTGTTATTGATGTCTCAGATCTGGGATAGGTGTTTCAAACGTGGTTGGAGGGAGGGGGGGGGGGCCTCCCTTCCTATCAAATATGGAAAACCCGTTCATCCACAAGCTTGATGGAGGTTGCAAGGAACTAGGTAATCTCTATGAAGGAGAGGATTTTATTACATTTGAGAGAGGCTAGATAGAAGTTATTTGCAGGCTCAGATAAAAAATGTTTTACATTGGCTATAATGACGTCTGCAGCTCAGCACTGCTGGGGCAGATTTCCGGGACATCCCCCGGTATGAATCACGCTGCAGATGATCATAGAACTTACAGATGGGGGTAGACGGATCTCATCCCTATAAAGGGTGATGCTACAAGCCTGAATGCCAGGCCTTTGACTGTTATGCCAGATGGGAGAGGGACTGGGCTGCTCCATTTACAGACCCCGAGTAGACTGGAGTGTTACAGTACCACAAGACTGTTTCTAGTAACACCCTTTTTGGCCTGATTCAGTTTAACAACTTGCATCAGGCTTGCCTCACTCCACAAACTCTTAGCAAATTACACCAGACTCAACCGGATGAATGTGATGAATGTCACCGAAATGGAGCACATTTTCTACATATGATTTGGGTATGCCCAGTGGTTTCCAAATATTGTGCGAAGGGGATGGAGGCTTTGTCCCTTGTTCAGAGGGCATGGATAGACTGTTCTTTAGCACACTGCATACTGAGAGTACATCCACTACATAAAAAGGGCAACATTTATGTTAAGTTTCTATCTTTATTATTAGTGCTCGCCAAACATAGGATCATGATCCACTTGATACAATCGCAGGGCCCTTCCGTGTAACTGTCTATTAGGACGTTTCCGAGTGGTCCCTAGTGGAAGAATTCTGGATGAAGATGGTGCGAACAGATGAAAAGCTGCAAGATGATCTATAGGAATGGCGATAGAGGACAGACATGCGCTTGGAGAGGTAAGGTGATCTTAACATGTCACAATCCTCTTAGAGCTCACAAATGTACTACTACTTCACTCCTAGGACAGCTTGGCTTTCCATGTATTCAGGTTAGAGCTTGATTGCATTGGTGCTCTTGTTTTGGTTACTGGTTGATGGTATTAGCATTACCTTATTGTACAACTGTGTTCTTTGATATGCAATAAAATACACATATTTTAAAAAAATATATTGCAATCCTAAGGCCATTTAGCAGAGTCATCACTATCTTGCATTGCAATTTTGCGTGTGTTATGCTAAGATGTTGCAGTCATTATAGCAATTTTGGCCAAAAAACTCATTTTTGGAAAACCATCCAACAGGTACTTTTTCAAACCAACAGGCTAGAGGCTACATTCCACTAATGTCATTAGAATACGACATTAGATCTTGTAGGTCACTTAGGATCCAATGAATAACCCTGTTTTGTTATAACATATGAGCAGTGAGGTCAATAACCTCAACTCTAAGAAAATAACCGCTGAGACACAGAAAAATGTATTTGATGCAGTTCTCAAAATGTTTCATGCTAAAAACAAAGCACTTCACATTTGAGGTTCAGGTTCAGCTCTGTTACCCGTGCTATTATTCTGAGACGCTGCTAGCACTCACAGTCAAAGTGACTAATCAAATGTGTCCCTTCAATGGCACAGCTCGCATAGGTGGAGCACTGATCCCATAAAAGCAGGCATAAAACATGCCTTTGTACCAAATGGTGATGCTGTAACACACATAGATATTTAAAAACATCTAAAGGCAGACATTAACAACCTCAACTCAAGCTTTTCTTACAAGGTCTCGGGAATCGTTAAAGCATTTATAAGTTTACTTCCAAATCAGATGACAGTAAAACTATTTCACTGTGAAATTCATATTCAATGGATTGATAACAATAAAAATTACTAACGGGTGTTCTGCAAGGCTTTCATATCCCCCAAGGCTTTCGGCCAGCGCAAAAACCTGCAGTATGTAAAGGAAAAAAAAAGCAACAATACGAATGGTGAAAAAATGACAAAGATAAATGTACAGACGTAATTTAGAAAGCTTAATAAAATTTCGCAACTTTAGTATATGAAAAAGCACACAATATTTTGAACTAAATACAGTCAAACTACAGGATTTAGTGTCAAAGCGCACAAAAAAATAGCAGTTTATTTTAACTGGAAAGATAGTTGATCAAAGTAGCAAACAATAAACAAATGCTATGTTATATGTATGTTGTATCCATTTCGATAGTACAATATATGTAATGGTGATAGCTTATACAAGAACTCCCAAACAAGCAATCTACATAACTCCATTACTAAAGACAGCTTGTGTTGGCAGACTGTTGGATATTTATTTATCCAACAACAATGAATGCCATGAAACAAAATTAGACTGCTAAGCACAGAGTTGAACTAATCAGTTGGTGATCAGCAATTAATGCAATGTGGACAAGACAGGAAAACTAACTTAGTATTTCTCTTTTTTAGCAATAGATCCGCTGCAGCATTGCACTGTCTTTTTTCAGAGTGTACCACGCTGAATGGTTAACTCAGCCAATATCTTTTTGAGACTGGAGGTAACATAAAAAGCAGAAAACAAAAAGGGATACAGGATTTGTGCACCTGCCCCCTTGCAAAAACAAGTCCAATACCATTTTCAGCCAATGAGGGCTGACTCAATGGTCCCAGTTCACACATTTCTCTGTGTGCTTTATTCTAAAGTATGTGTGCAACAAAAACATTTACAAGGGCACATTTATGTACCTGAGTTACAGAACTGAATGGTGAGATTTTGCACTGCGTTTACACACAGGTACAATTCTGTCACTACGGTGGAAAGCCAACTGGGTAAATCTGATTTCAGAGGCAAACAGTAGCTTGCCATTTTTAGCAAAGTATGCGTGCGGGCGGAGTTCAGATGAAGAGACAGCTTACCCATCATGCAACACTGTAGAACAAAAACCATTATGAAGCAAGTAACTTCTCTCAGCACGAGATATATTGTTGACTGGGGATCTCCTGTTGCATGCTTCCACGCCACAAAGGTTAAGGGATACAAATCTATCCCAGGTTTAACCTTGCTGGGTGATAAGAGCTACAGAAGTCACAGTTTTGCTGGCTGGCTTAAATCCCATAGTGACAAAGCAGAAGATTCAATGCATTTCGAAAGGAGGAAAATTGGGGAGCTTGACCTGAGCATCAATGTTCAGATAAAAATTAATAAACTGTTGTATTCAAGTAAACAAAGAAATACAGTTAAATAAATGAACTTAAAGATAGTAAGAAATTGGACTACTAGTTCAGGTGATTGAGAACCCATCTCAAATAATACTCATAATCCTTGTTAGGATAAACCAGTAGAGCCACTAAATAAGCCTGTTCTTAACCCTCTGGGAGCTTGGCACAAAGGAGTCAGCCTTAACTTAGAGGCAATGTATAAAG
Organism: Calotriton arnoldi; assembly: GCA_963921515.1. Classification (NCBI taxonomy): domain Eukaryota; kingdom Metazoa; phylum Chordata; class Amphibia; order Caudata; family Salamandridae; genus Calotriton; species Calotriton arnoldi. The sequence goes on from CAWUFW010003779.1 coordinate 1,106,258, forward strand.
TATTTAGGCAGCACACAAACAGTAAGAAAATAAAAACACAGCACAAGAAAAATCCCAAATCAATTTAGAAAACGAGAGAATATTTTAATAAATGAAATGACACCAAAACGACAAAAAATCCAATAAGCAGAATCGGAGATATTAATTTAACATTTTAAATTAAAAATAACACCAAAAAGTAGAAAGCGTCAACTGCGATTATCAGGTCCAAATAAACCAGACAAAAGTCAAAAGTTAAGGCCGACTACGATGGAGTGCGGGATGCATACAGGGATCAGGTTCATCCAAGTGGAAATTTTACCTTTTGACTTAGAAACTTTTATGGAGAAAAAGTGGTCATCGACGAGTTGTCGGCAGGGCAAGCTAGATCCAATGCAGGGCTCGACAACGGTAGATTGCTGAAGAGCGGGGTCCTGGTGCAGTCATAGACAAAGGAGGGAAAACTCAGAGCAGTGACAGTCTGTGTCCATGAAGGCCTCGACAGGTTGCTGCTTGGCATCCATCCTGAGGAAGCCAACTGGCGATTCAACGTCGATTGCTGCAGCTTTGACTGCAGTCTTGGTCTCCAACAATTCTCCAGACAGAATATTGGCAAAAAGTTTAAAGTCTCATATCTTGCAGTTTGAGGACAGTAGGAGTACACTCTAACACCAGCAAAGGGTCCAAGACCTGGGTGGCACCACTTGGGGTTAGGACTCACTCCAACAGAAGCCAGCAGCAGAATCCAGAGCAGGTCCAGTTGGTACTTGTGAGCTGGGCAGTTCCAGGGAAAGGTCTCTGGAAGCTTGTTCTGTCCTGGAAGTTCAAAACAAGAGGTCAGCCAACTGACCCCTGGAGTCGCTTCTAGGGTCCTGGATTGAAGGCAAGCAAGCCCAGTTTTCCTTCAGGTTCTTCAGAAAGCAGGGTAGTCTATTTTCAGATTCTTCACATGTCCAGGAGTGTTTTTGAGGAGAGGTCTGTGGGGTCCACTTTTATTCCCAGTTCCAGCCTTTAGGGTGGAAGGCAAGCCTTTGCACATTCCCTAAAATCAGTTCCTCCCCTGACCTTTGGGTTTAGTGCCAGCCTGACTATAGAGACAAACAGGAGACATGCCTAGGTGTGAGTTTCATTTGCCAGTGACAAGGCAGGCATCCTTTGAAGCACAGGATTGGGCTGGGCAGAGGCCCCATGCCATTCTTTCAAAGGAGGAGTCCCCCTCTCTACACCCATAGCCCTTTCTCCGTTATCTGGGAACAAAACACATCTCATCACAGGGGAGCCATCAGGGGCCAGGTGACAGCTGGACACTGACAGGAAAGCCTTTTGCTTTTTGGCTGAAAAATGACAACTTTCTAAAAGTGTAATTTCCAAAACAGTCACATAAAATCCGACTAGACCACAAAGCTGGATTTTAAATTACTATTAAAATGAATCCTTCAACAATTTTTCTAGCTACTCCTAAACGTATTTAATAGGTGACTCTAGCATGTATTAAAAGTAATAGTGTAAACCACGGTTAATCTATGAGAGAACCAGCCTTTCTACAGTCAAAATTAGATTTGGCGTTTTTTTTACTGCCAGGACATGTAAACATTAAATATATGTCCTACTTTTTAAATACTATGCACCCTGCCCTTTGGGAGTTTGGGCCTACCTTCGCAGTGACTTCTAAGGATTAAAAAGGAAGGTTTAGCTCTGGCAAAAGATTTAGGTCTGTGGCAGGCCTGCAGACATTTTTTTACAGGGCTACAGTAGTGTGTGGAACAGTGAGTGCTGCAGCCCACTAAGAGCATTTAATTTGCAGGCCCTGTGTACAGGTGACACCACATGCTAGGGACTTTCAAGCAAATTAAATATGCTAATCGGATGTATACCAATTTTAACAGGTTTGAAAAGAAGAGCACAAGCACTTTACCACTGGTTAGCATAGGTAAAGTACACAGACTTTTACGGCCAACAAAAACGGGTTCAGCAACAGAAGGCAAAAAATCTGGGGTGACCTTGCAGAAAGGGCAAATTTCCAACAAAGATCAACAACAAGCTTAAGAATAAAGAGAGGAGAAACCTATAATAGGTAATATTTAAAAATGGGCTAAAATATAAAGAAAGGAACAACGCAGGGGCGTGGTCTGGCCACCAAGGAAGATGGCCGCCTGATGCGAGAGCTCCGCCGCGGGATGGGCCCCTGAAGAGAGCGGCACTCTTCCCTGTGTATACAGGGTTCTGTCTTCGTCACTTTTTGCAAGTTGAGAGCTCGCAGGCAAGTTTAGCCGGATTTTCAGCAAAAAATAAGCACCGCTTACATGAATTCAGTGACGACGCAGAGCCCCAGCACGCCTCGGCCCGCTTCACGACTCCCACGAACTGCGTACGCTGAGGCCACGCCTCTTGTTCCTGCTGAGGCCACGCCTCTTGTATTTGTCGATGCGCAGCAACGCTTCCTCTGGGAATTGGAGTCCTACATTGCCGCTTGTCTCCACAACGCCATCCCAACAGTAGCAAATTTGAAAACGTGTGAGTGCATGACAGGAATGCCCTCGTCCTGTCATTGAGCTCCCTCATTTTGAACTTGCCTCACGCATCTTGCGAAGTCCCACGCTTTTCTTAAAATGGTTCGCATGATTCAATACAGCGCTTGGGATTGCAAGAAGAGGTAAGCAACGTTAATTTATCCATTATTCAGTATGCATATAGCTTTACTGAAATTATTTATGAGGTGACATTTAAAAGCCTAGCGTTTTCCCTCATGAAACCTTTTCTACATTTATTTACTTGGATGACAGGATGAACTGAGAACAGGCTATTAATGGCAGTCGCGTGAAATTAATCCTCACATGTAACGGCTGTATAAATATTTAATAAGCTGACATTATCAGAGCCATTTGTCTAACCAGCTACCTTTTATGAACAGAAAATCAATAAATCTCTTTTACATTGCTTTGCTAACAGTGTTTACAGTAGTACGTGCCAGCATTTATACAACCATTAACAAAAGAAATACAACTTTAAATCCAACGAATTAAACAACCAATAGAAAATCACTACAATAAAGACTTCAGTCACTTTGTGCATCTATTTTATCACGTCAACAACAACATTAAATCTACTAAATCTGTCAAGGGACATAAAAGCAAATATTTACAGTCACATTAAGTCACGGAAGATCATTACCTCAGTGTGCTGAAAAATACACGTCGAATGTCTGGTATTAAACACGGTAACAAGCCCCCTAAACAACTTCTATTTGCAGAAGTTCTCAAACAATCCAATACCATCACCTTCTGCTACTGACTCCACACCAACGGAGACCATGGAACGCATTTTTCATGAAATTTCAAATGTCAGCCGTCGATTGGAAGGTATGGATACCACCATAACATTCTTGGCTGCAGAGACCAAGTCAATTAGGGCAGACATTGCAGGTTTTCACACTAGAGTCGAAGGAATAGACTCACGCATAATGGTGATGGAGAGTCGCCTCGATTCATAACAAAGCAGAGACCAAGATCTCCTATTCCTGCGTAGTAAAATAGTTGACTTAGAAGACCGAAGCAGAAGAGACAACGTCCGCTTCTTTGGGTTTCCAGAGAATGTTGAAGGCCAGAATACCAGAGCTTTTCTTTGTGACATTCTCCCAAAATTGACTGGCACCCTTTTTAATCCACCTTTAGAAATCCAACGAGCTCATAGAATCGGTCCTCCACGCAAAGACTCTACAGCACGCCCGAGGCCGCTTATTGCCTGTTTCCTTAGACATGAACAAGCAAGACAACTATTGGCTACTGCTCGTTCGCAAGGCTCTTTTTCGAACAATGGACACATCATCCACATGGCAGCCGATTTCTCTAAGAAAACTAATGAACGGCGAAAAGCATTTCTCTCCATGCGACCTCAACTTCGTCAACTAGATATCAAATATGGACTATTTGAGCCTGCACGTTTTCGCATCAACAAGAATGGGGACTCTAAAGATTTTTATGACCCAGAAGATTTACAGAAATTCCTAGACTGTATGAAATCACAAGATATGGAGGTACAACATACGCAAAAGTAACAAATTCAACCAGCCTCTCATCTTTCTCAACAGCTGTCGGATAACAGAAGACAAAATCCTAACAACCCAAGACATCGCGGCAGAGACTTGGAAAGACTTAACCGTTCTCAAGAAGACAAGAATTCAGCTCTGCAATCTGTTTCTACCTTTACACAAGAACCACATAGAGACAAATCTCGGTCCCCTCTTAAATCCACCTCAGATGCAGACTGAAAGTGTTGTTAATTAATCTATTGTTAGTATTTACTCACATAGTTAAAAGAAGGCCTCAAACTAGCTTATGGTCCTTTTTCATCAGTATAAGTATTATGAGCAAATCACATGACATCACAAGAAATGATGCTCAATCTTACTCAGTTGAGTGTTTTCTTTATGTTATAACATATTATATTATTCCAGGCTACAGTATGCTATAGTATTATATTATTTTATTTTGTATTTATAATGTTTAATGTTTTATCTTTTCATGATTTTCATCTGCTACTCTTAATGTTATGCTCTATTATATTATTCTACGTTACAGTATGCTATATTTGCTTATTCTACCCTATTTTAATATTCATAATGTTTCAAATTTAATGACTTATATTTATTATTCTCAATATATTCCCTATATATATACATACTTATTTATGAACACAATATATATTGCTTAAGGTCAGTTCATTAAGTATTAATTCTTTTTATTATTATCCTTTTTCATATATATGTTATGCTATCTTGTGTTCCTAAGCATGAATAATATGTTATTACAGGTTTTCATTTTAAGCCGTTTCACACCATATTATGTTTCTATTTATCATCAGCATGCACCACCAATATAATCCTATGGGACACATATATTTAACATTATTCTTATGTTCACCCTACTAATAACTTTGTTATTTCTGATGGGGCCTGTCCTTGCGGCGGCGCTCCAGTGAGCCCAGACCCGCGGTCAACAGTTTAGGACCTCTAGTATTGCTACATAACTAACTTACACGTTTCATCTTAATTCTCTCTTATATCCTTATCTCTTCCCCTTCTTCTTCTGAATTCCTTTCTTTTCAAATAATTATTCCACTACTTCTAATTTATTATTAATTTACATTGTCTACTATAACATTTTCGATTGTGATTACTTAACAGAACTTTGATGCTTTTGTGGTGAGTCAGGGTTTTTCTCTTTTCTCTCTTCCTTTTATTCCTCTTAATCTTCTCTTTAATTCCAAATAGGACACTGCGTATTGTATTTTTTCTCATTGACATTTTTTCAGTATGACGAGTTCCCACCCCCTATGTACAGTAACATGGAATGTCCATGGTCTCACCCATTACATTAAGAGGAAAAAAGTACTTTCCTACCTACAATCTAAACACGTAGACGTGGCAGTACTACAGAAAACTCATTTAAATACATTGGAATCTGATAAACTATGTAGGCAATGGGTGGGGAAGGTGGTTCATAGCAGTGTTCGCAAGGGTGAATCCACAGACACAGGTCCTATTCGCAAATGTGGAGTTGCAATTCTTATTCGAAAATCACTCCCAGTAACGGTGTCCAAGACTTAGGCGGATTCAGATGGACGCTATGCGTTTGCCAAACTACGTATTGGGGATACTTACATTTGTGTGGGATCAGTCTATGCTCCGACAGGAACAAAAAAATCATTCTTTCTTCAATTGAATCGTTTATTAACAGAGATAGATGCATCACAGTACCTCATTGGAGGAGATTGGAATCTAGCACAAGATCCAATTTTGGATAAAACGGGTCCATTAGATAAGGGAAATGCCGCAGATAGAGCCTTATTGAATGACGTAATGTTAGATAACGGATTAGTTGATCACTGGCGTCTTAGCCATCCAACAGACGCAGAATACACATTCTTTTCTCCCACTCATGGTACATTCTCTCGCTTGGATTATTTTTTGACATCACAGAAGGTGGTTCAATTAGTTAGAGAATCCCATATTTTGGAGTCAGCTTTATCTGATCATTCCCCGGTCCTTTTATCTCTGGAACTAGGACTTTCTAGACCAGGACGTAAGCCCTGGCGCATGAACATTCAACGACATAGGACTCCAAAAGGTAAACGACATAGGACTCCCAAAGGTAAATCCCAGTTACAATCACACCTTCAAGATTACCTTTCCACTAATCAGGGGATCTGTGACATCCGACAGGACTATTTGGGCTGCAGCTAAAGCCACTATCAGGGGCCAGTTAATGCGAGATGCAGCACTTGTTAATAAACAGAATGCTGCACGACAAAAAGAGTTAGAGCTTGACATTCAATCTTATTGCCGCCTATTTACACTAAACCCAACTTTGCAGCATCGTAAGTCACTAGAACAAGCTCGCATGGCATTAAATAGCTTTTTACATCCAAAGCCGAATACGCTCTGCAGAGAATGAAGGGGAGACACTACGAGCAAGGGGAAAAGAAAGAAGATTATTGGCTGCACAATTGCGCCAAAGAGAAGCAGCTATGGCTATTCCAGCTATTCGAACAACACAAGGCAATATGCTTACCAGACCCCAAGATATTGTAAATGAGTGTGCCTCTTTCTATCAATCTCTATACACTTCAGGTGCTCAGATAGATTTAGATAAGATGTCTGCTTTTCTTACAAAAGTGGAACTTCCCCATCTCTCTGATGATGGTAGAGCTCTCCTTGAAGGTGAAATTAGTAAAGAAGAGATCTCCAGTGCAATTGCTAACTTACCTTACCACAAGGCTCCTGGGGAGGGTGGATTCCCTGCTGAATTCTATAGATGGGCGGGACACAATATTATTGATACATTACATGCCGCATTTCAAGAAGCGGATAATGTATCCTCATTGGGACCCCTTTCTAACAAAGCACTAATTGCTGTACTACCTAAACCTGGTAAAGATCCCTTGTTATGTAGTAGCTATTGTCCCATCTCATTATTAAATTGTGATATTAAAATATTGGCCAGTATCCTAGCGTCCCGTCTTCGTAAAGTTTTACCTTCCCTGATACACCAAACTCAAGTGGGATTTGTTCCAGGACGATCTTCTCGGAATCATCTTCGTACATTAGCCCATACATTATGGTCTGCTAAACACCTTCCCGATGATGCATTAGCTCTTTCAGTTGACGCAGAAAAGGCGTTTGATCGCATTGAGTGGGAATACCTTTTTAAGGTGATGGACAGATTTGGAATGGGGGATCAATTTAGAACTAAAGTATGCTTGTTATACGATATTCCATCTGCTCAGGTGAATTGTGGTGGTTTTTTGTCTGAAACATTCCCGATCCGGAGAGGAACACGTCAAGGATGCCCTCTATTCCCATTTCTTTTCCTCTTAGCTATGCAACCCCTAGCTGCCACAATACGTCAATCAGATGAAATTACAGGTATACACCTTCCAATAGGAACTTCTAAAATTTACTTATATGCAGACAACATTCTACTCACCCTTACAAATCTCCCCTGTTCCATACCGTCTCTCCTTCAAATTATAAATGACTTCTCTTCCTTTTCAGGTTATAAAATTAACTGGGACAAAAGCGAGGCATTGCCTATTTCTGATGGAACTACAAAAGCAGCTATACACGGTTTTCCTGTCCATTGGCAATCTTCACATCTTAAATACTTGGGAATTTTAGTCAACAAAGGTTTGGAAGGCATGGTTATAGACAATTTAAATCCTCTGATCTCTCAAATGCAGCGAGATTTTGAAAAATGGAAGACTTTAGGGCTCTCTCTCTGGGGTAGGGTCCAAGCTATTAAAATGGTTACTCTCCCGCGTTTCATATACATCTTGGGCATGCTTCCTCTCCAGATCCCTTTATTCACGCTTAGATCAATAGATTCCAAGATAAAAGCCTTCATATGGGGCTCTGCTAAACCTCGCCTTGCCGTGGCAAAACTTAAAGCTCACCAATTATATGGAGGAATGGGACTCCCGTCGATTGAACACTATGACCTAGCGTTGCACTTGTCTCAAATATCTTATTTGTTACCAGGGATTAAAGATGTTCCACAATGGGTTCATATAGAACGACATCTTTTATCCACAGATCCAGATCTCTCGCTTCTATACGGAAGTGGAACTAGTCGTCTTGATCCCAAAAATCCGGTTTTATCAGCTATGCACAAATCTTGGCAGAGGGCACATTGTTTATTAGATTCAAACCCAAGAATTCACAATAAAGCTCCCCAATGGAATAATACAGGCATACGCATTAATGGTCGAATCTTATCTTGGCCTTTGTGGAAAACAGCAGGCATTCACTCCTTAGACCAACTTCTTCATAATGGTGATTTTAAATCATTCTCACAACTTAGAGAGGAATTTAATCATCCCACACAACAATCCTTAAAATACATTCAAATCCAACAGTGTTTTTAAGAAGCATTTGGGACAGTCACCTTGGACACTCCAAAATTCACCAATATTATCATATTTAAATACATGGGGGAAGCATAAAGGAATTACTTCTGGTCTTTATAAAACTTTTACGTTGCACCTTCTTTCACAACCCCTCTCTCAAAAACTTCACCTTACATGGCAGTCTCGCTTATCAAACTCATATACAGATAATGAATGGGAACAGATACTGGAGAATTTAAACAAAGGAGCTCGCGAAGCAAGACTCAAATTTTGTTTATTTAAAATGCTTCATGATTGGCATTGGTCACCAGTCAAATTACACAAAGCTGGTCTACCCTCACATACTAATTGTTGGAGATGCTCCAATTCTGGGTGTGATACAACTCATATTATCTGTGAGTGCCCAAACATACAATCTTTCTGGAATTATGTAGGCAAGACTTTACACTCAACAATGCCATTATGTCTCCCACTCACATCTGCCAACATTCTTTTACATGATCTTCAAAACTCCCCAAAACTCTCTAAACCCCAACACCGTCTTTTCCACACCGCATTATCTACAGCCAAAATTTGTATATTACGTCATTGGAAATCATCATCTCCACCCTCATATGAAGACTGGTTAGTAGCCATGATACAAACAGCATCACATGAGCGAGTGATCTATAACCTTCAGGATCAAAGTGACATATTTCTTCAGATCTGGACACCCTTCCTCAAAACGAACAATGATGATGCTAATAAATCATCCGTCACTACCGCTACATCCAAATAGGACGATTGAGCCTTTGTTTCGACATCTCTTATCTATTATATTTTCCCTATTATTAATATACCTCTTCCACTTGTCTCATGTCCTTTAAATTATTATCTTTCCCTCCCCTTTTATCTTTCTCTCTCCTATATGCATACCCTGGCTCTACCTCTCCACATTATTCTTTTATATTTCACTCTTTTTCCTCTTACCCCTATTTGTGCTACTTTATATTCTCCTCCATACCTATTCTGTTTAGCAAATTCTGCAATGTAATTAGTTTCATAGGACAACTTATTTCTTTAAGATTAATAAGATGATATAATATAATGTTATTCATTCATAATTATATTTATTTAATCAATATTACATATTATATAAGTTTCGTCTTATACCATTTCCATATATATTAATTACTACCTCCCTTATATTCCCTTTTCACTCCCCCTCCCTTTATTTCTCGCCTCTTCTTTCATGTTTAATTATATCATTATTTATGCAATGGTTTTATATATTCAAAATATGCCTATTTATATCTTACATATTTATATGCTTTTATCCATTGGCAAAATATCATATATTTAATACCTTTATGTATCATTACAGAATTACCCATCTATTTATTAACAATCTACAAATACCTTTTTACCACTGTTCTTCTGATGTTTTTTTATTGCAAAAGTTAATAAAAAATTTCAACACAAAATAAAATATAAAGAAATCCAGAAGTCCAAAATAACAGTAGAAAAACATAATAAACAGATGGAATTTATTACACAGTGCATTCATAAATGCAAGGCCCAACTTCTTAACTGTGCTGTTGGAGCATGACATATTCAAGGAAGAACCACATACATTTATGAAATAGAGATGGAACAACTGCCACAAGTGTAGACCAGTATAGCAAGTCACGATCTGCGTACAATACACAAGTGAAACAGCATTGAAATGTCTGTGAGTTTATTCACAGCAACATATCCAATGTTACCTTTAAGCTCTTCAGAAAGATCTTGGCATGTTCAAGATTGCCCTTGATGTAGAAAGTGATCATCCCTGGGCAACCAGTGCATTGTCGCTTCATTATCTCATACTGAGGGTGTGATTTTAGACCTGAAATGAATCAACCATATTTAAAACTAATGTGCAAATGGTTCATGTAATCCTAATCAAGAAGTTAAGTCAAATGATAATATGAAGCAAATACGCCCGCAAATTCTCCCGTCTGCTACACTCAAAGTTCGGTGCGTATTCCAACAATAAAATCTATTGGCTATTTTATGAAGTGAGGGCTCAGGAAGACAATATATTAGAAGGAGCTTGCAAGCAATACTGAGTTACAAAGATGTGAAGTGTAGAAAAATAGTAGCATGAGTCACATTTTTGAAGCAGACACAAAGTTATTTCAATACAATGGTGTCATAAGCAGACTAAAAATGCTAAGGAAGCATAGATCTTGAAAACAAAATTAGAAAAGAATAACACAATGCTTGAACCCTCTTTTCCATGTAGTCTGGTGAAAGGTATGACAGAGCCCCCTCCCTGACACACATCAAATCTATGATCCGAGGTCTCTGGGTGGGACTCATACCTGACGCACATCAAAACTATGATCTGAGGTAGGGACTCGACAGATGTACACCTATTAGGTACCAAAATGAATGGGTTTGTGCACAATTACTGCCCATGACAAATCTATTCCAGTCTTGTGAAATCATAAACCACTTACCAGGAAAAATAACTTTTTCCACACGAGGATCTGATTCAAGAAAATAAGCAACAGCCATGGCATTAGTGAAATGCTGCTTCATTCGTAGATGCAAGGTCTTCAACCCCCGATTGCACAAAAAGCAATCAAAAGGAGAGGGGACTGCTCCGAGAGCTGCACAAAACAAATCCCAAGACAGGTCATTTCTGGCACACAATAAAATGATCTCTTACCAAAAAAACTGAAATTAAATGAGCGATTTACAAGGATACATTAAAAAATACGTACAAACATCAAATAAATTGTGTGCTACTTTGACATTTAGTCCAAGAGGCGTGTCATTTATAAATATTTGTAATCACATATACATTTCTAAAACACCAGTACATCTGTGTATCAATTCACACAATCCATTAAAGTCATGTGTAAGGACATGATGCCTCAGCTATTAGTATGCCCCAGGTCATATTTTTAACCTTTTAAATGGGTTGAGTGCATTTCGAATTGCCTCACCGTATTCCCACAGGAGGAACAAAATTACTGAGAAATACCCAAGTTTAGCCCTAGTGTGACAATAAACCAGAGAACCAACTCTCCCAATTTGGATACCAGAGGGTTCCAGGTGTGTCACACCTACCAAATTATCTCCTTAGACCATATTTTCCATACTACCATTATGTATGCCACATTGGGGTTTCATACAACAGAGGAGAACAATAATTATCATTCAATGATGTTCTATTTTCCGTCAATCAAGTCCTCTATAAGGTTCATCTAATCAATCAGATTGAGCACCTCTTGCACTGGTCTAAACTTTGCTATGTATTTGCTCCAGGAAAACATTTTAAAATACCCCTGCACTCTCCTCTTAAATACATTCACTTGTTTTCCTCTTGAGATGTAGAGTGATCACACTCTTTCGCGTTTGTTACGTACGGTGCCACCTGACTTTTGGCATTTATGTTACAGGTGTTGAGGTATGGGTGTACTCTTTCTGGCTAACGCTCAGCATCACAAAAGACCAAGGTAGCTGCACCCATTCTAGTAAAATAGGTTAAAAACCAGGAGGTACTATAGCCAGGTTCTCTGACTTTCTCTCAACTCAGCTCCTAAAATTACTGCTGGACATTTGGACAACTCATACTCTCCCTCCCGTACAAGACCCCTAAAGGAAGAAACAAGTTCACCGATTGCATGAACAAAGTCCCTAACTGGATGAAAGCCAACTAGTAGTACTGTCCCAAACTCAACACCAACAGGACAGAAGTAGTGATCTTCAGCTAGAACACCTCGCCATGTGACTCCAACTGGTACCGGTCAGTACTCAAACCCACATCCACACTGAGCACCCATGTCAGGAACATTGGAATCATCGACAGCAAACTAGACACGACGAAACAAGTCACTGCATCCTTCTTCCACACCCTGAAGATACTGAGGAAAACTTTCAAATGGCTCACAAGCAAAACCAGAAAAACCCTCACTTATGCCCTAGTCACCAGCAAGTTGGATTGCGGGAACACCCTCTACACTGGGTTCACCAAGCAACTCACTAAAAGGCTGCAAATCATCCAGAACATGGCAGCCAGACTCAACCTCCCACACAGAACTAGCACCTCAGGGACCGCAACTGGCTCCCGATACACAAACGGGTTCATGTCAAACTCCTCACACACACATTCAAGACACCACACAACTTGGGCTTCAACTACCTGAACAGTTACTTCTCCTTCCACTAACCACCCAGACACCTCCACTCCATAGGACTGCTATTTGCAAACATCCAATGCATACACAGAACCACATCAGAAGGTCGGACATTCTGTTACATTGCTCCTAAAGCATGGAAGAACATCCCACACCACATAGGGGCAAGGCGCACACACACCTGTTCAGTGCCAGGGTACCCTCATGGGTGATAGTTCACTTTAAAAAATACACACAACATAACAAAGGGATGCTCCGAAACACCCAGCCAGAGAAGCAGTAGCGACAAACCTAAATCCAGGAAAATGACTCGCCACAAAGGAAGCTTGCTGCCAAGGAATTTAGCTTGCAGTGAAAGAAGGGTTGACAAAAACACACTTCCCACACATGTACACTTAGCCTAGTCCCACATGCAGTTACGTGTTCCAAGGGCTATTCGCAGGTCAACCAAGCTCCCACTCAAGGAACAAATTGACAACACCGTTAACAACTAAGTATGCTTGCTTTGGTCTGAAGTTTTCCTAGACATGATACTTGAAGAAGGGAGCATTACAAAACAAGCTCCTTGAGGACTAAACAATCAAGATCCCAGATAAGGCAACAGTGCTAGAGTGCCACCCAAGCAGCAGTTATGCATTATACAGAGATAACTTTAACTCCAAAGACGGGTAACTAGGAATATTCAAGACATAAAGCCTTCAACACAGTTATCATTGTGGCCAGGCTCTCAATCGCTTTCCCAACAATTGATCACAAAGCCTTAGGGCTCATCCTACAAATACTCCAAAACTGTAGTTAGTCTTGTTTCCAGAAAAAAAACACCAGAGCAGATATTTCTTTCTATAACTAAAGTTCATCTCATCCTAGATGTTTAACATCATTTCTGTAACACAAATGTAGCGGTTTTCCAAATTCACTCAGTAAGTGTACCTGCAACATTGTTTATTTTTTATTTTTAAATAAATACCTTTCTTTATCATTCTGCACAAATATACAGAATATATCACACCAATTCACAGTGCTACTACACAGTGTAAACAGAATGAAATCAGACTAAGAGATAGCAACAAGAGCCATAATCAGCAAGTCTGTGTTTCCAACAGAATAGTGTAACATCCTTCTAGTAGCCCCATTATTCTTCCACATGTAAAGAGAGGCCAAGACCCAAATACAGGTAGAGAGCTTTTCACTCACTGAATCCACATTTGGCCATTCATTATCATTTGACATACTCACTGTTTGAGTGTACATCTACTACCTGCAAGCCCCCCTCAGATTTACCGGTGTCTATCATGGGTGCACCAGCCCTTGGAAGCATTCCTCACCATCACTGCAGAAGACCAGCTCATTTGCCCAGGAAATCAAGTGGGTGATCGTCTAAAACATCATAATGTTTTTTTTACTTTTGGTCACACTTAAGACCAATTTGAAAAGCTAACGGAATTGACAAGAGGCCAGCGACCTGGATCAGTAATACATTCTTGAAATAATGCACAAAGTCTCCCAAGATTGCACTTATTCCCTTCCCCACTTTTACCCAAAACTGCTCTGTAATAGGGCACCCCTACTGAAATCCTTCCCAGGAGTGATCAAGGCATCCAGGCTCATGATCTGTATTAATAATTGTGTAAATAATTGGACAGCCCTTTAACTTTTCTTTAAAAGCCTGTAATGTACTTGTCGAAACCTGGAGTTACTGAAATGGTATGTGACGGGAGACCATCTATTATTACCCTTCCCTTAATACTAGCCTCAAATTATACTTGGACATATGTGTCAAGCTAGCCTGGCTGATGAGGGGTGAAACCCTGAATCCGGTCCCAGGATGCTCGTTTCTGGTCCAGGGAGGACCTGGCCTGGCAGTCCGGGCTGGACTGTTCCCATGGGGAGCAGGGTCAAGACTGATTTGCATATGGCTGGGTCTAAACTGGAAGGGCATTGGGAGCAAAAAAAGATGGATTTAGGCCCAGATCTCTGTACACGGGGTTACATTGGGCATATGAAACAGCAGAAGCAGACACCTTGCAGAAGGTTATAAGTACTAGCAATAAAACTGCAAAAGAACTCTGTCAAAAAAAAAAGTGAAGTACTGGAATGTAGGCCAGTGACACAGGCGAGCAAGATCTTCTCTTCGAGTGCTCTGTATATCTGTCCAAGACACATGGTCATCAACATGAAGGTAGTAACCTTTCCTTCATCTTTTCTTAGTAATGAAGCTATCACCATCAAACAGATCTTTCATGAGTTTGATACCACCGCCTATCAAAATGGACAACGTGTGCTGCCTAATCGCAGAAGAGAAATCCATAGCACAACTCTGCATCAGCACATAGGGTATATATGGTAATGTAATACCAAATAGTTTTACTGTTCACTTCCACTTATCAGCTGCACACCTTACCAAGGAACTTTTTGAGAGTTCATTATGGCCATTTTCAGAATTGTCAGGCTCTGATAAACAGTCTACATGCTGCTTTCCATCTTTGTCATCCATTTGACCTAAAGAAGGCTTTAAACCCATTGTAAGAGTGATCGTAGTTTCCTTCTTTCCAAGAATTCAGAGGCTTCCAGGTAGCATATTCTGCCTTCGGAACTGCCAACTCTGTAGGAGATAATTCACTACATTAAGTCCCTTTTAATACAAGAGTGCCTGTCTGCAAAGATATTCATTTCTATTACGCCCAGGGCCAACAGGCTCCTCCATCATGCTCTCCAGGGAGAATGATGGAGAATCAAGCAATGTGGCAGCCTGCACAGCCTGCAGCTGGTAGTTCCTGAGGCAGCTACAAATTCACTATCCTCTTCTGTTTATTTTCTCCAGGCTCAGATGCAATAACATTTTCAGGACCACTATATCCAGCTTTACCAGGGGTGACTCCAGTGATGCACGTGCTAATAAGTTGCAGATTGTGTAAATGCCAGGAATTGAGCACAAGCACAACCGCTCATTGGACCAGCATAAAAGGATACCAGCCCGGGACAGCCAACGCCATACCAACTCTTTTTTACTGTGCACAACAATGCACACATTCCACGTATGTGATTAAGCAAATGGCTGTGAAGCAGCCAGTTGCATTGATGCTGCAGGTATTAGGGATGCTGTGCAGCACTTGACAGAGAATCCCATTTCAGCACTACAACATGCACTTCTCCAGCTAAGGAGTGCACACAGACTAATACCATTTGTGATTCTACAAAACTTCTTAGAACACCAACACCCTTTAAAAGTACCACAGAATTTAGTTTTGCTCAGCAAGCCTTTAGGCTAACGTAAAGAGTCACGGAAGGAAGTCCTTATTACTTTGTGATGGTTATCATATGATTCTTATTTTGCTAAAGTTCGGAAACTGGATTGTAATCCTTTGAGACCAAGTTCCTACTTAAATCACAGCAGAAACAATTGTTCTAAAGCTGCAAATCGACATAAACCATTTCCGGCAGTGACAGAGAGAAATTACATTTGTTCAAATGTTGTGACCATGCACAAAACAGGCGCGGTTGGAACTCTAGTCTGTGATGAAGCTGCCAAGCCAAATTCAGAAGCAAGGACATTCAGGCTCAAAACAAGAGAATACAGTAAAGTGGGCACAACAAACCAATAGGGTAATCTGCAGTTGTAGCACAGGTAAACACAAGGCAGCAAGTAAAACCCATAGGATATGTTTTGCGATACGTCTTATGGTTCCTGCAGATGTAAACATCCTCAAGACCTGACTCTTCTACTGAACCTCTACACCCAGACAGATCAGCAGCCCCCACCCCCGTCTGCGCCTTGAGACCATCACAGGTGAGTAGCCACGCTATACAAACTTGATTGATTGAAACATCATAGAGGAGATTCGCTTTACAAAACTGTGCTGAGTTGAATTACTGTTGCTTGCACTTTTACTAGACATTATCCATAGTATGCAAAACTACTTTGAAATAAAGGATACCTTTACACTACAACGTGATGTATTTTCTACTTTAGAGCTGAATCCAGTGCTTTATTAGAGCTGGTGATTTCTGGTGCTCAGCACCAGCACTTAATCATCAACACGAGTGCTTTTCATGAGCACCAGTTAAGGACACATTCATTTATGGTAGGCAGGGGGGGGAGAGATTAAGTTATTTGCCCAGAATCACAGGATGTTGAGCCGACCCGAGACTCAAACCTGGTTCCCCAGCTCTGAAGTCGGAAGCTCTGACCATTGCGCCATATCCTCTCCCCACTTTCATGGTTAGAAATTGATTCTGTTTTAGGCAGCACTAACAGGAGTAATGGGCTGGTGAAAGCTGCCTTCAGAGGAGAGCCCCAGCATTTATTTTTATTTTTACAAATTAACCACTGGCTGAATCTGAAACAACAATAATAAAAAAAAATTTTTTAAAAAAGATTCTCATTTACCAAAATCAACAAGAAGGCAATCTAACTGCAGATTTTCTTTAATAAGTGCTTACCATTTTGTAAGAACCTTAGCCTTTCATGAAGATCTTCTCGATTAACCGAAACCAGTCCCATTAAAACGTCAGTGTGTCCTACAATTAAAAATAATTATTTAGCACCTAATCTAAGTTGTGGTCAGTGAGTTAAACAGTAATTCAGCAAGTGTGTGGCAGTTCCGAGAAATAAATACGATAGATGTTTCATATGTGCCCCAGTTGAACACTTTCTACCAATAGTTACTTATTTAAATCAATGTTGCTTGCTGAATGGTTCGTTATGATGAATCTAACAAACAAGTAGAGCATCAACACGTAACTTGCACTTAACTATAAAGTAAAGGTAATAAAACCTCATTTTAAAATGAGATATTTTGGCGCAATTGTGCGTGGGGAGAAACGAACTTTACCTATCCTTCTGTCCTACCCAGAGCTGGAAGATTTGAGGAGAATGATAGGATCTAAAGAAAGGCTTCATGTCACTTTCACTCCTTCTCCGGAGGCGATTAAGCTGGGTTTGCCGAAGCAAGAAATGTATCCACTGAATTCCAATTTAGGAACAATAATGTCTTATACACTTGTAATAGGCATAATGGATGTAATTTATGTACGAACAGGACATTTCAGGAAATAATAACTAAGCATTTGCTATATAGTGTCTTACACTGGTACTTCATTAAGTAGTTACTTTATATAGTTCCCTTTCCACAGTTTCTCCCACTTGATACAGTCCAAATATAGTTTGCCTATAACTAAACCTTCTCAACCTGTAAGATCCAACATACTTTTCTTGTGAGAATTTGTTATGCTACTGGACTTGCGTCTATGCTTCGATGGTACAACTACAATCAAATCTTATCGATATATAATTCCTACATATGTGAGACTCAACTTTAAATTAAGAGCTTGTTTAGCTGCCTTGAATAATTGCAATACAATTAACCATCTACTAAGTAATTTTTTGAAATATTAATATTCCATGATGTTGAACCTGGCAGAGGCATTTCCAATAAAGCCGCCAACACTGCTACTTTGGGTGACTTTAGTTGTTTACCATTGCAGTGATCCCAGGCGACCATGCTGCTCCTTTGATGTTTTAGAACCCTCCCAGAGGCCAGACTAAACATATTTGGGCCACCACCCACAAGTTCCATATATGAAACTTCAGCAATACTGCGCTGGTTGAAAACAAAATGCAAAGAAAGGAGAGCGTGATATCGTTGATGTGGCAAGGACAAGAAAGCCTTAATGCTATGAGACATAAAGGGCAGGGAACTGTCAAGCTTTCAACTCACAAAATCCAACAATCTGCACGTGTCATCCACAAAAAAATATAACAATCATGAGCATACTTATAATGAACATGACCAAGAGCTCAGGAACTCATTTGGCTGACGAATGACATTAGCATGAGATGTCCATGAAAAATAGCCAATAACTCAATTTTGTCACAATTAGAGCAAGATGAACTACACCAGAGACCCACCCAGACCTATACTTAATCAGTGTAGAAACTGTCTTTTCACTGAGGAGGCTTCTCAGTCAAAAATAGTAACAAGAAATCAAGTTACCCAAACCCATTAAGGGGCATGATGATGAGAACCGGTCAGAGAAACAACATCTCAAGAGCCTCAAAATACTGCAAATTATCCAGAATGACCACAACCAATGGATTTAGGCCCAGCAGCCATGATAATCAGATATCAAGGATAACAGAAGTCTGGGAAATAAAACGCAAAGCTAACCAAAATCAAAAAGTATAATTTTAGAAAGAAGTCAAGTTTAATTGGCAGTAAATTAGAATCTCCAATTTAAAGATATACTGGGCTAGAAAACTCAGCTAGTATAACACTGAAACCTTAAAGCCAAAAGCACAAAACAGTGCAGCTAGTGGAGGGACAGATATTACCCAACACCAACCTCAATGCCAAGAACAGAGGAACACTACAGATAACAGATTTAAAAGAGAATTTATAAGGAGGCACTTGATTGCCTGATATTGATTTCCTTAAAAGGAAGTAATCCAGTACAAGACACACTCTCTCACACCCACTCTGAAGAGACTGGATGTGAGACACTGTGAACACTGAGGAGAGATTCAGTAGGATCAGAACCGCTTCACCAAATTTGAGCAGCATGTAAATGTCATTGGTTCTTGAGACAAAAAAATTCACAAACACAAACGATGATCTGACCCCAAACTGATGAGGACCTAAAAGCTTGCTAGCCTTGTAAAACATCCAGAGTTAAGACAGGACAATAGCTTCATTATTCTTGCAGGCAAAGGGAGTAGCAAGATCAGTGTGAAACAGGATACGATGCTTGGATTACTATGACATTGTAATACCCGAAGAAACAAAGTGGTAATACTGAATATATTAGGGAGAAGGGGCGGAGGAAAAGATATGTCGCAATTCAGTACGAGGCTTGATATGATCTTAGCCAGCCCACATTCTTAAGCAGTCATAAAAAGGAGTATGGATTTGGCGGCACAAAGTTTTCAGATTCAAAATGGTGTTAAGCTTAGAATAGAAATTCTAATCTCATTCTGATCTTGTTTAAATACATGCTCTTAATATAGATCACCAGATTTGTTTTAACCAATTGCAAAATCAGTTGTATTTGTTAATATTGTGCAAATGTGTATTTTGAAGCAGATACTATTTTCACTATGTACGGGAATGCTCAACCGCCTAGAATTCCTAGAAGGGAACGGAGGTTATTTGAGATGCTATATAAATTTTGAACACATTTATGCAACTTGTGCGTTTATTGAGTCAGATTACCATAAAGAAGGGGCATGGACAATTGCTCAATTCCTTAATCTTTGTGTTTAATAAATTCTAGCTAAGAGGTGTTGACCATGTGTTTGAAAATAGCATAACACCCAACAGATGGGAAATTGATGAATTTCATGCTTAAATAGGGTTTCACAAACTTCAGAATGAATGAATGAATGAATTGGTTTTATAAAGCGCGCATTACCCGAGGGTGTCTTAGAGCTAGGCAGATCCAGGCCGAGAGAAGGAGCCTCAGGTTAGGGGGGAAGTGGACGCAGAAACCAGGGTGACCCCACTAATTAAAGTGGAAACAGCCAAGTCTTTTGCTGCTTTCTAAAAACCTGCTGTGCCGGCTGTGCGCGGAGAGCCAGAGGGAGAGAGTTCCATAGCCTTCCCCCCTGATAGGCTAGCGTTCTGCCACCCCAGTTTGCTCGCTTGATTCTTGGAACCGTGACCATGAACGCAGAGCTAGAACTAAGACTTCTGCGGGGCACGTACCATGTGAACCGTTCTTGAAAATAGAACGGGCCAGTCTTGTGAAGCGCCTTATGCATAAGGCATAGTGCCTTAAAAGACACCCTTTTCTCCACTGGCAACCAGTGTAGATCATGCAGTAAGTGAGACACTGGTTTAAACTTGGGAATTTTCAGAAGTGTCCGTGCTACAGCGTTCCGAAGAGACTGCAATTTTTTTACCAGATATTTAGAAGTCCCAAGATAGAGTGAGTTGCAATAGTCCATTTTAGATGTGATGAGGGCCATCATCACTGTCTTCTGCAAGACAAATGGAATGTACGGGAGGACTTTTTGGAGAAAAAACCTCCTGACATTATTGCATTGATTTGAGCAGAGAAGCACAGTTTGGTGTCAAAAATTACTCCCAGGTTTTTTGCCTTCTGCACAGGCTTCGGAAGGTTGCCCAAATCGGCCGGCCACCAGGACGCATTGCAGAAGGAGGTCTCTTTCCCAAATAGTAATACCTCCGTTTTGTCCGAGTTTAATTTGAGGCAGAAGAACAATAAGACACTATAGAGTCAACACCTAATTAGAGAACGCTTTTAGTGGGCATTAGTATTTATGCGTGGGACCTGATTCTATCCACAGCTAGATACAGACCGAAAAACTGATAACAGTCCTCCCTGAACAATAACTCTACTCAGTCTTAATTCAGAAAGTTGATGGCTAGGGTACAGTTCAGTACTCACAGGCTTCACAATACCACCTCATAGATAAACCCACTAGGATTAGCATAATGTTAGCAGTAATAAAATGCCTGTGGTAGACAAGAAACTTTCCCATTAGGGCAATGCTTACCTCATACCAGAAACTGTGGCTAGTAATTTCTTCTTTAGACCCCACTGAAAGGACTGTTCCTTGACTTCAGCAGCAGCATAGTAAGTGCTAATACATCTACTGCACACAGCATACATTTATACAAAATTGTATACAATAATGTTCACTAACTGTCAACCTGCAAACGTTTGCCTTGACTTATTGTTACAGGAAAAGGCATAATTTTGGGTTGTGTATGTATTAACATATCAATTGTGTACTCACTAATGTTTAAGTGTTTTGTTTCGTAAATTCAATTAAAAAAAAAAGTTACTGGGTCCCTCCAAAAGATGTCTGACTTATTGAAATTTAACTACACGGGATGCTAGATGGATTTAATATAGATGACACACTGCTATCACTAACTTGAAAGGGCAATGACAAAAAAGGTTCAATAGCTGCCTATATTGCCAATTAGGAGGAATTCATATGTGAGGTATACAGGTTGGAAGATATGAGCTGTACTGTGCAGATGGTGATGTGCAAGTTGAAAATTAAGGATATTAATTAAAGAAAAGTGGTGTATTACATACATTCCTCACAATTGAAAATGTGCACAGTAGACCTGCTGCCAAGTTTATTTTAGTGCTACTATTGACAAATCAAACGTTTTCACTCACGGTTTGTGCATGCAATATGGCCACCTTATTAGGCCACACAAATTGAGTTCCACACATACCTAGGAACAGTGCCAATTTCTACATGCGCTTCGTTCACTTTAACATTTCCACTTTAAAATACCATGAGCAAAAACAACAAATAAACACGGTCCTTTTATATCGTTTCATTGCTTACCATTCATGTATTTGGTTGCTGAACACATGCAGATGTCTGCACCCAGATCTAAAGGACGCTAACAGAAAAAAGTCAAATATTACTTCGAAGCATCTAAGACTAGTTGTACTTTTAACGTTGAAGATTTTTTCACCTGATCAAATTTAGCATGATGTAAGAAGTTTGAGTTTCCCATATTTATTCACAAATCGTGCGTTAATTGTGTTTAACTAATTGTTTGCCGTGTTCGTTTTATCTGAAAAGAATAGTAATTAATCCACAGGACACATTAAGATTCTTCCCATTAATTGTTATTAGTTTCTTCACTCGAAACCTATGAGCCTCTGCTGGACTGATTATTTTTCTTCCATCAGCATTAAGGGGTGCCTAGTGATCGTCTGTCTATAAGACATTCGAAGTCATTAGGCAAGGCCCGATTAACCAAAAGCACAACAGTAATGGTGTGTTCGTAATCCCATATTCAGATAACTCTGTCATGCATCTGACTCTGTCCGGTACATAAGGACCAGGAGGGATAGACCTTCAAATTGGTATTCTTATGAAAATCAGTAATGCACGCAATCTCACATCAGATGCAGAATCAGCAACTTCCTACAAATCAAACTATACTATTTTTTAACTTTATAATCAAGACAGACCATTGATCTGAGTTGAGTGGGGAACACAAGGAAAGTACTTCAGTAAAACTAATAATTTGCAACCCCAATTCAGACTTAATGGAGGTAAATTTATCTATTTAACATTAAATGTGGCAATGCTGAACCACCACGTGGATTCCTCTTAAATACATCAGTGAGTGCCCATGATCTAGAACATGACCAAGAATTTGCATCGGATTCAAATATTCCAAATTAGCTTTCAAATTGACACTACAGGTGGAAACCATCTATACTGCACTCAAAAAACGAATCAAAGCATGTAACTTAGCAAGACGTCAGACAGTGGATCCCCCCAGTCTCCTGCTACAAGATCAAGGTTCTACATCAGGCTCCGAGACAAGGCGGTGACTACATGTTTATGCACAGACACATGTATATAAATGTGCATGTCAGCGGAAAAGTGTGAGACTTGTGTTCAAGAAGGAATAATCACACTGGATTCTCTGGAATACAACAAGAAGAGTGCATGAATCAATGAGTCGCACCTCTTTGCAACATAAAGAGCCGGCATAAAATGCCTAAATTGTTAACGTTAAATGACATCCATTTAGGAGCCAATATTGTTGATTGGGCTGAGATTGGGAATACCTGGCATCCTCAACTAATTATTTGATTTTGCTGAAATTCTAAGAATTGCAGCTTTCTGAGGGAGTGCATATTCATTGAGAAGTTTCTGGAGAAATATTAACAAGTATCCGCACAATGCCGTCCATACGATTACATCCTGGTTCTCGCATCAGATATTTTTACCATAAACGTTTTGCCTCTACTGCACGTAAGGGCAGTATCTATATGTTTGGCCACTGCTGCACCTAAGGGCACTATCTCCCAGAGTGTTCTTGGCTCAATTCCCAGAAACAGCACCAGAGTTCCCCACTGTTTTGCAGTTTCTTGCAGTCACACTGAATCTGCATTGAATCAGGTTCCCTCTCCCCAGCTCACCTCCAGATAATACATTGAGCAGCCTTAATTTCATAATTCTCTTACAGGCAGCGGAAATGCTGTACTGAAGACAGCAAGTGAGACCTTTTGTTTCCTCCTTGATGGTTAAGATGACTTTGTTCCATGTTATGTATTGAGGGCAAACCCCAAATCAGTTTTGACATTTGGGCTGTGTGGCAACTAGGGACCTCTTGTGTGCTTGCGAGGAAATAAGAAATGTATTTACCTTTAGTAATATTTAAACAACTGGAGACTACTCTAGATGTATATGCTGTGCCTCAGTCCACCATCTAATGATTTGGCTCAGAGAAGTATCTTGTGTGTCTGAAAAAAGGCTTTTAGGCGTCTACAAGATGTGGAGTGAGAGTGAGTCATGAGGATGTAGACATGAAACCTAGCATCATTCCCAGAGCCCCTACACTGTTAGGTCCATAAGATGTCTCGTCAGCCTCATGGTTTCAAAGAAGTCATGATAAACATACATACAGATATACAAACGTAGAGGAGTTTCAGTTAACCCTCTTCATCCACAGGTCTGCAAAACTGTCATTCACATCACACTCTGTTTCAAACCACAGTAGCTTCCAGGTTCTGGAGGGACCCAACTGTGTTTACCGTTCCTCGATTGAATTAACCCATTTTTTAGCTGATGTAAAGGATCTAAAAGAAGACCAATAGGACCACACCAGAAATGTTTCAGCAGGGGACTTAAGTGCCCTCTAGACTAGCTCTCCCTGGACATTGGCAGTCAAATCAGTATCCTGATACATCGGATTAATGCAGGATCTTCACACGACAACTAGACTATTGTTTGCATATAACCCCATATGCTGACCAAAGCTTGTTGAGCTGCACAGATAAATCTGAAGCATCTGGACTAACAGGTATGGTAGACAGGCCTGCATTGATTTTCCCCAGTAGCTCCAGAGAAGATGACCATCCTATGTATTTAATATGTGGCTGTGCGAAGAAGTTGATGGTGCTAAAGTAAAGGCATCTGAAAACAACAAAGATTCTCTTCCACAAAGTTGTAAACATTACGTTTGTTGCAGTACAGTTTTCTACACAGCTATTCTCTGCAGGGGTGTGACTGGGTCAGAGGTTTAGATTAACTGGTTGTGGTCAACTTCCCTGGGGGTCAAATTGTGCTTTCCTTTGTATCGAGGTGGTGATTTCCATCTAAGACATTGCAACCTGCTTGCACTCATTTCCTATCCCTCTCCGCGAAACCTGCAGAGCAGCTGGGTGGGAGAAGCGCAGAGTCACATAATGGGAATCCCCTACTTGGGTGAAATTCATCCCTTTTCTTTTTATAGTGTTTTGTCCATCTCCATTGGCAGCTAGAGCAGATATATGCCTTAATTTTAGGCCAAAACACAAAATATCGGATCAGCCTTAAACAGTTGAAAGCAGTCTTTGGGCTGAGAAGTTCACAGAATTGGGCTTAAAGAGAAAGGAAAGACAAAAAAATATTTGAATGTGGTGTCCTTTGGAATCCTCCCATGTAAAACACAGGGGTATAGGTACTGGAGCCCTTATTTTAACTGGCTTCTCGCCATCGTCTGGAAGCAGAAGAAGCCTGCACACCAATATAGCCAATATAGCAAGACATGGCAACAGGACCAAAAGTAGACATCTGCTGTATTCCTACACTCCTACAGTCTGGGCCTAAGTCTTGGAAGACCTTCAAAGTCACGTTGTTGTGACTAAGGGAGAGAAGATCTTTCTTCCTGCATAGGAATGGACTTTTACTGCCATGAAGCATGAGATGATCCCTGAGGAGACCTGCACACGGCCCAAGTGATTGTAAAGAGCAGTTTCTGGACCACTCAGTGGATGGGCAACACTGAAGGACACGAGGTCTTCAAAGCACAGCTCCCAAGGGAAGCAAGATCATTAAAGTTGAGGAACTGCTCCATTAGCTTCATACTTCAAGAAGTGAGTCTACGGTGTTCCTGATCCATCCAGATTCCTTTTGGACGCCTGTACCGCCAGAGTAACCAGGCAGTACTTCGCCTTCACACCATTTGTTGTGGGCCCATATTTTGCAGACTGAAGTATATCACCTCCATCCATTCAATCATTATTTCTAGCTTTTATCGTTCTGGATTATATCAAGCTAAAGTTAGTAATTATTCGATACTAAAGTTCCAGTTCCCAGTGCGGTGTGGTGCCACCATTGACGGCAGTGGGTGCCCTGACCCTAGGTGTGCCCCTGCCACTGGAAAATGTTGTCTGCAAACTGATTTCAACATACAGACCCCTACTGGAATAGGCACTCTTGTGCCTCAATAGCCGGAGCTGGCACACTAATTCCTATTAAAATAATTGTGTCCGTAAATGATTGCTGAACTCCAGTTGACTGGACAAGGGCCCTTAACTGGATCCTAGTGAATGGACACAGGTCACCTAGACACCAGCCTTCCACCCCTTGCCCCTGCAAACCCACCAAGTAGCATCATGACATTAAAACGTTGCTGTTCGGCATCTTAGTTGTGTGTGTGTGGTTGCTTTTTGGGTTCTACATTTTTGGGGATGACACCTTTTATTTTGTCCAGGACTATTTGTAGAGGTGACCCTTTTACTCCACTTGTTTGGTACCAGAGTGATAGCAAAGGTCCAGAGATATGTTCCACCTCTTCATCACTTGCCCTCCTTTTAGATCCACCTCAAGATGTCAGCTACCACAAAATACCTGAGTGAGAGCCAAGCGCTTCCAAATTCCCTGAGTCAGTCTGAACTAAATCCAGTATGATGACACCCGCCAAAGCACCCATATTTACAGAAATATAGCACAAAGAAGCTCTAATAAAGTTTTGTAGTGTATGCCTGTTCTACAAAGCACTCGCACATTCTGTATTTTTTGCCTACATCTAGGCTGTAAGTGTTCTTTTTTTACTTGCGTTTTAATAAAGCTCTTTTCTTTTTCTAAAGTAATGTAAAGAAGGGACATTGATGTTATTGCTTGCTATTGCCGCACTGCGTGTGAGTTTTTAACACACACTATCTTCAGGAGTATGCCGTGATGGCTTCAACAGTACTCGCACAGGACACTGCCCAGTAACTATTGACTGCTTCAAGACGCCAAGAAAGGCTGTGCGAGGTGCATTGCTTCCTGAGAGTCACAAAAGATTTCAAGTGTCAGCCACCTCAAGTGCACTCTAGGTCACTGTCCAATTTGATTATTTGTCTAAATAAAGGTGTATAACCTCTGCCTTAGGTACTTTCGCATAGTGGAACATTTCGAGGGTTCCTTAATCTATTTATAAATAATGACATATTTCAATACTACTCAAATGGACATCATTTTTGACAAATTAGAAATTATATTATGTCTTTAGAAATAAAACTGAGTATGTGGTGTATACTTAGATTTTAATCTTAACAGCATCCTGGAGGGGTCAGGCTTCTAAACCAAATATTTTGTTGCATAAGGGTCTTGGTACGCCCTAGTTTTATGTATTGATGATCTTGCAAGTCCAATTCACAAAACCAAATTTAACAAAAATTACCATTAAATCATAACAGCTATTGAATAAAGAATGCGCCCTAGGTGATAGCTGAGACTGATGCAGCGTACGTTCCGACATGTCTCATCTTTAGATACTGATAAATGTTAAGTATAACCCAGTTTGGTGGCAATTTTTGTATCGGTCTCCTAAGGAAGGAATGCTGAGTGCACCTGCTGGGATTAAATCCTGTGGCCTTCAGGCGTACACCCAGATTCATTAATCTACGGAGCCGTCTTTCACTCTTACTGTTCTTGCATCATCCAGTCTTTTGAAAGGCGCTATATTCACAATCAAAACTAAGATAAATAAATGCTAAGGTTATGATCATTGGCAGCCAAAGCATATTCTTTTTTGGTTAGAGATGAATAAACATTCCTTTATGCAGAATGGATCTTTCATAGGTTTACACACATCGGCAGTGGAATCCAGAATTTTCTTTCAAGCGTCCTGTGCTCCAAAATTATGGAACTCACTGTCCAGTCACAACAGGATATCTCCTAACCTACTCTGCTTCAGTGGATGCCTTATAATGTTCTGATCAAACTCCTGAATTAGACTGATGAACAACCCACCCCTCTTCCTGACAGCACCATGCTAATGCAGAGACGTAACCACACCATTCGCCAGTCCATGTGAGTAACACACATCCCACATACATACAGAGTTCCTTCATATATGTCCCAGAAATGATAAAAGCATAGGACACCAGTTAGGGACATGAGCAGACCTTTACTGGGGAGAGCTGGCAGGCAGTCTCCCATAGGAGTAAAGCTACAAAGGCCTGTAAGCAAGCACTAAAATATTCCTGCCAGCTCCACAGTCAATGCATGGCCTGAGTTGGGGGGGGCAAGTAGTCACCCTCATTCAGAGAGGGTGTACAATTTGGAAGTTCACCAGACGTCGGGATGCAGTTCAGATGTCAACAAAAACCATAAAGGACCTGGACCGCCTCCAGTGGGCTTGCATGCTTTTAGTGTCACTAAAGGACAGCCAGTAGGCTGAACCTAAACAAGCATTTGCAATTCAATAGGTCTTGTATTTACGAGAGTTTGAGCTATTGGCAATGCAATAGCTTAAACTCTTGCAAATGCGAGACCTATTGCAGTGTAAATATTTGCTTGTTTACTAGCACCCATGCAACGCTTTGACATTCATGGAGGCCGCGCCTCTTTCTTTAGACCAGCCGCTCCAAAGAAAGGGGCGTGGCCGACATTAAAGTGAAACCGCGGCATGGGGCTGTTTGACAAAAAAAAGCATCCGTTTGTGAAGTTGACAAACGGATGTTTTTTTTTTGTAAAACCGCCCATGCCGCACTTTCACTTTAATAGCAGCCGCGCACCTTTCTTTAGACGCGGCTTGTCTAAAGAAAGGGGCGCGGCCTCCATGAATGTCAAAGCGCCGCATGGGCACTAGTAAACAAACAAAAAATAATAATAAGTAAGCGTGGCCGCAATACTTAAAGTGGACCACACCGCTAAAATAAATAAAGAAAGAAAAGCGGCAGCTATAGTTAAAGCGGACCGCCATTAGTAAATAAAATAAAAGCGGGCGATGTGCTGCAACGTAGTGGGTGGAATCGGGGCAAATCATTAAACAAAATAGTGCTCACAGCCAAGATAAAGCACAATGTGTAACAAGACAAGTAAAAGGTCCAGTCGTTATGGGAGGTAACAAATGCAGACAAGGCGGTACCGAGGAGGGCCTAACCAGCCTAATAACGACTCAGAAGCCAGCGTTTACGAAGGACAATGACACAAGCCAAATAAACTATGGGCGGAGAGTGGGCGGGGCTTCAAAGCCATACTCCAATACTGCATGCCTCGCAGCAGCGCATGCGCTGCCCAGGCTCGACCTAAAGAAAAATGTACAAAGGGAGTTTAGCACAGCTTCCCAAAGCCACTCTGAGAATTTCTGCCCCAACCCCTAGCCTGAATGACAATATTACTGAATCTCAGTCGCGGTCGGTGGAGGAGTGCCGGCCGGGCGGTGACGTGGGGCGGGGGAGGGGCAGGGTGGGGGTAGCAAAGTATGGATTACGGACCTATACAGGTAAGTAAACATTTAAATCAATAAAACGAATTTCGTGCAGCGCACTGCATCGCATTTGGCGATGCAGTGCGCGCAACGAAATTCGTTTCATTGATTTAAATGTTTACTTACCTGTATAGGTCCGTAATCCATACTTTGCTACTCCCCACCCTGCCCCTCCCCGCCCCCACGTCACCGCCCGGCTGGCACTCCTCCACCGACCGCGACTGCTGAATCTGATTTACCAATGCCAGCCTAACTGACTTTTATATACATACCTTTTAAAACGTGTAAATTTGTTTTTAAGGTAAGAAACAGGGTTTCCTGCGACAAATACAGAAGTACTGATGGGAGAGAAGAAGCACGGTATGGCGTGGACAGGAACCAATCCAAACCACACTCTGATTGGCCCAGTGAAAAGACAATTTCAATTCGGTGGGACTACCTATGGGAAAATTGACTGTGTGCAAATTAAGAGCCAGATTTACGACAGTTTTTTGCGGTCACAAACGGGAAATCGGACCGTTTACAACCACAAAATAGGTCTATGCAAAGCCCAAGTCCTATTTTGCGAGTCAGTAACCTATTACCGACTCACAAAATAGGGTTTGCGCCTCGCTATTAGGAAGGGGCGTGCCAAGGGCATCCCTTCCTAATAGCGAGTCGCACTTCTATGTATGATTGTTTTGCCATCGCAATTGCGGTTGCAAAACACCCACAGTTTACCACCTATTTCAAAAAGGTGGTAAGCCACTCGCAAACGGGAAGGGGTCCCGAGGGGACCTCTTCCCCTTTGTGACTGTCACCGAAAATATTTTTAAGAGCAGGCAGTGGTCCCATGGACCACTGCCTACTCTTAAAAATGAAACGGAAACGTTTAATTTTTCTTTTTTAAATGGATCCCATTTTTCTTTAAGGAAAACAGGCTGCATTTAACAAAAATAAACTCATTTATTTAAAAAGCAGTCACAGACATGGTGGTCTGCTGACCCCAGCAGGCCACCATCCCTGTGAGTGCTGGCCATTCCCAATGGGGTTGCAAATTGCGACCCGCCTCATGAATACTAATGAGGCAGGTCGTCTGCTGCCCCATTGAGAATTGCAAACAGTGTCTGAGACACTGTTGTACATTTTTTGCAAGTCACAAATTGCGAGTTGCAAAACTACGCAATTTGCGACTCGCAAAATGGAAGGGTCGTACATCTGGCCCTAAGTCAGCGGGAGATGCCTAGATTAGGGGCAGTAGGGGTTGAATAGGAAAGCACTGTTCTCCAAGAACATTGAATGATACCAGGGATCAGGTTAAGTTTGACTTTGGCCAACAAATAAAAACGTGTACATTTTAGATTTGCAAGGAAAATGATGATAATTGGTATTAAATACATGATCTCAGTACAGAGGACAGACTATCTGCAATTTTCAGCAGAGTACTACTGTGCTCTTCAGCTACGAAGTTTGTAGCATGGGTAGTTGAAAGAAAACACAAACAACTGCTTCTAGGACTTCTTCACTGTGCCAGTAGTTCCGCCTTTTAATTCGCAGAGGCTGAGCGAATCATTTTTGGCCCAGAGTTTGTCTTTGACACTATTCAGGTTAGGAGGGAAGTGACAAACTATACTGAGGCAGACAGACAGTTTAGGAGAAATCTACCATCTCTGTCTATGGGTAACAAGACACACATAATCCAACAGAAAGTGAGTTTGAGAGGTAGGAATAATACGTAAAGAAGATAGATGCTGGTGTACAACAGCAAAATTCACTAGACTTTTAATAATGCATGTACCTCTGGACGCCCTTCGCTTTCCTACTGACCTACAGAAGATCTAATGTTTCTGACCGTCATTTGTCTAAGTGCGCGTCTTGTGTGGGTGATGCTGCAAGGGTGATTAAGTAACACTATTATGGAGAAACCTACATTCAGGATATCTATAACTTTCTCTACAAGCAATACACCACATATTGTACCTTTATCAGTACATAAGCTGCAGAACATACCATGGGTTGGGAGATAACTAGATGTTCTTTTGAACTTGTTAGCCCACAGTATCAAGCACGGGGAGAAGACTGCAAGTCTCCTCAGTGGAGACAGATTAGATAAGGTCTGCAACTTCACAAAAACACTACCAATGCAATATGTCAGAAACTGAAAAACAAGCATTGGCAGAGCCAATAGGTCTGGTCTTAGGAAGCTGGTGCAATGGTTATTTTTTCATTTTTGATTGCAAGCGTATGCCACAAAATTGCTGCTATCAAAACACGGCAGCCATATGCTTGCATGTATTTTTAAAAGAGCGGTACGAGTGCTTCCTAACAGGCAGGTGTACTTGGAACAGGTGTAGAACTCCTTTTAGCACTAATTAACATCATAGGATAATAGGATTCTTACTGGTGTAAGGAATCTGGACTATTGGCTTTGAATTACTGTAACATGAAGACCTAGTTTAAACATACAAGGATAACTAAAAAACATAGAAAATTATGACGAACGTAAAGAAAAATCATCGGCAAAGTAAATGGTTAGCTCATCAGACCTGGAATGAACCACACATCTTTTTAGGTGACTATATATACAGCATTCGTTTTTTGCTTACTTGAGGCTAGTGACCCAGCTAACGCGGACTCTAGGTCAAACCTAAAAATACTAGGCAAACTACGTTTCACCACAGCTGCAGCAAATAATAATTTTCTACACTTCTTGGTTTCCAAATAAAGCATAAATGAACTAGCTGTTTAATTAGGAACACCTTTGGAGTCGTGTAACGTGGCTTGATAGTTATGATTTCTTATGGAAGAAATTGACATTTTGTAGCTTTACACTGTATTTACTTTCAAAAGCACCATTTGTTCATAGGCAATTTAAAATGGTATATATGTACCTTTGCAGAGTGTATTCAATTTATGTTTGAAACATCTGCAATCCTGTTTTCCAACACTATGGTTGTGAACAGAGCCCAGTTAAGGCACTAAAGAGTACCATTTAATTTTGGACAACTTCTTTATTGCCACCCTTACACAGTTAGCTACAAGTGGCTCAGGGTAGACGCAAGAACAAGAAATAGCCATAAGGTTAGAAAGAAAATTAACCACATTTAACGCAATTTGCATTTTTGTGTATGGATGACCCTTCCGGCTTCTTACCTGGAAATACGCAGACATGAACGTGTTGTCGACTGCAAGTAAAATGTCCCCTCGTTTGTGCACAATGTCTGCACATTGCTGAATGTCAATGACGGTCAAGGTTGGATTTGTAGGAGTTTCTATCCAAACAAGCTGTCAAAATGCACAATGTCAAATACAAGAGAAATATTCCAAGTTACAACACTACTCAGATTCAGTTCATAAAGGAGATGAGCAACATATTCTGCACTGATAGTGTCAATGTACTCCATTTAAATGACCGGATACATTTATTTTACACTGACATGAAATTACCATAAACTTATATAAAACAGAACATTCTGAATGGTTTACCCGGTTTGGGGCTTCAGTGCCTTCTATTCGCATTTAGTGCTATTCCCACATCCTCACCACAGCCCCCACCACCACTTCCCACCGATCCCAAAAACACACACTCACTCCTTATTTGACAACTTGGGGCACAGGAGGATTGAACAAAGAAGGTTAGATGAAGACAAGCAGAATGTTACAACTAACGTGTCTCCTTCCCGTGTCCAAAATTCTCACAGATTAAGATGAAGGCACTGTTTTTTTGGGGAGTTTTATAAAGCGCAAGCTCGACCCGAAGGTATCAGAGCGCTTTACATGAGCACCAGTTGCGTTGCATCCATTTTGGTAGGCACGGGGAGATTAAGTGATTTGCCCAGAATCACAGGATGTTGAGTATCCCGGTTCCCCAGCTTCGAGGTCGACCGCTCTAGCCGTTAGGCCACATCCTCTCCTCTGTTATGCTACTTGCTGCACCGTCGGCCATCACATGTGAAGGTTAGGGAACCAAGCCATGGAACGGATACAGAAATGCAGCAACTGTAATCTCTAAGGGATGATGTCCTCTCCTATTTCCAGGAAAAGCAAAGAGTGACCAACAATTCTTGTAGCGGACAATGGCTGATGGAGAAACGAGTCAAATATGAAGCAAATCACATTAGTCGAAAAGGACCGTAATTCACCTGATTGGGACATCACTTCATATGCAACTAAAGCAACTTGCCACTGTCTGCCTCCAACTAGAAATAATTTGATGTATGAAAAATTACTTTCTGAAACCCAACTCTGTAAGATGAGTAAATAATGGGTAGCTTGGGTTCTCTGCCTTCTTTACGTTTTGGTAGGTCAAACCTGCCGAAATTTAACTGGGGGAAAAGCACACAGTGTTTACAGTATCCTGCGGATTTTAGTGCTTTAAACACCAAAATCTGCATGTTATTCCCCACAAACTTGTAATAGGTGCTATTTATCGCACCTGATGAATAACGAACCCCTTGGTATCATTATTTATCATGTGCGTTAAATAACACCTAAACCTGTAATAAGGAAAGGAGAATCTGAAGATTATCTGAGCAACATGGGCAGGATGGGGGAAACAAACATTGCATGCTCCTGCTTCAGACAATCAAGAAGGATGCTTGTGATGTACGAAAGCCAGTATAGCCAGCTGCCTCCCTAACAGCCCATCCTCCCAGGGCTTTAAGTGGGCTGGGTCGCACTGGGTCTCAGACCCAGTAGTAATTACAGACAGTGAAATGGGTCCTGTATTCATGTCCTTAAATGTTTAGGCAAAAACAGTGATTCTTTTTTGAACTAGTGTAAATAACATTAAGGCAACCATGTAGTTCCTCCTTATATTTCACATGCTTTATGTAATCTTGCATTCCAAAGGAGTGTTTGCCTTTTCCAGGATGTTGTGTTACGCTTTTCTCAAGCAACGTATTACTCTTGCCTAAAGCATAATTTGAATTGAGTCATATCCAGGCACAATGAGATTTGGCTGAAGCAGTACGAGTTTCTCTCAGTGGGGAAAAAAGTTGTTCAAAATACCTAGTCATCCAATCCTTGGCCTCTCTGTAAAGCACACAGAGCAATGGTCATGTATGCCAGTAGTTGCAGTTGTGATTCTATGCAAAAGTGTGGATAGGGTGGCACTATATGGGAATTTTGGGTTCTAGGTTTAAACCACATCCTTAATTATATAGGCCCCGCCCCTTTCAGGGATCCCCACGTTTTTCATACTACTTAAAGCCCTGCTCCCTCCTGTATGCCGGACCAGTGGAGAGTGAATTTGGTGTATACGGCAGCTGCCACTAAGGCTTTTTAAGTTTTTCTTGCCCACATTAGCTGAGCTGGTTGCGGAGTGAGAAAAAGCAAGCTTCCCTAAGCTGCTACAGTGGCCCTCTAGGTTGGCAGCTTGTAAGAACAAGCATTTGCAATGCAATAGGTTTCGCATTCACGCGAGTTTGAGCTATTGTAAATGACAATGCCTTTTATTTATGTTTTGGGTTTTAAAACATAAATAAAAGGCATTGTCATTTACAATACTAATAGCTTAAACTCTCGCAAATGCGAGACCTATTGCATTGCAATAAAGGACCTTCTCGACTGCTTGTTAGATTGTAAATATCAGAGGAAGAGACTGGCCTGCGACGTCTTCAAAGTAGTGATAAATAGTGCAGTGAAGAAGATGTGTAAGTGTTGTAAATTACACAAAGTGTGAAGTGAGAGGTACATATGATCTGAGCTATAAACACTAACAAAGTGCTCCCAACACCTTTCGCTCTGTGATTACACTGTCGCGGCTCAGGAGGAAGAGCGGGAGGGGGGGGGGTATTTCCTGCCCTCTCCATGATTTAAGTGTGCAGTGTGGCATTGCGTAATGTCTTTGCTATCTATGGCCTAATAAACACTCCAGCTGTATAAGGGCCCTGGCTTTACCTCCTGGTGCAGGGCGGGCAGTGCTTTATGGCAGGAATGGAGGGAGGGATGGTCTCGGCTGCAGCTCCGGCCTTGTACAGTGCCCCTGTTATTACTAGTCAGACCCCCCAGGATATTGCGGCATAGATTTGCAAATTTAGCAGCACAAAAATGGAAATTTAGCGGCACAAAAATGGAAATTTAGCGGCATTATTGCGGCACTTCATTTTACTTGAAATCGTTCCTGTTCAGCCTTAAATCTATGTAAACTGATTTAGCAGAGTTTTCCACTGTGAAATAGGCATGTTTAAAGTGTTTGTTGCTCTACAGAAGCACAGCTCCAATCTGCACCTCGTGAGAGGGGTCCCTATTTCTCCCTGGGGTGTTCTAGCACTATTCACCCCTGCCGAGGCACCGCTGCCTCCTGGACCCGTCCAGAATGTGCTACACCTGTGGGCCAAGAGGAGTGTTTGCCTCAGGGCCAGAGTGAGTGTTCTTCTATACCAATCTGCACGTCTCCATCTGCACATGACTTAGGTATGGAATAAAGTCCGTAATTAAGTAACAGCAGAGGGGTGTGTGCAGGGCTTTAAGTAGGATGAAAAACTGGCGGGTCTCTCATAGGGCATGGCCGATGTAATTAAGGGCCTGGCTTAAAACACTAAAGCTAAAAATCTGAAATTAGTATAGTGTGCTGCCTCGAATGGTATTTTGCTGCTTCTGTCTATTCATCCAGATATATAACACAACGTGGACATGCAATTGATGACCTGCATATGTCTGCATTCCAGCACTCCCTTCTGATAGATAATCTGCCGCAGAAGGCTCCCATGGCTGGAAACAGACTTGCTCTCTCATTAATCGAAATGGGAATTTGTAATACGAACGTCGCCTCTCACAGCTTGGCCAGAAGGAAGCAGATATTGGACGGCGGCACGTAGTGACGTGGTGCGCGCACAGCCAATTAAAGGGCATCGTTTGTTTTGCTGTCTACCGGTAGACACTTTTTGTAAATATCGCGGCCAAAATTGTATATATTGCGGCCATTGCGCTTAGTCAGATGATTTCGCGATTTTTGCGTGAATCGTGAAATGCTGGAGGGTCTGATAAATATATGAGAGAAAGAGTCAACCTGACCATGTGAGCTGTGGTATGCAACCCTGACACCCAGCAGTACTCATGCAGCTGAAAAGTATTCAAGTTGCTCATCCCCACTATGATGGGAAAGGGAGAACCCTCACCTGTTCACCTTACAGTGACAACATCTTCCCCAAAGCAAGGGTTTACGTCTCCCCGCCCTGTGTCAATGTTACATTGTGTCTCTATGTGACCAAGCATATAGTGCAAGATTATACTGCATTCAATGGCCTTGGGAGGAATGGGGCCCATCTGAAAGGTTTGGGACCCCTGAAGAGTTGCCCCTCCCATGTTACACCCTTGCCCAGTCCTTTGGGCCTTTCAGAGGTGCTGAACTTTGTCAAACTCCAATAGTCACTGAACAGAGCAGTCCATCTTCTGACAGCAGCAGAAGTCAGGACTAATACCCCTAAGCCGAGGGGGTGGGGGAGAGGTATTTCTTCCCGTGCCTAAAAATTTATGTGGCTTTCTGTAATGCAACAAGTGCTCATGTAAAGGGCTCGGATACCTTTGTGTTGAGTTTGCGCTATATAAAACTGCAGCAACAAAAAAAGACCTTCAATGAAATTCAAACGAAGCAGGAAAAAAGTGTTTTGTTGTTATTGATATCCTAGTAATCTAGCCTGCAAGAAGCCAATTAATTTTTAAACGCACGGATAATATCCAACTTTTGTTACATAGCCTTTGGTAGGGGCATGAATATACAAGGGCATTTATTAGCAGGTTTGAGAAGTCAACATCAAACGAACTTATGAACTGCCAAACAAGGAACCAGCAAGCTGCCACAGACAAGTATGGCAGACTGAACCGAGCCTTGTGAATGGGAACGTTGTTTTTGCCCTTGTGCCTTTTTAATTTTGCAATATAATGATTTAAGTGGTTTGATGTGGTGCAGAAAGGAAAATGTATGTGCATACAGTAAGTATGTTGTCGAGGTAATGCGGACGGCCGCAGCTAATGCTGCAAACTGCAGGAAGCTTAAACACAACGAAATCATGCCAATCCGGCCAGACACAAAAAGGCTTCTATATACGTATATAAATATAAAACTACAAATCATAAAGGTTGGTTTGTGTTCTTGACACTACCGAAATTAGGCCTAATTACGTAGATTTTCTGATGGTTTTCTGACAAATGGTCATCCTAATGAGCTATGGAAGCAAAATTCGGTAATGGCAAAAGATGGCGAATTGCACCACATAGCAGATTGTGTTTGAAGATTAACTGTTTAGCATTCATCTTTTTGGCCCTACTGATTTATTTGATTCGACTTGAAACATAAGTGTTTGTGCACCTGAAAGTGCAGCTGCCAAAAGATTAACCAGCTAAGGACTAGTGTCAGCGTTAATTTCGCTCTAATAAACGACTCCCCGACGCTCTTTAGAAGTCTGTAATCTAGAAAGGGAGCTGGTGACCTATGATGGATAGAACAGGATTGTGTTTGCAAGCATTGACTTCAACCGTCGAATTAATTTGCTGCAGGTCAAATGACAGGATTAGCTAAAGGCCACGATGTGGTTTGAATAAAAATAACTTCAGAAGGACCCACTGACAAGACTGTACTTTTCGCTTATTCCCTAATGCCGGCCGCAGTAAGAAGCAGGCAGGTATTAAGCTGTACGGCGCCACCTAGTGACGTATGCGCGTACAGCCAATAAGATGTTATTTTTTTTTGCTGCCTGCCGGAGACCTTTTTCGCGGCCAAAAAGGTAAATATCGCGGTAATCGCGCTCCTCTGCTGATTTCGCGATTATTTTGCGAATCGCGAAATCGCGAAATGCTGGAGGGTCTGACTAGTGATCGAGAGGCACGGAGGTGGTGGTATTGGTGGTGGTGGTGGTAGTGGTGGTGGTATTGGTGGTGGTGGTATTGGTGGTGGTGGTATTGGGGGTGCTGGTACTGGGGGTATTGGTGGTGGCGGTATTGGTGGTGGTGGTGGTATTGGTAGTGGCGGTATTGGTGGTGGCGGTATTGGTGGTGGCGGTATTGGTGGTGGCGGTATTGGTGGTGGCGGTATTGGTGGTGGTGGTATTGGTGGTGGTGGTATTGGTGGTGGCGGTGTTGCTATTGGTGGTGGTATTGGTATTGGTGGTGGTGGTACTGGTATTGGTAGTGGTGGTATTGGTGGTGGTATTGGTGGTGCTATTGGTACTGGTGGTGCTATTGGTATTGGTACTGGTGGTGGTGGTATTGGTGGTGGTATTGGTGGTGGTGATGGTATTGGTGATGGTGGTATTGGTGGTGGTATTGGTGGTGGTGGTACTAGTGGTGTTGGTACTGGTGGTGGTGGTATTGGTGATGGTGGTGGTATTGGTGGTTGTGGTATTGGTGGTGGTGGTATTGGTGGTGGTGGTATTGGTGGTGGTGGTATTGGTGGTGGTGGTATTGGTGATGGTGGTGGTATTGGTGATGGTGGTGGTATTGGTGATGGTGGTGGTATTGGTGATGGTATTGGTGATGGTATTGATGGTGGTGGTGGTATTGATGGTGGTGGTGGTATTGGTGGTGGTGGTGGTATTGGTATTGGTACTGGTGGTGGTGGTATTGGTGGTATTACTATTGGTGGTGGTGGTATTGGTGGTGGTATTTGTGGTGGTGGTGGTGGTGGTGGCGGCATTGGTGGAGGTGGCATTGGTGGTGGTGGTGGTGGTGGTATTGGTGGTGGTGGTATTGGTATTGGAGGTGGTATTCGTATTGGTACTGGTGGTGGTATTAGTATTGGTGGTAGTGGTGGTATTGGTGGTGGTATTGGTGGTGGTGGTATTGGTGCTGTATTGGTGGTGGTGATGGTATTGGTGGTGGTTTTGGTGGTGGTAGCATTGGTGGTGGTGGTAGCATTGGTGGTGGTGGTAGCATTGGTGGTGGTGGTATTGGGGGTGCTGGTACTGGTGGTGGTGGTACTGGTGGTGGTGATATTGGTATTGGTGGTGGTATTGGTGGTGGGGGTATTGGTGGTGGGGGTATTGGTGGTGGGGGTATTGGTCGTAGTGGTGGCGTTGGTGGTGGTGGTATTGGTGGTGGTGGTAGTGGTATTGGTGGTGTTGATGGTGGTGGTGGTATTGGCGGTGGTGGTATTGGTGGAGGTGGTGGTATTGATAGTAAAACAGGCTTTTGAAAACAACCCGTCAGGTGGCCTTAGTACAGATGACATGTAACACTGATGTGCTGTTGTCAGCTTCAGCCCATTAGCACAGGATTATGTGCTACCTGGAATTCACATGACTTAATTCGCTAATCATTTCAAATCCATTTTACTTGGGGGGGTTGAAACAGACACAAGATAATGCCTGGTTAAAGTGAATGAAAGTAGGCGCCTGTGTTACGGGGGCGGCCGGGCTGCTTAAAAAAAACGCAAGCGGTTTCAGCTGAAGCATCGCCTGTCCAGCCTGCAGTAAGAGAAACTCAATAAAGTAAATAGTGCTTACAGACTAAATAACAGGTCCCGTGTAACAACTGAAGTAAAAGGGCCAGTCACCATGGGAGGGACAAATTAAGGCAAGGCCATACTAAGAAGGGACTAACAAGCCTATTAACGAATCCAAAGGCAGCATTTACAAAAGACAATGACACAAGCCAATGAAAAATATGGGAGGAGAGTGGGCGCGGCTTCTCTCCCATACTCTACTACAGCAGTCTTGCAGAGCGAGCAGTGAATGCGCGCTGCCGCTAGGCTCGACCTAAAAACATGAGTGAGTGAGTTTGAATATGGTGATGGAGATATTGGTGTAGGCATGAAGTTCCCGGATAGTGTTGAATGTGTCAAACGTCTGTTTTTTTAATTATGCTATCGCCACCT
This sequence comes from Calotriton arnoldi, assembly GCA_963921515.1. Lineage (NCBI taxonomy): Eukaryota > Metazoa > Chordata > Amphibia > Caudata > Salamandridae > Calotriton > Calotriton arnoldi. The sequence continues at coordinate 1,146,076 of CAWUFW010003779.1, forward strand.
TGAAGATGGTGGAAAATAAATAGGATCCCAGTGCGAAACTCAGTGTTTGCAGGAGATATAAATTGGTGGGTAGCAGGAAAAGTGCAGAGAAGCGATGGTTCAAGCAAATGTTTTTCTGCACTTTTCTGCTTTTTCTTCCACTCTTGGGCTGCATTTAATAGATACATTTAACCACCCTTTCAAAGTCAATGCAGTCATTTTTTAAATATGAGTAAATATGTGAAGCACCCCTTCACTTCACCCTCATATTTTACCCATTAACACTGCATTTTCTTGAGGTATATATGAGACTAAATGTGTTTGGGTACTTGATGATTTAACATTTTCTATTGCGCTTGTGCAGCAATATCTGTATGAGGGTCTTTTACTTTGGAAAATAGATACATTAATACACCATAACAATAACAATAACCGAGAAAGAATTATGTGGGTAGGCCTTACAAAAGACATACTTTGATACACCTTAGCAGTAATCTTGAACTCAGGGGGCAGGAAGGCTAAGTCATAATCATCAGGAGGAAAGTTCCTATTTTACATGACGTCGGAAAAGGGGGGCTTTAAATATCATCTGAAAGAGAAATAAGGCAGTTTGGTCCTTAGGTCAACAGGAAGAGAGTCCCAGAAAGCAGCCACGGCTCCCGTTTAATATTGATCTGGAGAAGTTCTAAATCTTGGTACCTCTTACTTCCGAGTCTTCACTGTCTACCCGAAATAGTGAGTAGATTAGCCTAAAAGATAGGTGGTCAGTGCTTAAATTGTGTAAAAAAGAAAAAAAAAAACAGTGACAGGGGCCTTCTTAGGAGGCCACTGCAGCTTGCACCACCCATTGCCCATGCCTACGCTGCCAATGACAGTATTCAACCAGCTACTAACCATCACACTCCTCCAAGTGTGACAATTCAGATTATTACAGGCCCTCAAATCCATCAGATTGGCTTGGGCGGCAGGAAGTAGTCATTTTTTATATATATTAAATTAATAAATCAGTGTTGTTGTGCTCTTCTCTATATTAGACGAACAGCGCCACCATGTGGCAGACTGTCCAAGTGTCGGTCGTGACAATTAAGTGCCAGTGCCGAGCACCACAAACCAGGGGCTCAAATTAATCACTGGTTAACATGCATGGCTTTATGGAGCAGGTTGCCAAATAAGAGTTTGATTCTTGCTACCATGGGGAGCCATGTAAGCTGCATAGGACTGGTGAGGGCAACCTTTCTCGCTGAAGACACAAGTCTAGCTGTGGAGTGTAATATGGTCCTTAGTGGATTGGAGGTCAGGAGGAGGAACAGGTGGGGTTTTAAAATAAAATAGTTGTGCCCAAGCCATGTCCTTTACATTATGATAAAACTAGCATAAGCAGACCAAGCATCACCTGCATTACAGAAAACGGTCTCAACCATTCAAACATACAGACAAAAGCAAATAAGATTATAAATAAGGTGGCATCTAGCCGAGTAACACGGGAGGGATTCCAGATCTTTTCACATTCCTATGTCCATTTTTATTCAGAGATATACTGAAGAAAGTGTAAGCATTGCCTACACAATATTAACTATTCAAAAGTAATCCTCAGTTACCTTGGTATTGGGGGTGATCGCAGCTTCCAGGCACTTGGGTTTCGTGCAGTCCACAAATGAAATTTTCAAACCCAATTCAGCAACGACCCTTCTGAAATAACGATTTGTTCCTGAAAGAAATAGCAAAAAATGTATTTCCCCAGAAAAGATTAATTAAAGTATCTATAGAACAACAGCTATAGATATCTACAGAATGCAGCTTTTCCTTATTGAATCTTTCACTTTTTAAAGACAAAAACTACACACATAACAATGAAAGAGCGCGCATCTTTAAATAGAACACTGTGCAGAATACACGGTACAACTGAGATTATACGATACCTTGGAACCAACACGCCCATTCTTGGTCTCACCTGCATTTTAGACTTCAGAGACCCAATGGCAGGAACTAACTGAATATCATCTCTCGTACCAAACAAACCCATTGGAAAAACAGCAGAACGGTAATGGAGTCTGTGGATTTGTTGAGTGCAACTGCTACGCCAGCTGGTTTCATAGTGAAGAAATGCTGACCGACCATAACCAACCAACTACTGACCTCAAAAATTCAAAGGACGATTCACAGATATTTGCACAGACTGGTACTATCGCAAATCACAAAAACGCGGATATGGATAAGCATCAATGTACAGCAAGAAGAATTTGCGCAAGTGCACCATATAAGCATACTTTGTTTTTCACACACGTCTTTGCACAAATGCAAAGTTAGGGTGTGCCTGTAGGTGTACCTGGTGTAGATTTTAACACATCCTTCATTCACAGAAAGAACTCTGGAAAAGTAGCCTGGGGCACCTCCAGTTTCATTCATGCAGCCGTGACCTACCACAGGGCTGTTGCAAGGGAAACCACAACGCAGAAATGGAACAGACATGTCCCGTGCCTTCATTGTAGATCAGGGTTCTCCAATGTCGGTCTCGGAGGACTGGATCCATGCCTGATTTTTAGCATATCCACATTCAGATAAATGTAGTTATCTTAAAAATCTGGTTTGGATCCGGCCCTCCAGGACCAACATTGGAGAACCCTGTTGTAGACCATGACTGCCACCGCTCATGAATACGTGAGCAGTGATGTACACATTAACATTCCCACCCCTCTACTAGGGGTGAAAGTATAAGCTGTAACAAGTATGAGTTTTTAGGGCCCATTTCTGTCAATGCTGCTTCCTTAGATTAACTGGGTGGGGGTACAAACACCACAAGGCTCCGTCACCATACATACCTGGCTCAAGAGGGCTATTGTATAAAAGAGTTTCCACCCATTACATTTTTTGCCTAGATTGCCAGTGAAAAATGAGAGTGCAGCATCTGCACTCACGCCCATCCCTCGCACCAGTGATCTCATCTGTGAAGCTGGTCTTACAGCTAGAAAACACTGCTTCACATTAGTGATGGGTATTTCGCTCGAAGCAAGTGTATGGTCTCATGTATGTGACTCTGAGCCAAATTGTTTTTACCGATTAGGGAAAGGGCAAACGTTGGAAAGAAGACAAGGGAAGAGTGGGAGAGAATTTAAATACTTGGGTACTAGGTATGATACATTAACTGCCAGGTTTTGGGCACAGCCAGAAAAGCAAAACCAGTACCTTTGTTCTACTGAAATGGAACTTGCAGAATATCGTTTTGCCATTGGTAAAGAACGCAGATTCAAAAGGTGCCCATAGATGTGACTGTGGCATCTTTACAAGAGCATAGGGGCAGTAGAGTTTGCATAGGTGTGATAGGAGGCAGCTGGGAACACGAGGTAAAGGGAGTTTCGGCTTGTGAGTGGAAAGAAAATAACTAAATGTAATGCATGTATCAGGGGGAGCAACAGGAGAAGTTTATAGCAACTTCTCAAGATAAAAAAACAGGCAGCAGTCACTTTGCCAATCTGTAGCATCAAAGTAAACGCGACATCAGGATGGAAACCAACATTCTATAAAGAGGAAATGGGCATCAGGGTTCGAAGGACCACAAGTTAGGACCAAAAACCTCCAAGGATCGAGACCATTAAACAGTCAGTGACTACGCTCATATACCCATATTCTGAGCACCGTCCACATACTTAAAAACAAATTATATATCAAATATCATTAACAGTAGGTAAGGATGGCCAGGTCGGCAATGTAAACATTAAATACAGAGCTAAGAGGAGATCCTTGCAGAAGAGTGTATGAGAGGATACATTTATAAAAAGATGGAAGGAAGCAGACCAACTTCTGTAGGAAAATAAGAGCTAAATCCAGTCCAGGGCTACTTCCTGGACGCTTATTCCATTTATTCTGGAAACTTTAAAAAGCCTAAAGGTGTCAAATGCGTCCACATATCCGAAGTAATCTAAGCAGTGACTCTACAACATCCAAACCTCACAGTGGTAATACAGTAGATCCACAAGGAGGGATTCCACACTGCAGAAAGGATGAAAACAACTCAAGCTTCATTAAAGAACCGGCATTGCTCCAAAGAAAGCGGATAGCTGTGATGTCGCTGCAATCATTTTCAAACGGGTAGGGAGAGAAGACATAGTGCGAGGGAAGTTTTAAAAAACAAGTGGGTCACATGAGTGTGTTTGATGGCTAATAGGACAACTCCAGGTCTGAAGTGGCACTTGTAAACGAGTGGATGGAGCAGTAAGCTCTGTCGCTACAATGTGTTTGACTGGCCTGTGGTCAGAAGGTGACTCGAATTTGGGTGAGGTGTTATTAACACCTGCAACTTTCAGATGTGGAACACATAGCATGCAGGACTAGTGAAGTTAAGACAACTACAATACTTGAGGCACCCAAACCACCACAGAGAAAATGAAGAACTGCTTAATTTCAAGTTTTCAGAAACGTATTGTTAATCTTTGCAATATTAAAAAAAGCAATAAGAGAGGTCTTTGTAAAGCTGAAGTAAGGCAGGGAGGTGTAGTTCTAATCCATGGGGAAGGATACCTAGATAGGAATAGAGTTGAGCCTGGAGTGGGGCAGAAATGTAACAATATCAGCTTCTAAATAATGCAGAAACATAGATCATTTACCTTAAAATGTTCTCATAAAAACTAGTTTAAGATCTCAAATGCCTTTACAATGAGGCCAGTCAACCTGCCTAGCCTTCTAGGTGCATTCAGGTACCTGGTCGAAAGAGTAACCACCACTACAAGATCTCTTTTACCAGAAAACAGTACATGATTATAGAGCTTCCTTTTACGATGCAAATACAGACTAAATCATCCCAACCAAATATATTCCGTATTGCAATTGTCACATTATTGATTCTGACTATTGGTTCGTGAGGGTTAATAAAACCTAGGAATAGTATTAAAAATCATTCATGTTAAGTTTCAGATCACCCATATATCTAACACTGCTTTTTTTAAGATTAGATAACAATAGTCCACTCCCAAATCAAATATCAATTGAAGAATTCTTGGACTAGGGAATGGATTTTCTCGGGCAACTTTAACACATTTCTCCAGGTTGTAGTCTGGACTATCAAGCAGGGAATATAGTGGCACCTTAATATCAGGGACAAAATATTGAACAGTAGGTGCATACAGGGAAGTATAGATTTACTATCCACAACCCCACATCTTCATACTTTGAAGATATATATATATATATATATATCATCAAGGAACATAAATGTGTTCGGTATAGAAAATCTATACCTACCTGTTGATATTTTTGTCCTTGAGATTTTGGCTATGATATTAAGGTATAACCAGTTTTGTTTATAAGATGTTGCTAACTCACAGCAGTGAGTTACCAGATATAGAATGTAGGTAGTCATAGCTGTGTTTACAGCATTTTCAGACTTATCCACTTCAAAGTACCTGCCCAAAACCTCTAATTGAAAATCTTCCATTCAGCCAGTTACTTCGGATCAAAAGGACAGTATCTGATGAACAGACCTACATGACAACAATAAATGCATCTTTAACGGTCACCAAGAGGTTATTACAATGAGACACAGGTAAAGCAGTAGACATAAATAGGGTGTCATACAGCAAAGCTCTTCAAACTCGCATCAAAAACACAAACGAAAAAGATACCCTGCCCCAGGCAAGCACACAAAATTAATAAAATGTATTAACAAACACTGGAACATTCTCGCAAATAATGTGACTCTGATGCAAGCACTTGGCATTAAATCACTGTTAGATCATGTCAAACATCTAAACAACATGACTGCACACTTACACCTTTAAGTGAAACTAACATATGAACTCAGTATAGAATAGCAGAGCAGAAAGTTAAATTATGCAAATTATTCTGAGAGGGGCATTTCACTTACCACCATACACATCGGTTGTGCATATGATCTCATCACCTGCCTTTAACAAATGAGCAATATTCAGCGTTGCAGCTAGACCCGACGCATACGCTAAACCTGAAAAAAACAACAGATTAGAAACTATTCAATAACAAATGAAAAAATACTTTCACGAGTTTTTGACAGCTTACCCAGCAAACCATGGTTTCATTCACAATCAATAACACATAACATCTGTTTTGTGGCCTAACAGCCAGAGCTGTCGACGTTGAAACTGCGGAACCAGGTTCAAGTCTCCTCAACATTCTGTGAATCTTGGCAAATCACTTACCGCGTGCCTAAAAAAATAAGCATTGGCATAGCCAATAGGTCTCGCCTTTGGGACCTTATAAGTATTTAGGCTTGCAGCACATTATCCTGGGTGCAAAAACATCTACTGTTCGTCACTGCTCCAAGGGTAACCAAGTTAATATTGCGCACGTGGGTGAGGCCTTTTTAAACTCTGGAATAACAGAGCTGGTTTGTTGACTGACTTTATTGTCGGGGGATAACTAAGATAAAATCAACACTCAATCAGAATGAAAATAAATGTACTTGAACATTTAAGTAAATTGTGCTTACATGCAGAAAATTGATTGTCAAAAGTGTGAAAAGAAAATTATTAAAAAACTTTATAAAAGTGAATAAGTGAAATACACCCTAAGCCACAGAACGTACTCCATGCCTAAGAAATAACTTAAGTAAGTCTTATCGTAATAAAACAAATCATGTAAGTGAAATGCACCCCAAATCTCTAAATGTGCTCCGTGCCAAAAAACAACTTTTGGTAGGTCCAACCCGTATCTACACCATCTTCTCTTGTTAACCAACAAACTCAAAGCACACAATTTACTCACCGAGGTCGGATAAACCGAAACTCGTCAGTCTATTGCTCAAATTCAATTAGTTCAAAACAAACGTGACGTGCTTTTAAAAAGGTGCTGGTTAGTCAATCTAAAACACCTGATTTGTTCCCCATATATGATGAAAATAAACGCAACACTTCGGATACATTATACATGCTACGACACAAATATTGACCAAGCATAAATACACCATATGTTTCAAACGATGAGTGCCACGAATAATCATGTCAATAAAATTTACAGCGCACACAAATGAAATATGAATTAATAAAACAATTAATACAATTATAACAAAATTAATATTAATTGTAAATGAACCTGTACATCTAATAATATCAACCAAATGATTTCATGTGCAAAAAAACTCCAAACAATAAATCTTAATTGTCTTAATGGTCAAGTGTCAGCTGATAATTCTCAGTTTGTCGAGCCATAAAAAAGGGAAAATCCTCTGCTAACGCTTTGCGCTTTTTCAACATGTTTTCACTCTAATGACATCTTTAACTGAGGGTGCAAACTAACCGTGGGTCTGAATAAGTGTAACAGCATCCGAAGATGGCAGGATACACTCCGATGTTACACCAAAAGCATCTTCAGTTTTAATTGTGCTCACGGGTAAGGGTTACATTTGATGACATTACCTCGCTTCACATAGGACTTAACCGGTCCCACTCTCGTGCAGTACGTGGGTTTCTACACGTAAACAGGGACTTATGTGAGAGAGGAATGGTGAACAGCGTTGCCACAACCTGTGTGTACTTGCACCACAGCAGCCCATGAAAGTATCGCTTCCTGCGCAGGCCAGGTTATTGCCCCCGGTCTGGGTAGCTACGCCCCTCGCACTCCGACGCCACATGGGCAGTGAAGGATACGGGGGCAGCTGACTGCATATGGCAGCCAGGAGAGAAAGGCATTGAAGCAGACAGCATGCACTGCAGCCGGAGGTTAAGCTGCCCCCCTGAGGGAATGTGAACAGCGGCACTGTCGGGCAAGACACAGCCACCAGCAGGCTAAGGGTCTGCTGGTGCGCAGGGCTGCACCGAGGCGGGCAGTGACCATGGCAGATAAGTGCACCCTATGCCTAGTAGGGGGGAGCTTGAATACACGGCTAGTGAACTCTGCCTGTTCAGTTATTACCCATGTGTCCTCTTCCGTGCCCCTGGCTATGCAGCTCCAGTGTTCAGACTGCCTACAAGTTTCAGAGTTGCCAATAAGTTGCGCTGAAACGGGGGGAGCGTCATAACCGGCATCTCCTTTTGTAATCGGAAAATGGCAACATTCGCCTTTAAATTGTTGGGAATTTGGATAGTAAGATGCTTGGGAATCGTAAGATTTCGGCTGGGGAGCTCTGAGAGTCAAATGGTCGGTTAGTGGCACCCAGGATGCCGGAGCTGGCGCTGGGAGTATGGCGGGTCGAGTTAGCACGGCACGCCATGGCCAGCAGCTGCGACGCTGGTGGGGCTATGAGGCAGCGGCGGCTGTCCGGGAGTAGCACAGGGAGTGAACACTACAAACACAAAAAGTATGACGCGAGTCTGCACGGCAAGCCATGCCCAGCAGCTGCAGTGCTGGTGGGGCTCTGAGGCTGCGGCGGCTGCCCGGGAGTAGAGCGGCGACTACAAACGCCAACAAGCGATCGCCCAAAGAAAGAAGCATTTGCAATGTAATAGGACTCGCATTTACGCGAGACCTATTGCATTGGATTTGGGAGTGCGGGCATGCGAGAAGGCACGAACAGAAGTGCGGAGGGGGGGGCAGAAGTCACGGACTGCGGGAGGGGGGCCACGAGAAGAAAATTGTTTTTGAAGTAAAGGGGCCAGTAGCCTGGATACTAATGACGACATGGCCGTCATGAGGAGGGACTAACGGGCCTAACACCAATCGGAAGGCAGCATTATAGGACCTAAACCAATGAAAAAGATGGGCGGAGAGTGGGCGGAGCTTCCACGAAGCTTCCATGCTATACTGAATACTGCATGCCTCGCAAAGCGAGCAGCGCATGCGCTGCAATGCTAGGCTCGACCTAACGAACGTGTCCTTGTGTAATGTAGCTGGTGCTCATGTAATGCGCTTCAATACCTGCGGTCGAGTTAGTGCTATATAAAACTGCAAAAGAAATATAAACTGTTTATTATTAGGCGACACTGGCCAGATTGTTTGAAGATCACTGGACTCTAATTTCTGTTAGCTCGAATCCAAATCGTGAACCGTTTTCTCATTTATACATTACTCACAGAAAAACAATTGTCAATTTTATTTTGATTATTTTTAAGTAACCGATTTTCACTTGGGTCAAAAAAATGTCTTGTATGCATTAATGGGTTCTAAACATTTTTACTAACCTATTATTATAACATATTCCCAAACAAGAGAAGACCCGGTATGGCATCAATATAAAGAAAGAGTTAGAAAACATTATCACACTTTGAAAACTGCCCGACAGGCCTGGGACACGTTTTCCAGTAATTTGTGCCGGTTGCATTAGCCTCCCAAACCACTTCAATATCGCTCATCACTCCTACACCTTCTTTTATATTTCACATTTCCTCAATCACTATTTGTTAGAAGGTGGTTCTCACACTCTGGGCCGCCCGGATTTTTCGCTTTTTGAGCACCTATTTGGTGAGCTTTTACTGGGGGAGAGCCTCATAAGTTGCGACTCACCCCCAGTGAACTCATGGTGAAAGAGACTGCATGTGGATTTTACTGGTGTCCCCCTAGCTTGACTAGGCCGCTGCGCAGCAGCTGGAGTAAGGGGCACCGGGTTGGTTACATGCAGACACCTGTGTACATGCGTGTGCACACGTGTACGGGCTGCGCAGGGGAGATTCCTGGCGGGCGCAACCCAGGAGCAGATACAAAGTGACTGGTGTGGAAGGACTTAGGCAGAATTGGGTGGTGACATGGAATGGGCTTTATACGGTGGGAAGAAATATGCCAGGGAAAGTCAGTGTGCTTTACAGTGTGTATTCCATTATTCTCTTATGGGGATAGGGAGCACATGGGCTAGTTTTTCTTTCCTAAGGCCTACAAATTCCAGACACGCACTAAAGTCCATGGTAACGGGTGTGAGAAGAAATATTCTGCAGAGTCCAAAGTCATATTTGTACTGCTTTTGGGTCATCCATAAATGTTATAGTGCTCCGAGTCAGCTCATAACCAGGACCTGGCTGGGGTCTGACCCTGGCAGGTTAGATTAATGACCTTTCTTCCCAGAGCGAAGATCTTCCCTCCAAGGAGAGAAGATGGGTGGAGCTGCAGGCTAATCCATCAGCAGCTGTCACTGGGTGCCAGGCACCAAGCTGCACGAAGGGGAGAAGGGGCTTTCAGAGACCATGTGGCAGGAGACCCTGGACGACGCCATTTTGAACAAACCCAGAGGCCTGGGCAGGAAGGAGGGAGCAGGGGCAGAGAAGTGATGTGTCGCTGTGTGATAGGGCAAACAGAGACTTCCTGCCAGCCCCCTCCCCAACTTCTTAAAAGAACTTGCACAGGAAGAAGAGCTCTCTCTGGGGTGTGGTGTGCTGAGGCAGAAGGTGCTGGAGCCTGGCGCAATGGGCAGTTGGAAGGAGGAACCCCCTGACTGCTCCAGAATCCTGAACAGCTCCAGGAGAAGAGTCCAGGGCCAGTGCGCAGAAGCAGGGGCCTCTGCGCAGGGAGAAGAGAGGCCCAGGAGGAGAGCCAGGTGAAAGGCTGGCGCAGGGAGCCAGTGAAAACAGCTCCCTGCCGAAGTTCACCCTCGTGGAGGCGAAGAGGGCGGCGACAAGTGCTCCAGATGGGTAGAGCTGGCCGTCGGGAGCGAGAGGAGGCCAGAATGGTGCAAATCGACAGCCTGGGGGCTGAGATATGCCCCCCAGAAGGTAGGCAACCTTTGACCCCTCATGGGACCGACGACGAAGTGCGTGGGGCTCCGCCGTCGATCGCAATTATGCCCACGGGGAGGGTCAGTTCCCGGGGGCTGCCCCAGGAGGAAGCAAAGTCGGGGAGCGCAGTTGCGCTACCCCGTGAAAGTGCCCAGGAAGGGGGTCAGGAGCCCACCCTGGCCCACGGTGATGTTGGGGGAGGGGGAGCACCGCCGCGCGCCCCCCCTCTGAGGAAGTAAAGTCAGGGAGCGCTGTCGCGCTCCCCGTGAAAGTGCCCTGGAAAAAGGGGCCCGGTTTCGGCGCTGAGGAAGAGGGGGGCGCGCCGTCGCGCAACCCCCCTCGCGCGTGAGGAAAAGCCGGGGAGCGCCATTGCGCTCCCCGTGAAGGCTCTTAAGGGGCCCGGGATCCCAACTCCGGGCCCCGACGTAGAAAACTAGTCGGGGAGCGCCGTCACTCTCCCCGCGAAGATGCCTGGTGGGGGCCCAGGATCCCAACTCCGGGCCCCGAAGAATGAAGCCAAGCGGGAGGGGGGCGCCGTTGCATCCCCCGCGAAGAAGGCCCAGGGGCCCGGGACCCCATCTCCGGGCCCCGCAGAGAAGGAGGAGGCCGGGGGAGTGCAGCTGCACTCCCCCCAAGGTCCAGCTGGACGGGTGGGAGTTGCCGTGTCTGCCCGCCGGAGTGGGCAGACCAGAAGACAGATGCCGGCTCCCGAGGCAGCACGCAAGGGTGCTGGCCAGACGGGGAGCCGGCGGGAGCCACCGAGGGTGGGCTCCTCGAGTGGCTCTCCAGCGAGCCTGCGGTGCGGGGTTTCCGGGTGGGACCGGGACCCCGATGGAAACGAGGAGGTGCCAGGGGCCCGGGTGGGAACGGGCCCCCTTAAATCAGCTGGAACCCCGGGAGAGCCGCTGCTCTAATATTCACTGCAAAAGAGGAATTGCCCCATAATGCCTTGCAGGCCTGGACCGGCCTGCAAGGAAAAACCAGCATTTTCTCTGTTTCTGGTGGCCCCAGGACTACGGGGTCACCACCACGTGCGTGACAGGGTGCCGGGGGAGCTGCTGGAGAAGCGCAGTCTCCCCCCAGCACGAAGAGAAGTCCCTCCCTAAGTCTCATGGGGACTTGAAAAGGATAACCCCTCAAGGGCTCAGTCAGCATTTTAACACCTTCTGGGCTGGAACTTTTGTTCTACAGCTGACGGTGTATGGAGAAGTGCATCAAGGAGTGAAGGGCTGAGTTGGGGATGTCTGGAGGAGAGCATCTCCTGGAGGTGAAGAGGTGTAATTGCACTTGTTGTGCATTTATTAACGTTATTCCTTTCAGAGGGACTGAAGGTCACATGTATAATGTGAAGTACCTGTGTAAGGGAATGAAGGTCACATGTGTAATGTGAAGTACCTATGTAAGGTGATGTCATAAGCAAAGTGGGTTATGTTGCCAGACATTCCTGCTAGGGTGTCTGGCTGTATATACTTAATCCTGCGATTTCATCTGTGATGCCTTTTAGGGGCTTTAATTGCAATGCATTATAATGATCAACTAAGGTGATAAGCACTGTCATTCTAGAGTGATGCTTAAACATGTATTCTTGCTGCTGCGCTTAAGTGAAGAACAACCCAGACTGTTAGCCCTGAAGATGTAAGGGTGCATACTGTATGGACAATATGAGATGCTCAGTCAGGGTTATGTGTCACCAGGGCAGGTGTACCTATTTTTAATGCTCGTTGAGATAATGGAGGGGTCGCCACTGGGATGGTGCCAGTGCGCAGGGCCCTCGCTCCAGGTTATGTTCAACACACTGCATTAGGGGGCAAGATGATGTGCATACATGGGAGTGGTGGTACTAGACCCCGCCCCCGCGGGAGGGGGTGGAGATGTTATGCAATGTCACAAAGTAATTCCAACAGCTTATGTATATTTGTAAATTGGTGCATAGTATTGAGTAGTGTGTGTGTTTAATAAATGTACTCTTACTTTTATAAAGCAAAGTACAGACTGGACAATCAATTATTGAGTGTTATCTCTGCGCACCTGCAAATGGCGATTACTAGCCCACACCACCTCCCTTGAGTAAGCCTCAGACTGCTCTGCAACACTACCCTCTGAGAGTCAGGCGCTACAATTGGGTGTTTGGTTCCCAGTGAAGGACAAATGTAGTCATGTTATTTGTGCAGGCCTCACAGATACTGCCTCGTTTTCCAACACTATTTAACTTTAGTCAAGTCAGCAATCAGATTCCTCGATTTAGATTACTTTTACTTTAATATTCTGCCACTTTTCTCAGATTTTTTTTTTTTTTGTACTCAAAAATTTGAATAATGAAAACAAGTACTTAGACAAAATTGAAAGGCACTCCGAGTAGTGGATATCTACAAAGTAGGAATATTATCCCCACCCACAAAACTCTGAATTTGGTGCTCAATTCAAGAAAGTTGCCATCCATGGAATGGCTTTAAATGGGATGTGTGGTTCACAGATGATCACAGAGTCATGTTGCACACATCCTGAGTCCACCTTGCAAACAGCTTTCTGACAAGGTTATTTTTCTACCAGGCCCCAGTGTCGAAGAAAAGTCTTAAGGGAAACTTTAATCAGGAGTGGGCCCCCTCCCCAAAAAATGGAATGCCCAGAGAAATAGAGATTTTTCTATCTAAATTTCAAAGGAGATGTCATGATAGGTTTGTTGAACTTATTTCTCAGAAAGGCTATTAGTCTAGCCTTACTGGGAAATAAGTAAGGCTAGACTAATAGAAGAATCAGCTGCCCTCCACATATGTAACGAGATGGTGTGTTGAGCAAAGTAATTCACACACTGAAATAGGTAGTGGGCAGTATGGCAAGGTAAAGAGAACAAATGCATACTTGTACAGAAACTCCAGCTTATATTTCATAATCAAATTACCCGGTACTCCCGTACATGAAGCTACTAACATTCGACATGTTTGCCGAATCATGCACATGGTGCATTCCTGTGGAACATTATGCTGTACAAAAAACATTCAACAAGTGACAAGGTGATGGATGGAATGCTGGAATTAATCTCAGTCACTGGCGATCACTTGGGGCGGGATTCTAGCCCATCGTATTTTTCACCAACTAGAGGATCGACTTATGCATATCAGTGCTGACCCAGTTGCTCATCACAGCTGGCCATGCTGAACTGCCAGGCACCTTATTGTTTTTGAAGTACATGTTCTAAGGGAGGGGGTATGCCAAGACGTGGGTCTCATGCTCACTGTGCCATAGGACTCATGCTACACCTCACTGATGAGTCCAAAGTAGGTCGAAACCGGCCTGATATTTGTTGTGTTCCCATCTGAAGGGGACCTGATTTGGCAGTTCGGGCTGGTTTGCATAAGGCGGGTTGCTGTCTAGAGTGACACAGGGGGCAAAAACAATGGTCTGGAATGTGGGCCAGAGCGATCACCAGTGGCTGAGATCATTCTGAGCATTCCTTCCACCACCATGTTGTTTTTGAAGAACAAAAATGTATGCAGTGACTGGTCTCCCGAAAGACTAGCTTTATTAAGCCATCCAGGGAAAAATTTTCTTTGTTTTAAATACCACTGATTGCCAAGCAGATCACTAGCAGAATCCTTCAATTTCTGTAAAAAAAAAAACAAAAAAAGAAACATGTTGTCTACATAGTTAGATGCTACAGGATCTGTTGCACTATCTCAGCAAAACATCCATTAAGTGGAAGGACGCAGTAAGGTGCTTAGTTGAAATGATAAAACTCAAAAGGATTACACTCATTCTAATGAAGCAGTAGAGTATTTGTCAAATGTTACAGAGACAACTCAGCAAAAGCCTATATTTTGCAAAAGCAAAAAGGTGCCAATATAGCAGCTGATGTCCATGTGGAGATAAATGAATGATAAACGTGAAAAGTGCACAGCCAAATACACAAGACAGAGAATGAATGACAAACAATATGTAGAGATTCTCTATGATCCACAGCCAACAGTCAGAGATTCGTTGCCTTAGAGACGCCTAGTTGACCCGAAGTATCACATAGCGAGTTCCAAACTTTAGCAGCAGTGGAAGAAAAAGATTTGCCTCCAGTTCTAGAGCAATAGATATGAGAAATGTGTGCAAAATGAGCCATTTGTGGATTCGAGATTTCGGTAGTACCAGGCAAACTCGGATGGAGAAAAAGAGGGCATGTGTTATGTAAGACTCTGTAGCAAACACATAAACTGTACGTTTATAGATTTCTGCATAAGCAGCCACTGAGGATAGCCAGGTGTCCAGAGATATGTTCCTACTAAAGGATTCAGAGAAACAGCCTAGCTGCAGAGTTCTGGATAAGTTGTATTCTATTGAGTATCTACTTGGGAAGCTCTAGATAGATGGTATTGAGACAGTCTAAGCCAGAATAGATCATCGCTTGATTGACAGAGCTGCCACTGAAGCAGCCTGGCTGCAGAGTTCTGAATACGCTGTATTCTCTAGCACGTCTGCTTAGGAGGCTCTATTTAGATCATATTGGGAAAGCCAGAGGAGATTATCGTTTGAGTAATGAAACTGCCATTTTAGCAGTGCTGCACCAAATTACAAGAGTCAGATAAAACAGGAATATAGAAAGGAGGACATATGTACAGGTAGACAATGTCCAAATTTCGATTACCCTCTTCTACTGCTGTGCAAAAGGGGAGAGCAGTGAACTTCGCTCCGCTGGCGGAGTTTGCAGAGTTTTGGCACTCCGCACTCCAAGCGGAATGCAAATTTTGGGGGGGGGGAAAAAAATGCCTGCCACCGGCGGAGCGCAGTTCACTGGTTCTGTATTAGTACATGAGGAGATAAAGGAAGATTGTCTCTGCTCACTGATGCTCGAGGGTGACCAGGGTGTCGGTCTCGCGGCAGTGCCCTATGATATTTGAAGGCTATAAACAGTGCTTGAAACAGAAATATGCAGGTGCAGGGACACACTATCTCAGAGCACCTGTTTACCGTCTGAGAATTACAGGCACTCTCCCATTAACCGCTGTTGAGAAGTCTCTTTCAAATGATAAAAGTGCCGGTACTTCGTACTTGACAGTACTGGCTCATTTTAAAGCACCATATGTAAGCATGTTTTAAGGGTACAATAGCATATGGTACCGGGGTGAGAGGCAGAGTATCAGGACTTTGTCCATTTGATGTGAGGAGTTTCGGTGGGGTCAAGTGACGGGCCCTGATCCGTGGGATGATTCTGGGGAGGGGCAACGTGTTATTGAGGGCTCTGCACTCTAAAAATACTTGGGCGACGGTTGACTGTGTTAGACCTCTCTAGGCTTCCTGGCGCATAATGTCCCCTAACTTCTCTTAAATTCCTGGGTGTTCTGCAGTTTGGAATAAGCAGTGCAGAGATAAGAAGGGGGGAGCAGGTCAGAGGTGAAGTAGGGTGTTCAGAGATCAGCAGGGGGAGGCAGGTGACTGCAGCCTCTGCTGAGACTCTTCAGGACACTTGTAGGTCAGCCAGACTATTTATGACTCAAGTAAGTCAGGTGTTTATCAGCTGACAGAGCTTTTATGATGGTGGGACCCACCAGCAGTTACTAGAGACAGTTTGTAAAGGCAGGAATTTCGGCCCTGTGGGCTATTGAGGAGGCAGGCATGTTGGAAGAGGCTGTTTACGACCTTCGTGCCATAATTAAAGTGGAGTCGACATTCAGTGCTGTGAAGTGGCTTCACATCATCATGTGACGCCTTCAGACATTCCCGTTCTTTTATTCTGTGACGTACTAGTTAGTTTGTGTCCACAGCAGCACTGAAGAACTACACATACCACATGGCACGCTTGTGCACAATTGGACAGACGCCTGACCCAATGGCAGCCTATCATACTGCACCCTTCCCCGCCAACCCCAGAGATTGATGCATAGGCAGGAAGTGAGGTGGGCGCCCCTTATATTAGCGCTGCATAGGGAATTTGCAACATATGCAGTCTTGGATCGAGACGAGAAAACTGAAGAAGCAGGTTTTTAAGGAGTAACAAAGTCTCTAGAGGCAGCCAGAGGGTAAGGGCTTCCAATGGGTCCTTGTTGCTGGAGTCCAGGGGAGAGACTGGACCTGGGGGATGAGATTACAAGAGCCGGATGCATAATGAGGGTAGGAGGTAAGGAGCGCTGCCTGAGGCTAATATGTGCCATAATAAAGCCACTTAACAGTGAGCTGCTGTACACTGTGAACTTAAAGTGAGAGTGTTGTACTTGGCCCTTTTTGCAGGGTCATCCCTAAACTTTTTGCCTTTCCCCTAGCCTTTTTGTCTGACATGGTGTTGGAGGTTTTAGGCCTCTGGGCAATTTAGCACTGCTGTCCAGTGTAAAGTGCGTGCGCTCTCTGTGTTGTGTATGGTGAGATTGGCCTGCCCTCCCATAGGAAAGCATTGGGGATTCCCTGATAAGTGTTTCAGTGGTAATCCCTGAGATGAGAGGAGCAGCGTGGTCGAGTTTGGTATGTGTGAAATAGTAATAATAAATGCTACGCAATGGTGTGCGCAGATTTATTATGACTATTTTAGAAATGCCACTTTTAGAAGTTGGCATTCCTGTGTGTTATGTGTCTGCCTGCCTGATGTGAATTGCATGTCTGGCTTTTGAGTGACAGGGGTGGGGAGGTGTGTGTGGCTCTGGGAGGGGCAGTGTGAGTCAGCACTAGGCTGAATGGGACATCTGCATTGGGAGTAGTGGGAGGAGTAATCCCCTGACCCTGAATAGGTCTGTGCCTAGCCTGTACAATGCTGGCTCCGCCCCCTGTGGTGTGTCTGATCACCGAGCCCCCACCTGACAAAGGGGAAGAGGAGATTGGTAAACAAAGTGCTCCAATTCCCCCCTGAACTAGTTGCATCTGGTTCCCCCAAGTCCTGTGCTGCAGACAAAGAGAATCAGGGTATAAGTATAGGGGCTGTGACACCATGAATGTGTGCTTGTTCCTGACTTGCTGGGGCTTGTTGCTGCTGGGGCCCAGGAGGAACCGCCATGGGGGCTTGCCTCCCTGCTGGAGGGCCCTGTGTGCTGGCCTCCCTGGGCCCAGCTATGCCCCTTGAACCCTGATGGACTTAGCGCCTTGTGAGCGCTTTATTTTTAGCATGAAGAGGAGCGCTGCATCTTTATCTTTAAGGCTCCGGGATTAGGGGAGCGTTTCATTTTACAGCCCTGGGCTGTGACGATTTTGGGGGGGGGGATTCCCCGCAGTTTGGGCACTTGTGCAGCAGAGCGGGAGCCCACCCCGCACTGCCGCTGCTGGTAACGGCGGGAGCCCACCCCGCACTTCGCCGTAAGGAGATCACCGCCGCGGCCCGAGAGGAAAACAGAAGCCGCCGCCGAGAGCACTAAACAGGAAGTCAGGCAACCTTGTGCCTGGTTGGAGGCGGGGCTCTCGTGTGGCTGAAGAGAGCCCCGCATGGTTCCTGAGCCCGAGGAAGAGGGCTCAGACGTTGCCAGTGTCAGTGCAGCATGGGCACTCTGTAGCCCCTGAACCGAGCCCCAAAGACGAGGGCTCCACCTCCGCTGGAACGGAGCTTCGGAATCTGGCGAGGGAAAAGCCGGAAGTCAGGCAGTGGAAGCCTGTCTGTGGGCGGGGCCCCCGCAGTGACGAGGGGAGCCCCGAGTGTGGCCAGATTGGTTTTAGGGACGCGGGACGCCGACGGAGACTTCGCTCCGTAGAGAGAGGCCGGTCCCTACCCTGCAGGCGGAAGGAAGCTCAGGGGAACCTCGGCGGAGGTCCCTGGGCAGAAGTGCTCTTTATTACGGCCTGATCGCAGCGGCGCCCCGTGCTAGCGGGCAGCTGCATGCACATTGGAGCACGACAAAAGGAGACCCGGTGAGTGGGGGCTGAGTTTTTTTTGGGCGGCATTGCAGTGCCATGGGAGGCACCGGAAGGGTCCCAAGAAGGAGGGGCTCCCAAGGCACTGTTGGTGCCTAGCATTTGGCCACAGTTGTTTTAGAGAGTCCCAGTGGGGGGCTCCAGAGGGCACAGTGAGTGCCAGTGCCCCTTTGGTTTCACAGCTGCCCCGCTTGACAGAGGGCAGCTGCAATGATGGGCATGTTTGTTTAGAAGTCCCTGAGTGGGACAGGGGAGGCACCGTGGTGCCAGGCCCTTGGCTTATTCACAGCTGCACAGCAATTAGTGGCAGCTGCAACGTTTAGGCCTGCGCAATTGCGCACTTGTGGATTCTGCTGCATTGGCAGCGCGCCCTGACATTATGGACATAGGGCATTTGAGCCCTCTAAGAAGGCCAGTTGGCCAGGGGGGGGAATGTGTGAGGTTGATAGGGCGCCAGGCCCTAATGTGATTTATGTGGTGCGCATGAAATGTGAGTTATGCACCCTGATTTATGCCTCTAATGAGGTTTATGTTTAGGAGGTTATTCCCTAATCTGAGGTTTAGGCTTATGAGGTTATTGGATAATGTGTTTATGCTTATGAGGTTATTGCATAATGTGTTTATGCTTGTGAGGTTTATTGCATAATGTGATTTATGTTGCAGGATATGATGTGGAGTCATTATTTTACCAGTAGTTACTGGTAGTGTTTTACATTTTCTACTTGTGCATTTGTGATGGTTCTGACAGTGGTCCGATTGGCCCTGTCAGGTGTATATAATCCCCTGTAAACATTGCCTAGTGCCAGTTGGCACAATGTAAATGTGTGATTATGTTTCTAATGTGTTTATGATAATACAAAGGCTGTTTTTTATATAACCTTGTGTGGAGTTCCTTTTGTGGTGTGCCTAGTGGGTTGCTGCTGTGTGAGTGTGTTGCGCAAACGCTTTACACATTGCCTCTGGGATAAGCCTGACTGCTCGTGCCAAGCTACCAAGGGGGTGAGCAGGGGTTATCTTCAGCGTGTAACTCCCTTGCCCTGACTAGAGTGGTGGTTTCTGCCTGGCTTAGGCGCAAACCTTAGCCAACCAGAAATCCCATTTCTAAAAGAGAGGTTTTACCTAAAAGCCTTTGGGGAATGAGAGGGTCTGTGCGCTTTTTAAATTTTGTTTGTTGCTGTGCATGCGCCTCTGGTATGATGCCTTGAGCATTGTGTACACCACGCTAGCGATGCGGCTAGACCATATGCACAGTGCACATCTCAGCTGAAGCTATGTTCGCAAATGGCAGACAACTGGACTATTTAACGAAAAAGCATCTAAATTATTGTGCAAAGAGCTCTAGCTAGTGACCATGTTCAATGCGTTTTTGTCCTTAAAGAGTAAACAATATTGAGCCGGGGCATTTATGGTGATGTCTCACCGTATTGCCTCTACAACACAACCCGGCAAGTCTTTTGTGCGGGATGAATCTATCCAGCAGGGCACAGATTCAGATTTTAAAAACTCACAACTGTCCTGTGTCATCACTTATCACGAAGCAGGATTTTATCTGCGAATCCTTATGACCAGATGCAAATGCAGACGTTGGGACCTGCAGAATACCGCAGATTAGGAGGACCGGGCGGCACCATGCCACACGCGGAACTCCACAAAATTTCACTGAGTTTTTAGATAACTTTGCAGAATTCCACAGAGTTGAACGCCACGAGCTGTGCCCACCCCTACGGAAAACCCCAAAAAGGGACACTTTAAAAAAGATTCATAATGTAAATGAATGCCATTCCTATAGAACATGTACAAACCAGAATATCAGAAAACTGAGAAATGACTGTGCTGTTCTTTCTGTGCCAGTATTGTTTAGGAGAGTCCCATATGCCACTTGAGATATAAAATGAAAGGACTAAAGACCAGGCCAACTGATTCAGTACTTGAGGGTGCACAGAAACTGTAACCAAAAATCTAAGTGAAAGTCTGACCTGAAGTCACTGATAAAGTGAACCAAAAATTACAACACATGATTTGCATGGTGTATCAAACCACTTGCTAAATCTGCAAACGCTAACCTCCTTGTTCAGTTATTAGTGCAGTTTATCCACAGGTAGTTATCCTCTGGTCTTATGTAGTATTTAGCCGGTGCCTCGTGCTGGAATGAATCTGTCATCTGACATGGAATCTGACGTGTGTCAGACTCCATGTAGTTGTTTAACGGGGAGCATTCCAAGGTTGGTCAGTTGCCTTCTGACCAACTAGGCAGTGTCCGTAAGTGTGTGTGCTCTGATAATACACGCTGGAGAAACATACCTCCTCGTACTTCAACATCTTCCCAAAGGGCCCACCTTTAAACAGGTTAGAACTCCATAATAAATAGTGGTTTCAACCATCTTAAATTCAGGCTACAGTAACAGTTAAATTGGTTTATTAAAGAAATAGGAATATAATGTGAGCTTACAATATTTGGCTCCATCCAGCGCTGCAACAGCTTTCTCCAAACAATTCCGGGTAGGATTACCACTACGACTATACTCAAAACCCTATAGGGAAAAGACATTTCTTTAGTATTCCTATGGTAATTTAATTTACATCACTAATGGTGGGATACCTTTTTGGGAAAGAAAAGGTCATACTTTCAAAACAAAGAATGGGACAACAAATAAGGTAATTTTGAGATCTGTGCACTGATGGCATTGTCTATTGGAAGCATCTAAAATGAAATCGGTTTGAAATATATTAATGAACAGAGCAGACATCTCCCAGTCCAATGTAAAATATCAACACCGGCATAGCTCAATTAATTCATCATCAGAGGACAATATTTAGAAAAAGAAAAGGACATTCAGAAAAAATGGTTAATTCTAATTAGATCGCTCAGCAACATCAGATTTGTAGTTAACTCAACACATTTCTGGTTAACTAAGCATATTAGACTTTAGCCACATATACAACAAAGACAACAAATCATAACTATTAAAAGGCCAGCTCAAAGCTCACCTATTTCTAATATGCAAAAAATCGTTTACGTCTGAAACTCCACAGAAAAACTTCCAAATTCAGTGAGGTTAAAATGACATATTTTTACAGAAACTGTAATTCATTTTTTCAAAGCACTATGCATAGCTGGAAGCTGTGACAGCGCACCTTGCATCAGTGTGAACGGGTTGACAGGGGCGAAACAGTTGTGAATCCGAGTCGACCGCTGCAAGATAAATACTTAATTAGGAACAGTTTCCTGAAAACGTCTTCAATGAGAGCAACTAACAGAAGGGGGCAAGATGGTAACACCTTGGTGGAAGAGACATACATTTTATTGAACAAGCCAACAGGTTTGCAGGAGACACTGCCAGGTCTGTGAAATTTGATAGCAACCTCAACAACTTCCAGATAAAATAAGGGATGGTTTACATGTTCAAAGCTTGGCCTACCTTCAGTTTAGATCTTTCTAAAACGGAATGCTAAGTCCAAGAGGTGCCGGTACTTTGACACATCCAGCTTTTCTAAAACCCCATTTCGATTAAGATCAAGTCTGGACACCTAGAGGTAAGGTAACAGGTCTGGAGCTCGTTCCTCTCCTTTTGATTGTTCCAGTATCAATGGATAGGATCAAGCAGTAAATCTCCTGCTCCAGACCACCAGACACACTCAGAGGGATAGGGGTGGGGGGAACAATTCTATGGCACTCAGGCCATTTCTCTACAAAGGGACTGAGACCGAGCACCAACAATCAGAGACTTCTACAAATTTTATAAAGGTGGCTGTTCATTCAATCATCTACGCCAGCAAGCAGGGAAACATCTACCTAAACAGCCTGGCAAACAGTCCGACTGTTGATGACACCTCACTCCATGTCATCAGAAAACCACTGTCCTGATTTAGAACTATGTTCTAACTGAAGGTCCTTCCACATCTGGTGGAAGTGTCAAATCTGCAGGATAATTTACCAGTGTAGTCTTCTCCACTCACAAATTCCAGTGATGGGGGAAATTCCACAAGTGGACTCTCCCACAAATCAAAGTTATAACATGTGCTAGTCCAATTCATATATATAAAGCAACAATGTAAGTCCCAGAAAGCATTAAACCAAACGATATCCCAAGAAAAGAACTGTGGTGTACTACCGGCATGGGGAAGGGTGGGTGTTGGCAACCTCAGCTCTAGATCCAGTTCCTTCCTACATTTAATGATGTAACAAATCAAGACATACTACTGTTCCCTAGACATGAAGTTTAAACCTCCATATAACCTCAAGCAAAGCTTCTGGTTGCCTCCCCGGGGTTTCCTTGCCACACAAATAGCACAAATATAAAGAAATAAATCGGAATTTTACAAGTTGAAATAGGTTTATGGGCATGGGTGGTGGTTAATCAATCTCCAGATACATCAGACAAAGCAAGAGCAATATTAACATTTGGAGTTTGCCCGAAAGAAATTGAGCGATACAACTACATTTATTCCAGATTAGTAAATCATCATTATTTCACAAATTTACAGGTTATAATGAGAACTACCATGAAACCACTACATTTTAAAGAAAAAAATCGACTATGATATTCTTAGAAGACTTTTGTTAGTGGGAAGAACCATGCAACTAAAAACACAGACAGTACACCGTCCAATGATTTAGAAAACAGAAGTCTGACAAAAAGCAGATGAAAAATATGTACCTTGATATAAATTCACTCTGCCCATAAAACTCCTTTGGATCTAAAGAGGTATATCACAGGGATGAGGTTTCAAAAGTAAACTAGGCATGAAGAAGAATGAGAACACATTTTCTGTGTTAAGTAATCAATTATAAAAGATCCTAGAAGACCAGAGTATTTAGTGATGACAAAGGAGGTTATGAGCGGTGTAGATGACATATTTCAAGACTCAATGTTAACTCAATTCTGTAAACAAGGAATGGGAATGCGGTCTTGCTGATGGTATTTAAAGAGTTACCCAAAATGATGCAAGCTTAAAGATCAGATAGGGAAGGCAATTCTGGGCTCTGCTCTAGCTTTGGCCCAGCTTTGGCCCAATGTTCTAGGCACCAATAAGTAATTGTTTTTTGAGCCAACAGTTTATTTTCATATGAGCGACAATTCAAAAACTAACTGCAGATGTATAAGCAAAAGCATTTTATTTGTCACAAAGCAGAGGCAGATCTGTGCTTACTTTAACTTAACTTTTATTTGCCATCAGCTGGAACGAATTTCAAAGCTGGCATCATAACCTTTTCATAGCATCTCCTCCCATCCTTTCCTTCCCCGTGCCGCCAATCAACACTCTCATCCCATAAACTCTCTGCATTTCATTTACAAGCCCAGCCCACCATCCTCACTCTCTCATCACTAGCCACATATTTGCCCTGGTCTTCTCTCTTACCCCCTCTGTATATCCACTCTCCTACCTTCTAATCTTAACCAAAAGAAAAATCAACACTTTTTAGTTACATGAATGAACAAACATATTATCACAAAGTATCCAAAGCCTTTTAAAGGAAAAAGAATAGTAGAGTTCGAATCTTAGAGAAAAAAACACGCTAAAGGTTTAGGTACAAACCAGTGTACGTACGAATGAATACCTCAACGACTATACCTTCCAATCAAGGTGGTAAAGACCGAGGCTTCCACAGACCTGTTTCACAACCACGCGTTCATCGAAGGGTTAACAAGATTCGAGATTAAAAAAAAAAGTTAATGCAATTGATTTAAAATGTGGAATTGGACATTTGTGGCTCATGTATTTTTTCTTCGCATCTGAAGAATGAAAAACATTTGAGAACTCAGTGTCTTCCCCAGTTACAATGTTGCAATTCAGATGCTAGAGATGCTATGTTACCAGAGGAGCAGATTTAAACTGCATTAGAGCTAAACTTGTGAATGGTGTATTACAAATGTTTTAAACCACCGAAGATAAACATTCAGATCCGATTATGTAAGCTTACTTTAAAAGTTATTTTCTTATTTTCGACGGGAAGGCAATTTTGTATTTGTTGATGATTACAAGAATTATTTTAGACGCAGTCTTTGAAAAGAATGCTGAATGGATGTTTCTTTACTTTTGCATTTTATTAGGATAAAACTGTGTATTAACGGCGTTGCCCCTTCGGGCTCAGATTTATATGCACCTTTTGTGGCTTGCTGAGAATCCCGAGTTTCCAACACAGTCCAAGAGGTTTTGGCAACATGAGAAGTGGCTGGTCTACTCATGAGGGGATTTTTGGAGTATGGGATGGCATACAGAAACAGCCCAATCTTCAGTGGTAAATACGTGTAAAACAAGCATTTGCAATGCAATCGGTCTCGCCTTTGGGACCTTATATGTATTTAGCTATGCAGCACATTAGCCTGGGTGCTGAAACATCTAATGGTCTTTAACATGCAGGCAAAGTAAGCACCAAACTGCGTGACATGCCAGGTATGGGAACACATGGAGAGAAATGTTGCCTTTCAGCGGGAAATGGTATGGTCCAAAGCTCTGTTTTTAATATAAAATCAGGCCCTTTGGTGGTCATATCACTGAAAATACGAGATTTAAAAAAAATATTATTGTCTATGGGTGCTTGTGGAAGACAATTTCTATGGACTGGAATGAGAGAATGCTAAAGTGTTTCTGGTATTTTACTGACCTCTGCTGGTCGTTTTCTATCAAGAAAGTTAAATAGAGGCAGTTGCCAGAAAAATTAAAAAAATAAAGTCCCTCAGCAGAAAGCAATTCTGGTATTTTACTGACCTCTACTGGTCGTTTTCTATCAAGACAGTTAAATAGAGGCAGTTGAAAAAGCCGGAAGCAATTCTGGTATTTTACTGACCTCTACTGGTCGTTTTCTATCAAAACAGTTAAATAGAGGCAGTTGAACAGAAAAAAAGGTCCCTAAGCGGAAGCAGACAAGTCCTAGGGCTGATCTCCAGAGCCCACAAAGTACATACACGTATAAGTATATACAAGAGGTCTTGAATGCTCGACCTAAAAACATCAGTGGTTGCTCCAATGGTTAGAGACCGTGCCTGCATTCACCACTAGGGTTCTGCAAGGATGGCAGTGATCCAATCTGGAGAAAACACCAAGCATTTTAATCCCAATGGAACCCTGAACAATCTGATCTACAAAGGGGTAGGCTTTTGATGTTGTGTATACATGCCAACACACCAGTTTCATACAGGAGACTCACGATTTTAAAGCCAGGAATAGATTTAGTATAGTTGTGTCCAGCTTCAATTTGCCTCCACTGCAATGTGAATCAAAGGGGAAAATACATTCTCCAGATTCTATTTAAAAATTAATCTTTTTCCTATTCTCAAATGTTGGCCTTTAAGCATATGTGAAGACAAGAATTATGCCATCGATGTTCTTTGTCACTGCACCTACTTGTGAAACTGAAGCAATGAAGGATTAAGAAGTTGCACCTCAAAGCTATAGATGCTGGTGTATTCATGGGTAGAAAACTGGGTGCAGCATAGCCAGTGTGTGAAATGTAGCAAGCACATGCTTACACATCAGCGCAGTAGAAAAATGAGAAAAGGCAACGTCATGAAAGCACACGGGATACCTACCTATTTATGAAATAGATGAACCTACGGTAAGCATGAGCAAAAGAAGTGACCACGGGTGAAGGAGTCAACAATTATTTCATTTATTTATACATTTTTAGACTTCTTAAAGGGTGTACTGATACTAGGTAAATAAGGAGGTGCAATCCTGCATCAACTGTTGTGAATGTTCTGGGGTCTACACAGGAACAGATGAACAACCCAAAGGAATGGGCATTATGCCAATAACAATGGCATATGGTCTGAGGAGTCCATCCATGTGTGGTAGGAAGCGATCTATAAGAAAGGGCAGTACCCAACAATTTATATTGTACACTTAAACGCACCCACTGTGGAACGACAGATTAGCAACTGGTATAAGGATAGCCAATGTATTTGCCTAGTGCAGGAGGGCCTGGAAGGAATCCATAGGAACTGGCTTTATACAACTAGTCATTATATATGTTCTGATGGATAACAGTGTATGGACACAGAATCATCCATTACATGAGCATCCATGAATAGGCTCGGAGTGCTCCAGCCCAAAGCAGTATAGGAGCAATGCAAAGAAACCTGCATAATACTACTAACAACTCCATTTGCTCGGATGATATGCTCTGACAAGTCTCGACTAAGGTCCACCAGCAACCTCTTTCAATGATTCTCCGCCTACCTTTCCAGCTGACACCAGTTTGTTCACCTGGGCATCTCCAGGTTCAAAAAGGTCCCTATCACCTGAGAATTCCCGCACGCTTCCATACTGTTAAGTAATCTAACCTCAACCTCGAGCCGCTTGGTGCTCTTCTCACAGCTAACAGCATCATATTCGCTAATTTGCTAATGATATGCAACTCTACATGAAATTCTCTTCCACTTCAAACATCCAGCTCCTCAAACACTAACTGCACATCATCCAAACCTGGATGTTCAGTGCCTACCTGAAGCTCAACCCAAAAGTAGCCCAGTTAATTGCCAAGAACAACAAACAAGAAAGTACAAACCTGGTTCAATGTCATAAACCAGGACTGCATTAAATCCCATCTTTAACTGAATGCCAAGTCACTGATTCACGCTGAACACAAATCTTACTATCAAGAAGTGCTGTTCAAATCTATCATCTGGGTGGTGGTAACGCCCTTCTTTATGGCTTTCTCAACTCCACACTGGCATTACTGATGGGCATCCTACATGCCACAGCACATCTCAGCCTGGGCCTGAAGAAATATGATGGCATCATCCCATCTAGAGAGAACTCCATTGTGTCCTTGTCGCCCTGCACGAGCTTCAAAACCAGCTGCATCATTTACAGATGGAGCAAACCAATGAATGAGGAGGCACAACACATAGATGGAGCTCTAGGAATCACACCGGAATGGTGACAGCTCAAACCATCAATGATATTAAGGAACTAGTCAGTGATTCTTTGAAAGGAATTAATTTAGGTTTACACAAAATGAGAGGAAAGGATGGTGGCATTGTTTGAGGAAAGGACAAGGGGGAATAGTGCAGGAGCTCTGGCCCTTTTCAAACACTAACAGGTCCTAACAAGTATACAGTTGTGACCTTTCAACCTTTCATTAGATGCCCTAGGACAATAGGGTGAGTAAAGATAAGAGGATCTGTGCAACGGAATAGCAGGTATATGTGACCCAGGGCTGAAGGCGATTCGACAATAGAGTACAAACAGTTTGACTAGTGAGAAGGATGGGAAGGGAAAATTTACAGCACCTAGGCCAGAAAGGCTGGTGCCAGTAGCTGCACAGGCAGCGAGGATGGGAGAAGGAATCATTTCAATAGTAACACTGCAGACGAGAAGTTACAGATTCCCCAAAAATGAACACCAGCTGGGCCAAAGGGGTGGGGGGACTGTAGCCACCCCAGCGGTGAGGATGGGAGAAGGAATGTTTAGTGGCAACAGATTAAAACCATAGGGCCACAAATATAAGAGGAGGTTCTCCAAACAATGTACATCAGTACTAATGTATTATTGCAAGAATTTATTTGACACTATAATGAGTCACTATGATAGAATGCACCAATGCAGAGCCAGTCGCGAGGGAGGTAGGGGTTTAGGCTAGAAAACTCACTTACCGTTCAAGTCAGATGTTAACTCTGTAGCAGGAGTCACACTTAAGAGTACTCTATTTCTGTTTCTGTTGCATACCTTCCTTAAACTATTTGGGGCAGAACATCCGATTCTGCTTACCTGGCACAAGTTGCACTGCTGGCAAAAGGTGTTTTACAATGTTGGTAAAATAATGTAAAGAAATAATGCCACTGCGATACTATGGTTATCAGTCACTTGATTTAACAAATGTAATTCAGAAATGCGACCTAAGTAGCAGAATATACTGTTTCACAAAAGGCGGCAGCCATATTTGTAAAAGTAAAGCTTGGTTGTTTACTATGTGATGGACATGTGGACATGCAGAAAGGCTAAACAGGGACGGTAAATGGCAGATAAGAGGCTTTCTTCAAAAGGCCTGATTTGAACAACCCTTGCTTGCTGAAAGCGTACTGCACTAGTAGGTTTCTAAGCTTTGCGCCTCCTCAGCCATTAAAAATACAGACAGCGAATGAATGAATGTTGTTGCAGTTTATGGGGCACGTACACCTCGATAAAACCACCCCAAGAACAGAACTACTCCACAATCACTGTCCCATTGTCTCCTTGTTGCCTGCTCCTGGGACTCTGTCTCAGCTCCAAAGATTTCTTCAGTGCGCACAGCCCTGGCACTATTTATTCAGGGTGAACACAGGAACAAACCAGTAATAATCTACAACACAGCAACAGTTGGGGAGAACCCAGCACTATTAGAGATTACCAAGGTAATTTGGGACAAAAACCTTTGCAAATCAAGCCAGCTTTGAACTTTTAAAGAAACGGTTTATCATTATTTTGCAAGGTATGGGAGCCTACATGCGTTTATGCTTGCGGTAATATTAGGGAAATCAGCAGTAACAAGCATTGGCAAAGCCAAAAGGTCTCGCCTTTGTGTGAGTTTTTTTCCCCTTGCTTTACAGTAGTATGGGTGTATAGTAAGTGTAGATCTTATGTGTTTTTGATAATGAAATAGCGCGGGAGGAAGGGGTGCACAGAAGCGCATGGTACAAGAATGCGGAGAGCCAGAGCAGCAGTAGGGCACACACAGACAGCACCATGGCATATACAGACAGCAGCAGGGCACATACATCAGCAACACAACAAAAAGAGATAAATAAAAGCAGGACAAATGCAGAAAGCATGACAAAATAAGCATTTGCAAAGCAACAGGTCTCGCATTAGATCTATTAGCATTGTTAATGACAAAGTCTTTTAACTATGTGTTTTGGTTTGGAGTGGATGTATGTAGTTTGGAGTGGAATTATGTGGTTTGAATTGGAATTGTTAGTTGTGTAATTGTGTGAGGTGGAATTGTGTGATGTGTAGTGTATTTGTGTAGAGGAATTATGTGACAAAACAGAGGTGAGAGCTGCACAGAATAGATAGAAAATGTTCAGCATTAACAATGTAGGGATCTTGAGTTCTACTCGCTACCCTTCTTCCTCCGCACCCTCGCCACGGTGGGCAACCAACTCATCCACTATGCCCCCTAACCATTGGGTTTCTACTGCCCCTCAACACAAGAAGCCCATCGATGACTACTGTTAGAAATGGGGGTCTCTAGTTGGCAGAGGTAGGTACCTTTGTACAAATAGGGACCCTTGCTTCTGGTCAGGGTAAGGGGGATACACACTCTAGATAGCAACTGCTCACCCCCTTGGGAGCTTGGCACGAGCAGACAGGCTTATCCCAAAGGAAATGTGTAAAGTATTTGTACCAACACTCACAGTAACACAGTGAAAACACCACAAATGGACACCACACCAGTTTAGAAAAATAAAATACATTTATCTAAACTAAACAAGACCAAAACGACAAAAATCCAACATACACAGTTAAAAATATGACTTTCAAAATGTTTCAAGAACTTGTACCATAGAAAACTATGGATGCGTGACTTTTCACCAAAGTACCTGTAGATGCGTCAAAGTTCCAAAGCCAAACAGCCGCAGAGTCGGAAAACAAAGAGATGCGACACTCCTGAGACCTTGGGGAGGCAATGCGACAGTTCTGCGACACGCAGAGGACGAGTTGCGTCGGGGAGTGATGAGTCGATTCTTCGTGACGGTTCCGGTTCGCAGGTGATGCGTCGGGAAAACTTGCCGCACAGGTACGATGCGTGGAATCCGGGATGCGTCAGCGATCGATGCAGCGGCGAGTGGTGCTGCGTCAGTCCTCCTTAGCTGCGATCTCGATGCGTCGATTTCTGTAGTTCTTCAAGCTTCTTCTTTCTTCCAGCTCCCAAACAGCAGCAACAACCTCCAGATGCCCAAACCTGCACAGGCACCTCTAGGCAGGTCAGAACTCACAACAGCAGAGTTCAGGGGAGCTGGGGGGTGAAATCTTTGTGTCCCTGAGACTTCAAAACAGGAGGCCAGCTCACTTCAGGCCCGTGGAGATCTCCTTCAAGCAGGGGACACAGCACACAGCAAAGTCCTTCTCCATTCCTTGGCAGAAACAGCAACTGCAGGCCAACCCCAGACACACAACAAGGGCAGTACTTCTCCTCAGTCTCTCCAGCTCTTCTCCTTGGCAAAGGTTCCTCTTGAATTCCAGGAATGATCTAAAGTTCAGGGGTTTTAGGTCTAATACTTATACCCCTAAATGTCTTTGTTCTCTTTGTGCAAGGGGCTCTGAGCCCAGTTCAAACCAGCTCTGGGGGGCACTCTGCAAGTGTACAACAACACCCATTGTCAGTGTGAACCTTGGCTCCAGACACACCACAGGGGGGCGGAGCCAGCATTGTGGAAGGCAGGCACAGCCCTATTCAGGTACAGGTGCTACTCCTCTCACCACTCCAAATGCAGATCAGGCCTATTCAGCCTAGTGCTGACTCATACAGACTCCTGGAGCCACTGCACCTCCCCAGCCCCTGTCACTCCAAAGCCAGACAGTCAATCCACAAACGGGCAGAGGCACACCGGATTGTTGAATAAGGAAATAGGCACTTTCTAAAAGTGGTATTTTCAAACACACAATTTAAAAACCATCTTTACTAAAAGATGTGTTATTAAATCCTGAGTTCAGGGATACCAAACTCAATTTTTCTATCTTATCCCTATGGGAAGATATGCTTGTAAACTGTTACAAAGCATTCCCCCCATTCTGTCCTATAGGGCAAGATAGCCTTTCAATAGTGAAAAATGAAATTGGCAGTATTTCACTATCAGGACATGTTACACACACCAGCACATGTCCTACCTTTCACATACACCTCACCATGCCCAGGGTGGTGCCTTGGGCCTACAATAGGGGTGCCCTATATGTAAGAAAAGGGAAGGTGAGGGCCTGGCAAGTGGGTGTACTTGACAAGTCGACATGGCAGTTAAACTGCGCACACGCACTGCGGTGGCAGGCCCGAGACATCTTTTCAGGGCTACTCATGTGGGTGGCACAATCAGTGCTGCAGGCCCACTAGTAGCATTTGATTTACCAGCCCTGGCACACTCAGTGCACTTTACATTGAGGATAAACTGACAGACCTCAAGCATGACCTCCAACTAGTTAAAGAGGGTCTTGTGAACCTATTACACTTCTCTACAATGATGGAGAAACACTGGAACCTCTACATGTTCTCCAAGACTAAATCAATCTTGCCACTCTACTCTGGTAGTGTTTAGCTGTAGTGAAGATTCATCCTTGGAAAACAAGGCAAATTACCCCTGGAAATCAAGGCCTCATCTTAACCAACACTCCGGCCACATAGGATCACTGACCATATGTCGGATGCTGACATTCACTCCCTTCTACTACTATCTTACAACGCCTCCCGTAATAAATCTTCACTCGCACTATCCAAACTATTCCCTCCAACCTGTTTGGAGAATCCAGTGTGAATCTCAGACCTATGAACATTGATAATTTATTGCTGGTCTCCACATCTCTCCAAGAAGCTGTAGTTACTAAATCCCACATCAAGTCGATGCTTCTGAATTGCAGGTCAGCAGTAAGGCATGCAGGTGATATAGCCGACCTCATACTCTCGCAAGAACTGGACCTCCTGATCCTAACAAAAACTTGGCTTAATGACTCCTCCTCACGAATTTGACATTCTAGTTCCCCCTGAATATGACATCATCAAATTGGACAGACCTCTTAGAGTCGCAGGCAGCATAGCTTGCATCTTTCGCTCAATCCTCACCCTGAGAGACACTCAACTGTTGCGATGTCCACCTGCGAGCACCTGACATCAAAATCTGGAACAATGACAAGTTAGTGTCTACACTTCACACGATCTATCACCCAGCAAGTGATAATCTTCTCTTCATAGAAAAAATAATGGAGATCATAGCCTACAACTCTGACCAACACTAGATCTTCCTTGGAGACTTCAACCTACACTGGAACAACGCAAATGATCCCTTACTGTGCACCTTCAAGGTTTTCCTCTCCGACCTAAACCTCACACAGTCCTGCAAATAACCTACCCACACCAAGGGACCCACCCTTGACTTAATCATTGCTAAAGACAAAGTTATTCAAATGGATGCCATAACCCCCTGTGACTGGTCGGATCATTACTTAATCTCATTTCTCATCTTGGAAAGGGTACGGACCGGTCATGGTCAATCTTGTAAGGCCAAACAATGGTCATGAGACTTAAGGAACATCAATATAAATGAGCTAACCAGCATTGATAATAACCTACTTACCCCGCCCCCTAACTTGACAAATCTCAATGCCCCTACTGAACACTACTTTCACTCCATGAATCATATACTTGACTCATTTGCTCTGAAGCAACTCAAAAGAATACCCAGCATACCCTCCAAACCCTGGTTCAAGTGCTCCCTTAATGAGGAAAGACGCAAACTGAGGATGGCAGAGAGGTCATGGTGAAACTCTCCCTCCATAACATACCTCAAGCAGCTGAGGTCGATAAGAAGCACCTATAACAAACGTATCCGTAGTGCCAAAACCGCTCACTTCAGGTCTCAGCTCGACCACGCCAAAAACCGGCCAAAAAAACGGTTTTAAATTATCAAACAACAAGTTAATCACTCAACTAATCAAAACCCTACACTCAATGACTTAACCCCTAGCAGTGAAGATTTTTCTCCACACTTCATCGAAAAAACAAGATCGAACTAGAATTACAGCGCACTTCGCCAAAAATACTTTGCCTGACCCAGTCCATTGCCTTTCTGTTTCCCTCTTTCTGGCTCTATGGTTCACTCGCCATAAAATCAGGCAGTGTGGAATTCCTTTATTCTACCTGACGATGCTGAGCTACTCCAAACTATAAACTAATAAAAATCTTCAAATCATTTCAAAGATCCTCTGCCTGTCAAGCTCTTCAAAGAACTTATACCCTCCATGCTCCCACTCTGGTCTAAGATTGTCCATGAGTCTCTCCTTCAAGGCATGATTCCTGATTGCCTCAAGACTGGCCAAGTCACCCCCATCCCTAAAAAGCCAAAAGCAGACTTAACTGATCCTAACAACTTCAGACCAATTTCCAATATCATGGCTTTAGTCAAACTACTTGAGAAATGCGTCACACGCAACTGTGTAATCACATCGATCAGTTTCAACTCCTCGACCAATTACAATCAGGCTTCAGAGCGGGTCACAGTACTGAGTCTGCCCGGACATACATTGTTGATGACGCCCCGAGACTACTTGACCAGAATGAAAGCTGCCTACTTATTCTCCTTGATCTTTCCTCTGCGTTTTTGATTGACCTTCTAGAAAAAAGGATGGGGTTATCAGGCCCAGTTTTAAATTGGTTTGTCTCGTTCTTACACAATAGATCACAGAGAATCAAAGTCAACCATTCCCTTTTTTAACAACACCCCGGTCTCAATTGGAGTGCCTCAACAATCTTCACTATCACCCACGCTCTTCAACTTGTTCATGGAACCGCTCACAGAAATTCTGAACTTCTCGAACATACACTATCATATGTACGCAGACGATACTCAACTGTACCTAAAAATTTCCACACCGGACTATATCAAAAGTCTTAACTCTGCACTTGTGAAAACTCAACATTGGCTAACTCACAATCACCTTATTCTAAATACTCTCAAGACGGAATTCCTCCTGATTGCCCTCACAATCATTCTACCACCATTCAAGATTGGCTCAAACAACTAACGGCCTTCAATTGTGCTCCACACGTTGTAGATTCCACCAGATCATTAGGCATAATGCTGGACAAACACCTGAGCATGCAAGACGACTTCAGCACAACAACTAGAGGAGCCAACCACCAACTCAACATTTTAAGGGAAATCAAATCGTTCCTGCCTCCTGACGACATGCAGCTAGCAGTCCAGTCCCTAGTTATCTCCCGCTTAGATTACAGAATTATGACCTGGCTGGGCTTCCCAAACCTAGAGTGGCCCCTTTAAGGGCTACTCTGAACTCTGCTGTCAGAGTCATCACAGGTTCTAGAAAACATGATCACATCACGCCAGACCAAATTCAACTCAAGTGGCTCCCTTTTGAAGCAAGGATTCGTTTCAAGATAGCCTGCATGACACACAAAGAGCTTCACTATACCACTCCAGTCTGCCTGGCAAAAAACACCTGAACTATCTGGTTTGAATCAAGCCCTAAGAAATTCTAATAATCTACTGATGAAACCACATAAATTCAACAAAAAGAGAACTTACTACGAACCTTCGCTAGTCTTCCTCCAAGAATATGGATCTCTCTTCCTCCTGAAATCAGAACTAACCCCTCGATCGCCACATTAAAAAAAGAAGTCAACGGGTTGCTCCTGAATAGCTAGCTGCAATAATAATCCTGAAGCCTCCCAAACAAACTGTACTTCTTGTTTACTGCACTGTTTATAACGTTTTACAATGCATTTTATACTGCTGTATACCTTCCATGACCTGGGCTATTCTTTACCTTCTCTTGTTTATCTTGTTTGCTTTTGTGTACAGTGCTCTGATACCCTGATGGGTCAAGTTCGCGCTATATAAAACCTTTCAAATAAATAAATAGGAAGTATTATGTGGATAGTAATTATGTGGTATTGAGTGTACTGGAATTATGTGGAGTGGGAGTGTCATGGAGTGTAATTATGTGGAATAGTATTTTACGTTGTGGAGTGGTATGTAGTGGAGCTTAATTATGTGGTGTGCTGTCAAATTTTGTGGCATGATGTGGAATTCTGTGGTGTGGATTGGATGTATGTGGTATGTTGTGAAGATGTGTTGAGTTGAATTATGTGGCGTGGAACTGTGTGTCACCGAGTGGAATTATGCTGATTGGAATTATGTGGCATGGTGCAGAGCATATTTATGTGTTTTTTTGCTATTTGACAGAGTGGTTTTATGTGGGGTGTATTTATGTGGTATTGAAAAAACATCAATGTGACCATGTGTAAATGTAACTGGTTCTCTTTTAATTATTAACAAATGCAACCTTCGTGAAGCCCCTGAAGGCTTTACCCTTCTTTTAAAGCACTCTGGTTGGGCTTTTTGGGCCTACAAGCAATCTCAATAGCTGCTTAGGCTCGACCTAAACAGATAAGGTGTCACCCATCTTCTGTAACCTTGCAAATGGCAAAGGCATTTGGGGTCACAGCATCCAAAAGTCGCCCTCCCTTCAAAATAATTACAGTTTTGCAAAGTTTGGAACACGTAGTGCTGTGAGGCTGCGCAGCACACCTAACATGTACACACGACACAACTACTATACACAAGCTCAACTTAATCCTTATTTCATCCAATTTAGAAGGATGAAATGTCAAGTTCAGGACATGAACCTGTGATCGTTAGAGGACACTCAAATGTCTGCAGCAGGAAAAAGCAAATCTCAGATTTTTTTTTCCAGCTAAAAAAGCAGAGATCCAAAAAGCATCTGGCTGAAAAGTAATTGCAACGGAATGTGGCCGCTCCCTGCCATAAAAAGGTGCCCACTTCGAGCCCAAAAAAACAAGCATTTGCAATGCAATAGGTCTCGGCTTTACGAGAGTTTGAGCTATTGGCATTGTAAATGACAATGCCTTTTATTTATGTGTTGTTTTTAAAACAGAAAAGGCATTGTTATTTACACTGCCAATAGCTTAAACTCTCGCAAATGCCAGACCTATTTTATTGCAAATGCGTGCTATAAAGAAAAGAATGACAATGCCTTTTATTTATGTGTTTAAGAAACCTGCAATAATAAAATACATTGTCATTTACAATTCCAATAGGTTAAAGTTTCTAAAATGCGCGACCTATTGCATTGCAAATGCTTGTTGTTTACAAGCACCCCATGCTGCACTTTCACGTTAATAGAGGCCATGCCCTTTCTGTAGACGAGCCGTGTCTAAAGAAAGGTCTGCGGTTGCTATTAAAGTGAAAGCGCAGAAATGAGGCGCTTGTACCAAAAAAACATTTGTTTGTCATGTGAAAGCACGCATGGCGCGCGGAATGTTGCAGGATAGCATGTAGTGCCTGCAGTGTGAGAAACACATTAAAAAAAATAGTGCTTACAGACTAAATAAGACGTACAGTGTAACAACTGAAGTAAAAGGGCCAGCCCTCATGGGAGGTTACAAATGAAGACAATGTACTAAGGAGGGACTAACTAGCCTATTAACGAATCAGAGGCAAGCATTTACGAAGGACAATCACACAAGCCAATGACAAATATGTATCGGAGAGTGGGCGGGGCTTCAAGTGCAGACTCCAATACAGCATGCCTCACAGCGCATGTGCTGTCCAGGTTCGACCTAAAAAGGTGGACTAAATGAGCTACTCTCGAATGACATTAAGAAACTTGGGTGCCCTAGAACTTAAGCGTTGTTTTGTGGCACTTGACAGCTTAACATATACAATTATGATTTTAGTACCATGGTCTGCAGAAGAGCATAACTTCCTGCATATCTTGTGCAGGTGCCACCTGTCAGCCAAAGTCTCTCAGGCTGTGAAATGGGCCGACGTTTGGGTGGTCTTTTGCATCTCGAATGTAAAAGTTCAAACTCCTCATGGACACAGCTGTGAAGCAGCATGTCCTCGACAGGACCAAAGCGCTCAATGTCAAAATGAGGTCAGAGAATATGAAAGGGCACGTTGATGACTTTTGAAAAACAATACAGTGGATTGACGTGATCTGATGGAGCATTATACCTGGTTTGTCTGCCCCCAATAGGGTGCATTGCCTTTATCTCAATGTCTTACAATGCATTGGACCCATTGCAGCAACTCCTGCAAATGTCACTAAAGAGCGGCCATGACAGCCGAAAACTGTCACTTGAGGCTGGCCACACAATGTGGTGGCAAGGGAGCAAAAATTACTCACCTTCAACAGAACCCATTTCACAAGGTTGTAATTCAGGTAGCCTTTACTTTAAAAGAAGCGGGCAGTTCCCTTTATTGATACTGTGGGTCATATTGTTCCTGTGCGAGAAGTCTGGAACCACTATACATACCCATTTAACATACACATACGTCTAATTGTCAGAATGCTCCTTTTAGTTCGACTTCGTTGGGACTATTATTTATATTGGTTAGTCTTGTTTGTTTTTTGTTCACGCTGTTCCTGTTCAGTTCTGTTTTCATACCCTTATTTGCATCGGGCTTTATTCACCAACTTGGGGTATAAATTCAAATCCCAGAGGTCTTAAAATGGTAGCAACATACTTAACTTTCAAGCCTCTGGAACGTACGTGCATTTATGCAGCGTATCATTTCCCAATCCAGGCGCTGAAGCAGATTAACGCCAGAATTACTAGGACCTGCCCAAAGTGCATCCATGTGACACCGTCTTCTAGGCCTAGTGTGTCAGTAACGCACAATGAGTATTCTGGGACATGTAGCTGTGTAGTTTCAGGTTTTACATTATATTCAGGATCTACAGGGCAGGAGTGTCTAGAATGAAAATTACAGTTTGAAAGAAATATAGCTAAGGT
Organism: Calotriton arnoldi; assembly: GCA_963921515.1. NCBI lineage: Eukaryota > Metazoa > Chordata > Amphibia > Caudata > Salamandridae > Calotriton > Calotriton arnoldi. Next base: position 1,183,933 of record CAWUFW010003779.1, read on the forward strand.
AGGCTGAAGCGGTCATATACGATGAGGGGTCATCTGACAGTTAGTTATGTGACAGTAAGAACTACGATGCTTAAAACCACCCCGCTTGCTCGCATTATTCAGTTACCCCGACACTGACGTCAGCTTCATAACTACTAAGTGGAGCCCTGCCACGTACTATTGTTACTTAGTATTTGTAACTGTGCAATGGCACAATCACCATGCTTATTATAATAAAATCAAAATTTTAAAAAACAGGAGATTGCCTAGCGAGACGTATATGGCCCTATTTCAAATGGTAAAACCTGAAACTACTAGTCCCAGACTGCCAAGCACCCACTCATAAACCGTCAGAACCGTTTAAAAGGTGGAGAAAAAACCCCATGGGCCACTAGCTGCCCGTATACACATAAGTCCCCCAGACTCGTCAAAACTGTTCCCGCTATGCATACAAGAAGCTAGGGCAATATCTTTATTCCCACAGTGCACAGGATCAGGAGAATCATATAGTAAGTGCATGTACGCCATCAAAACGCTTAACTGAATTTGCTGGAGCAATTGTTCAGCTGGAGGTGAGCAATAGCTCTGCCTGCATAGCAGCCATGTGTGCGAAATTAAAAGCCCCACTCCTGCACCCAGGAGCAACACAGGGTAGGGTCCACGTCACCTAGGATTAGTGCCCCCCATACACACACATTAGTCTGGCTCACACTCACCGTGGTTGAAGCTCCCCATGCTCGCAGAATTTAGTGACAGCAGCCAGGCCTGGTGGAGAAACAGCCTGTCTGTCCCAGCCGAACAGTGCCCGAAGATCACTTTCTGCTGCTGGCGTTGCCTCGGTGTGCCGATTTCTGTTGTTTATGCCGTCTCCAGGGGAGCAGCAGGCCCGAGTCCAGTATTAGCACAGGGCACCGAGGCAGCCATCATAGCCAGCCCTCCGGGGAGCGCAGGGAGGACCTGCCTGTCGCGCCCGTCCAGGTACCCGGGCACTGATCAGCTGGGAGAGAGAGGCTGCTCCAGTCGGCCCAGTTAAAATACGGGAGCTTAGGGATCAAAATAGCCAGGGTGGTTAATTTTCAGTGCTCTTTTGACAGGCTTATATCGTAGCAGATCTGGCATACCAGGAGAAGGTTTGAAAGTGATTGCAGTTCGTGAAATATGAACACAAAATGTCAGCTCTTCCGAAATACGAAGGAAACGTGGGCTTCCTTTGCAAGCTTGTTTTGCTGCTGCGTCCTAAATACACTCTATTAGGGTGAGTCTAGACCACGTGAAACAAGCAGTCCCACTGCCAAATAAAGTGAAAGCGCAGCATAGCACAAAAATGCAGTGTTTTACCACAGTGAAAGCGCAGCATGACGCTGGGTGAAAAATGCGGGGTGCTTAAGAGGCACCTGCCACCTTTATCAAAGTGAAAGCACGGCATGGCCGGGGACGAAAATTAACAACAAGCACGGAATCGAAACCCAGCCGAACGCGGGAATCGAAACCAGTGGTGCACGCGCACCACAGAGGAGCGGGGGGGGCGAGGGAGCCTGTCGTCTGTCACGCGCGCTGATGCGCGTCCTAGACACGGACGGGAATGGGCGGAGCAAAGGCGGGACATGCGCCCGCCTTTGCCCAATTGCGTGCTGTCTTTCTTATAAAGACGCACGCAAAGCCCAATAGCCGGGGGAAAAACGAAAAGCACACGCACGAGCGTGTGCGATTCCTAGGTCCGTTTCAAAACCCCATACAAGAGGTCTCAGGCTGCGCGAGCAGTGCTGCGCACTGCAACGCTAGGCCCGAGACCTAAAAACTGAGTGTCCAGCTCTTCAAAACTAAAGCTGGCAGAAAGCCTCGGCACAGCCCAGTGAAATTAGCGCCTGCTGCCAAATACCAGTGCTTCTCAAAGCTTTAAATCCTGGGAGTATAAGGTAGAACAGCTCCACCTTTCATCCTTCCAAAAGCAACAGAATGAGTAAGGGTAGAAATGATACTGACTTCTCATTATTTGTAGCGCCACGAAGATGACATCTGTAATGTTGGGCCTCAGGCCCACATTGCAGAATGAATAGACACGGACACCAGGGGAATGTAGAGTGGTAACTGGCCACGAGCACGTGCACCCGGGCCCTTTTATTGACGGGGCCACGTCACCCGTGGCACCCGTAATGGATGGGTGTGGGGGTGCAGTGTGTCCAGCCCTCGAGGGAGTGGCTGGGGTTACAACTTCCTGCGGAACACTAGAACGTGTCCCGCAGGACATTACATTCCTCCCCAACTTTAATGAAGAAAGACAACAACAATTAGTTCAACCAGTGGAGAGAAATAAACAGTCAACTAAACACCACAGGGTCCATCAGCCTTGTGCGTCCGGTGGCAAGAAGACGTCAGGCGTGGGCCGGTGATTCCGCCTGCTGCAGGGCCATCTCAGCGGGCACTCGTAGTTTAACCTGAGGGGTTCAGGACACGACCGCTGGCTTTGATGACGTCCGCTGCATACCGTCAGTTCTCTGATGATGACATGTCTTGCATGGCTCCACGTTGCTGACGTCCGGGATGGTCTGTGGTGGGTTCCAACAGTTCATTTGGTGGGTTGCGTCATGAACCTGGATGGAGCCTACGGTGAGGATTCACGGAGGTGTTGCTGGACCGACTGTCCCTGTTGAACTGCTTGGCTGTTACCGGTAACCTGTCGGTGGGGCAACGTCTCTTCTCGCTCTCCCGCCTGGGGAGGCCCGTCGTCGGGGTTGCTGCGGGACTGTAGGAGGGCTGCGCTGGGGGCCGCTTGTGTGCCGTCTGGGGGCAGCTGCAGGACCGCTGAGGAGCCATTACTTAGTCACACGCACAACCCTCACGGGTAGATGAGTCTTGGCTGAGACTTGCACTCGCTGCCGCGGTTCCGGTGTAGGCCAGGTTCACAGGTGGCTTCTAATTTCTTTAGTCGGCTGGCGTGGCAACGGTGTATGATTCCAGTCCACTTGTGCTCTGGTAGTGGTGTTTGACGCATGTGCTGAGGGCTGGCGTGATGGTGGTTGCCAGCCATGTGGTGAGTCGGAATGACAGATGGTGGTGGCTTGCTGGGAGAGTTTGGATGTCAGGAGGGACTTAGCAGCCAGGTGTCTCCGCCTTGTTGAGGTTGGTCTTCGGTGGCGGCTTGACACGTAGAGTGTACGGATCCTCTCTTGCCTGATTTGGGGCCACTGCCGACTCCATCTTGAGGCGGTGTGAGGGCGGGCACTCGGTGCTGATCTTCACCCACGGCATTTGCGGCCTGGAGCAGGGATGCCGTTGACTTGGACTGCCGACACTCTGGGATGGACGGTCGCCTGGTGAAGCGTTGGGGAGAGACGCGGATTGCGCTTGCTGCGGCTTGTGCTCGGTTCTCCCGTGAGGCTGTATCCAGGGACGTCGGTCCGCGTTGGTGGCTGTCTGGTGTGTCTGGGTGTGCTCTTGGCTTGCTGTGAGTCCTCGGTCTTCTCCCTTTGTTGGTCTATTCAGCCCACCTGTGTTCCTCCGATTTTCTGGGTGACAGGGCTGTCACTTTCTTCTTTCTTCGAGGGCGTTGCGCTTGGACCTCGAGGCGGCGCTGTCATGGCGCCGGCTTCTGCCTTCGCTCCGGCGCGCTCCTTGCTTGCTGGGCGACGTGACGTCCGGTCTCGTGTCGCTGGTTGTTGGAGCGCCTGTTGCTGTGGCGGCCGGCCATGTGGGGTGTGCAACTCCTCTCTTGCCTGTTGTGGGTCACTGCCGACTCCGTCTTGAGGCAGTGCGAGGGAGGACACTCTGTGTGATCTTCGGCCCCCTGCGGGGTTTCGCTGGTGCAGTCGAGATGTAGTCGTTCTCTGTGCTGCGTTCAGCAGTGTTGCTTTGTGGAGATGTCTCTATCTCCTGGGCGCTTTCTTCTGGCACGTGGTGTGCCTGAGGTGTAGTTTGCGTTGGTGTCTGTACACCGGGAGGAGCAACTGACGCGATCTCTGCTCCGGCGGTGGCGTTGGGCAGCCACGTGTGGTGCGCGTTCTGCACCAGTCTTCTCTTGAGCTGTTAGCGGGGACAGCGACCTTGAGACGTTGCTGTTCTGGCTGGTCGTCCACTCTTGTGGGTGGTGGCTGTCCGTGTGTATCTCTGGATTTCTCGCAGCTCCTTGCGGGGTTTGTGAGTCTCTCCCCGTACTTTGTAGAGGTGGCAGGCAGTGCTCTTGCCTATATGACGCTGGTTTGCGCTGGTGCAGTTTGGGGCACCTTGGGGGCTCTTGAGTGTGTCAGCTACTGGGAGACTTTGCTGTCTTCGAAGATGTCCTTGCTGCTCGCACTTGCAGGGTGCAGAGGGCCACTCTCTGAGCATTCTCCTCTAAGGGCACGTCTTGCCGTGCCTGGTGCGGTCCTTCTCATCACCTGGGTGTGAGCAGGCAGTCTTCCTCGTCGTGGCGGTGCGCACTCTGGGATCTGTTAACTGCTGTTACCGGCTGGTTAGCAGGACGCTGTGCTGGGCTCTGGTACTGCTGGTCTGTAGAGTGCAGTGCAGCCACACTTGTCACTGGTCTGCTGGCGTCGGTCGCGGTGGGCAGTCAGTGTGCTTGACCGCTCTTCGGATGCACCGGTGTGGAACCTCCTGCTAGGATCACTTAGCAATCTCCTCTAGCTGATCCTGCCACTTCCGGCAGGGTAGTGGGGTGTCAGGGCCTCTCTTCCGGCCTACCTTGCTGCTGGGGACGACGGTCGTGGGACACAGCTGGCTATCTGCTCTGGTCAGGCAGTACGTCCGTTCTTCAGCGCGTTACTTCTGGGGAGTCACCAGGTGGCGCAGTGGTCGTTTTCTGGGACTCCCACAGATGGCATGCGGCGCCCAGCTTGCAGGCACTGTAGGGGGTAGAGGTCCTGGTGTGCTGCGTGTGGCCACTGAATGGCGCGGAGCCTTTTCACTGGGGCACAGACAGCCTTTCTCCTGTTGCATGCTGAGCCGCTTCCAGGCGTTTACGGAGGCGGGCGTGGCGGCCGTTCGTGTGGTGACCTGCCGGTGGCGAGGTAGGGGTTCTCTTTTTTTTTCTCGGTTGCAGGTAGGCGTGGGCAGCCTGCTGGCGTGGCATGGCGCGCAACGCACCCCGCCTTCGTGTGCTTCTCTTGGGGCTTGCTACCTTGCTGGGCGTCGTTGTCTTTTGCTGCTTGGCACGTTCCTGTGTTGTGCATCCCTGTCCGGTGCAGGGGTGATGCTCTCAGCTGGCAGCCCCGGGATGTGCGTGGCAGTGTGGGAGGCGAGAACCTGATGCTCCAGTGCATGTGGTTGCTTCCTTTTGTGTGGAGACCTAGGCTGGGAGCTCCTGTCTGAGCCTGCTCAGTGTAGCTGAGGAGAGTGTGGTGCCTCTCACACCCACTAGATGGCAGCGCCGTGTCTGAGGTGCTGGGCCCCAGCAGTCTGCTTCTGGAAAACCGTGGGCCTCTTTTGCCTGGAATGTGCCTGTACCGGGCTGTGTGATGTGGTGCAGGTAGGTGACTAGCTGCCACAGCAGTCTCTCAAGGGTTGCAGTCGCTTGGCCAGTTTGCTGCAGGCTTCGGGCGTTTTTGTCATGTGCCTCCTCACCTTGATGCGGTGCTGACGGTTCTCACCTTGTGGCGTTGGCCAGAGCTCGTTTCACGAGCCAGTTGTCTTCCTGTGGTGACAACCGGGCCCACCCTCGTCGCCAGTGTAATGTTGGGCCTCAGGCCCACATTGCAGAATGAATAGACACGGACACCAGGGGAATGTACAGTGGTAACTGGCCACGAGCACGTGCACCCGGGCCCTTTTATTGACGGGGCCACGTCACCCGTGATGGATGGGTGTGGGGGTGCAGTGTGTCCAGCCCTCGAGGGAGTAGCTGGGGTTACAACTTCCTGCGGAACACTAGAACGTGTCCCGCAGGACATTACAACATCCAGTGTAATACAGAAATTCATCTTGTAAATATAATTAGAATTTGTATTTAAACGTATCTGTTATTCAAGAGGGGTCATCTTACGTTCCCATTCAATACGTGATCTCCTTGATGATAACCATTTTATGCTGATTAAGTATGTAGGTTTTTGGTAGAGGAGTGGATAAATATGACAGGCATCTTAGCTTTATTTCCTTTCCAAGGTGTTTTTAACGCTCAAAATATCAGCAAACATATTTAAGCAAAAGCACATGAGTGCAGATGTGTGTTTAAAATTATACAGAGAGCACACAAGGTAGCAGGAACCGCTTGAGTAGTTTCTTCAAACATGCTGGAATTGCCTAAATGTTTGTTCTCTAATAAGTATATTAACAGGTCTGATATAGCGTTTGCTGCGCCACCCTTGCAACAGGGGCGTAACACAGGCCCCCGCAGCCCCCAGGGGGCCCCCCCCTCAAGTTTCGTAACGTCATTGCGGTGAGGCAGTCCGGTGGTGCGCACACTTTTCAGAGCCAAACTCTTGGGGGTGTGGCTTGGCGACGCTGGGCACTGAGGGCCACCGTCTGCCTTGACGCTTGGAGGGATTTGCGGGGCTGCAGTGAAATCCGATGCAGGTTAGCGCTGCTGATTGTGGGCCTGCCTGATTGTGTAGAGGTAAGGACGAGTCACCGGTACAACCGAGCTTGACTGTGAGGAGGGGGCCCTCTGGGGCCCATGCTGAGTGTGCTGGCTTGTTTGGCGGTCGTGGTTGCCGCCGGTCGGCCCACGCAAACAGGCAAGGTGCTGTATAGCGGTGAGGCCGCCATGACTCTCAGTTGATGCGTTGCGAGCGGAGCTAGATTCAGAGTAGTCTCGCTGTTCAGAAAGATTCCCTCTGAATGCATTCTTTCACTATGGCGTGTTAAGCATCCATCACCGCTCGAGGCAGGTCACAAACGCGGGGCAGAAGTATTAGTCACAACGCGCTCCAGAATTAATTCTTCTGAACACGGTCATCGCGCTTAATGAATATTCACCCCCGTGCTTTAAATAATTATCTCCTACCGGGGCAGGCCGTGTAATGGGCATTACCGGCTGCGAAAACACAATACATGTTACACCTCGGCTGCCACAGCGGGAAAAATCCTACAGTGCAGCACTGCCATTGAGTTTAAAGACAGTGTCCTGGCCTTCTAAGCAACAACCCCTGCCATATTTAAATGTAACCTCATGTTTGCAGCCAAATTCAAGAATACGTCTACAGCGTGAATTAGTTGGGCCTCAAACAAAGTTGATGAGCCTGTTTCGAATTTAATTACAGGACCCAGTCACAGCCCTGAAGAGAAGCCAAATTGATAGGGGTTTCGAAACGCGTTGGCACCTTTTCACCAACAGGGGAGCAGCTAGAGTGATAAATTAATAAAGCAATTGAGGGAAATTGTATTTTTTCTGTTGTTTCTCTTTTGCTTCAATTCAAAATATCCCCGTTGGGTGGTACCCTGAGTCTGTCACTTAGGGTTACCCTAACAATGTTTTGTTGTTGACTGGCAGCAATTTTAATTCATTTGAATGTGTTTGTCTGGTTGTTTTCAATTTATCAAATTGTCTTTTTGTGAAATTACCTTTGAACTGTTTTTCAACTCCATTTGTTGTCTCCACTTGTCTCTGTAAATTGTGAAGTGTTGTCCTTCGTATCCTTGTGTAAAATGTTAATGAAGGAAATTAATGAAAAAACATAATGATTAAATGATTGGATCATCTTACTAAGGAATTTGGTCCTAGTCTGTTGAACTGTTGACAGCACAATAAATGGTCAGCTAGGAACTTCTTTTTCTATATATTTACTGGCCCAACCTAGCTGTGTGACATAGGGCCCCCCCCCCCTTTTTTGCTTGTATGTAATGACTCTCGGGAAGGCGGCAGTCAAATGATGAAGCGGGAGGCGGCACTGGGCAAGCCGACCACATCGCCATATTGTTATGTCCATGGCTTTCCTAGTCAAGGAGGATTTCTAGGCCCAAGGGATGCCAGCGTTCCTGGTTGGGACGCCAGCGTTCGGTCGGGGCGGCGCAACAACCAGAGGCTTACACGTCTTTCCCGTTGGGAGACGAACTGCCTTTTGTGGATCCAATCGTGTTGTTTTATGCTTTGTGTTCACATGACCGCGGGCTCAAGCAAAAGGGCCCTCAGAGCTGGGGTGGTCAACTGGAACACTCCAGCTCTGGGACATTACAGACATTAACCCAAATAATATCATGAAAGTGCACCCCTTTTCTCTTTTGTTCCACTGCTTTCTCTCCTTCTTATTGTTGTCTCTTTTCCTCTCTTTTTTTTGTTGCTAGATGCACCCTCTGCCCCTCTCACTTTTTGCTCACTGCTGCAAACGCTTTTCCTCAGGTCCAAGCACTGCTCCCGTTGCCAGCAGTGGAGTGCCTGTCTTAAGTAGCGGCCCAGCAGGGTGCAGAAATCATGGAACAGGGAGATGCCAGTCTCTACATGCCTCAGGATGTGAACAGCTACATTTAAATGTTCATTTGAAAGTATAAAGAATTGTTATGGCTCATAACATGCTAAATGCATTTCAAAGAGTGGGCTACAGTACAAGCGACCCTCCCCTGGCTGTACTCGCTGGGAGGGTGGGCTGAGACAGTCTTGGGCAGCCACTTTTAGACAATGCTAGAACTTGTCATTTTTATTAGGTCTAGTGTTAGCCAAGACCTTTTGATTTTACAAAAATTTTATGTGTAATATACTTGTAGTATACTTATAGGGGCTTTGAGCGAGCTCTCTTAATGGATTGGTCTGTTATTGTATCTTCCACATTTTTCTTCCGCCAACTACAGCATTCACCTCGGGGCAACGAATCAACCCACTTTAGCCATTGGCTAACTTCACTGTGAGTGACTGCATTCTGCCCTTTCACATCTACACACAAAGTAGTTTCCTTCAGTAGAAGGGACTCCTTTGGCAATGTGAGGTTTTTGAGACCAAGAAATATTTTTGGTTTTAGCCAATGCTTTTTTCCAGATTGACGAGAGCCCAGCAGCGTCCCCTCCTCAATAACGTTTTATGCATACTGTGACAAAAAAACAAGCCTTGGCAGTACCAAAAGGGTAGCCAGTGCTGGTTTCTCTACATGTGTGCAGAAAGTGCCACTGAATGCTGGACTGATTAAAAGGCATAGGGTGGCAGTGTAAAGGCAGAATGGCTGTTGCAAAATAGGTAGGTTTAACAAAGATGTAATATATTTGGCAATTTTACATTTTTGTAACATAATGGGATGCAAATAGTTTTATTAAAAAGCCAAATTCAGTCTTGGCCAGTACAGTTTGGACCTATAGCTTTGGCATTGTTAGCACAGCACCATATCCCACTGAGCCATAGCGGCATGCATTGGTTTATGAAGCAGTTTAACATTTTGTGATTGAAATTAAATTTTATTTGTCTCTTCTGTGGGAAAGCCAGAGATCTGGTTTAGTAAATGCTTGGTCAAGTCTTTTAAATCTGACTTGTGTAATGCCTTCAATCAAAGAGAATTTCAGTTCTGAAAACAACTTTAGGACTAAGCGATTCTTTTCTAAAGGTAGTGAGCGTTTAGGGCATTGCTTTGTTCTTTCTCACATCACTACACTCATACTCCTTCTTTGTCACTCTCTCCCCATGGTCACTGGCTTATTCGATCACTCCAGTGCCAACCTCATCACCCCACCCAGACTGAACATGCTTCAAGCCCTATGTCAGCAGCGGCCCAGCCAGCCTCTTTCTCAAGAAGTACCTCACCTCAATCCCTATCCTACTCTTGGACTCCAGGCCTTCCGGTCGGGGACACAATGGAATCCGTCGTCCCACACGTTACACTGCAGGTTACCCCAATGTAAGGTTCCCTAAAAGTAATGAGATAGTTCTTGGAACTGCACAGCAGCACTCCTTGACATGTAGTTTCTACTAATCAGTAGGAACTGCGCGTTTGCGGACGACATAAACGTAGGATGGTGCCAGACTGATCCCCATGCACCCCTGCAGGATATGTTGTCCCTTGGACTAGTTAGCTCACAGTGCCACAGTTAGCCATCCTAAACCTAGACAGGGAGTGACCAGTTCTGGCAACTACTGAACTTGACAACCCTGTTCCCTCAGGAATCGTGGTGACAGACCAGAATGCTTCGCTCAGTCACTCGTGCTCTCTTTCACTCAGAGAAATATACAAAGAATACACGAAGGGACGTTTTCCAATATTTATTGAACCATAGTGATTCTTGTATAGAAAATGTGTGATGCAATGATTAATAGACAGAAGCAGACAAAAGTTATGAGTGTCAAAACAGTGAATAAAATGAAGAGTTCCACCATCTTGTTGAGACACCTGATATAGGCATACATATACAGTATTATAACGACCTAAAGTACTCCTACGATGCAAACCCTAACCTACGTGTCTAGGGTGTGAGTGTATGGTCTGCCAAGAAACAACCTTCTGGATGATCTAACCCCTTTACCTGGTGGGTAAGAATGTAGGACCCCGTCTTGGTCACGAACTGGACACCCCTCACAGAGATGTCAGTCAGCTGCTAAGCAAAAGCATGGACCCCTTGGAAACAAAAGGATATATATATAGAAAATGGCATCCTTGCCTCGGGCCGTGATTTGTGATCAGGCTGCCTATTGTTTGTATTCCACAGATAGCTGAATCGCCATATGGATGTAATAACACATTTGTATCACGCACATAAAGGCCTTGCACATAATGCCAAGGCAGTGTGATACTGTTCTCACGAAGTTCTTTTGTGTCAGCAAGGTTAGTGTTTCTTAGAAACTAACCCAAGTGTCACAAATGCAAATGTGTGTCAAAAGTCGATATGACAAAGGGAAGGCAACTTTAGGAAAGAACGTTGTGAATGTAAATTGGCACTATTTCCTACCAGGCCTACCTCTGGCACATGACACCCTCAATGTCCTATTAACTTTAACATTAGCCTGAAGAAACACCAGCTCACCTATTCTCAGACCACTCTCTTTCCAACACTCACTATAACCCATCCACTTCAATGGCAGTCATTTAGTCCTCGTTCTCACATCTACTTCAATGATATATTTCTCGCTCACTGTTGAATACTCGCCGCAAGGCTGTACCCTAATCCACATGACTAGCTAGACTGTATTGAATTGTAACGAAATTGCATTTATGTAGCACTTACTAGACGAGGCGTTGAAGCGCTTTTCCTCCAATTGCCCCAATGACGAAGTTACAAGGTACCTAAACGCAAACTGTCAAGAGGCTCAAACTCTTCTGTCCTGAAGAGGTCAGTCAGCATCTCCTCCACACCCAAGCTGTAGATTTCTCCTGCTAAGGGCTCCCTTAAGACACATATGTACACTCACCTGTGCTTTGGGTGGAATGTCCTGTACCCCATGTCACCTAGAAATGTACAGGCACACCTTAATACCTTTAGGAGTGACCATGACACTGTCAGTGACGTAACATTAGCACCCGCAGGCCTTGCTGAGTGGGCCCCCTCTGGCACTGTCCACGGGCAGCAGGTAACTGGCCTAAGAGCTCCTGACTGGGTCCAGATTGTGGGGGGCCCCCTCCAGGTACTTTGCAGGGGGGCCCCCTCAAGTTTTGTTACGCCACTGCCTTGCAATTTCGCGACGCTCGAAGGAGGAGGCGGCTGCTGCTGCTTGGGTATAAGAGGCTGATACCGCTGTGCGATAGGCCAACCATCGTCATTAGTGCCTGGGGGGTACTTGGAATCATGTGCCCTCTCTGAAGGGAGGGGTGAGAGGAGACTTATAGAAAGAAAACTGGTAGAGGAAACAAAGAACAGGTCTCTGCATCCCATGGGAATCACCTTAGATTGTGTAGCAAGGGGAGGCCCATCTAAGCATTGAATAAATCAATCAAACTACATACAGATGTTCAAAAACATAAAATGAGATCTTACAAAAACACAAACAGAAGTCTTAGCAAAAAATGTGATTCAATTGTGTTTTGCAGCAGAATGTACTCATTCATCATGCAGGCAATGGTTGTATAGGAAAATCCAAAGCACAATGGAATGTCCCGCACATGGACTGCTCCAACGGAAACAGCACCTCTAGAACCTATGCAAGGCTTAAAATTCCCGACTTTGCTTAGTCGCTTTGAACGCATGTCAGTTCTAACCCTCCTGGCCACAAGGGGACACTTCAGTTTGACCATTTCAGCCATGCCTTTTTATGAAAGAATGTATTGGAAAGGCAACAAACGGAAAACGACCCTAAAAAAACGACTTGCAACCCCTTCCTCACCTTGTCATGTCAGCACTCCAACCTTTGCAGCACAGCAATGGGTCCTGTTTCGTCGTGTGCAGCAACCACGAAAACATGAAGACCGCGGAAGCAAAGACTACAATGCATTGTACAAGAATTTGCTCACACTCGCTTGCCATTGGCTCCCGGCCTTTACTAGCTCCCACCTCCATAACTACGGCAAATGAGACGCCTTCAATATCCCCGGGCCACATCCTCTCCTCAGTTTGGCTGGCTTGGATTTGAGATGCTAGAACACACTGTACGACCCAATATCTGAAAAGAGCAGCCTCTTTAAATGGTGGAGATGTCACCAGGGAATTATGAGGAATAAATGACCACAGTTCATAAACAACATAACAAGACCCCGATGCTCCCTCTGCTCACCACGCTGTGGCTTCCCTGCACAACATAGCCCTCTGTGCACAAGAAGCAGCCTTTCCCTGCAATATAGATGCTGTGCTTCGTGTAGAGCTGGAGTGGGCACCAATAAAACTGATTAGCGCCTTAGTGTGTGCTTTCCTCAGTAAGATGAGAGGATGAGCGGACTCTAATTGCTGTTTTATTCTGGGCATCACTAGGATCTGTTGCCACCGAAGACCTGCTATGCAGAGCAGTGAAATTTAACACGCTGTGGAGACGCATGCTCAGGCTTACAATGCCTTAAACTGCCACAACAGGAACGAAAGAAAAATTGTCCCTGGCACAAAAGCCATAAGCATCAAAGTTGACTGATAGCTGAAGTTAGGCACTCCACTGTGGGAGGAAACACATTTTCGTATGGAGGACAAAGAGGAATCATTACCCAGCCAGTAGCCAGGGCCGGACTGGCCGTAGCGGGCACCGGGCGTTTCCCCGGTGGGCCGCCAGGGTGGGGGCCGGTTTTGGGCCCCTGGGGGCCGTTTTTGTTACAGGGACGTTTTTGCAGCATAGCTGCAATATCGGCCCTGTAACAAAATCGACCGAAACCGGCCCTGGCAAACAGCTCTGCCGTCCTCCCCAACGCCTGGGGGGGGGGGGCCGGCCGAGCACTTTGCCAGGGCCGGTTTTGGTTCCCAGTCCGGCCCTGCCAGTAGCAAACAAGCCTTTTTCATGGACTCTCAAAGGAACAAATACAAAGGCAGTGGATGGGCTGTAATCCCACAGAGTGATTACAGCATGTCTCGAGGCAGTGCATGCGCTGCCTAGGCTCAACCTAAAAAGTAAATAAAAGCAGGACACACACAGACAGCAACAGAACAAATACAGTCTGCAAGGCACATAGTCAATCAATCAATCGGGGATTTGTGAAGCATGCTACTCACCCGTGAGGGTCTCAAGGCGCTTGGGAGGGGGAGTCAGCAAATGGGCACATACAGAAACACAACAAATACAGTTAGCAGCAGGACATATATAGAAAGTAGGACACATACAGGCAGCAGCACGGCACACCGACACCAGCAGGGCTCACATGGACAGCAGCAGAGCACATACAGACAGTAACACAAAAACAAAAGATAACAGAAGCACAAACACACACAGACAGCAACACAACAAACACAGTCAGCAGGGCACACACGGTCAGCAACAGGGCACATACACACAACCAATATAGACAGCAGCAGGGCACAAACAGAGAGTAACACAACAAAAATATTTGGCTGCAGGGAAAATACTGACAGCATCAGGGCACATACAGAGAGCTGCCAGGCACACAGAGAGCAACATAACAAATTCAGAAAAGAGCAGGGTATATACAGATAACAGGATAGCACACAGAGACTGCTGCATAAGCATATAAAGTGCAACACAATAAATACAGACCTCATCAGGGCACCTACAGACAGCAGCAGGACACATACAGATAGTAACATAAAAAATACAGATAGCAGGAGGTCACACACCGAATGTAAGACCACAAATACAGATAGCAGCAGATTACACACAGAGAGCACCACAACAAATACAGATATCAGCATGTAACATGCAGAGAGCAACACAGCAAATACAGAGAGCAGCAGGGCACATACAGACAGCTGCGTGGTACACACAGAGAGCAACACAACAAATACAGACAGCAGTAGGGCACATGCAGAGAGATGCAGCGCACATAAAGAGAGCTGCAGGGACCATACAGACACCAGCAGGGCATATATAAACACCAGCAGGGCACACCAAGACCACTGCAGAACACATACAGATTGCAGCACAACAAATAAAGAAAAAAGCAGAGCACAAACAGGCTGCCACAGGGCACACACACAGAGCAACACAACAAATACAGATAGTAGCAAGGTACATACCAACAGCAATAAGGCACATTGAGAGAGCTGTGCAAGTACTGACAGAAACAGGGCACATACATAGAGCAACACAACTACAGACAGAAGCAGTAGGGCACAAAAAGACAGCTGCATGGCTAAGGCTTAGGAGTACCGGTATCTGAATGGCTGAGGCACAAACTGATAGAAAACAAATGATATGGACAGCAACACAGTGGGTTGCAGCACAGAGAGCAGTGCGGTGCACTCCGTAGTAGGTGGAAACCTTTCTACCTTTTTACTTGCAGTGAGGTAACCCACAGAGCTGAAATCAGTGCTGCCATGCAGTTACAGCCGACACCCCCGAGCCAATACTACAGGCTGCCCCTCAGAGCCGGTGCTGTCACCTGAGCTCCCTCTGGAAGTGGCGCCACTGCGTCCAGCAGAGGACTGTGCGCCTCATGTAGTGATTTGTGTGTGTACCTGTGCTGTCCGTGTGCCTCCCGCAGTGATATGTGCGTGAATTCCCCCAGAAGATGTGTGTGTACTTGTACGTCTATGTCTGTGTGTGCATGTGTGGTCTTCTATCACAGTGATGTGTTTTGTGTTGGTTCTGCGAGAGTGTGTGTGTGTGTGTGTGTGTGTGAGTGGGTGGTGATATTCGTATGTGGTCACTGCAGGGACAGCAATGCGGGCCAGGGACAGTCACACAGGCAAGACAACATTGTGCAGCGTGGGGCAGGAGGAGTGCACAGAAGCACACGGTACAAGAGTAATGGGGAGTTGGAGGGTGCGGGGCTAGAGAAAAGCATACAATGACCTACTCAGATCGTCGGTTTGGAGGGAGGACTGCCACGGTCCTGCAATTTACACGCTCGTCGAAGGAAGCTGTGGCGAGCAGACTATGGCGTCTCGCACACAGATGCAGTCTGGGGCTTTTGCAACAGAAGCGCTTGTTGGCTTATGTCTCTTTACGGCAGACGTGGAAGAGCAAAGGGTGCATCGGAGGCTGGTTGTGGCGAGTGACAGTAATTAAAACAAGCAGCCATGTTGGTGGGGGCAGATGGCTCATAAAGCAAAGCAGGGGGATGGGCAAGCCACACCATGAAATCCTCTCACTTTGAAGTCAGACAAAGTAACTAGATAAGAGCAAGACTTACAGGTCTGTTTAACAGTGCTCTCTGAGCAAGTGAGAAAAAATGAGCGCTCCTGATGAGGGTTGGTCAAACACAAGTAGGAAACATAGAAAAAATAGTACCTTAAAACTAATACAAACACAGAAGTGCAAAGATAAAAGTAATTGGGAGGTGCTCCATTGGAGGAAACAAAACACAAAAAGGAGGGGCAAAGAGGAAGGATTAACCACTAACAAGCGAGCATTTTTGAAGGACAATCGAAAGGACGAATAAAAAGGAGATAGGCGGGCAGTAAGACAACAGAGTGGATACAGTATGTCTCGAAGAGACCGCGCATGCAGTGCCTAAACTCAACCTAAAAACCATCCCACCTGGTCATAAAACAGGCCAGCAAATTGCTAGAAAACCAGCCAACACGCTGATCTGTCAGACCAGCCCATCAGGCACTGCCCGATTGTCCTATACGCCAGTCCGACCCCGGATATTACTCATCCCACACAAAAAGCGATTTCACATTGCCAGTGTTTCATAACTCCTTTTGATGGAATAGTTCCTT